>CM076967.1:40467431-40745196 GCA_039105355.1 Benthosema pterotum
GAGTCAAAGCCAGAGATGACGTGAGTCAGTCACTGCTGTGTGTGTGTGTTAGTCATGTACGAGTAGCGCCAGGGGCGTTTTTGCCATTAGGCAGACTAGGCAGTTGCCTGGGGTGCCATGGGGGGGGGGGGGTAAGGGTCCATTTGGGGGCGTAAGGGTCCATTTGGTAAGGGGGGCCTCCAGGTAAAATCTTGCCTGGGGCTCCAAATTGCTTAGAAATGCTACTGAGAAGTGATGTGCTGGATGGGCTCCCCCCCCCCAGGGAAAATCTTGCCTGGGGCTCCAAATTGCTTTGAAACATCACTGAGTGCGATGGGCTCCTCCCAGGGAAAATCTAGCCTGAGGCTCCAAACTGCTTAGAAACGCCACTGAGTAGCGATATGCTGGATGGGCTCCCAGCTGCACTAAAGGCTTCCGCTATCATCGCGCTAATCATCGTGTAGCAAAGCAGCTTCCCGGCGCGAGTGCATGTGTAAAACCTGTCACGATGTCACTGCGGTGTGAGCCGTCTCTCTCCTGTTTTCCCCCTCATCTCTCTCTCATTGGCTTGAGCTTCTCCTTCTCTCGTCTCGCTAATTTGAGTGTGTCAGACGATGCGGCGCGAGGCGAGGAGGCAACACAACAGGGGCGGATCTACGCATGGGCATGGGGGGGCAATGCCTCCCTAAATGCCCTGACTGCCCCACCAAACATGGTGGCATGCAAAACAACCCACGATATTTCAAATTAAAGTGCTCATTACTAAAATGATACTAAAACACACTACTACTGCTACTAACTAACTTCAGCTGTGGCACCACTAAACCAACACCATTTCATCCCCATTTTCCCATTGAGAAGGAAATGTTACATCCGCCCCTGCAACACAACGCAAAACTCCTCCGGTGTGGAGATGCATTATCAACAAATCAGGTTACAATAATCTCACTCGGGATAGGAAACAGTGCCGTTATTATACGGAGGGAGAGGAAGAGTCTCAGGTGGTCTGGTGGAAGTGCAGAGCAACACCTCGGCAACAACTCCTCCTGACTCACAGCGAGTCTTCCCACCTTCACTTGTTTTCAATAATGCATGATTCTCTAGCTCGCTCTTGCTTTCATGCACGCACGCGCGCGCGCTGCTTTGGAGAAGACACCAGACAGGCCGGCTACAGGACAGGTTTAAGTGCTATATAGTGCAGTGGTTTTCAACCTTTTTCATACCAGGGCCCATTATTTATTCTGCATTTTAGCCATGGACCACCATTTGATGTTAGTCTCCCTCAGACACAATTTAGGAGAGATGGCAAAATGTTGGTCAAAATAACAATTCTTCTACCGTATACATTTTCTAAATGTGTAGATCCTTGAAAATTAAGAAACTCAGATGTTTAGAGCGTAAAAAAATGGTCCCGTAACAGTCCATTTGGTTTCATTTTACGCTCTAAAGAGTTCTTTTAGGGGTCTATTAGGGGTCCATTTGGTTATCAGCTGTCCAACATTTAGCTGGGGACCACCTGTAATCATCTCAGGGACCACTGGTTGAAAACCGCTGCTATCGTGGACACTACTACAGTGGTTGGCAGAGTACTGTCGAATTTCTGAAAACCAATGGTGTGGCATTCGAACGGAACAATTTTATAGCCCACCTGTGCAGTCAATACGTTTGAATGAGGGAGTCTTTTCTATGCAGGGGCATCGGACTGGGGGAAAAATGGGACACACTTAGGGCACAGTTTGTGGGGAGCCTCAAAAGCATACATGAAGTGAAGGGAGTGTGAGAAGTGAGTGAGATGAACACACTCAGTGGGGCGCGAACTGCCATGACAGTGTCCTCCACAATCCACATGTTTGTTGTTGTCCACAGCTATGGCATTCGGTATAAGCGATACTGTGCAATACAAATGCCCCAGAAAGAACAACCCCAGTATGCAAGATCACAGTGCTGCTGAGACTTCTTTGCAAATGCCAACATGAACACAGCCACAACTTGAAGCCATGATATTCTACATGGCATCTAGTTTCTAGTATTCCCAAATGAAAACAAAATATGTGCTATTATATAATGCTGCTTGTCTCTCTTTCTGCTGCTTCTGTTTTTGAATCACTGAGCTGTATTCCTCTTTTGAAAAAAAAGGCTGTCAAATACATTTATACCCGTGGGATTCTCTTCTGCAGCGTGGTTACGTAATGACGCCTGTCCCTCTGTTTCTCTGTCAGTCTGTTGTCGCTATCTAAAAAAAAAAAACAATTGCTGGAGTGACAGGATTTTATGCTGTGTGGATCTTTAAATACGTGGCCTAAATACTGCTAGGTTGAACTCTGCTATTAAACAGACTGCAATGATTCAAGTTCAGACGTTGTTGTGCAATATCTACACATATTTCAGCCTGCCACCAATTTCACCGTAACACCGCCCAAGTTGTGAGTGACTGAGGGACGCTGAGCAATTGAGTGGCTGAGATACTGGGTATTGGAATTCAGCGATTGGCCACAGATTGAATGTCATTTTGTTTTGCATTGGTCCATTGCAAAGTGCAATGGTGCTACAAACAGCTTATCATCTCCTTCGTGGCATTGTGTTCTCTCTGTGCCGGTACTAATGTTGTTCCCCAATCACCCAGGCCCTGTCCCTTCGCTGTCAATCAATTAGACCTGTAACCCCCTGCGGAAATCTGCCCCTAACAGCTGCACTAAAGGAGGTCAGTGACTTTACTTCTTGCTCCACAAAACAGGACCATTCCGTGAGGAAAGCACTTGCCTGGAGAGCTCTGCTGGTGTGACCAGTGTGTGGAAATTCAACCTTCCCCAACACGACAAGACAATTTACTTCTCTGTGACCGCAGGGTTTGTTCTGGGTGGGTGCTACACCGGAATGTTTACATGTAGTACTGAACATCCACCAGGACAAGTGTTGCACTTTGCCTAGTGCGAGGTAGTGTTTGCCACGAGGCACTGGTTGAAAACACTCAAATATTATTATAAAATTACGAAAGAACTGAGTTGTTGGATGCAGATAAGTGGTTTGCTAAAATCACCTTAATAGACTTGAAATAGACTTCAAGAAAAGTATTTACACCAACTGGGCAGTTTGACCTTGGGGGTCCTCACACCAGTCCTGCATTGACTGATTACAGTGGGAGGCCTCCCTACTTATAAAGGCTAAGCCCTCCCATGGACCGTACCAATCCCTGAATTGTTTCCACAATTACCCCAGTTAAATAATCTCTGGAGACATTACAGTTCAGATTACATTCACACATTTTGAAGTGCCACACATTCCTGATCAAAAATATCCACAGAATATAAACATAGCCACAGTTGGGTTGCTCCCTACTATAGAACCAACAATCAACCCTCCACAATCAATCACAAAATATCAGTCAAAGAATGTAATTCTACATTAAATATTAGATTCAACCCTTAGCTGTGATAAATTCAGTTCCAGGGGCAGGCTGAACTGCCACTACGAGCACATCACTACAAGCGCCTGTACCAAGGGTATCAGAGAAGATAGCAGTAAGGAGGCTGAGACTAGCTGGCCATCGACACCAAAAAGCTTGTACTGTGGGAACCAACCCATGGACGTCCCAAACCTACCTATGTGTACGTAATAAAGAAAGATGCTGGCGTACAAAGCACGATGACTGGAGAAGCTGATGGCGGGCTAGTCTGAGGACAACGTAGAGAAAGGCATGCCCTTGGTGTGCATGCATAAATAATCCAATTAAGTAACCAAATAATGTTAAATGCTTTTGACCGCTTACCCTGATGCTTGTCGATGAGGGTCCATGCCGGTGTAGTCCAATCTAGCATGAGAGCATCTTATCGGCTAAATGTCTAAATCGTTTGTGTGTCCAGCTAGAATATCAATTTCAAAGTAATTTGGCATTGCATCACTTACACTCATCGATGTGTTAATAGTGATTCGATATACAGTAGGAGGCTTGCCGATTGAGTGTCGGGCACTAGAGGGAATTCTGATGCGATGTTCAGTGACAGTGATCTGACATCATAACCGCCAATGCTGACCTCCTAAATCACCCTTAGGCACATGCTAACGCAATGGAGGTCAGTGAACTGCAAGTTTCCAAGACAGGGAAACGTTCAGGTAGATCAGAGGTATCACTTCAAAGATCTGATGCCATTGTTGCTCTCTTTGATTTTCAAACGTTTGGTTTTCACTGCTGTGGATGTTCAGAAGTTCAAAGCAAATAGAAACTACAGCCTTATTTCTCTTCCTGGAAAGTTAGCAGGCTGAAATCAAAGTCATCTTGCCTTATGAACCGTGAAATGTCAGCCTCCTCTGGGACCGAGAGCGAGCAGACCAAAGTGGTACCGTCTTATAATGAACATTAGTGAGGACCAATTAAGTTAGGTGATTAAATGATGCTGACCCGCAGATCTTGTGTCTAGTATACAGCACTGCACGTCAGTGGCTTGGAACAATAATTTATTCTGTTCTATTCAAGCAACTAAGAGTGAAGTTGAAAACCTTAAAAGGATCCCTGGCTAATAAGACAAATATGCCTTAAAACACTATACTTGCCTTCTATAACTAAACCATGCAGATAAAAACACCTTCAATACTTGATTTCTTTCATAAATAGAGAATCTTTCACTCAATAGGAGGTGCTCCGGTCGCATGATGATGATGTCACATGAGCAATGTTCATCCATATATTCCATAGAGCTGGACCATACGTGACATCATCATCCTGCGGCAGAAGCGGTTCCTGTTGAGTGAAATATTCTCTATTTATGAAAGAAATAAGAGGCCATTGGTGTTTTTATTTGTTTATTTTAGTTATATAGGGAAAGTATAATGTTTTAAGCAATGTTTATCTTATTAGTCAGAGATCCTTTTAAGACATGTCAGATCTCATATGTGCTCATATCAGTTCTGTTTCACTGCACAGCAGAAATCAATAAGTTCAAATCCGATATCAAAATTGGCATATGATTGCTGGGGACACAGGGAGGGGGGAGGACATAAAAAGGGACAAAGCAGACAGACAGACAAACATTCAGGTACAAAGGTGTTGCATAAAGGGTGTGTCTGGTGCTGGCTATGCATTCCCAACTTGCATTGTTCCTGACTTGCATCATTCCCAATTAGGCAGCACCGGTCTACTAGTGACTAATAATTGTGGTTACGATATTTTTGCTAAACTACATCACTAGAAACTTGAGTGTTGCGCACAAGTGGACCATGGCCCACTTATGCGTGTGCGGAGCAAGCGAGCAGAGAGCAAGTACCCCTAAACCTCCAGGACCTAATCCTCTCAATCTCTTAATTACGTCACCATTACGTCATCACCTAAACCAGCCAATCATAGTGCTTTGAGCGACGAAGCGATCGTGCCCGCTCCACTCACACAGGTAGGAACTTGGGAATATCATGTCAATGAGCTTATAGGAATGAATTCTGGGGATGGATTCTGTTCACAATTCTTTCAGTAGAAGTTGTTGAGGCTCTTGCATACTCCAGGGTGAAGCGAGTTTGGGTGAAAGGGTTTTCATCGCGGTTTCACCCAAACCTGCTTCACCCTGGAATGTAGCCCATACAGTGTGAACTGTGTACAACCTGACACTGACTGGCTTTAGTATGAAACTTAACACTACAAGAAAGCCATAATAACCACATGAATCCCCAGCATCCCTATGCTGGGCAAGTCATCCTAACAGGTGAGAATCTGTTAAAAAAAAATAGCAGATCAACTAGCAGATCAACTAGCAGATCAACAAGCTCATAAAACGTCGCAAAACGTTATGAGCCTGTAGGTTGGCTATTTTCAACAAAGCGGTTCGGCGTAATGGGTAAATAAAGGAGAGGGCCTAGCATAGTGCCCTGGGGGACTCCGCTCCACGGGAGTAAACATATATATCTGGTTTAATTGCTTAAGAGAACAGAGCCCCCCGTGCTAAAATAAACATGGTGGAGACGGATGTGTTGTGGCAGCTTGGACACAAACATGAAGGAGGCAGCCATAAAAGTGACGGGCAGCTCTGCTGAGGGGAAAGGCAGGAGGAACGGCTGCTCTGCTCCAGACAGGACATGCAGGCTATACAGCCTAGGACAGGTGACAGTGAAGAGGGAGCCGCTTCGACCTCTATCCATCGATTGAATAGACACTTATCAACAGAAATGTTACGATCCAATCGTGCCGCCGGTATAGCAGATATTCAGATACCCGCCGGGCAAGTAGATATTTTGTATTCATTGCATCGGTGGATCACGGATACTACTAGTAGGGCGGGGCGAAGCATAGTTTTACTGAAGTTCTGTTTAGGGTTAGTAACCGCATAAAGCACCGTCTAACCCTAACCCTAGCCTAATCCTAAACCCTAAACATAACCCCAGTAAAACTAGGCTATGCCTACACCTAACCCCAACCCTAAACTTAACCTCAGTAAACTTATGCCTAAACCTAACCTAACCCTAACCATAACTTCAGTAAAACTTCCTTCGCCCCGCCCTACTAGTAGTATCCGTGATCCACCGATGCAATGAATACAAAATATCTACTTGCCCGGCGGGTATCTGAATATCTGCTATACCGGCACGATTGGATCGTAACATTTCTGTTGATAAGTGTCTATTCAATTGATGGATAGAGGTCGAAGCGGGTGCAAGAGGACAGCATACTATCTCACCATGACAGTAGCAACAGCCACATGTTTGTTTTCCGTCCGCAGGCCCATGGCATTCGGTGCTGCAGCAATGCTAGTAGCTGTATGTGCAACACAATGCTAGCCTCCATGTTGGCTGGGAGGTATAAGCAATGACACACGGCCCAGCGCCCAGCCACCCACGCATGCATGCACGCACGCACGCAAACACACACAGATTGGGTTTTCAGCACTTATGCAAGGTTACATCACGCTTGTTACAACTCACGCACGCAACACACACTCACTCTCTCTTTTTCAAGCCGATAAAGCTCCCTTTGCTCTATTTTAGAGACTAGCCGCCCCGGGCGTCTTTGTGCAGCTGATCAAGAGGAGGGGAGCATGGTAGATATGACATCCTCACAGCCATGATGTATGTGTGCGTGTGTGCGTGTGTGTGTGCGTGCGTGTGTGTGTGTGTGTGTGTGTGTGTGTGTGTGTGTGTGTGTGTGTGTGTGTGTGTGCGCGCGCGTGCGTGTGTGTGCGTGTGCATGTGTGTGTGTCACGTGTAATACTGTGTATAGCATGAAGAACATGCACTCTCTTTCTCTGTCTTTCTCTCACACACCAGATGAATTAATTTATGCCTTGATTTAGTTGTAGACACGCATGCACAGGCACGCATGTGCATGCAAACACAAACATACACACAGACACCACCCACCCTCCACGCACCCACACACCCACGCATGCACACACAAAGATTTATAGGCATTTATTTAGGGCTTAAGTGGTTTAATTCAAGGATTGTGGCTCAGCGGTCCAGAGACCTTGGCTGTTAATCCAGCACTGGCAGAGTCCGCGGGTTCGACTCCCGATCCCAACGACCTTTACTGCATGTCACCCCCCCATATCTCTCCCCATTTCCTGTCAGCCTACTAACTGTCCCTGTATAAATAAAGGCAAAAGCCACAGAAAATACATTAAAAACATGGTGAAACACAACTTGATATCACGTTGTTTCACATTAAAAAAATGGTTCAATTCAAAATGTACAATGTACTTGTGTACATTTCGGTCCCATGTAGGGAGACAGACTTTTTATATTTCATGTCTAAGATGAAAACGTTTGGGAACCAAAGTGCCATAGCATCAATAATCTCACTCTACTGTATAGTCAGAAAGATTGCATGACATAGAGGCCTGCTAGTGGGTAGAGAGATGAGAGTACATCACCGAAAGGTCACAGAATCAATCTAAAGTGTCTGTCATGTGTGAAGAGTTCAGCAGGGAGATGAGATTCCCATCCATACATCCACAGTTAGGACATGTGCTCATTTGAATGCACAGTTTAAGGCCATGCGCGTTTGAATAATAGGCACAGTCAAATTGTTAATGTTCATTTCACCTTGTGAATTAACGCGTCGCTTCAAGCTTGTGGATCCGCTAATTGTTATGCTTTTGTGGGACACTGTTCCTACAGCAAATTGTCACACAAAAGCAAAAACAATATACGATATAGTAGGGCGTTCATTTATAACAACAAAGTTTAGAATACGATTATGAAGATAAGAGGTTCCTGGCCGACGACAGCCACAATAAAGGGTATAAGAGAAATGGCCAGGAATTGATCTGCCGATATTCACTGGAGAAACTGATCTTTTACACCTGGGGTTTTCAAACTTTTTGATACCAGGGACCACTATTTATTCAGAATTTGAGCCACAGACCACCATCTGATGACATTTCAGCCCCAAAGACCCCAAACTAAAGATTTCTTTTGTCCACAATTCCAGGCTGGATTTCGCAAACAAAACAGTATAGACTTCATAATTACAGTAAGTGGTGCTAATTCAGATGGTGAATGTTTTAACTCTTGAGAGTGTAAACATGAAACCAAACGGACACGCCAGGGTCCATTCCAACAAAAACACACATACATAAAATTGATTGGGCTCTACAATGATGAGGATACAATTGATCTGATCGGTCCCTAGTATAACTGGTTCATTTATACTGCTTTGTGGCGTTGCATTGGTCGGTGACCTATAGAGTTAGTATCGACCGACATGGTGTCAAATCACAGGCACTGAACAGCACATCAGAATGCCCTCCGGTAGCCGACACACACACACACACACACGCACACACACACACACACACGCACACACACACATGGGCCGCACTCTCCTATTTCAAATCACTAACACACATCGATAAATGTAACTGATACCAGAGCCCCCCTGGTTTGACATAGATACAACTGCAGACAACTAAGCATGTGCTGTATGCATGAGACAGGAGGAGATAATATACACACACACACACACACACACACACACACACACACACACACACACACACACACACACACACACACACACACACACACACACACACACACACACACACACACACACACACACACACACACTGCTGTAGTAGTACTGCTCTGACCAGGAGATATAAGAGATATAGAGCAGTACGGTAAGGGATAACAGTAGCCTCGACACCCAGGCTTTCATTTTCGTTCGCCTTGCGCGAAAACGGAAAGCCTGGACTAACGCGCGTTGGAAAGTGGCCTTGAGGGGGGTGTCAACCTTTCGGGGTGGGCGTCGCTCTAAATGATGTGACGTAGAACAGCAGTGGACGGACGTGGGAGGGGCCGGAGATGACGACACGTTAGTGAGATCAAATCAGAGCGCAGCACTTCCGCCGTGTGGATCCCACGACACCCCCGCCCCCCAAGGCCAAAATCATTGAGGGCTAGACCAGGCTAGGCATAACAGTAACACCTTACAAACCGGTGAGTTGTTTCCTAATAACTAACCGGGTTGCGGCCGAGGTCAGTTATCTCTCTATACCTGTATATAATTCTAGGAATGTGTGTCTGTCTGTCTGTCTGTTACCTGCGCAAATGCACTGTGCAATGAGGATCACCCACACATGCCACGGTGCACGGACAGCCTCGATGAACCTCACGTAGCACAGCCCTGTCAACCAGCACCAATGTGCGCTACTTACAAACACCAAACATTATACCAATCTTTTTAATTTAATAGATTTGCATTAAAAGCTCATCACCGCGCAGATCACGTGACATGGACACACATTTATTTGTGGTCACAGTTTGTCGTGCAACACAGGATCACCTGCCCTTGCGTTCTCTGTCCTCGCTGCTCCGCCTGCTACACGGCGTGATGATACACACGCTACTACGGTCAGCTACGAGGCTACGACTTATTTCTTCTAGCACTGAAATCTACACGTCTGGATATTCATTACACATGGCGGCCACGCCATCCACTTCTCTCTAAACTTTTACACGGAAAAGTTAGGGGACCACTGTACAGTGCTTAGCCATAGCCTAGCGTCTTAGCTCACATTAATTGTAATGCTTTTTATTGAACGGGAGCGCTCGAGACACAGCTTTGACGCAATTATGCCACACCGGCCAACCCCGTCTCCAGCGTAGGGTTGCTCAGTGCGTGCAGCAAACACACCAGTGTGAATAAACGAACGAGGAGCACCAAATGCCCCAAATGCACCAGGTATAAATGAAAGACAACAGGCCACACCAGTGCGTTTAGGGCGCCTTTCCGAACACGCCCCAAATAGCCTGTCTACAAGCTCACATCAACGGTTGCTCAAGCCACGCGTTTCCCCAGCCAGAGCTAAAAAAAATAAAATAAAAAAAAATCCACATTGTGCACACAATCTGCCCTAGCCTTTCATCTGTGCGACTCACAAAATATATTTGGGAGTAGCCTAGCAGGCTGCATGACTGAGCATAGGCTACTTAATATGTAGGTATGTAGGCCTATAGGTCTATTACATTACTTTTGGGCCCAAGTTCAACCCAACTTTCCAACATCAACAATTCTCTCCCAATCAATGTGATCTATACATCATTTCCAGATCATATATTTCACAACAGGTATAGGACTAGTTAGGAAACAACTCACCGGTTCGAAGGGTGTTATCTCGCTTATTACTTTGCTTAATAGTACACAACAAGGCTGCTTTTATTTATCTTTAGTTGTGTAAACCACGCTCATGGAGGTCTGTTGTTGAGCAGAGCGGTCCGTTGTTGCGACATATGTGACCGCTCACTGGACTAGAACGCTGGCTTCTGATTGGAGCATTCATTTCAAGCTATGTAATAATGCACAATAAAGCACAGTGTCATCATGTCATCACTTTTAATGTTCCCTTTTTTGGAGCCAGAAAACCCCAGACCACAGTGAATCGACTGAACGTTAAAAAATCAGATTTAATCTTTAAGAAGTTTGAGAACCTCTGCACTCGAGCAGCCAATGAGGACAGGCCCGGCCGGTTTCCGTGGCAACTAGCCGCAATGTTGCTGTGGCATCAAGGATGCAGGTCCACACACACTGCAGACTGACAGGGTGGATCGCATGACTAGTGCACCATCACACTTTTCACTATGACTAGTACACTGTGAGATTTTCTACCCCTTGTCGTGCCTGGACTCCAACCAACTTGCTACACTATGTGATGGTGGAGGCATAATGAAGGCAGTATGAAGAATAAATATGCATTACAACAAACAACATCATCGGTAACAATCTGAAAAAATGTGACTGTTGTAATGAATATTTATTCTTCAGACTGCCTCCGTTATGTTTCCACCATCATATAGTGTAGCAACTTGGTCTGGGTCCAGACACAACAAGGGGTAGAAAATCTCGGGTCCTTTCCTAGAATACTTACACAACCTGTGCCAAAATATGTACAGGTATGCCCTATTTGTTTGAATGCTTTCATGTAAATTTGAACTATTCCGCTGATCATATTCAAAGACTGCAGTAGCAAATTGATTTGGATTCCAGAATGTCAGATAGAGAACAAGACTTGGACAACAATTATAGCGCCTTTATCTGGGGTGCTTTACACAGATGTGGACAGATGTTTACTGTGGATCCCATTCACACACACCCATGGCAGCGGAAACCATGCAAGGTACTGGCCAGGATTGCATGATGGCAACCAGTCTTGGATGCAGCGATACCCCCCCCCCCCCCGCAAAGTAAATAGGAATATTAGGGTAACACAGTGCAAAAAATAAGACGCAGGTGGTCGGGACATATGGTAAACAAAACAATAAGTGAAGGAACAAATACAGTCAAAAATCAATGGTGTCCACATTTAAACTAGTGCATACTCATTCCCATTCCCAACAGGTCACTACTGTGTCTACTCCAATAAGGCTGAAAGAGTCTTTTCCAGAAGCAGCACTATACTATATATACAGTACCTGTCTGACCGTTTGGCCATGCTGAGTGAACCAGGCTTTCACTGAGGGACCTGAAGGAGTTCTCCGCTCACACATAATGACTTTAGAGCTGTTTGAAGCCACTCTGCGTCAGAGGATGTCAGTGTTGATTTAGCTTGGGAGGGCATACAGGCCAGCCAAAGGGACTCTTACTGGGCCACTTGATTACATTGGTAAACTGCCTGGGTTATGAATAGACAAACCAACGCTACCTGTTTATGTTATACCGTGGGATCAAGCGACCATTAAAGGGATAGTTCAGATTTTAATTAAGCTGTATGAAATAGTTGGCATTAAATTATAAATGTAGTGGTGTCAACTGTATTAATTGACCACCAGATTCCAGTGGTGAGAGTTCTGCTCTGGTTTTGGTGAAATACTAAGTAGTTCCGGTCATTTTGGTGGGGGGCACTGGGGGCCACGTAGTAAAAGTAAATTAATTAAAAAAATAACTAGCGTCATTTGTATTGTTGACCCATTTTTTAAATATTAGCACATCATTAATTTTTGACCCCTCTATCACAGACAACTATGCTTTTTGTGTCCATATCACGCCCAAAAAGCAGTTCCATATGATAGCGGAGTCAAAAATGAACAAAGTATGTGCTAATATTTTAGGAATGGGTCAACAATACAGTTTATGTTTTACTGCGTGACCCCCACAAAATGATGAAGTATGAATGATGAAGTATTTAATATCCACCAAAACCAGAGCAGAACTATACCACCATGGGACTCTGTCCATTAATTAATACAGTTGACACCACTATATTTATGGCAAGTACTTCATACAACTTAAGGTACAAAAATCTGAACTATCCCTTCAAGAAAATTAAGAATCCACGAAGAGAGTCATTTCTTTTTTTTTTTTATGAAAGGAAAATAAGTTGGATAAGAAGATATAAATAAGGTTCAAATGCAACAGAACAGGACCTTGTGTCTCTGAACCTTCAAAGAACCTGAGCAGCTGTGGGGGATGTGCATATTGGGAATGTTTTGAGTTTGCGGAGGAGGAGGAGGAGGCGATTGCATGTGTAGAACATATAAAGAAAGATATACATTGGTTGCTTCAACACCGTATGCCTTTCCCATATAACCACAGCATAAATTAAGCCAACCCCCGGCCGCATTTAAATCACTTCCTTTTTTATGAGGGTCTAACCTATAGGAAGCCATCAAAACATTTTATTATCGCAGCGCGAGCAGCTCTAACGCCAGGCTGCACGGGTCTGACTGCACATGAATGAAGCGTGAAAAAAATGAAGAGGGGAAAACACACACACACACGCGCACACACGCGCACACACACACACACACACACACACACACACACACACACACACACACACACACACACACACACACACACACACACACACACACAGGTTTATTTATAGCTCTCTCTCACCCCCCCAAGCAGCACACGCTAGTCAGAGGGGGGATATTTTCCCTTTACCCAGAATGCATCGCTGCAGCAGCCAGGCCAGTGTACTGTGGCAGTGGCACCAGCAGTGTTGCCAACTTGGCACATTTGTCGTTGTATTTAGCTTTTTTCCAGACCCCACTAGCACTAAAATTAGTGGAAAAACTCCTTGCAGAAAATAGTGCTTTTTTTGCTGGTGAGTTGGGGAGAAATTGGTTGACAGGCGCCAGAGATAAAACCCTCGTTTTTCACCATTTTTCCTCCTATGATAGAGTCGGCCTTTCCTTCCTAGAAAGGACTATTAGTAACCAAATGGACCCGATCTGTAACTCTTGAGATCGTAAAATTAAACCAAATGGACCCCTAAGGGTCCATTTGGTTTCATTTTACGTGCTCAAGACCCTTAGGATCCATTTGGTTTCATTTCACGCTCTCAAGAGTTAAATATTTTAACATAAGAAGTACCTAATTTTCCAGAATCTACAAAATAGAAAATGTTGGAGAATTGCTATTTTGCTACGAACATTTGGCCAGTTATTTCTCCTAAATTAGTCCGAGAGACTACACTCATACATCAAATGGTGGTCCTCTGTGGCTAAAATGCAGAATAAATAGTGGGCCCTGGTATGAAAATGGTTGAAAACCCACTGCTCTAGCGCATTCTAGTGCATTTTGGAAGAGCCACTGGTGCATTTTGGGTTTTGGGAGTTGGCGACACTGGCCAGTGCACTGTAGCAATGGCACCAGTGTGGCGGCCAATATGGCAGAGAGAGAGAGAGAGAGAGAGAGAGAGAGAGAGAGAGAGAGAGGAGAGAGAGAGAGAGAGAGAGAGAGAGAGAGAGAGAGAGAGAGAGAGAGAGAGAGAGAGAGAGAGAGAGAGAGAGAGAGAGAGAGAGAGAGAGAGAGAGAGAGAGAGAGAGAGAGAGAGAGAGAGAGAGAGAGAGAGAGAGACTGGTGGAGGAAGGACTACATGTCCAAGGAGAATACTGGCATCATACCACCCAGGGCCGCAGCTTATAGCAGTGCAGGGAGAAGTACTCCCATGATGCAATCTGTGGCGTCATTTCGGCTAAAGCCAATGCATGGCAACCTTGCGGTTATTTGCTTATTTTTTGGCCTATTTTCCTACATTTTTGGGGCTATTGGCCTATTTCTGGACATATTTTCCTCCATCAGTCCTCCCCCTGGAGGCAAGGTACGGTGTGATCGCTGCCGTATAGCTTTTATTTGACAATAACTGGATGCAATAACACAATGAAGAACGTTACAGGTAAAAGGGCTGCGTTCATAATGAAAGCAATTTAAACTACAAGTAGTAACTAAATCTGTCAAATAAATGTGCCCACAGTGCCCTTAGATGTAGTGGAGTGTAGAAGTATTAATAAAAGTGAAATGGTACAGTACAAATGTACTTCACAAGTGTTACTACTAAAATTCACATGGAAAACAGTACTAAATGTACTACTTTTCGCCAAGATTCTGAGTTAAAACAAAATATATACTGTTATCGTCTGTGCTGCAGCTCGAAACCTTCCACGCATATTGTTGTGTTCCTAATTACCTAAACCGGGTTAAACCTGGGCTGCTTCGAGGCATTTACTACGCCTGCTACGTTGTGCATTTTGTTTTCGATTTTAACTCCACCTCCCTAGTGCACGCTTATTAGCACTGACTCACATCCCATCAAGCGTGCACGGCACACACCAGCATGATGTATGTACAGCTAGAGGCCGGTCCTAAAGGAAAAGCCTTTTCTGGTCCTCTTGAGAAAGGAAAATTGCTTTTCGTTTTCACCCAACTGACGGCCGCTCATACCGTTATGGCTGTGATATTAAGTGCACACAAAGGGTTATGGGTTTTCAGCATAGACTGCTGACCCTCAGGGACACTTTTACATACAGTAATGTAATGGCTGCCGTCTAATTCCCAGACGGCCAGTCTACCCACTCAGAGCAGTCAGCCCACTGCTGTAGGTAGGGACTATAAGTAAATAAGTAGGTCGGAGAGGCTTATTGTCAATATCAGTAGCAATAACATATAATACTGTGCTACTGCTACAAAATAATAATAGTAAGCTGGTAATATTGAGCCAGGAAAAGTACCGGAAAACAACTATATTGCAGAAACCTTTCTTGGTGTTTACATTGGCAGCCAAAATACAGCCTTATTCAGATCTGTGCCACATCCAGATTGAAACAAATCTAAATGCAAAGTCACCGGATTCAGATTTTTTTTTTTTTTTTTTTTTTACATATGTGACTTGATCCACTAATTTGGAGGTGGTCCCAAATCTGATTCAAGTCTGATTTCAGGAATTTCGTCTCAGTCTGAAGTGAACGCAGCATTCTGATCTAAATCAGATTCCATGTGATTCGGATGCGCCACAGATCCGTTCCAGGCTGTTATTTATTTTTTATTTTTTGTCTGTCAGTCTAAATGGGGCCCGTCTGGGAATTAACGTGGTGCAAGAGATTTAAAAGATGGAGATATTGGTCAAATTAAAACGTTTTCTCTCCATAATGCACTCAGCACCTCTACAGTACAGTACAGTAGGTGTCATCCTGGCCGGGTACAGTATAGAGATGCGCAGTGACGTCACCGCCCCTGTTCCGGAAGTCTTTTCCCAATTCATTTTTCTCATAGACTTTTCGAAAATAATTTATATCAAGACGATTATGCCACGGACAAAGCCAACTCGACTCGTGACGAATCATGATGACAAACACAAACCTTTGGGACAATAAAATAATTTCTAAGATGAAAAACAAAACAAAAAGTCTTGTATCATGCCGTTTTCTACTTCTTCCCAATTATATATTATATGACGATATTGTGTTTGTTGTCATGATTTGTCACGACCTGAGTTGGCTTTGGCCGCGGCGTAATCGTCTTGATATAAATTATTTTCGAAAAGTCTATGAGAAAAATGAATGGGGAAAATACTTCCGGAACAGGGGCGGTGACATCACTGCGCAGCTCTATAGAGATGTGGTCCTGAGGCAGTGCCCCGCAGTCAGCCAGCTAGACAGACAGGCAGACAGGCTGATTAAACAGGAGGACATCCAAGCCCTCCCTGCATTATTAATGACCAGCCTGTGTGTAGACATGGCTCTCCACCGCTGTGCACTGCTGGGCATACTGCTGGCCCTGTACTGTACTACTGGGACACCACTGTTCATCCACACACTGTAACTGTAACTCACTGGAAATGGGGGCCAGACTACATGCGAACACAGCAGTTTGCTTTTAACCAAGCACGGTGGCGGGGCGTGCACATTAGGGCTGCAACTATCGATTATTCACTGAAGCTTTTATTGGACCGATTACTTTTATGCACTTAAGTTGCACTTAAGATACCCCAAATAGAGAATATGGAGCAAATCTAAAAAGGATTGTATATTACCATATTTTCACCATTTAATGATTTTAAAATAAGTATTTTGCACCTATAATGACATGACCCCCAAAAAAGGGACAGCTTTAATTGAAACTGATGTGCACATCCTAGTGCAAAAAAAAAGATGTTCAAATCAAGGGCAGATCTAGAAGAAAGCGCCTGTCTCAAATGTTGGGATGCAACATGACGGATGAGCAACACAAGGCTATACTGAAGTATCAAACATCATGTTCTACAAAATGTATGCTACAGTACCATCATTGCAGAGGCAGGCTCAAGGGCAAGTTGACCTCCAAATAGCATGTGTGTGTGTGTGTGTACTACACACGTATGTGCAATCATGTGTGTCTAACTGTCTGTGTGTGTGTGTGTGTGTGTGTGTGTGTGTGTGTGTGTGTGTGTGTGTGTGTGTGTGTGTGTGTGTGTGTGTGTGTGTGTGTGTGCTTA
Source organism: Benthosema pterotum (assembly GCA_039105355.1). Lineage (NCBI taxonomy): Eukaryota > Metazoa > Chordata > Actinopteri > Myctophiformes > Myctophidae > Benthosema > Benthosema pterotum. The sequence continues at coordinate 40,484,585 of CM076967.1, forward strand.
CGGCTGAGAGAAAAGGGATGGGAAGAGGTGGATATCAGGAAAGGAGGACAGACCAATCAATTTAGAGTGAATCGACCTTCTGATTGAAAACAGATAGAGGTCTGACATTAACCGTGTGGTTGCACGTGCAGCATGCACACACACACACACACACACACACACACACACACACACACACACACACACACACACACACACACACACACACACACACACACACACACACACACACACACACACACACACACACACACACACACACACACACACACCTGCTTCATTTATTATCTGGGTAGTACTAGTAGCCACACATGCATAGCTGATGTTATACCGCCATTTCCCATGCTATGTGTGACTTTCGGAAAGATATTCTGGGATTTCAAGGATATTAAACTGCAGCATGTGAGACCTCTTGCAAAGCCCCCACATTTTCTCTCTCTCTCAGACTCATCGTACATTGCTCACAGTCAGCGACACACAGAGAGTATTAGAGGGGCAGGGTCTGAAATCTAGTAAGAGAGGACAAAAATATCAAAAATAGATGATCTACCACCTCTCAATGCGTCGTGTTGTGATGTGTCAAGAGCTTGTAGATCAGCAATTTTCGGGGCGCAACTCAGCGGTCTTTAGCTAGTGGTGATGCAGTGTAATGGCATGGAATTCTAAACAAATTTGTTCAATGCAAAATGCTGTGTACAAATTTGGAAAAAAGCAATTCTCCTGAATGCTGCATGGCATGGAAAGCTGTGGCATTTGCATTTCTTTCACCCACAGTAAATGCTGGATTTGTGGTCTGGAAAGGGCAGTTGTTCTACAGACGGTCAGAAGGGCAGGGGCTGAAGCACCCCGTTGATGACTATGTGTGCACGCTCATTGCAGCACAGTGCTAACATGCAGCTACTGTCTCTGCTAGCTACCGTGGAGTACTTGAATGGATGGACTGGTACAGTGTGTGCACGATAGGGGTGTGGAGATTAATCGATATAAATCGATACATCGGTACCCACGTGCGCGATGCGAGTGCATCGGTTCCGTCACTCTGTATCGATGCAATTGACGGGGGAAATCTAGATGCGTCGCGATGCGTTTGCTTGAATCGGTAAAAATCGATGTTGAGCGGGGTTTTCACGATTTATTTCGCCCTATTTTATGTTTTCTAATCTGTGTTGAACGCACCATTATTGGGAAGGGAAAGGGCTCTGCCATTCGGCACCGACAGTTACGACAACTCTGCTTACTTCCTGTACAGTCCAATCGAGACTCTTCTACATAGACATCTATTGAATAGGGACAACGTGACGAGGTCCGTCAATGTCGCAGCTCTGTCTATAGTCCCCTCCCCTCCTACGCTCTGCAACAGCGGGGCAGCAGCAGCAGCAGCAGCAGCCAGTCAGCTCTACTACAGCTGACTGGCTGGGATCAATACATGCTACCGACGTGGAGACTAATACCCGCGACTATAAACTCCACGGATTAAACAAGAGAACTAGTGAACGAAGCACCATATTTAGCTTCATAAAATCTCTGTTGTGTCCGTGGTTGAGCTGTGTCGCTCAGTCCGTTGTTCACTGTAGCACCGACAGGTAATGATCCACACAGTGTTCCTCTCGTCTGATTCTCGAACGCAGTTGCAAATCTATGCAATCTGCGCGATCATTGTGTGTTGTTAAATAAATCTTCTGCACACGTTTTTAAAAGTGGTTTTCAACCCCCTTCGTTTTACAACTTTCCATTGTACAGCTTTTGCTTGGAGCATCATTTACTGTATATTCTGCAACACGATGGTGTTGCACACCGAGTCAGCGACAGTAAAAGTGCACATCCACAGCTCACATCCACAAGCTCTCAGTGACTCAGTCTCAGCGTGGTGTGAATGCAACGTGTTGTGATCTTGTAGAAGAGTGGTTTTCAACCTTTTTCATTTCAGGACCCACTATTTATTCAGCATTTGAGCCTCGGACCACCATTTGATGATATTTTAGCCCCACAGACCCAAAACTAAAGTTTTCTTTTCTTTTTGTCCACAATACCAGACTGGATTTCAGAAACAGTCCAACATACAGATCAAAATGACCATTAATCTTTTACATTTTCTAGTTGTGTAGACTTTAGGCTAATTCACATGGTGAATTACTCTTGAGAGTGTAAACATGAAACCAAATGGACCCACTAGGGCAATTTTGGTTTCACTTTACACCAATAATTGCATAATGATTGATTATATTTTTTATAATTGTAATAATAGGGTCTTTCAGGTTAAGCCAAGGACCCCTTAGGCTTAGCTGAGAGTGAGTGAGAACCAGGGACCCCCATATATACAGTATAGTATTATCTATGTGTTGATTAAGATACACATAGACTTGTTTGACAGTACTCTGTCTGCAGTGATCTGTAAATGCATGTTTTATATTGGTTTATTTTCTATTTGTATGTACATACATACAGTACATGATTAGTATACGCTAATCCAACAATAACACAATAACCAGCAGAGAGCAGAGCAAAGCAGGCCCTTTATTTGTTGTTGTTTTTTTTTTTAAAGTTGGGAAGTTAGAGATACAGTAGGCCTACTAACCTACAGTAAAACAATACATTGTTTTGAATTTAAATGTATTGCATTTTGGCATTTTTTTGGAAAATTAATAAACCTTGAATATAAATCCTTTTTATTATGTTAAATTGCCACCAGATCGCATCATATCGCATTGTTCAGAATAAAATTCAATGGTATTGTTAAAGTATCGGTTAAGTATCGGTATAAGGGGGTGTATCGTATCGTGTCGGGGTGAATCGTATCGCATCGTATCGCCAGGTAATTCCAAATAATCGCTAAAGTATCGAATCGCTGGCAGTGCATCGAGATGCGTATCGAATCGCCCTCAGTGCTGAGATTCACATCCCTAGTGCACGAGTGGATTACTAGTGGGACGATGTGTGTACTTGACACAGTAATCACTCAATAATGTGTTGTCTCCAATCCAATCGAGTTGATGGAGCATGATAGATGCAGCAATCATTATCCAACTGATTTTTTGTTGTCTTTTAACTCCTTGAATGGCAGTTACCATACAAAATAAGCGAAAAATACAGGCTGTTAGTTAGTTTCTACTGGAAGTAAAACAAATCGGTCATTTCCTGCAAGGGTCATGGCAGTGTTCTGGCACAGGATGCATGGATATAGATATTGACATATTGATACAGAGAGACGGTGTGAGTTGAGGATTTGGGATTTCATCTGTTTCTACCATGGACACCTAGCACCTACCATGGATGCCTACCAACAGATGATAACATTTTGAATACATTTTGATACTTCTGGATTCGTCCTCATTTAACAAGTTCGTCTTCCCGCCTATGGCTACCGGTACATTATTAAATGAATGTTGTTTATCAGCATCCAATGAGCTAAAGACAAACTGATATTTAACACCTACTGTACATGAACAGATTCACAAGCACATGGTTGTTAAGTGTATTCAACGGGTTTAGAGCACTATGTAATAATATGTGTACAAACACCCCTAAAAACAGATGTAACACTGTCTTGCACCTGTCATGATTTGACAGCCACAAGTCGCACGCACGCACGCACGCACACACACACGCACACACACGCACACACACACACAGACACAGAGTGTTTCAAGCGCAACCAGCCACGATACCTTGGGATGGCATCGGATTTACTGGATTCACAGAGTAGGTGATAATTAATGCAGAAACCCTCGCAGATGATGTTCTCTTACAGAAGATCATGGTTCTCAGACCTTTTCATGTCGAAGACCCCCAAATGGACCCCTACATGAAACTATTTTTGCCACTAGGTAACCTTCAGCAGAAATCGGTGTGATAAAATCTAAATTTAAATGTCTTTCAGGTAGCATGTATTTGGAAGGTTCAAGAGTAACTAGAAGCGTCACATTTCAAGTCATGAAAGATGCTTGAAGAAGTTCTTTGACTATTCTAAATAAGTCTGAAGTTTCCAAAGTTTTAGTTTTCATATAATTTTGGAACATTTCTTGCTATTAATACGGGATGATAGGTAATTGTTATTTCTTGCAAAAGAAGAAAGATATTTCAGTATTTGCACTGCCTTTTGAATAATAATAATATGTAAAAAGAAAGTAATGCTGTATACCGGACCGGTATTCTGTATGTTTTTGTGAATGATTTAGTAAACATACAAACACTGCCTCTTTCGTCAAAAGGGCATGTGTGATCTCGTTGAGTAATGGAACACGTTGGTGACATTAGTGCTTGGTGTCAAGCCGTGTTTTAACAGTAGAGGAAATATGGCTTTAACCTTCACCAAGCCTTCACACAACCTCCATAAGTGTGTTACCCAGCAGTGATGAGGATTAAGAGGCTGAGCGATAATGTGATCAGCTGCCTATAAGGATGGAGGTCATTAGGATCATTTGGGGCCCGCATGCCGTTGGCTTAGAATATGAGCCGTCTTCATTTGGCAGACACTCAAAAAGCTTCCTTCAATCTTCACCGCATAATAACGCACTGTAAATGAGGGGCGTCGTTTCTGAATGACGAACTTCTAAATTAATGGAGCAACTCGTTTTGATTTCTTGCTCACGTTGGGAGTCGTGTCAAGGCGGAGTAACTACACAACCCAAACACGATGCAACCTTAAACATACGTTTCATATTTTCCTGTAACTCCATAGATCCCAAGAACGAATTGACCAGCTGTAAACAAGGTAAACAAGGTTGTTTACCTGCACTGAGAACGATGAGACGTAACTTGTTTAATCCACTTTGATTCCCGTCGGTGCTAGCCGAATTAGCATCTTCGGCTAATGTTTAAAGGCACGGTCACACGTTTTATACTGTATGTAACCTTGTGACTGCTGTTTGTGTTTTTTTGTTTTTGAGATCAATCAACCAATTGATTAATGGATATAAATTGAACTCTGGGTGACTACAGGCTGGCAAAATGGCACATAAGGAGTAAATATACATTGTTTCCCCCCCAAATATCCTATGTATACAGGGTTAAAAGCATTGGATCTTTTTTTTCTTTTCTTTTTTTTTGCTGGGGACCCCCTTCTCTTCCACAGACCCTATTTTTATGGCTCTCCCACTGGACTGTGAGTGACTGACCTGTATGTCCTCTGATCATAAATCTAGTCCCCTGAAAGCATAGAATTATTTAGAATGAACATAAATAATTTGTTTCCATTGGCTTGCAGCCAAATAGAATTGTGACAATGCTATATGCTGAGAGGTTTTGGGGAGGTTTGGACATAGCTATTGCAACTTCAGTTGCCATTGAGCAGAAGGAGGAGTTTCTGACGCCTTTTAATATGAAAATTTACACAGCAATGTTGTCGCTGTCCTTCATGTGATTACAGACTGCATGTAGTCTGCACGTGCCATAACTTCAGCAGAATGAAACATACTGTACTTCACATCTTACTTCTTAGCTGTACTATGTAATTAAAGCTAGAGGAATTGCACTGAATATATTTTTTACTTTCACTGTTTCACATAACACATCGCAACAACTCTCTCCAATGCACCAATAGCAACAGACAGTTAAGATAGCTAGCAAAGCCATAGCTCTTATCTTAGTATCTTTGGAATGAGTCTGACTCCCAAGACAATTTTGTGCCCACAAGCCCATAGTTGCCAACATGGCAGATGGTCAGGGTAACAAATGAGCAATTGCAAACGCAAGCTATTGAATTAGCCTGAACAATTGGGTATAGAGTAGAGAATTTAAACACCGGACACTTCTTCCTCTTGGAGGAGGTGTCGCAATGCGATATCAGCTTGTTGCATTGCGATATGAGCTAGTGCATTGGTTTTCAATCTTTTTCATACCAGGCTCCACTATTTATTCAGTATTTTAGCTACGGACTACGTTTGATGTTGAGTTGACTCTCGGACCCAAAACCAAGGATTTTCAAGTTTTTGTCTACAATTTAGGGGAGAAAAACTGGCAAAACATTGGTCAAAATGACTATTATTCTACATTTTCTAATTGTGTTGATTCTTGAAAATGAAGTAATTCAGATGTTTAAATATAATTTAACTCTTGAGAGCGTAAAATGAAACCAAATGTACCCGTAAGGGTCCATTTGGTTTCATTTTACGCATTCAAGACTTACAGATCAATAAGAGTCCATTTGGTTAGCAATGGTAACCATTTGGTTACCATTTGGTTACCAACTGACAGTTGGTCCCTGAGAGATAATCAGACAAACTGATCAATAGAATGATCGCTAATTGATAGTTGCTGCTCAACTGTCTCTACACTTCTGTTGACCAGAATGGAGTGTTACGGAAAGCTGCAGAAATATTTCAACAACGTCTCTGTAATGAGAACTCTGTATTGATCTTAACTACACACACGGTACTTTTTCAGCTGACTTGTTTAAACCATGGCCAACGGAGCATGGCCTTCATACTATATATATATATATATATATATATATATATATATATATATATATATATATATATATATATATTCAATATATATATATATTCTGTATTCAATATATATATATATTCTGTATTCAATATATATATATATTCTGTATTCAATATATATTCAATATATATTGAATACAGAAAAATGTAATCCCCCCACACACACATGCACAGCCTGCTTCGAGACACACTATAGGCGGCATGTAATGTGGCCTGGATGCTTTTGATCATTCTGAGCATCACTCTGTGTGCTCCAGAGGTGAGAGCACCCCCGCTATCTTTAAAAGAAACATGGCTGCATGGTGCCCTGCAAATTATCACAGTGTGGAAACCTTGAAACATCAAAATCGACTCCTACAAGCACTTGTTTCTTGTGTGGAAAACGAACCGGCTGCTCGTGTCTGGAGTTCAGAAGGGTGGGTTATCTGTTTCCCCTTCTCTTTGATCCCTGGAAAAGAATCTACTCACCCCTAATGCACTAAGAGTGCATCGTTTCTTTGTCAATGTGAATTTGCCAACAGCCCCTGTAACAAGCCCCTCGTGTCATTTTAGAGAATTAATTATAAAGCCAACCAAACACATTTTTACACTAATACGCAGTGATTGACCTGGATCTCAGAAACATCTTTGGAAACAACAGCTGTGGTGAATAATTGCTCTCAGTGTGATGGTTTGGCTTCAGAAGACTTGGATTATGCTGCTCAAGCTGCATGGAAGATCGTACCTGTACAAACTGAGTGTGCGTGTGTGTGTGTGTGTGTGTGTGTGTGTGTGTGTGTGTGTATGATGTGAATGATGGATGCAAAATGGTGGGATAACTGATTCTCCAGCCAAAATACGCTAATGCCACGCTAAAACACACCCTTGTCAATGCAGGGAAGAAGGGTCGCTAATATCGCAGATTGCTACTCGCAATGTGCCTCATTGCAGTGATAAAGTTTAATGCCACTTTAACACCTGGTAGAATATATCAACAAAGAGGAAACAATCACACACACATCCTAATGGGTGCAGCCACTATAAAGTTTGGCACACGACCAGACATATCCATCTGGTGGACCTGTTCTCAAACAAGTTCAGAGAAGTACAGGACAGAAGGACAGCCAGAATGTATAAACACAGCACTGTAAAACTACACAGGTTTGATCACAATGACAGTATGTGAATCTAGCCTGGGCCATGTCCATAGACTTGTGCTCAAGGGCCTGCAATTGGGTATGATGTGTTATCTTTTTTCCCCTCTGTGTGTTAAGGATGGGACAACAGTTGTAAATGGTTTGACCATAGGGTAACCTTGTTCTGATCATGTCTATTGTTTTGGCTCGTACAAATGGGACCAAAGATGAGGTTTTGTGGTTGGATGGCAATGAGCTATAGGTTAATGGCTATTTTCATGCCTATTTTTACTAGAGGTATTTTGTAGGTCTTGAGCTGAAAATGTGTGGGAACTCTTCCTCTAAAAATACTGTGGTTGTTTGTAGGTATACGCAAAACAACAAGCTGTTACATAAGCCTGTTGTTTTAGTTCACTGGCCCACAATAGTGAGCAAATTGGCACTAAGCAAGAGTGACCGCAAGCACCGCCTGGGGCACTTTGTCAGCATTTAGAGACGTCAAAATAACGCTGACACATATTTGGGCAGTGCTTTTCAATCACTTTGCAACGATTAAAAGCTATTCAGAGTACTGAATGAAGATGCCCCCAGATGGACCTATTGCCCTCTGTGGATTTGAATTCTGCATACCACTGTTAAGTGTTAAATTGTTTTCACATGCATTACTATAGCTTAAAAATGTAACTATAGATGGATCACATTTGGTTCCACTTGTACATTGAAAACCAACTGATAATTTAACTGTAGATGTAGAGAGCTGTGTAGCGGCCCGGACTCGAGAACAAACTAATCGGTTAAGTTTGAGTTACTGTTGTAGCTCAAATGGATGCAAATTTTCACTTATTATTGATTGCATGCAGGCCAAATTCCCCCTCTGGGACAATAAAGCTTTATTCTAGCCAGCTGCAGGGGGTCTATACAGCAGGAATGCATAGTATTGATTAGCAGGTGGTGCAGGGTTAATGAACGTATTAACCCCACTGGGAGAATTCACAGTTTCAGCTTCACCCAGCAGATGGCTCCTCGATGCACATGCATAAAGTGAAAGGGAATACAACTTCCGTGTCTGATGATGCCACGTGCATACCCTCTATTATGGATCCCACCAGAGTTCTAGGAAACAAGCGCTGTGTGAATGTGATTGGCCAGTAGTTGGTTTGAGTGAGACCAGGGGGGGCGGGAATCAAACCTGGGAACTTCTGTTTCCCAGGTGGCCTCTCTACCAATTCAGCTTGAAACTTAACATCTCGTATTTTACAAAACATCATCTACATACTGTATATCATATTTTCATCTCTGTATTGTAGTAGAAATGCTTTTGAACACATGGGAACCGGCTAGCACATTAATGGTGCATCTCTCTTTACCTATATGCATCATTAAAAATGTATGGCAAAATCTATTTTCTTTTTCTTAGACTGTAAAGTGGGAGTGAGAAAGATATCCTATACAGTGCCTCCTGGCATAGGCACATGCAGAGAGAGATGTTTTGGGTCATTTTGGGTTTAAATGTCCCCTACCTGCACTATTTTGGAAATGACTGTTTTTATTTACTGTGTACAAGCTGAACAACACAAGCACACATGTGTGTGACAACAGGATAAACAAGGACTATATGTTGTTGTTGTTTTTTTTACAGTCATACACCAGTGACCTTTTCAATAATGCATGCACCACCCACACTGGAGCAAGAATACATTGTCACAATGTATTCTTGTGCAGTGGAGGGCTAAACACTGGAGAGAGATATGAGAAGGAGGTATCAAGTCCAGAATGGGCTGTAATTGTTTAAGGGAGAACCCAGCTGTCTCTCTCCCTCTCAGTAGTGCTCCTTTGGTGGAGCACTATAATGGCAGAATCATTCTCTGTCATTACCTAAAGTGCAGAACGTACTGGAATGGGTCTGACTCTGCAAGGCGGACCTTTCTTTCAATTATAGAATCTCGAACCACCAAATAAATGAAGGTAATAAAGCAGTGGTTTTCAACCAGTGGGCCGGGGACCACCAGTGGTCCCTGAGAGGATTCCAGGTGGTCCCCAGCTAAATGTTGGAAAGTTGGTTAACCAGGTGTTAAGTCTTTGAGAGGGTAAAAATGAAACCAAATGGACCTGTTCATTTTTACGTTCTCAAGAAGTCAAGAGTTAAAATATTCATCATCTGAATTAGCTCAAGTCTACACAACTATAGAGAATGTAGAAGATTAATGGTCATTAGTGATCTGTACGTTTGAATGTTTTGTTTCCCAAATCCAGCCTGGAATTGTTGAAGGTTGAAAAACTGAAATACTGAAATAAATTAATGTAGGCCTAATAAAGGAAGGCTTTCGGTCTGTGTGTGTGTGTGTGTGTGTGTGTGTGTGTGTGTGTGTGTGTGTGTGTGTGTGTGTGTGTGTGTGTCACGTATCATCCCCATACACACTCCTTGAGCATGGCCTAGTTCAGGCTGATGGAGGTGGGAGGATATGGATGAGAGAGAGAGAGGGAGAGGTAGGGGGAGGGAGAGAGGAGTATAGTAGTGACATGGGGGGTTACTTACATTCCAGGTGTTTCTTCTTGGGTGCCGTCTGTTCGTGCGTGGTGGCTTTGCAGACGGCCCGGGCCACGTCGGAGCCCGTCAGGGTGTACTGCGCCGCGGCGATGCGGTCTGTCAGCGTCTGTCCCGACATCTTCTCTCTCCGTCTCTGTCTCCTCCGCGTCAAGGATCAAACGTCAGATCTGGTCCTCCTTCCTTCCTTTCCTTCCCCCCCAAATGAACGAAGTCCCAGCCAGCCAGGCAGTTCCAGGCTGCCGTCACGATACTATATATAGGAGGCGATCGGGATATATAAGGCGACCAGCCCTGTTTTAGTGCACTGTATAAGGGATCCGATATATACATGCAATGTTGCTCCTCTTACAGTATACACCGCAGGATACTGTGGGCCATATTATAGCCTACTACTGTATCCCCCACATGCATTTCTTGCACAATCATGAGCGTGATGGATATTGCACTGGTGTGTAAGAGGTGATCCTCTGAAGAAACGAGGCCAATGGTATTTTTTTTTAATATGATCGAGTCAACTATAGCCACAAAAACACACATTTACGAGTAGATTGGGATCCCTCTACCCAAATAACATCCATATATCTTACTGTAGCCTATATAGCTGGGTCTATGGTTGGAAAACGACGAGGGATGGATGATACGCTCCGGTACCGGATGATGATGATGCTGTGATCGACGGTCCCCAGCTCTCTCCTCCTCCCTCCTCCGCCTCTTGGATAATCCTCCTCCCTCGCCTCAGCACCACAACACTCGCTGCTGCTGCTGCTGGGATTGGTTTGGGTTGATCTGATCAGCGGAGAATATCCATCTATTCCCCCCACAACCACAACGCGTACGTCCTCTCTCCGACCACCACCACCAAGATCACCCAACAACACCACCACCACCACCGGCGATCGAAGCGTCAAACAGTACCGTCAGGATGGAATGGCTGGTGGTCGTGCGTCCTCGGTGGTGTGTGTGCGCATCCTCTCCTGTGTCGTTTTAGGTATTAATTTATTTATATTCGCGCATAGATGACTCCGCCCACTGAACTGAGTCAGGTTGGCGCGTCATCCGCATCGGTAGCCAACACCCCCCGCCATGTTAACTGAAAGATTTTTTCCCCCCAGAGAATAAACGCTTTCGGAGACACCTAGTAGAAGAGTTGCGACATTGAGGGCGCAGGAACTGAGCGCTCGAGCGCTGTTCATGCAGCCTGAATAGGGACAAACTGGAGTTGGAAATGCATTAATTTTTAACGAGGGCGGCGCACAAGTTCGGACACATAAAACGTGCCTGTGATGAAAACGATCTAAAATAAAGAGATTTGAAAAGCATTGAAGCCAGGCTGTTGAGTCAAACGCTGTCTGCCTACTTACGGTCCCTTGACTTGACCCTATTTGTTGTCCCCGTTCTCGATAGACGTCTATGTAGAAGAGCCGCCATTGGACTGACCTCATGAAGTGAACAGAGTTTGCGTAACGCTGTATATACTATAAGGCTCTGAGAGAACCAAGGGAAGTAAACCAGAGTAAAGATGGAAAGAGATATCAGACACGCGGCCTCATCTGTAGTCCTCCACCAGCCATGTTTAGGACCTCACAGGTGATGTCTCATTAGGCTAACCAGACCAGTTGAAGGCCTAATCAGGCATTGAATCACCTGACCTGTGAGGTCCTAAACATGGCTGGTGGAGGACTACAGATGAGACCCGTGAATATAGTCTAAATCTGTCCTAAAAAAGAAAGAAAGAAAATAACAAGTAGACATAAACTTTAGTTTAGAATCAATCACAATTATTATTCACATCGATATTAAGTATGGATTCCCGGCCTGAAAGGGTTAAAATGTAGTTTTTTCAATTAGGCCAAGTGTTGGCGGACCGTGGGTCACAGCCAGGGTCCTGCGCAGGGCCGGATTTAGCCAGCCCTACTAGGGTGGGCTGGAAGAATGGCAGGGTGGGCAACTCCAAGGCTTTTCGAAGCAGGGGTTTCCAACCTTTTTGACACCAAGGCCCTCTATTTATTCTGCATTTTAGCCACAGACCACCATTTGATGACATTTTAGCCCCACAGACATTCAAACATAAAGATCAAAATGACCATAATCGTCTACATTCTCTAGTTGTGTAGACTAATTCACATGATGAATATTTTAACTCTTGAGATTGTAAACATGAAACCAATTTGGTTTCATTTTTACGCTCTCAAAGAGTTACATCTGGTTAACCAACTTTCCACCATGTAGCTGAGGACCACCTGGAACTCTCTCAAGGACCACTGGTTGAAAATTACCTTTCATTGGGTGGGCAGGATGCACGTTTGGGTGGGCTCTCCCCAGTGTTGTAGTGGTACTTTTAGAAGTGGGGGGACGCCTCTTAAAGGGAAATTCCACCCATTTTATTATTTTTTTTCTGAGAGTGTACAAATATGAACCAAATGGACCCTAGCAGGTCCATTTGGAGAGCCAGCGAAATCCAAAAGCGACCTCGCCCGCGGGCACCCGGTTTCAAAAGCGGGCGCCCGCTTTCACAAAAACGGGCGCCCGGTTTCACAAAAACGGGCGCCCGTTTCACAAAAACGGGCGCCCGTTTTCAAAAGCGGGCGCCCGTTTTCACAAACTAGGCTATGCCTAAACCTAACTCTAACCCTAAACTTAACCTCAGTAAACCTATGCCTAAACCTAACCTAACCCTAACCATAACCTTTTGAAAAGGGCGCCCGTTTGTAAAAACGGGCGCCCGGTTTCACAAAAACGGGCGCCCGCTTTTGAAAACGGGCGCCCGTTTTTGTGAAAGCGGGCGCCCGCTTTTGAAACCGGGCGCCCGCGGGCGAGGTCGCTTTTGGATTTCGCCCCTGCTGTCCATTTGGTTCAATTTGTACACTCTCAGAAAAAAGGAAACTCATTAACATGGTGAAACACATCTTGACCTCATTAAGATGTATTTCACCATGCTAATGTTTTTTTTTTCCTTTTGCCCCAAAAATAATTTAGAGAAGTGGGGGGACGTCGCCCCCCCGCGCCCCCCCTCCACTACACCCCTGGCTCTCCCCCTCTCTAGATCTGGCCCTGGTCCTGTATACTTTGGATATTCAAAATGAGCCATTTTGAAACATTTTGAATTTAAAGTTGACGAAGTGATCTCTGAAGTTTTGTCATGGGAGCCCTGACATTTTCAGATGGGGTTCCACGGCCAAATGCAACTGCCCCGCAATAATGCTATATTGAGAGTACCGGTAGTTTCCGACTGAATAATGAGGTGAAACTAAACAGAAATTCAGGCTGTCAGGCTTGTTGATTGCTACACTGGGGAGAAAGGGAATTAGGGATAAAAGGTCTATGTAATCGCCACAGAAAGGAAGCAGGCTTTAAATCTGAACAAAGCGACAAGTTCTATCAATCTCTGCCACTGATAGTCAGCTGCCTTGAAATTCACACGATTAACAATAGTACATACCAGCCAATCACCAAAGGTAGTGGTACCTTAGCATTGTCATCAAGAATGTTTTTTTTGTTTTTTGGTCGGTGGACAACAGACATACAGTGCAAGTACAGTAAGTGCAAGTAATACAGTAACAAGCTCAGCAATCATAACATTGATGAATTGCGGACTTGTAGATTTTCTCTCTCAACAAACAATCAGGCTGTCGATAACCATCTGTGACAGATAATTCATCGTATATTGCACAGTGTTTGCCCAGACCAATAGTTATTGACTGGCTGTATGGATCACCAGGGCATTGGAATGGAGAGCACCACTGCACCTCCAAGCTCTTCAGCATCTAGGTTTTAGTTTCTCTTATCAGTGATCAAGCAAAACAGGTTATGTTTTTGTGGACATTTCTGGTACTGCACCCAAATAGCACACTGAGAAAACATGAAAAATAATTATCTCAGTGGTTGTTCAGGCTGTAGTGTATAAAAAGGTATTAAAAGGCAACATTTATATGATACATTTAGTTTTAAATTCATGGTGGTTCCCCTTTAAGAATTCAACTCAATACCTGATTAATGTCGTGAAGACATTGGATGTCGCCCTCTTTAAGTCTTTATTTTATTAAGTCACATCGATATGGAATGGCACAGCATCTTCACATTGTCCCGAAGGGGCTCACACGAAATGTCAAAGTAGTCGTCAAAGCCGCTGCTTATGTACAAATAATTAAAATTAAATAGAATAGCCTTCTGAAAAGTAAAAGTAGTCGTTATAAATACAAAAAGAACGAAAACAAAAACAAATGTACAAACTTTTTTTTAAAAGCTTCCCCACCGATATTCCCTCCGCTAAGTATATACAAGTTGAGTTTCGTCACTAGTGTTGATGATTTTATCCCCCCACCCCAGACTCCCTTCCCCCCTGTTGTTGTCCTTCAAACCCTCACGTCTTGATGAGACCCTCCAGGAAGTCCTTCTCCACCATCTCCTCAATGTCCTGCCGCGCGCGGCTCCAGAACACCTTCTGGCTCTCCAGCTTGTGCCCGGCGTCCTTGTGTCCGGAGAAAGGCCCGTCGACGCCGCCGGTCACACCGCCACCGTGGGCGTGGGACGGCCCCGAGCGGCTGCTGGCCTTGCTGTTGAACACCTGGCTGAGCAGGTTGAAGAAAGGCAGGAGCTGCTCCATGCTGCGGATCACGTACAGGGTTAGCAGGAGGTGTCCCGGCTCCCAGGACAGGGTGCGGCTGGAGCAGTCCTCCTCAGGGTTTTTCTGTGTGTGTGAGGGATGAAATGAAAAAGATTAAAAGCTCCTATAAACGTCACCTCCATCAACCTACTGCACTCGAAGGCCCCCTTCCTGCTGCGTTTATTCCAGTTAATGCTGCTGTCAAGCTCCCCGCCAGCCTTACATCATTCAGGAGTCAAGCCACTAACTCAACTCTATTACCAAGTCCTCCATATCAGAATCATGTGAACCGTGACACTGGAATTAATCCGTTCTGAACGTGATCGCCTTTAGGAGTTTTAGTTATTGGAAAAAATATCAGACCTACAAGCTCATAGCGAGCTATGAGCTTGTAGGTCTGATATTTTTTTTTAAATATTGTGAACATTTTGTAGGGACAAAAAAAAAGTTAGTTCCAGGAACTAAACTTTAGTTAATTTTCTTTTAGATTGATGGACAACATTTTAGTTCAGGGACAAAATCTAGAGACTAAATTGTAGTCCCAGAGACACAAATTTTGTTCCAGGGACAAAACCTTAGCTCCAGAGACAATATTTTACTTCCAGAGACAACATTATAGTTCCAGGGACACTATTTTAGTTTCAGGGACAGAAATTTAGTTCCAGGGACACTATTTTAGTTTCAGGGACAAAACTTTAGTTCCAGAGACAACATTTTCTATTTCTAATGACAAAATTTTAGTCCTCCATTCGGGAGCTCCATTTGGCCTCAATACAGAAAGGCTTAATTGACAGAGAAGTTTTTTTTTTTTTTACTCTGTTGGCAGATGAAGAGCCACAGAACAAAACAAAAGCACTTGCAACATCAGCAAATGACAGACACTGCAGACATTTTGCTATTGCTTCATACTAGCCTGGCTAATAAGCCAGGCCGAATCAGCTGTCAGAAAAAAAAAAATCCATATGAGTCTAGCTTATTAGCCAGGCTAGGAGGCTCTGCCAGGGTGACACCTAGAATGAGTCACATTTAGGCAAGAAGGTTTCACTTCACAAGGTACAGCTAATGAGTTACTGCCCCCATGGGCTTTGTAAAATCTACGTTCGTCTCCATCAGCGAGTCACCCAGACAATAGACAGGGGCAGTGGAATACTATACCTTGGCTCGTTTCCTTAATAGCTTGGCCAATCGGACTACGTAGGGCTTGAACTCGCGCTGGTGGGTCCCCTGGCGCCTCACTTCCAGACCCGAGTCGTCCGAGGCCTCAGGGATGAATGCCCAACGGTACCTAAGATGAGATGGCACACTTTATAAGGCGGTGGTTCCCCAAGGGTAACAGGAAGGCCCGAAAAGTTTGGAAACCCTCCCGAGAGCTCAGTTTTGTGACCCCTCAATGTCGCAACATTTCGGCTGGTACTGACTAATATTTGGGCCGTATTCTACCCCAAAGTAGGGCTCCTCGAGAGAGAGTTCTAAGTCTTCCGCAGCTAAATGATAATGAGGAACCAAATGGGTCCTTATGGATCTGTAACTGTACTATAAACAGTTCTTTTTCAATGTGGTATTAGAGTCAACTTGCAGAGATCTAAAAAAAAAAAAAAAAAAAAAAAAAACGCCCTTGACACAGGTAATCGCACTTCTTTCAAATCTTTCCATTGGCCTTTTTTTGGTCTGTTATTTTATCGTGTGTGAATGATTCATGTCATCGTGAATAATAGAACATGCTTCTGCCAAACTCTGTGGTATGATACTCTGGAGAATTATATTAGCAGCAATGTAAAGTACACATACTTTACATTGCTGCATACAAATCTACCACCCTGGCTAGCTGGGCCCCACCCCCTATAGGCCACTATCAGCTTAGACCAGGCTACACTTGCCTTATAGGTGGGCTAAACTTACTGTAAGTGGCCTAGGTAGCATTTTATGTAGACATAGCACTCCATAGTGTAGGTACACTGTAGTATAATTTTACAGTTGGGTTCTCAGCTTACGTATGACTCATGAAACATTGCCATGTGTTTGATCTTTGCTTACTGTAAATCACTCTTTGTATTAACAGTGTCTGCCAAATGCCTAAATCCCATGGACACATTATCATTGCTTCTCTATTATGATGAACAACCTCTGTTAAGACTACTACTGAAAGAGTACTGACATCTGGAACTGTGGCAGGCTCTCCGATGGAAGCGCCAGAGCCAGATCTAGCAGCTTGCAGGCAGACAGGTAGAGGTTGAGCCAGCGCTGGCTGTTGTAGGACGTGGAGAAGCCGTTCCCTCCTGAGTAGGTGGTCTCCAACCCGGCCACAGACGGCCCTGATGTCCTGGAGACGAGAGGAAAGGATCGTTCATCATGAGAAAGTATCGGCTTAAATTGTAAACTTTAGCTAAATGAGGAAAAGTTAACCAGATGTAACTCTTTGAGAGTGTAAACATGTTTACACTCTCAAGATTTAAAATATTTATCATCTGAATTAGCCCACTTAATTAATACATCTACACAACTAGAGAATGTAGAAGAATGGTCATTTTGTTGTGTTTTGTTTGCCAAATCCAGCCTGGCGTTGTTGACAAAAGCAAAAGAAATCTTTACTTTTTGTCCGTGGCTCAAATTCTGAATAAATAGTGGGCCCTGGTGTCAAAAAGGTTGAAAATCACTGTGCTAAATGCCTAAATTGTAGAATACTGTCAACAGTTACCTGGATATGTCCTCGTCTGCCGTCAGCTCCTGTTCCATCAGTAAAAACACCTGGACCTGCAGAGAGAGGTTTTCAGAGATATGAGTGCTGTCACTCACTGCAGGATGAGGCACCAGTATTAGTGTGAGTGTGAGATAAAATGGGTGAGTGTGTGTGTGTGTGAGAGACTGTAAAGGGACACTGTAAGGACCAGTACTACGGACCAGTTCGGTGATCATGGTGGGCCACAGTGATGTGAGGTGCTGTGGAGACATGCGCAGCAGCAGAACTCTGAAGAACAGAAACACCTGAGCGTGGAGGATTGGCACCTGAGGCAGTCGGAGGCTCTCCACCAGGCGCTCTGGAGCGCACACGCACACACACACACACACACACACACACACACACACACACACACACACACACACACACACACACACACACACACACACACACACACACACACACACACACACACACACACACACACACACACACACACACACACACACACACACACACACACACACACACACACACACACACACACACACACAACAGAGAAGATGAGGAGGGAGGATCTGCCTCATGGGCACAGGAATAAAATTACAAACTGTAACTTATACAGAAATAGAAAATATGCAGAAAAAAATACCCATGATTCAGCTCTCTTTGGGAAGTTCGTAAAACAAAATATTCACCTTTTACTTTGAGATTTTTTTCCTTTGAATGAATCAACCTTTATTTATAGTAAGTATGTTGAAAATAACAAGTTAATTAGTTAAATTAATTTGGTTGAATAATCCGATTCTGAATTTGATAAAATAAATTAATAAATAAATAACGCAATTAAGTGAGCAAAAAAATGGGCAGAGCATGGTTTTACGGAGACATACAGTATAGCTGTAACCAGAGCCATAGAGTACAGGTATAGCTGGAGGATTGGGGACTTGCAGATCACCTATTTTGATAAATATTTAAGGAATAAACAGATATTTTCTCCCTGATTATTATTCTTTTCCAAATGTTTTTTTTTTTGTATGTATGTATTTGTATGTATTAATGTATTTTTGACATGCCGGTAGTTTGAATGGTGATTAATCATGGTGAAATTAATTTTGAAGATGTGATTAATTTGATTAAAGTTTTTAATCATTCAACAGCCCTAATTTCTAGAAAGTGAAATCCCACAGCATATATATATATATATATATATATATATATATATATATATATATATATATATATATATATATATATATATATATATATATATATATATATATATATAATTTTTATCCCACGATTTTGTAACCCATTTTTTCACCCAGTGCCAATTCCTAATGTGATCCTGGGCTCTACACACCCTCCACCAACCTGGGGAGGCAGCAGACTGGGCTCATGCTTCCTTCAAGGCATGAGGAGTCGCGCCGCCTTCTTTTCACCTGACAGGGGGGAGTTTCCCTGGTTGGACGTAGCGCGTGGAAGGAACACGTTATTCCAACCATTTCCTGTCCCCTCCATCAGGCGCCCCGGCTGGCCAGGGGGAGGCAGTTTAGAGTCCAGGATTACTGCATGTTTTTGTGAGGGTATCTATCCTAGGGGACACGGAGGAGAGCATGCAAACTCCACACAGAAAGGCCCTTTCACCAACCCCACCTCGGGTATGGGCACTGACGACACGGAGGAGCAGACACGCCGCCAGCACCCACAGCAGCGCCCCTAGCGGGAATCGAACCCAGGACCTTCTAGCTGTGAGGCGACAGCACTAACCACTGTGCCCCTAGCATAAATATTTTCATGTTTCTCTTTACCCTGTATGTCGGGGAGGTATTTCTGGTACTGGTCCACCTCGCTGCTGTAGATGGTGAAGGCCAGCCGTTTGAGGAGCATGGCCCTCTGCTCCAGCTCAGCGTCCCGATTGGTGAACAGGTTCAGAGAGCTGCTCTGAGCCACGGCCACACGGGCTGGAAGGACACACACACACACACACACACACGCACACGCACACGCACACGCACACACACACACACACACACACACACACACACACACACACAGAAACCATGATTATATTTCATCCCGCATGACCGCCAAAAGCACTAAATATGTCCTTTTGTGCATTTTCAGGACATATTCAGTGCTTAAAGCACTGTCAAAACATGCAGTTAAAAACAGCAATTTCAGGAAGAAATAAAAAACTAAATAATTTAGAAAAGAAAGGTATAAGCAGTAGTGATAATAGGCAAACTACGAGCTGCAGCTACAAGCTGTGATCTTGTAGATCCGTTATTTTAACTAGCTTAGGTTACAGGTGAAAATATAATAACTGTTTTGTTTAACAGCCTGAAACGTTTGGCACAAGTAGTGTAGTGCATTGAAATTTTCATTCAATTGATTTCATGCTCCAGGATTCCAACAAAAGGAAATGAATGTTGCTGATGCCATACACCAACGCCTTGCCAACAATCTTATTTATATCTACTCCTTTGTGTTGTGTGGGAGGTACAGTATTAGGCCAATTATGCAGCAGAGGCTGCAGTAAAAGACTCTGTAAGGCTAACATATGATGACTGATAAGTAGTCTAACACACGTTTAGATTAACAAGAAAAAGAAATACACCTCTGCCCTGTGGATGGTTTATTAGAACAGTGGTTTTCAACCAGTGGTCCGGGAACCACCAGTGGTCCTTGAGAAAGTTCCAGGTGGTCCCCAGCTAAATGATGGAAAGTTGGTTAACCAGATCTAACTTGTGAGAGCATAAACATGAAACCAAATGGACCTGTCTCAATAGTTAAAATATACACTCTCGAGAATAAAAATATTCATCATCTGAATTATCACCCCCAAGAAGTCTACACAATTACAAAATGTAGAAAAACAGTCATTTTGATCTAATGTTTTCCTGTTTTTGTTTGCGAAATCCAGCCTGGAATTTGTGGACAAAAAGAAACCTTTGGTTTTGGGTCTTTGGGGTGAAAATGTCAACAAATGGTAGGTCTGTGGCTCAAATGCTGAATAAATTGTAGTCCCTTGTATCAAAATGGTTGAAAACCGCTGTCTTAGAACATAACATCTGCAACTGACGCAGTTCAACGCCCAGTCATACTGCACATTGACAAGAAATCACAGATCGGATAGGAACAAAGCAAAAATCTTACTCATTAAGTCTCGGAATGTGGTCTTATCGTGAGTCATCAAGTGGTCAATGATGGCTCGCCAGCTGAAAAAAAAAGAAAAGTAAATTGCGTCAGTAATTAGTTCCATTGTGGATACGCAGACTGACAAAGGCACACGCACAAATACGCACACGTACGTCCCTCTCAAACTACTCACTGGCTGACACAGGAGGAATCCATTTGGAAGAAAGTGTGGTCCATAAAGAGGTCGAAGGCTTCCTTCTTCCAGGCGCGCCGGGTGTACTGGTACCCGCTCAGACTGCTAAGCAGCTGGATGCAGGCCCGGTAGCTGGGGGCGTTGTGGGCACTGCCAACACAGAGAGAGATGGAAACGACAAGAAGTCATCACTCTGAAATGCCATCGATTTTATTACGATTTTAGGACTCACAGGGAACACTCGCCTATAAAGTATCTCCCCTCATTTCTTTAATGAAGGAGTATTGATTCTTTGCCCAGTAACATTTGAAAAGCAAAAATTCTCTTTTATGCTGTTGCCAAAAAAGGTAAACAAGAGTCAAATTTCAATATCAAAACCCATATCGTCCTCCGGTTATTTATTTTACATAGGCCTACAGTAACTTCATTCAAAACTACTGGGACTTTGGGGCGAAAAGTCCAAACCTGTGGTTACGGAGGTAGGGCACCACGTAGTGCATGATGTTGACTAGGTTTTCAAAAGTCCAAACCTGTGGTTACGGAGGTAGGGCACCACGTAGTGCATGATGTTGACTAGGTTTTCAAAAGTCCAAACCTGTGGTTACGGAGGTAGGGCACCACGTAGTGCATGATGTTGACTAACAGCGGGATAACTCTCTCCTTCTCGTCACTGTAGAACACCATGTCCAGGAGATGAGCCAGCACCTGACACACACAGATGCAGACAAACACACGCACACAAAGATCTAATTCAACATTCACTTCCTTAAAGCACCATTTCACCACAATATACCGTTACTGCCAGGCAGAAATACTACAACGTATATTTCTTTTGCCAAATGCATGCTCTACTTCATCATAGGAATACATGACGTTAAAGTACTGAAAATCACAAGATTGTATTTGTGCTGCGAAAGGTATCCATTGTAACATAGGTTCTTTAACAAACAAAAAAAAAACACTCCAATAAAAAGGTAATGGAGTTGGTCACTTTTTAGTTGGACCAAACTTACAAATAGGGCAACGAGGGATCTGTTAAACTATCAGTAGTTTAACTACCAGTACCAGTAGTAGTACCAGTAACTGGGGCCCACTATCCTGCAGTTGATCCCTACTACATCAAATAGCCATTCTACAAGTTCCCATGGCAGTGCGTTGTGAGCTTGTAGATCCATCATAACACAGAATAGGGGCAGCAAGATTCAAGTTAAAATCTACCCAGATTAGATCCAGTTCCAAAGGTATTTTTTATAACCACCACCAAGCCAGACGCCAGAGCTTACCACACACGTATTGGATTATTTATATTTCCACAGTTAAATTCCTTTTAATAGGAAAGTGCATACATTTGGTGGCCTGATAGATTTAACTCACACAAACCAGTCAAAAGAGTTCCAGGCAAATTGGCTCTGTCACTATATTTCTCCATTTTTACAACGTGTAATTCTCCACCCCTTGTTTTCCTCGGGTGGGAGATTACCTTTCAGTACGGCCACAGCATTACAACACTGCAGCAATATGAAAAATATAATGGCATTGCGCTTTGCAGCACAACAGCATCTAATATATAGCGCCAAAGTAAAAACGCATTAATCTAAGAGCTGCAATCGCCACAGCAAATAGCTGCAGCGTACACGGCTCAGCCAAGAGAGCCCAGCTTGGAGCAGTCAGCCAGGGGACCCAATTCTTCAGCACCACTCCACGTCCAGGCCCATTGATTTATTGGTTTGCTTATAATGACTGAAGTAGGGGGGGAGGGAGACCATCATAAATCAGCCATTAGGTGTTCGGTGGGAGTGTATTAGTGTATGGCCATGTCCGGACTTGTACATGTTTAGAAGTGCATGACAAAAAAAACAAACTTGGCCCCGACATGATCAAGATGCATGGTGAAAAGTGAAAATGAATATTCTGCGGACTGAAACAAAGATGCATTTGCACGGTGCGCAGAGCCAGTCTGAAAAGTGTGTCGTTTTTTTACCTCGGCCAGAAGTGTGAGCGCGTGAACGCTGTATACCGACGGCGTGAAGCTGGACGTCTCCGTCACTGTGAGCATTAAATCTAAAAAGATACACACAGCGACCGTTAGTACAGCACAGCGTGTGACGTGCAGCCATGCTGGTGTGAGAGCAGACGCCGCCACAGTGGTCTGGTAACTTCAACATAAGACACACCCGTTCCCTTTTTTTTACTCCTCGCAATACCACAATTCATTCATATAAAATATCATGCTTGGAGACAGCTATAGGGCTTGAGGACTCTAACAGATTAGGGCGTCACTGAGACAGCCGGCCATTCTGTTCTATTCAGCCACCCTATTACTGTGAATGGTGTAAAGCAAGACTACATTGTTGTCTAGCCAGCTTAACATGACAAGCTAAATGCTGCACACTTCACTTTAGTCACACCTTTTCATATCTAGATCTACTACTTCAATATTTCTCAAGTCAGGTCCAGACCACACACATGTAGGTTGTTAGTGGGTGTTAGTTCTTTTTCCATGTGTTGCCTTCTTTAGCTTTAGGGATTTTTTGTTTCCAGAATTTTAAAGAAATTTATTTTTTATTATCCACTATTATCCCTCATAAACCACAGGAAATTATAACTGGCCATAAGTTCACAGGATATACTGAATGCGAAGGACACCGCACTGTGTTGTCCTTTAACATCTGAATTGTCACTTCAAACTCTTGGAACTCTGTTAATACAAGCATTGTGGTCTGGACCTGTGACCTGACTTGACGAATATTGAAGTAGTAGATCAATATGAAAAGGTAAAAAAAAAAAAAAAAAAAACTAAGTTGTCCTTTAAGCGGACTACAGCAGCTGTCAGCAAACACAACATGCCAATGACGCAGTCAGACAACGTGCCACCAGTCCACTGTACAGATCATACTGTAAAGCATGCAACATTGCTCACCTTCCACATCAGACTCCAGGTTGTTCCCGTCCACCACTATCTGAGGAGAGGCCTTGACCTCCAGGTTCCTCCTCAGCCAGGTGGTTTGCTCCAGAGAGGAGCCTGCGATGGTCCCAATGGCCTCCACCACCTTATGGGTTACATCCTGCACATAGGAGGGATAGTCAGTGAATACAGCGGAGCGGACCTGGTTCACATTTGTACACTCACAAAATTTTAGAAATGTCCCTCTTTTGTCCCTCTTTCAGGCTGCAACAGCCCTCCCGAGAGCTCAGTTTTCTGACCCCGCAATGTCGCAACATTTAGGCTGGTCCAAGGCTTATTTATTTGGGCCGAGCCTTCATGTATTCAGTGGAGGTTTTTAACACTTTTTGGTGCTCTAAGCGTTATTAGCATTATTAACAGTACTTAGCATTAGCATTACTTAGTATTAACAATACATAACATTAATAGCATTAGTTAGTGTTATTATCATTACTTAGCATTGTTAGAATTGTTAACAATACTTAGCATTACTTAGAATTACTTAGCATTATTTTTAAGCTATTGAAAAATATCAGATCTACAACCTTATGGCGCGCCACCGAGTGGCGCGCCATAAGGTTGTAGATCTGATATTTTTGAAAAACGGTGAAAACGTGGCGCAAATCTTTTCAGGTCAAAATGGATTCAATTTTTAGAGATCAATGGGAAACGTGAGTGAGAAAATACAACAGTATGGATGGAAGTACCTGAAGCTCCCGTTGGTCCTTCTTACTCTCCAGATTGGGGTTCTTTAGGATGAACTCGTTCAGAACCCTAGAGAGGACAAGAAACCGACACCGTTATTATCATGCTATGAGTGTGAGGGGTTTGAGTCTCTGAGGGACTGAATGCTTCTGAGCTGCTCGACCGCTGGTTAATTAGCTGCATGGTATTAACAACCACAACACTGGCTGGTTACAGTGTGAGGGTTAAGCCGCGCGGTCAGATCGGTCGGGAGTGAGCGCGTGTGTGTGTGTGAGTGTGTGAGAGAGAGAGAGAGAGAGAGAGAGAGAGAGAGAGAGAGAGAGAGAGAGAGAGAGAGAGAGAGAGAGAGAGAGAGAGAGAGAGAGAGAGAGAGAGAGAGAGAGAGAGAGAGAGAGAGAGAGAGAGAGAGAGAGAGAGAGAGAGAGAGAGAGAGAGAGAGAGAGAGAGAGAGAGAGAGAGAGAGAGAGAGAGAGAGAGAGAGAGAGAGAGAGAGAGAGATAGAGAGAGAGATAGCGGTTCAACCGTTGGGATTTTAACTGACCCCAGTATGAGGAACTGCCCGGGGGCAGGGAGTCCCAGCTGTACAGAGTCTTTTAGTAGTGCAAGCAGAGAGGGCCAGCTGTCCACCAAACTGGACACCGGAATCCTGGGGACAAGTGACAGCATATCAATCATTATACAATCAAGTATGAAGTGTTACATATGGGCCCTCGTGAGACCATTTTTAGTCAATTTAAGAGTGATCGACTGATTGAATACATTAACTACTGTATGAGAAGTACAGATCTCACCTCTGGACGTAGGCATAAAAGAACTGCAGCATGCAGACTTCCAAAGACAGGTGCTTCTGTTGGAGACAAATGCACATCATACAGTTAAATTCTGATAGGGGACTGCTCAATAAAATTCAGTGCGATCCTGTGAATCCATTTGGGACACTTCTTTGAAGTTTTCCTTCGTAAT
Organism: Benthosema pterotum; assembly: GCA_039105355.1. Taxonomy (NCBI): domain Eukaryota; kingdom Metazoa; phylum Chordata; class Actinopteri; order Myctophiformes; family Myctophidae; genus Benthosema; species Benthosema pterotum. The sequence continues at coordinate 40,509,923 of CM076967.1, forward strand.
GTGTGCATTGGTCGAGGTTGCTGCTAATGTATATTGTGTGCCCTTTGTGGAAATGACTGACCTTTTCCTTAGCGATGGCTGGAGGTTGTTTTAGGACCTCCTTGACGGTCTGCATGACCGTCTCAGTGCGCATGGCGCTTACTGAGCGCACCAGCTCCACCAGTAGCAGCTGTTCCTCACTGGCAACGGGTATCACCTGCCAAACAAATCCAGGGACACACTATTCATAAGAATAGTAGAAACTAAGAGAAAGGAAATAGTTAAGCAGACGCAATATGATCACTAGAAAGGTGCAATTTGGTCTCGACTGCACCAATGCCTGGAGTATTGCGTTCATGATACTGTACTGAGTACATGGCATGATGTACATGATACTAGGCCTGTCCCCGACTAAGGATTTCTATAGTCGAAATTAATATGAATAAATCTGCCGTTAGTCGACTGCCTGTCGACAATAAAAAATAAAAAATATACCTTAAACGACAGGGGCATTCGCGTCAATTGACCGTCTCACCCTCCTCCCCCGCTAATCCAGTCTAATGGGTCATTTACATTTCAATAGCGGCCTCTCTCTCTGTTTCTGTCTCTCTCTCTCTCAGCACTAAACTTTTTTTTTTCTATAAGCATGTGTTTGTGCCGAACCGAATATTTTCCTGTTTTTTATTATATTGTTTTTTTGCGATAAAAACGTCTAGGCGAAGGAATCCACGCTGCATCGCTTGTCGATGCCCGTGTTACCGCACGGCCATGCCGCTGGCTCTACAGTATAGTGGCGGAGTTTCTGGTCAAATCCAGAGCCGGATCTACATGGGACAGGGGAGGGCAGTGCCCACCCAAACGTGCGTCTTTCTCCTCAAATCAAAGCTTACGGGGATCAAATAGCTTCTCTTATGACGTTTCTGATCTCATCAAATGAGGATAATTCCGGTTCCTTGGTGTGAAAAACCTTAGAGTGGCCCCGCCTGGCAATCTTCCAGCCAGGCTTGTGAATCCGGGTCTGTATTTTCCGAACGCGGCCTTTGTTTTATTTACTGAAAGAGTTCAGAGCCCCGCTTGTTGAGACGTTTAATGTTGTGTGCGAGGAAAATCAACTTGTTGGCGTTGCTTGGGAGAAGTGAACGGCAAACTGGATGTAAATGCTCGGGATGACTGGATCTTTTAGACCCCACCGTCTGTCAATCTCCCGGACCAGTGTTTTCTTGAGGGTTGTAATGACAGTATTATCGTACGCGCCGGACAGCGATGCATTCATAGCTGCGATAAGCGCTCCGTCTGGGTTCATTGGCCTGTTCTCCACTGGGCTTTTGTGAGTGCAGGGTCGGACTTTTTACTGACAGTTAAATCTGACAGCACTTCAACAATAGGCTCTCTCTGTTCATTTGTTTATGTTAGACATTAACCACCCCAACCCCGCAAGTGGAATGATAAAAAAAAGAGTACGAAAAAAAAACAAAAAAAACAACAACAACGACGTTCGACTGGGAGGTTGTCAGTCGACAGCGCCCCCCTACCGACTGACTAGTCGACTAGTTGGGGTCAGGCCTACATGATACTGATTATTTCTTTTAAATATGCTAGCAAGTAATTCAGAACGGATTGAGCCCCGGTTTTGTGTTGATTCTACCACACTCGGATGGCAGGAAAAACTTCCTGAGGCTAAAATATCAAAATCCTAAAATCACTGATTTCAATGCACATTTTTGTTTCCCCATCGTGTTCCCACCTCTAGTCGCGGTAGAATAATTCATGCCTTGCTTCGGTTGCACAACAAGATGTTGTGTCACTGTGTCACCTTGAAAAGTGCTCTGAAGCCACAACTACATAGGCACACCAATTTACTGGTTCCACCTGACTGCTGGGCAGTAATAAATGTTAGACCAACCTTGTTCCTTGCTGGAGTCTTGACATGTTTCCTTTCATTCCAGACATAGGCGATAGCAGCCATGAAGTGAGCACCGTGGTTCATGGAGATTGGTCCCAGCAGCTCCAGAATCTGCTGCCGGAGGTTCTATGTTGCGACAGAGCCGGGAGGGAAATAAAAAAACACACAACACATGTTAAATCCAAGGTGCTGAGTAGACGTGTTGAATCCTAAATGCTGAGTAGCCAAGGCACAGTGGTTAAAGCTTATCATAGTCCGAGATGGAAACATCAAAGAGGTCATTATGAGTTTGTAGATCAGCTGTTTTTGCAACTTTCAAATATAACATTTATTTATTAAAATATAAAATAGACAAACTATGGAGATAGAAGGTTTCTGGCTGCCTGCAACATTACACTGTATATAGCTGCTACCATGATGGCATGAGTATTTTATTTAGTTAGCCTACAGTATAGTGGTGTTCATTCTTTCAAAGCCAGGTGTCTGACTGCACGCTGTTGCCATTTGCATTTCTGCCAAATAAAGTTTCCTGAGAACACTGCAGTCCTTTGAGAGTACCGCTATATAAAAAATGTTGTCCTGTTGTTATTCATCTTCCTTTTATTTGGGCAAGGCTCCAGACATCACAAACCGTTCCTGAGGGAGGTGTGCAATTTAGGTATGTATTACAGAGGGAGGCGTACAATTTAGGAATGTATTTCTGAGGGAGGTGTACAATTTAGGAATGTATTACAGAGGCGTACAATTTAGGAATGTATTACAGAGGCATACAATTTAGGAATGTATTACAGATTCCTGTAACACCATGATAACAATCATAGTTCTGCATAATGTGAAACAAAAAAGCAGTAGCATACGAGATGAAGACTTGTGCAATGTGCAACATGTAGAACTTCAGAAAGGTCACATCTTCTCAGATCTTCATGTTCTATAGCCAACAGCTCCACAAAAATAGTCAGAATAGCTAATTCGGGGGTGCATAGAACCGTAGTTACATCTGTAACTTTCGTTCCACGTCATCCCTGCGCATGTGCGAAGGACATATTCAGTGCCCTCTGAGAGTTATCCGGGATTCATAGAGCCGTAGTTACATACGTGACTTTCGTTATTACGGGGCTCATTGGCCTAATAATAAGTGACTTTCGTTATTACGGGGCTCATTGGCCTAATAATAATGAAACACTTCTCTCTCTCTCTGGGCGCTGTTGTTTTCCCAGCGTACCTTGCAGGGGTGGATGTAACATTTCCCAATTGGGGGGACAGGAGAAAATGGAATGGGGGCGGCTTGATGAATGATGGCATGCGACGACGAAGCCCATACCATTTTCAGTTACAGGACTTATTAGGCAATTGTGAGTCGATAATAACATCAGTTGTTGCAACAGACACGCAGCATGCATAAAGCTAAAGGTCTGACTCAGAGAGTTTTCTGTTTTCAATGATGAAATGCTGTTGTTTTAGTGGTGCCACAATTGTAGTTAGTTTGTAGTAGTCGTAGTGGTTCCAATAATTTTAACCCTTAGTGTACTAAACGCGTTTTGGTGTTCTAAGCATTATGTTTTAACTGTTGAAAAATAGCAGATCTACAAGATCATAGCGCGCCACCGAGTGGCGCGCTATGAGCTTGTATCTCTGCTATTTTTGAAAAATCGTGAAAACGTGGTGCAAATCTTTGAATATTATGTTATTCAGAAACTAAAAATCTAGACAGGACACAATGGGTTAAATATAAGCACTCTGGGCATTTAGGGGGGCATCACCCCCCCCATGCCTAGATCCGCCCCTGGTACCTTGGTGTTTCCCAGGTTGATGTTGGAGGTGGATGCAGCGGAGGCGGCTGCAGGCCGGTCGGAGCTGTCTGCGTGGTAGAGGACACTCCACAGCAGGGTGACGGAGGACATGATGGTGTGCAGGATGGACAGGATGCCTGCGCGGGCCTCAGTCAGGTGCTTCTGGTCCACACTCTCTATGGCCTGCAGCTAGGGGTGGGCAAAAAAAAAACATATGTCAATATATCGCAATTCTTAACCCATTGTGTCCTGATCAGATTCTAGTTTCTGATGCTTTTCACGATTTTTTCAAAAATAGCAGAACTACAAGCTCATATCGCGCCACTCGGTGGCGCGATATGAGCTTGTAGATCTGCTATTTTTCAACAGCTTAAAAACACCAAAACGCGTTCAGTACACAAGGGTTAATGCCATGATATCAATACCGAATCACCAGGTTCAGAATCATTTTTTTTATGTCCATGTAAGCCTACTCAGAAAGACTGAGTTATGTTATCAGGCTGCATTGATATGTAAAATTGAACTTTGTTATTTATATTGTCTAAAATTGCTTTAAAATGTTCTAGTTGATTGAACTTGTCATGGAGAAACACAACTTGATGACATTATCATGTTGTGTTTGTGATGTGTTTGTTGATCGTTTTTCTTTTAGGACCTTTTTTCCCCTAACGGGTCCATTTGGTTCCATTTGTACGCTCTAAGAAGAAATCTTGAAAATTGCTGGAATTCCCCTTTAAAATGTCCTAGTATAATAAAAGCACAGTCATTTGTGGGAAAAAATGTGATACTTCGACATATCAAAACGAATTGCAGCATAATTGAGAAAAGCAATATAAATCGATTCCAAACCCTAAGCATCGATACTGTATCTTATGGTGAGGTAAGTGAATCGTCCCTCCCCTACCTGCAGCTAGCAGGGGAAACAACGTGGGATACGGCCCATGGCAGTCAATACTGTTGATCGATAGCAATGGTGTGTGATTATGCTGTGTATTATGCAAAACAAGCTTGGAGAGAAAAAAAGAACAGGATGATCCTATAAATATAACACCCGCGTGATGTGAGGGGTGCCCTGATCATCGTACATCATCTCTTTCCGGCCCGATCACATTTTGCAAAGATATTTCTGGTTACAGGACTTTTATTAGGCAAGTAAAACATCAATCAGTTGTTGTTGAAGTTGCAACAGACACACAGCATAACTCAGAGAGTTTTCTGTTTTCAATGACAAAGTGGTGTTGGTTTAGTGGTGCCACAACTGTAGTTAGTTAGTAGCAATAATAGTGTTTCAAATCATTTTAAATATAAGCACTTTAATTTGAAATATCTTGGGTTGTTTTGCATGCCATCATGTTTGGTGGGGCAGTCTGGGCATCTAGGGGGGTATTGCCCCCCCCATGCCTATGCCTAGATCCGTCCCTCCATGCCTATGCCTAGATCCGCCCCTGCAGCAACCCTCACCTGGTGGTACTGGGCAGTGGGGTCCAGCAGACAGTAGTGGATGATGGCAGTCACCCCCTCAAGCACAGTGAGCATCAGGTCAGGAGGAATGCACAGAGCCATCCACTGAGGTCTACCATGACAACAGAATAAAGTAGGTTAAAAGTAGGGAAAAAAAGATTATTCTTGTTCATAATTTAATTAAATGTGCTATAGTATTAAAACGTTTGATAAGTTATCTGTCCCTTGTCTCCTCTCCCGACAAAGAAACATAATTAAACCCTAAGACTGCTTAAAATAATCTTTTAGTATTCATTAAAATAAGTCAAGGAATGAGGGATAATTTGTAGTGATGGATAAGCAAAGCGTGTGGTTGGTCAACAGTGCCACCTAGTGACAAAAAGCGTATACTGTCCACATTATATTATCTCCTTTGCAGGGCTCACTCTTGAGGGACTTTCATTTTCACAGCTCAAGAGATTTACAGTACAATTCAAGCACAACTCAATACAAGACTGATAACTGTCAGTGCCCGGGCCCCACATAATCTTGGTTAAAACTTACACATGATACCTTATATTGATGACTACAAGTATTCATGGATAGCCACAAAGTATATTTACTAAGGTTATTGAAAATAGCAAGGCATGGCATTAATTAATTGTGTTAATTAATCTGATTATTTTTTAACACAATTAGCACATGTGCACACTCAATCCACTGAGCAATTCTCATTGAAAAAAAAAAAAAAAACAATCAGTAGAGCACGGTTTCACAGAGATATATAGCTGTGTTAACCTAGGTTAACCTACAACAGAAAAAAGTTATTGGAGCTTAAGAACAGTGTGCAGACATCTTCTCTCCTTCAATAACCCTATTGAGCCCATCAGTGCCTGCAGAGACATTGCCCCCCCACCCCTTGCCCATGCCTAGATCCGCCCCTGCTACTGCTCCTCTACCTGGTGTCGGTGATGCCGGTCTCGTAGCGGTACTGCTGCAGCAGGTTGTCCAGGTTGCGGCAGAGCTGCAGCGTGACGGAGGCCACCACGCGGCGCAGCACCTTGCCCATGTAGGGCAGCGTGGCCGTGATGAGGCCGATCCACTGCGGGTGCATCTTGCAGGCGTGGTGCTGGTGCAGCGCGCGGATGACGGCGCACAGGAACATGCCCTGCGCCGTGATGGGCTGGCCGTGCAGGTACTGGAGCGACGTCATGGGCTGCTGCGGGTTGACGTGCTCCACCTCGCCGGCGCCCAGGATCTCGAAGCCGCCTGCCGCGCCGCTCCCGACACTCCCTCCGGCGCTTCCTCCTCCTCCGCCGCCCGCTGAACCCCCTGCCATGGACTGGAGGTGGGCAAAAAAAATAATCCATATCGAATAGCCAGGCTAAAGATCTTTTTTTTTGTATATTTATGTAGGCCTATGTGTTCATGTCAGAAAGACTGACTGACGTTATCAGGCTGCATGTGTATGATTGCACTTTTTGTTATTTATATATTTTTTAATTTGCTTTGAAATAGCTGATTGTTATAGTTGATTGAACTTGTGATGGTCCATAATATTGTTCAGAATTCTGCCCATTTTCAACATTTTACAGTAGCCTACTATATTTTACTTGATGATCACATCATCAAGTTGTGCTTGTGTTGTGTTTGTTAATGATTTTTCTTTTAGCACCTTTTTCCTGAGGGCCTACAAATTTGTACACTCTCAGAAAAAAATCTTGAAAATGGGTGGTATCCCCGTTGTTGTAGTATAATAAAAGCAGTCATTTGTGTGGAAAAAATGTGATATATCGATATATCAAATAAAATCGCAGCATAACTAAGAATCGCAATATGAATCAATTCAGAAACCTAAATACGTATCAATATTGTATGGTATCGTGAGCTAAGTGAATCGTCCCAGCCCTACCATGGACCCTCCCTCGCCGCCTCCTTCCTCGCCGCCCGACGACGCCAACACGCGGTGCTCCAACACCACCAGGCTCTGCAGCAGGCGCAGGAGCTGCGACTGTACGGCGCTGCAGCCGTCGATCTGGTCCTCCGACAGGTTGATCACGCTGTCCTCCGACAGGCCCTCCTCGGTGGCGGCCGAGTTGACCCCGCCGGCTGCGGCCGCGACCCGCTGGTCGTGCCACTTCTGCGCACTGAAGATGGACGACAACAGGCAGTGCAGCACCACCTTCTGCACCTACAGTACAGGCATTATATGGAAAAGAAGAGGTCAACCTGGGATGTAAAGTGAAAAAAAAGCAAACTCAGCTGATTTTGTATCTTGACTATGCCCTGAATAACAGGCAAAAAGTTGCCTGGAATTGTCTAAGGGGAAAGGTTTGAAAATGGCCTTTACAGTATGTCCACCATTGACATTGTACAGTATATTAGGCAGATACCTTTTAAATTTCATTATGCTTTAAGTAGCACAATGACATATCAAACTAGGGAGTTATCATGATGCTGAAACCATTCTTGGCATTAGTTTTTTGCACAAAAACTCCTGGCGCCAGGCGCCATAGATAAACCTCCTCATTTTGCCTCCTATGATAGAGTCCTCCTTCCTTCCTAGAAAGGACCACTGGTAACCAAATGGACCCTTATAGATCTGTAACTCTTGAGAGCATAAAACGATTTTACGCTCTCAAGAGTTAAATTATATTTGAACATCTGAATTACCTAATTTTCAAGAATCTACACATTTAGAAAATGTAAAAGAATTGCTATTTTGACCAACATTTTGCCAGTCAGAGAGACTAAACTCTGCTAAAATGCAGGATAAATAGTGCGCCCTGGTATGAAAATGGTTAAAAACCAACCTGCTCTAGCGCATTCTAGTGCATTTTGGAAGTGCCACTAGCGCGTTTTGGATTTTGGCAGTTGAAGGTCAAATGACATTATGACCGGACTAACCTTGCACTTGGAGAGCACGTCGCCGATGAAGCTGGCGAACCCTTTGCTGTGCGCCGAGCCGCCCGTCACCTTGGCCAGCTCAGCGAAGAGCAGCGTCAGCACCTCCACGCTGGTCAGCTGCATGGCGCGGTTGCCCGCCAGGTCCTGCGCTCCGACGCCCGCCACGTGCGCCGAGTAGTAGCTGCGCAGGAAGTAGAGGCAGAGCGAGATGACGATCTCCAGGTACATGGCGGAGCGGAACGAGTGGTGCGACGAGTGCGACGAGTCGGCCGGGATGGGGCAGTAGAAGTCCTTGCCCATGACCGAGACGCGATGGCGTGCCAGCAGGTTCTGGAGCAGCGACAGCTGCGGCGTGTACGTGTTGTTGACGCTGGTGGTGGCGATGGCGCCCACGAAGCCCGAGGGCGCGGCGCGCAGCATGGAGGCGATGGCGGTGAGCGCGTGCAGCGCCCGCGACGAGTCGTACAGCTGGAGGTAGAGCAGGACGTGCTGGTAGAGCGGGTGGATGTTGAAGCGGGGAGGAGCGGGCGGCGCCGACGATCGGCGGCGTGCTCCTCCCGCGTCCGCGGCGTCTCCTCCGTTGCTCGCGCCGCCCCCGCCGCTGGGCGAGCCGGTGTCGCTCTCGATCTCGGACACCTCCCCTTCGCCGCAGCTGTACCAGTTCTCCAGGTCGAGGCTGTCGCCGAAGAAGATGCTCGGGCGCAGCTTCTCCGCCTGGCAGGCGGCGGCCGCCGCGGCCTTCTTTGCCCGCTCCTCCTCTTTCCTCTTGGCCTTCTTGATCTTGGGCTTGGCGCCGGGGGACTTGTCGGCTGCCAGCCGCTCCAGGATCTTCCCCTTGAGGCTGAGCTGCGTGCTGCTGTGGCTGCGCTTGCGCGCCTGTGTGTCATCCACCTGCAGGCTGCAGTGCTCGGGCGTGGCCGGGCCGGAGCCGGACCCAGAGCCGCTGTCCCGCAGCGTGACGATGGACGGGTACGAGCTGTGCCGCGTCAGCCCGCCACCACCCTCCCTGGGCTCCTCTGGTGCCACGTTGTCAGTCGTCGCCGCCGCCGTCGTCACGGAGAAGAACTCCAGGGTGCCTCCCGCCAGCATCTCCGGCAGTGTCTGGTGGTGGTTGTTGTGGGAGGAGGAGGAGGGGAGGTCGACGACGCAGGGGCCCGTGGAGGTGGTGTCCGAGGAGGAGGTGGTGCTGTCCGAGTCCGTCTGCGGCCAGACGGCCTCGGGCGGGGTCTCGTCGCCGCCGACGTTGCCACCGCCGTCCTCCAGCTCCTCTTCCAGGCTCGCCACCCGGCTCACCAGCTCCGCCAGAACGCGGGAAACGGCCTCCTCCACGGCGTTCTCGTCCTCCTCCTCCGCCGAGGCCACGTCCGAGGAGGAGGGCGGCTGGTCCGAGGAGCCGTTGACGGCGCCGTTGTTGTCGTCTCCGCCGTCCGGCTCCTCCATGCTGCCGTTGTCCACGGTGGAGGAGCGTGAGCCGCTGGATTCGGAGCTGGGGGCCAACTCCTCTTCCTCCTCCCCCGGCCGGTCGGACGGAGGAAGGTACTCGCCGGCCAGCTGCAGGTTCTCACTGCTCAGGCTCAGCAGGGACAGGCTGTCGCTCAGAGGGTTGACGGTCAGGCAGAAGGGCTCCATGTCGCCCAGTGGGAGGCTCTGGAGCTGCTCGCGGCCCACCCTGAGACCCTCCCCCTGCATCTGGCTGTAGGCTGAGGGTAGGAGGAGAAAAGGACTTAACAGTAATAACTTATAACATTAAATAGTAATAGTAATTGAAACCAGTAACCTCTCTATACTAGCTTCACAATTGACTGGAAAAGGTAGAGCGAGTCATATATCTTCGAGCCATAAGGTTGAAACTAGGGCTGCAACTATTATTTTCAGAATCTATTCTTCAATTAAATGTATATTTTAGTTTATTTTAGACATGTTCTAAATAACAGAAAAGACAATTCATCCAATACATTAGCTGTGGATTAGGTTGCTATTCAAATTAAAGACAGCATTTAATTTAATTAAAGCAAATCAAGGTGTCTTGACAAATGTGGTCTAAAAGTCTAAAAGGAACAGTAACTACTGCACTCAAACAGGTCATTTAAAATAATATTCCAGCCAGTGGTTTTGTACTTGATACTGTAACCATTGTTATGTGTCATAACGTGCTTTGCAGTCACTACTGTAAATATCACCAGATTGTAGGGTTGGATCACTGCTCTATAGTTAAGATACACTTAACATCCATGATGACTTGCTAAAATCTGGTAATACGTTGGCAATTCAATTAATCAATTACTAAATTATTTGAATTATTGATTTACTGATGATTAATTAATTCATTGGTGCAGCCCTAGTCGAAACGTTGCACCATTAACACAATTGTTTGAGACCTTTGAACCAGTGCAGTGATGTCCTGCACCTGCCATAAATTCAGCTACTAGATGTGCACACAATCTCCTCTTCTCCAACTCCAACTGACCACATTCACAGGGAGAATAATGTTCGGTCAATAAGCTAGTACTCACTGTCTAAGAATCCGGAGTTTGAACGCGTTTTGGTGTTCAGCGCATTATGTTACGCTTTAGCTATTGAAAAATATCAGATCTAAGAGCTCATATCGCGCCACCGAGTGACGCGATATGAGCTCGTAGATCTGATATTTTTTTGAAAAATTGTGAAAATGATGCGCAAATCTAAGAATATATTGTATTTGACACCTGATTGTAGTTTCTGACACTTGATTCTAGTTTCTGAGTAGTTTCTGATGCTAGGTTCTGACAGATTCTAGTTTCTATGAAAAAATCTATGTTCATGTGTCAGTGATGCTTAACATATTTCATGCCAAGGACCACCAGAATTATATACATTTGGCTGCGGACCCCCATCTGAAAACATGTTGTTGTAGGGATCCCCCAGAAGCAACGATATTTGCTCAAAATATTTGCTTCTGAAAGAATATACAGTATATTCAAATATTTGCATCAAACTGTCACAATTTTCAAAAAAAAAAAAGAAAAAAAAAAGAAAAAAAAAAAAAAAAAAAAAAAAAAAAAAAAAATATATATATATATATATATATATATATATATATATATATATATATATATATATATATATATATATATTTTTTTTTTATTTTATTATTATTATTTTTTTTAAATATCAGAGCTACAAGAGAATAATGTTCGGTCAATAAGCTAGTACTCACTGTCTAAGAATCCAGAGTCTCTGGTATAGGTAGCCTCCGAGGGTATGTCGGGTTCGGGTGGGGTGGGGAAGGCCATGGCCCAGTGGCACTGAGCCTGGACCCTCTGGATGGACACGCGGTGGGTCTTGGGGTGCAGCAGCAGTAGGAGCAGGGGCTCCAGGACCCGAGCGATGTCATGTCTCTGTAGGACCTGGTTCAGCCAGGCCCGGCCCACTGAGCTGGCCGACGGGTCCCAGTAGCTCAGGCTGTCCAGCATGATGAACAAGGACCTGGACAAGACAGGTAAGGTTAATGAACAAAAAAGCATGAATTTGTAGCATTGCGTTACCATACGACAGGAGTTTTCAACCTTTTTCATACCAAGGCCCACTAGTTATTCTGCATTTTAGCCACGGACCACCATTTGAGGACATTTTAGCCCCCACAGACCTAAAAAAACATTTTAGAAATAAACATTGAACTATTCCCAAACGTTTTTAAAAATAGTGAAAAAGGGATAAGGGGTTTGGGATAAGGGGTTTAGCATGTAACGAAAATGGAGCCCTAAATATCTTTTGCTTTTGTCCACAATTCCGGCCTGGTTTTCAGAAACAACACAGTCAAACATACAGATTAAAAATTAACCATTCATTTTCTGGTTATGTAGACTTGGGCTAATGCACATGATGAATATTTTAACTCTTACACCTACACAAGTTGGTTACACCTGGTTAATCAACTTTCCATCATTTAGCTGGGAACCACCCGGAATCCTCTCAGGGACCACTGGTGGTCCCCGGACCACCTGTTGAAAACCCCTGCCATATGACGAACAGACCTACCTGTCAAAAGTGCGATTAAAAGGGGAAGACTTCGTCATGTTCAGGTCCCTGGTCAAATGCCACAGCACTGAGAACTTCACGTGGGCCTCAAGGCGAATTCTCTGAAAGGATAATGGACAACAATTGTCAAATAGATCATCAGAGAGTGGGTGAGTAAACTGAAGGGGTGACTTCTATGATGTAATGGGTGGCAGTGACTCAGGGGTAGAGAGTTGCCGGGTTGGGATCCGGAGGACTCCCAGTTCGATCCCGGGCTACCTCAGAGATGGTGTCGAAGTGTCCTTGAGACTCTGAATACATGAAACCATGCAAGGCACCAACTTGCTCACTGGGAACAGTTAGGGGTAGTATATACTGTATACTGTAAATGCACGATTTACTGGCCGCTCATGTTTTCTAATGTCTGTTTTCTGTCTTTTAATATCCATTTAAATTAGCCCTTCTCAAAACTAAACAGGGTTTAGTCACTGTCCAATCCAAATAGTTTTGCAACTGTTGGTAATACGCAGATCAAGAGTTCCTGGTCAAGCTTTCTTCTAACGTAGACAAGGCCAGATTGGGGAGGGATAATGGCATTGTTTGCAGTCATGTCAAGTATGCTATATAAATCAAATTGAGTGGAGGTATAGCGCGGCGGCTCTGACCTTGTCCCTGTGCATGAGCTGCTGGCTGATGACGTCCTCACAGATGCTGGAGGAAGGCACCAGGTTGTGGAGCTGGTAGAAGAGCTCCACGCTGCGCTGGTGGTGCTGAGGGGTCCTTTCACCCAGCTGGTCCCAGAGGATCACTGCCACGTTCTGGGGAGGGAGAGACAGAACACAGGGAGATTTAATAGGAGAAGGAGGCATGGGATTGGGATTGTTGTGGAAAGAAAGAAAAAACCACGACCTCCACTGCATTATTAGCATTATGTTAGCCATTGAAAAATATCAAATCTAGAAGCCGATATGAGCTTGTGGATCCGATATTTTTTTTGAAAATGGTTGAAAATGTGGCACAAATCTTTGAAACATTCTTGGTTTAAATGGGCAGTGAAATGTGTTTTAATGTAATTTCTGTCATCTCTCTAATAAAGGACAGAATGACAGAGGAAGACTGTAGATTGAAAGGAAGTGGAATATGATGAACGCCATGAGAGCAAATTCAAGCAAAGATGTCAAGTTCCTTGTCGCATGGCCCCATCGGAAGTGTCAAATCGAACATGATATACAGCAGGGGTGCCCACATTTTTTTTTTAACTTGAGACCTACTTTCAAAATGACCGGCTCAACAAGATCTACACAAAAAAAGCATTTCAAGGCCCCCAAGAAAGTTTGAGCTTTTAAATAGTGGTGATGGTGTTACTTACTGTGTGGACTCTTGAAAATTACATAATTCAGATGTTTAAATATAATTTAACTCTTGAGAGTGTAAAGTGAAAACAAATGGAGCCATAAGGGTCCATTTGGTTTCATTTTAACGCTCTTAAGAGTTACAGATCTATAAGAGTCCAAGTGCTGGGGGGACTGTCATGTGATCTACCTGCACGGCCTGCGTGATCTACTGGTAGATCACCATCTACCTTTTGGGCACCCCTGATATACAGCATACTCATCTAACATTGTAGTAGTTGAAGATTTCAAGTGGTTCATTCCCCAAACAACCAGACGTCCGTAGAAGTAGTAGTAGTAGTAGTAGTACCTTAAAAAAGTCGGTCTTGTCGGCGATGTACTTCAGTATTCCCTGAGTGAGAGGCGGCCTGATCACCACAGACACCCGGCCCTGGCTGGGGCTCCGCGGCTGTCCCGAGTCGCCGCTGGTGAAGCTCTCGGCCGTCACCATGGCCACCGACTGGGTGAGGCCCACCAGGTCCATGACCAGAGAGATGGCCACGCCCTGCATGCTGAAGTCAGCCGCCAGGCAGCAGGCGTCCATTAGGGTCTGGAGCCACGGCGCCGGCTGCACACGCTCACCGTCTGGACGGAGGAGGGGAGAGAATGGTACAGATTTACATGCAGTAACACAGTAAAAACCTTTACAAAACTACGATTTTGAGTGGTGCAACAGCCACTTGGAAATGACGTTGAATCATTTTGTTCATCACCGCCACGAACTGTCACTGCCTAACACCCACACACACACACAGCCCCATCCTAACTGTACTTGTTCTGTGCAGTAGGTAGTGGTACAGAACAATTACAAGTACGAGATTGTAAATGTTTTGTTTTTTCACATCGTTATATTTCTGCAATGTTTGGTGTGTTTCATTATGGTACATCCCACTCTCCCAGGGGGCTTTGCACTGTTGCGCGGGCTTTGACAGTCAGTCTATTGTGTGAATCCATGGCAGTGGCCAGTTCGTTATTTTCAATATATTCAACCAAGTAAAGTTCTACGACTACAAAGAAGGTTGTCGTTTTCGTTTTATCAAGATGGGGCTGATTTTTAGCAATGTTTCTATGTTTGAGTGTCTATTTTAGTAGGGCTGCAACTAACGATTATTTTCATTAGCGATTCATCGACCAAATGGACCCTTGCGGGTCGGTTTTGTTTCATGTTTACATTCTCAAGAGTTAAAATATCCATCATGTGAATTATTCCAAGTCTACACAACTAGAGAATGTAGAAGATTAATGGCCATTTTGATCTGTATGTTTGACTATTTTGTTTCCTGAAATCCAGTCTGGTATTGTGGACAAAAGCAAAATAAATCTTTAGTTTTCTGTGATCTGTGGGGCTAAAATGTCCTCAAATAGTGGTCTGTGGTTCAAATTCTGAATAAATAGTGGGGCCCTGGGGTGATGAAAAAGTTTGAAAACCACTGTAGTAAATGAAGGAAGGGGTTACATCGTACCGACTCGTGCGTCTTACCGCTGTGCTCTTCCTGTGAGGACGAGGACTTGACGTTTCCCTCGGCGATGTAGACGGGGAAGCTGGAGCACTCCAGGAAGAGCTGGCAGGCAGCGGTGAAGGCCGGCACGCACTCCCTCTGCCCTCCTCCCTCCCCGGGGTGAGGGGGACGGGAGGCCGAACGCAGCGCCAGATGCTCCGTGTAGCTGCTCCGCGGGACCCGATCGTCCGACGACCCCGCCGCCCCGCCATCTCCCCGTCTCTCGGGCCCCTCTCCGTCACCGGGGACGATGTACAGGCCGATGAGGCGCGAGAGGAAGCGTTGGAAGTGCTCCAGGCAGCACTGCATCACCGGCTTGTCCAGCTTGTCCTTTGGGCCCGAGGAGCGGCGCGCGCCCCCGGACTTCGGCTGGTGGTGGCCACGCTCAGGCGGCTCCACCGCCGTGCCGTCCGCCTGGTATTGGACGAAGTCTGTGAAGCCGCTGTCCGAGGAGCTTCTGTTAGGAGGTTTCTCCGTGTCAGAGAACACCTCCGCGCTCCCGGGCGACTCTGGGGTGGCGGGAAGGGCCTGCGGCAGAACACAAGCACATTAACACAGGAAATCAATTGATATTCGGATTCGTGGCCATCTTGCCAGCAAGGTGCCACCTAGGTGCAACTTCCCATAGACAGACAATTGATCGAAAGTCTAAATCTAAATGTATTAAACAACGTCAAACTCAGTTTGTCCATAATCTTGAATTATCCTCTTTCAACCAGTAAGGTTTTTGTTTCACTTCAAACCCACCATAAACATCATATTATGAGCTACTTCATCATGTCAAGAAATTCGATGCAGGTTCATTTTTTTGCCGGGTGTCAATGGATATCACTCAACCACCTGCTTTGAATTTGCACATAATACAGAAAGCAGCAGGAGGTTCTTTTCCAAAAGGCAACAAGCCTCCTTTCAAAACTCCAATACTTTCAATGAATTTCTCTATAGGAGGTAGTTCATAACATTCCTACTATGGATTTTTATTAAACACAAACATTTACAGATTGAAAGAGGATGATTCAAGCTTTGAAAAACTGAATAAAAAAGCCAGACATTCATTGTTGGAGCCTAGCAGCAAACACATATGGATTAGTTAAAGGTAGGGGAAGTGATTTCACTTTTGTCAGATATCACCCAAAAACATTTTTTTTCCTGTTAAAATGCTCTATTATAAGGTGTGCAGACCATATATGGAGTTTCCCCCTCCACCACGTTAGCAGAGGAGCTAATAAAAGTTCCCCAGGTGGAGGGTGAATTCTCCTCCAATCAGGACCGAGCAGCAGGTTCACATAGTGTAGCTACTCTTGGGGGCCCCTAGTGCACCAGGCTGGTACTACACAATGAATTTCAAATCACTTACCCTACCTTTAAGACTGTGGTGGAATTCCCAACAAGTTGAATACTGGTTGGATTGCACTATTATTTTTCTGAGAGACACGATCAATTCTCCCCTGACTGGTAACACTTGTAACTTCCTCCGTGAGTTTGCAAGTCCTCATCAATTCAATTGAGTGATGAAACGCCCTAAAGACACACCAACCCTCCCTCCTTCCCTCCCTCCATCGCTCGCTCCAGCACACAATCAGCTCAGCGAGGGGTTGATGGAGCACAGCTGTTGGCTTACACCTTTAGGGTCTCTGTGGGGGTGTGCAGACGTAGCTGTGTATACCGGGGCTAGCAGCTGTCAATCTGACAGACCGCTCAACTCCGACAACCAGGGGCGGATCAAAACAACCCATGCAAAACAACCCAAGATATTTCAGTGCTTATATTTAAAAGTATTTGAAACACTACTGAAAATAGTATGGGTGTGGCTTCATGAAGCTGCCCCCTTACCATTTTCTTCTGCCCCCCCAATTGGGAAATGTTATATCCGCCCCTGCTGACAACACCCCCGCCCCCCATGATACATTTCAGCCCGGGTGACACTGGTGACACCCTTTACTGGAGGCTCAGATGGAAAACTTGTTTGGGGGGTTATACTGTACATTCAACCGACATACGAGAGAGGAGGTGGGAGAGGGTTTTTCCGCTCCAGCGAAGTCGTCCCTCCCGAGAGTTTAACTGCAGCCAGTCTCTCCACCGTTTTCTCCTCAGAGAGAAACCGACAGAGCAACAAGGCTCAGCTGTGGGTTAAACACCTTCATCTCGCGACTTGTTCTCTCTTCCTCCCCCCAGGGAGGCAGGGGCCTCCATACCTCCAACTCTCCATCTGTCTGTCTATCTGGGGCCAGGTCTGGTCCCTGAACTTTTTCCCCATCATGCTCCAATGAGCGCTCAAATGCTGACCCCACGGTCAGGTGGTAGTGGGACTAGAAATGAACAGGAGGCATGAGCACTTGAAAATATTTCTTCAAAAAAGCTTTATGTCAGGGGGTGAAAAAGTCAAGACCCCTGTGAGGCTGGGCATGGGATCCCCCAGCCAATGGGGATCGAGGGGATAAGGGGACTAGGGCACACCATCACAGCCTGAGGTGGTCTGTTTTTTTTAGTTGTGTTTTTGGTGTTTGTGTACAATTAAAACACTGGCCATAAACATAATCCCATGCAGACAAAATGCTGGGATTCATTAGCTTTGATTCATTAGCGATCAACAAAACGCATGTTCTATGATACGATTCCACCGAGATTATTTAATGTTCTGACAAAAGAAACTACATAAGACACGTGGCATGTGTTGGGGTTCCAAGCCGGATGCAAAGACTGTTTTACACTGATAGAACTGCATTACTTGGGTTTGGAGCAAAAAAGACCCCACAAAACGCTGGGTGGGAAGTGCCGTTAGCCGCAGTCATTAACACACAAAGCCACTTGTATTGTAAAGACGTACCATGAATGGACAGTGTCACACACATATTCTAGCACCCGCAATAAATGAAGCCTATTTTGCAGAAATGTCAATATTCGGCTCAGAAATAAATAATTTCAAACTAAAAACTGAAAAGTGTATAAGAAACGGTTTACTAAATTAATGAAATCAAACAGTTCACTGCATAAATACATTAGGATTATAATGTCTTTGCAAATAGTAAAAAGGTCAAATAGCGACATCTCCTGGGTCATTCATTAAAATGCAACAGCAATAGAACAAAGGAAGCCCCTTCATATTATTGGATGTTGTACCAAGCTTCAATTTTGCTTATGTGGTCATGGTATCATTTTAATGTTGTGTTTTAGAGGACCTTGTAAAGGCATATTGGCAGATCAGACACTTGTCTACGTAAAAGAACCACTAGCTGCGCTCTTAAGGAAATTCCACCCATTTTCAACATTGTCCTGAGAGCGTACAAATGTGAACCAAATTGACCGCTAGGGTCAATTTGGTTCACATTTGTACGCTCTCAGGAAATAAAGGTCCCAAGAGAAAAATGATTAACATGGTGAAACACAACTTAATGACGTCATCAAGTTGTGTTTCAACATCCATTTCTAGGAAACTCAGAATGGGGAGACCTTTTCATGATGTCCACACAACATCTCTAAGGTATATTAATGACATAGTAAAATGTTGAAAATGGGTGGAATTCCCCTTTTAATCCATTTTCCCCAGTCCTCACCTGTTTCTCCTCCTCTTTGTCTCCGTTCCTCTCCCTGGCGGTGGTGGTTGAGGAGGGAGCGGCTGCGGTGTTGGACGGACCCTGTCCCTGCTGCTGCGTCTGGGCGGGGCCTGCGGAGGAGGGCAGGGACAGCGGGGACACCAGGGGCGGCTGCACCTTGCTGAGGATCTTGGAGCAGAGGCGCAGGCAGTGGGTGAGCTCACCGAGGCCCAGCGTAGGGAGGTGGGAGGTGAGCGCGGCGACCATGCGGAGCAGCAGCTGGGGAAGGTGCTCAGTCTGAATCTCTATGTAGGTCTCCTGGATGAGTGCATAACATGTAGGAAAAACACACAGTGAGTTGAGTCGCGTCGCGTCGACAGGCCTGGGTATTAGGGAGCAGGCGGCTCTGACAGGATGTACAGTATATGCATGTGTGCATGTGTTTTGTGCGTACAACGCATGCAATATGGATGTGTAATAGCAAGTCTTCCAATGCCAAAGGCAACACAAAATGCCTTTGGGTGACCATTATAGCTCTCTGCTCCCATGTGCTGGTGAGAGCATGGAACTTTGTGTTACCACCAAAAGCCTGTGGTAACACATAGTTGCCAGATGGGTAACACTAGTGACACTCTCAGGTGCTCACCACTGTAAATCTACTATATGATCAGTGCATGTTAAAACCCTTATTGTTAACACTTTGAGGCCAATTGTAAATCCTTAGTTTTTCTGAGAAACATATGTTTCTATGTCAGCAGTTCTCCAGCACAGGAACATTGTTTTTAAAAGCCCAGTAATCCCCAAACTTGTGTCAAGGAGCCCCACAGTTATAATGTATTTGGCTACATACCCCCAATCTATTTGACTCAAACATTGTATGTACATTTTCATGAATTTTCTATAATAGTACAAGCTTGTAGAGCAAGGTGACACCCTATGAGCTTGTATATCTGCTATTTTGAATAGCCATGCTTTTCACAGGTTTAATGGGTTAAATTTAACTCTTAAGGTCCATATACTGGATGTGTTCTACAGAAAAAAGGCTACTAAAAAAATCCGAACCACGCAGCCATTCATCAACTTTACAGTAAAAAGTTGATGAATTAACTTTGAACCTTCAGTTAATGTGTCGTTAATGTATCCATTTATTTGTTGTTTCTTCATGGTTATTAATGAGTTTTTTATGTTTCAGAACAAACAAATGTTCCTCACATCTCCCTAACATGAGTATGACATTTAAAAGTTTACTTTTAAGTGCCGCCACTTTGACATTTCACTCCTCATTTCTCTCTCCCTTTTCTGTGTTCCCTATCAATAAAGCCATGAAAAGCACCAAAACAAATATTAAGAAAATGTGTACTGTACACAGTAACATTAGGCAGGATACAACATTTTTGTATCTATGTGCAATCCTTAGAGCAGTGGTGTCAAAGTCATTTGGGGTGGGGGCCGCATTGGACTTAATGTGACTTCATGGGGGCCGGAGCGCCGCGGTGCAACCAGTCGCAGGCCGCAAGCATGCACGGCACACGCATGTTTATGTACACAGCCGTTACTTCTATACAGTATATCACACAAGTCATATTTATTATTAAGAATAGCTATTAATATATATTAATGACTTTTCATTATTGGTTTTATACTCGTAGCCTAGATTAAGACATTTGCTATGAAAGATGCTATTTTTATTTACAGAGCATCAATAAACCATACGAAAATAGCATTTAAATTTCAAATACTAAATTTAAGTAAGTATGTATAGTTAACTAAGTATAGTTCTCGGTTATACACCCTTGTACTGCTGAAGTATAGTTCTCGGTTATACACTCTTGTACTGCTGAAGTATAGTTCTCGGTTATACACCCTTGTACTGCTGAAGTACAGTTCTCGGTTATACACCCTTGTACTGCTGAAGTATAGTTCTCGGTTACACACCCTAGTACTGCTGAAGTATAGTTCTCGGTTATACACCCTTGTACTGCTGAAGTATAGTTCTCACTTTGCAGCGCCAGCAGCCTAGCCTGGTAAAACGACTCCCCCTGCTGGACAACATGCATTCCATGCTGTTCAGAAGAGAGCTCAAAAGCATTTCTTTAAACGACCATAACTTTTGATAGGAATGTGCTAGAGACTTACTTTTTTTTAATAGACTCAGACATTTTTGCTCTACAAGCCTGGGGCCGGATTAAATCATCACGCGGGCCGGATCTGGCCCGCGGGCCTTGACTTTGACACGTGCCTTAGAGAATAGTACAACAGCAGAGGTACTTTGCACCTTAAATAAGTTTGATCTTGAGTTTTTAAGTGGACAACATGTACACAAATGAAAAAAGAAAAAGAATGAAAGAATGGAAGAATGAAAAGAATGGACCAAGATGCACTGTGTGAACAGATGAGCAAAGAAAAAATAAAGAAGTCATTTCAGAATATTCTTATTTCTTAGAATAATGTGAGAACAACGTGAAAGCAAAAAAAAAGAAGGAAAAAAAAGAAAAAGATGACTACATGCATGCAATGCAGACAGTACATGTGCATACATACACTGTGCTGCTGAGATGTCATATCCACAACATCCACACCAAATAGGACATATCAGGGGTTTCCACCACTCATGACTGTTGCCTTCTCAGTTCCCAATTTCTGGGGTTCGTTTTTTAGTTTCATTCTGTTTTGGTCACATCAATTAGCTAGTTTCAAGATTACTTTCCTTTATTAAAAAGGGAAAAAAATGTTAATAACCTATAGAAGATTCACAACACTTTTCTGGGGGGTCTTTATGTGTGTAATATGTGGTTTTAGATATTTTAGATTTTCTCAGTGAGTCCAGTCAGTGTCCGATGTCATTAGCACTACTTCCTCCGCGGACTACATTTCCCACAATTCCGTGGATAGGGAGGAAGTCCAGGAATTAGTGTCGATGACATCAGAGACACTGGACTCACTGATACTCTAAAATAACTAAAAAAAAAACACATCTAGGCACACATTACGACAGTAAGGAAAGTGTTCTAAATCTTCTTTAATGTTATTAACAGAAAAAATCAACAACTGCAATAAAAGAAAACAGCAAAAATGGTGAGACTGTTTCGATAGCGCTTAAAAAATAACAATGGGACCAAATCAGCCAATGAACCCGATGTCTAAGGGAAAGCACAGCAGGAATGACGGGATGTATGGGGGTGTTTTTGGCGTGATGTTGCGGACATGTTATCGCCGCCTCAGTGAAGCAGGGTGAGGTGAGGAAGCAGGAAAGAGCAGTACTTTACCTGACAGATTACCCTCATGCTTCTAGTAGGCTTCAAGGAGAGAGAGCACAGAGTTTGAACAGACAGGAGCAGAGCAATAAAGGACACACACAACACACACTTTGTATACCGAGATATACAGTACGTCGCATACACTACTGTAAAAAAATAGTGCACACGTGTGCATGCCGGCCCCTCCTCTCGCTCCCCCACTTCTAGCACTCAGCCTCTCTCCTCTTTCTTGCTTTCTTACACACACACGCACACACACACTTTACTGCAAGTCTCTCTCGTATACACTCACACGCCCCTACATATATTTAAAGGGACATTTCACTGTTTTTTTTTTGTTTGTTTTTTTTTTGCAAAAAAATAAAAATAAAATAATGATATTTAGAAAATGTAGAACACTTTTCAGCTGGTCTTTATGTGTGTAATGTGTGGTTTTATGTCTTTTAGATGTCAGCAGTCAACGACACTACTTCCTGGACTACATGTTGTCTCAGTAAGACTCCACTCCCTCACGTATCCACAAGGAGGAGCAGCACACCAAAGAACTGTGGAAATTGTAGTCCATGAAGTAGTGTCCATGACATCAGAGACATGACATCTAAACTATCTAAAACCACACATTACACACCATCACGAAAGTGTTCTGAATCTTCTAATTGTCATTAACATTTTTTCGTGAAAACGGTGCAATGTCCCTTTAACTCTTTCTCACTCTCACACGCACACACAGAAAATGTAAAAAAAAGTGTGAGGCATTTCCAAACTACTCAGATTGGAAATTCAGTAGACAGCATCGTATTTCCAAAATAATGCATACAATACTAAAACACACTGGCAGTGTGTGCACACAGACACAGGGGAGGCACACACACACACATACACGCACACTCGCACAAGGAGAAAAACGGCACACTGCCATTGGCTGTGTGACACCAGATTCATATTTCCTTGAAGAGCTCTCTGGTCCTGATGGAACATAATTATTTCTTGATTGTAAGTAGTAGTTTGCAAGTAGATCCACGGTGCCAGATAATCATAGATCTCTGCCTGCCGATAATGTGTCTGGAGACAATTCAAATCTTCCATTTTTAATAACATTGCAGAACAGTGTAGGAGGGCTGTAATAGCCCACATTACATGTAGATCTCCCTCGACAGCGTTATTAGTAGTCGGGGACCTTTGATTATCTGGCTGTGCGATAGTAGAATGCAACAACTGTGTGTGAGAATGAGAAACAGGAATAAAGAAGAAGAAAGAAAGAAAGAAAGAAAAAGGATAGAGGGAAAGAAAAAACAGAGGAAGGAGAGAAAACTAGAGAACAAAGTGTGGCTCGCTCGTTTCTCACCAAGGAAACAATATCCAGCAGGAAGTCAACCAGCTGACAGAATTCCACCAATGAAATGTCGGGAGAATCTATGCTCCCAGCATGCCGCGGGGCACAGGAGCCGCCCTTCTCCGTCCTCCTGTGAAAAGCATTTCAACACAAGAGTTAAAACGGTTGTCACAATGAACACTTTGCTAGCCTGAGGTAGCATGGTCTAGCCCTCAATGATTTTGGCCTTGGGGGGGCGGGGTGTCGTGGGATCCACACGGCGGAAGTGCTGCGCTCTGATTTGATCTCACTAACGTGTCGTCATCTCCGGCCCCTCCCACGCCCGTCCACTGCTGTTCTACGTCACATCATTTAGAGCGACGCCCACCCCGGAAGGTTCACTCCCCCCCTCAAGGCCACTTTCCAACGTGCGTTAGTCCAGGCTTTCCGTTTTCGCGCAAGGCGAACGAAAATGAAAGCCTGGGTGTCGAGGCTAAGCCTGAGGTAATATGATAGCATTTTGGCCTAGAGAGGCAGGGACCGACTCAGATAGCTGGTTGCCCTGATTGGATCTCACCGATCTGTCAGTCAAGCCCGGACCCTCCTCTTCTAGGCCACTGTGGCCAATGATTTTGTCCAGGATTTTGTTTTTTGCGCATCATTTCACACGGCTGTTCACCATAATATTACGAAGAGAGTGACAAAGCTCTTTTTTCAAATTAACACATTGTTGATTAATAATGCATTTATTGGTGCATTACATTTTCCCCATCCGCTTAACATTGGAGAGCCTTGGAAAGCCTTTTCAGCTATAGGGGGCAAATAGCTACAAACGCACACACACAAACAGAGCGTGGAGTGGTTACAGCAGCGCTCACTGTGCAAAACAGCTCATCTACCAGCTCACAACTGGAGCAATTATGCACATCTTCCGCTTTGAACGCATCTTCCATGCACAGTAAAAACATTGCCACTGTACATATTTTGGTGTTTATATATTCAAACGGGTAAGGTCCTAGTTTTTCAAATGCAGTTCTTATATGAGATGATCTAAACCCACCCCCTATGAAGATTAAAATGCAAATAAAAAGTGCATGAACCTGTGGCCTTAGCAACCTCTAGACTTTCGGTGCTCTACATGACAATGGGGATTTCAACAGGCGGTCCGGGACCACCAGTGGTCCCTGAGAGGGTTCCAGGTGGTCCCCAGCTAAGTTGTTTAACCAGATGTAACTCTTGAGAACGTAAAAATGAAACCAAATGGACCCTTGCGGGTCCATTTGGTTTCATTTTTACACCCTCAAGAGTTAAAATATTCATCATCTGAATCAGCCCAAAGTCTACACAACTAAAAGATGGACAAAAGCAAAAGAAATCTTTAGTTTTGGGGTCTGTGGGGCTAAAATGTCCTCAAATGGTGGTCCGTGGCTCAAATGCTGAATAAATGGTGGTCCCTGGTGTCAAAAAGGTTGAAAACCCCTGCTCTACATGACAATGGGGATCGGCCAGCAGTGCAACCTAACTTAATGTTTAAACCTGTAGAGGCCCATTTGTCAAAGCCAAACCCGCTAGTTGCAAATGTGTTGAGCTTTTTCCCCTACAGATGTTTAAATGTCCTGATTCCAAGTGAGAACGCAGACAAAGTGTTACATCCACCAAAAGCGCTTTGAGATTCATCTTATTGCTACCCCAAACACGCACCGGCAACATTCCTCGAACCAGCGAGCGATGTAGTCCCACATGTAGTACGGCTCAAAGGAGTTGAACAGCAGGTTGGCGGTCTTAATGAGCTCCGCCGTCTTCTTGTTCTCTCGGAGTTTGCTGAAAATGAAAGAAAAAAAAAAGCCCACGATTAGCATCACCTCGCGCTGCCACAACTCACTCAGTCAAAAACGGTGTCTGAATGCATGACTATAGGAAGCAGGCCCGGATCAAGTTAATCACAGCTTCAAAATTAATTTAATCATGATTAATCACCATTCGAACTATGTCCAAAATATGCCCGTTTTCCTTTACAGGATTTGAACATTTAAAAAAGAAAAAGAATCTGGGGGGAAAAAAAGGCCTGTTTATTCCTTAGATATTTATCAAAACAGTTGATCTACAAGCTCCCAATCCTTGTAGATCCTCCCGCTATACTCTACGGCTCTGGTTACAGGGAGACACACAGCTATATATGTCTCCATAAAAACATGCTCTACCCATTTTTTTTTCTTAAAGAGAAAATGCTCAGTGGGCACATGAGTTAATTGCGTTAAAAATCAGATTATCAGATTATTCAACAACATTAATTTAACTAATTAACTAGTTATTTTCAACAGCCTTAATAATAGCATCAGTTGTTGTTGAAGTTGCAACAGACACGCAGCATGCATAAAGCTAAAGGTCTGAATCAGGG
Source organism: Benthosema pterotum (assembly GCA_039105355.1). Lineage (NCBI taxonomy): Eukaryota > Metazoa > Chordata > Actinopteri > Myctophiformes > Myctophidae > Benthosema > Benthosema pterotum. Next base: position 40,535,328 of record CM076967.1, read on the forward strand.
AGTTTTCCGTTTGGAATGATGAAGTGTTTCAATTCATTTTGAACATACCGTAGCACCTTAATTTTATATCATCTTTGAAATTTGGGTTGTTTTGCATGCCATCATGTTTGGTGTTTTGCATGCCATCATGTTTGGTGGCATGCAAAACAACCCAAATTTAGGGCATTTAGGAGGGCATGGCCATGCCTAGATCCGGCCCTGCTATAGGAAGGACCTGCCTGCTGAGATGAGCGTGGTCTTTGCTGAACGGACTCTGGGTGTGCAGGTCCAGCTCGGTCCGGCACTGTGTGTACAACGTCCGGAACACCTCGATCAACACGTCCTCCAGGATCGCTGGACCTGAAGAGAGACGGGGTGGTGGTGGAATGTGGATTCAAAGTCTATGCTACGATGTCAACTTCATTCTAATCCTAGGGTTTTATTTATTTATTTTACACCATGAATCCTCTTGCACAATTTAAAATATTACGCAGATTACATTCATCGACGGAAAATTCTCTACAGAAAGCTATGAATCAGTCCTGCGACAGATGGGTGCCGGTCACACATGTTCTGGCACTGCATAACATTAACGAAATCTGAATGGCAAAGTGTTTTTAAAATTACTGTCTAATCAGTGGTTCTAGATTGCAAAGTGATGTATAAGAAATGAAGGACAACGTCCAAATCCTGAATCCTGATCGTCCTGTACACTAAAATGCAAATGTACTGTAGCTACATTGACTGAGACCGTCTATGACTTCATGATAATTGATTAGTGTAAGTAAACTATAGAAACATTGCGATTTACCTAGCTCAGGTTTGTCCAGCAGACTGATGAGGATACGGAAAGGCTTGAGGTCATGCATCAGGACGCTCTCCTCCTCCCCACCACGGGCCTTCCCCTGCAGGATGCCCACCATGGCCTGACACGCACGCACGCACGCACACATGCACACGCACACACACACACACACACACACACACACACACACACACACACACACACAATTTTAAGTTGACGATCAATTGCGATTAACGATTTAATTGTTTTTGGCAGTGGACATTGGAACCTATGACAGATATAACGTATAACTAGAATATATTGCTTTTAGTACTATAGGAAAAGCAGAAATAGCTCATTGTCTGAAAAATAGCCAATCTACACGATTGTAGGAAAATATTGCAATGCAATATTGCATATAACATGCAACGATCACGATGACAATGCAAAATAACTGATTATCTCAAACAACTGCGATTAGAGAGTATGAGGGGGAAATGTACATGGGGTCAATTCTCTCTCTCTTCCACAGATAACAGATCACTGCTTTTCAGTTCAAGCTGCTTTCGTTTTGAGCGTGTGTGTGCCTCGCATGTTTCACACTTTGTTTTTGCCACAATATGGAGTCTGTGACACAGGTGTAAGGCAGTAACCACAGTGTATCACACCAGTGGGAGAAACAGACCAGATGGATGAAAACGCATACACAGGTAAATAGAAAATACTCTCAAACCTGTGCCAGCCCCTGCCGACCTCAGACAGTTGAGGTCTCACATGACACGACAGAGGGCTTATACAAAAATAGATCTTACCTACTGTTGATGTCTGTTTTAGCGAGTATGTGTGCCAGGCAACTGGGAATAAGATAAAGAGGTTTTGGGGCAACCGAGGGGGAAGACAACATGTTGTCCTGAGAAAGGAGAGGCCAAGGGCAAAAGGGACTACAATTTGAACCTTCTACCATTGTAACCTTGCTGCATGAACTGGAGAGCCCCAGCCTGGGACCCAGCCCACTGCAACATTCAACTTATAAATGTTACCGGTAACTGAGTCTGGTGAGTGCCTGCTCTAATTTCCCTGACATCACCTGTTGTGTAGCATCGTTGTTTCTGATTGGATGGTGTTCCAATGAGCTTAAACTGCCTTTGTTTTTCTCAGAAACCAATCAGAAGCCTCGACAGTATGTTTCGACCTTCGTAAGCCACGCCCACTCGTGGAGATGGGCTCATTTCCAGACAGAGTTGTGAAGTTGAAGTTGAATTTGAAGTTCCACGTAGAAACGAGTCTGGTTCCAAGTTTTTGAGGGAAACGATTTGGAGAATACTTGCCCTTTTAACACGTAAGAACACGTTTGGTGTGTAAAGCTGTACCTGGACCAGCATGTCCTTGGAGTAAGTGTTGAAATACTGCGTGGCATACTCCTCCGGGTTGCTCTGCCTCGTGCTGCGTGGGCCTGTTCTCACACCGTTGTTATCGAAACCTATCGAAAGACACACAATGACATACAACGTGTACAGTAAAATACACAGAGATGCATTAACGCACACAAGCACACACCCCTGCACGTGTATACACACATGCTGTACTGTACACATACTGTACACACACACAGAGCGAAGGGGAAAAGCAAAGGAATGAATGAATGCCAGTTTATCTGCTGTTAAAGGTAATAGAGGCAACTTTAGTGTGTACAAACACTGCGTTTAAAGATGTGTTTAAAAACAGAATCTAACTCCTCCCACCTCACCTCCACTCTATTGGCTCATTATTATGAAACTGCTGTGCTGTGATTGGCTACAATGCTGCCTCGCCCCACACAACCCCCCCACCCCCCTCACAAATTAGCACCACCTTTCCTGAGCCTGACGAATGTTTTGTTTTCATGCTTTGTTCCAAAGTTCCAAAAGTGCTGGACCGTCTGCAGGAAGAAGCAAGTGTGTGTCTGCAGGGAAACAGCTGCAGCATCAAAGTAGAAGCAACATAGAGGGGGGGAAGGTTAAAAAAAAAAATATATATATATATATATATATATATATATATATATATATATATATATATATATATATATATATACCTGTATATATAGCTATATTTATTTAGATTTTTTGTTATTTAGATAAAAGGTTGCTTCTATTACCTTTCAAATCATCATAAATCCTGTGCCAAGCAGACACTTACCAGCATGTTTTCGTCCATAACACGTAAGTTGCAAATAAGAGAAAAAGTAAGACAATGAACAATGCAACATAAACTACTGCGTGATTTGAAGCTAAATACACAACAAGAAATGCAGACCAATGTACTGTAGCTCCTGAGCAGCAACATTCTGTGTGTGTGTGTGTGTGTGTGTGTGTGTGTGTGTGTGTGTGTGTGTGTGGTATACCATACCTAATAGCCAGGCATACAGTCTGCGGTTGAGTGACATGTCTCTCCTCAAAACCACATGCATCGCTGCTGATAGGATCCGGATCATATCAGGGCGGGTTGCCTGAACCCAACAGAACAAACACAATTATTTACTCTCTTTTTCTTAAACACTTTACTGTCGCTCGCAGTGTTTAAGTTACGAAATACGACTCAAGAATCTGTTGCTCATTTCTTGCCACAAATAATTTCAGAAGCTAAAAAATGACATCATTTGTAATGTGACAGCAATATTGTACAACTAAATACATACAGGAAGTCTGATGTCATTTGTTGCAACAGTAGGCTGCAGTCTACTAATATGAAATACTATAGTCAGTATGTTGTTTTACATGACAGAAGAATAATTAATATACAGTATATTAATTTAAAACATTGGCACATTGTTAGGTAGGAGACCCAACCTTACAGAGGATGTGCTCTAAATGTGTTACAAACACATTTTCATTCAGGTTTAAATTTAAATCTCCAGACAGGGCAGTAGTTCAAGAAGTCTGGCTCTGATTGTCCTTACCTGACTCATATGGAAAGGGAAGCAGAACAGAATCAGGTCAAGAGTGCTTCTCTGGACCAAAACACTGGAGTCCTGGACCGAAGTGCTCACTGCCTCCACCTGCAGGGAACGGGACCATTTCATAGTTGTATACATCAGGGTTTATATACTGTATAAAACATGTACACTTTACATTCCATTCTGTTAGCATTCGCATCTAAGATCAAAATCCCAAATAAATATTGTATGATGGCACAATCAGACATCAGAGACACATACTGTACTACCCACGGATTACAATCACCCACAGAGATTTAGAAAACATGACTCATGCCACAAAAAAACTCCCATATCTGCTGTGGGTGAAGTACAACAATGTGCAAACACAGCAGCAAGATTTGTCATCTGCGATAACATATCACGAAAGTAAGTATGATAAATCGATCTTTCATGAAAGAATGGTCTTTGTCCCATCCGTACTTATGAAATGAATGTAAAAGGTGTCCTGCAGTAAGTCAACGGACTCTTAAAAGGTTTACCATTAAATTATTCCACTGAGGAAACAGAAGGCTTTGACATATCAGACAGCCATACCATTGAGGTTCACTAGATCAGTGTTTTTCAACCTTTTTGATAACAGGGCCCACTATTTATTCAGAATTTGAGCCATGGATCATCATTTGAGGACATTTTAGCCCCACAGACACCAACATTAAAGATTGCTTTTGCTTTTGTCCACAATACCAGGTTGTCCCCGGACCACTGGTTGAAAACCAGTGCACTAGACAATGGCATTGTACTGAAACGTACCATGAGCTCGATGTCGCTGCCCATCACGTAGAGCTGGTCCTCCATGGAGAGCTTGCGGTTGAGGTGCAGCAGGACGAAGGAGACCCCGGGCAGCCGCACGGCGGGGCTGGTCAGAATGGAGCCCCACAGGGCGCTGTAGAAGGCCGACTGCTCCACGGCGGCGGCCACCTTCTCCAGCAGGGTGTTGGTCCTGGACGGGAAACAGTAAGTAAGTACTCATGATGTCATGAGGCTTGGCTGAGCCATTGAGGTCCATATAGGTCAGGAGCCCATCTTCTGTTTCTGTAGCATGAGGCAGCTTGATGTACAAGTACACCCCCTGGACATGACACTAGTAACTATGTACCCCTAATCCACCCCTCGATGCTGAGTGCCAAGCAGGGAGGCATTGGGTCCCATTTTTAGAGTCTTTGGTATGACCCAGCCAGGAATCAAACCCCGACCTCCCAGTCTCAGGGCGGACACTCTAACCACAAGGCCACTGAGTTAGTCGGACAGGAATCCAAATGGTGTGCAATTAAACATAGAACGAGTAGGCGAGTAGCAGCAAGGATGCATTACTTGTTTTGTTTATACTTCTTCGAATCAGAAGGGAATGTGTATGTATTGAGTACTAAATTTTGTAGAAGTAGAAAATAAAGAAGAAGTCACTTAGAAGTCAAAGCAAAACAGAGAAATTCCAGGAAAAACTTGCTTGTGAACTTGCATAATTCCTCTGTTAGAGCAGAACATAGCATTTCATAACTTTTTGCTGAAAGGTTTTGTAGTAAATGCTGAATTATACTCTCGAACATAACCAGCTTTTTGTTGTAATTATCTTGTTTCTCTGGAAGTGGAGAAAACAGATGTCTGAAATGAGTGTTGAGTTAACGTGTAATGCTGTGTCCTATTTGTTGTTAATGTTTAATAAGATGTTAACGATTTACTCATCTCACAAAGACTGTTCCATATGCTTTTTAACGCAGTGACCAAGATTGCCGTGTAAGCCAGGCAGAAACGTCTGTGCGTCTGTGTGTTCTCGCGTGCAATATGGAGAACTTCATATGGCGAACCGCGTTCAAGCAATATTTGTGTTTCCGTTTCAAATCCACTCCACATCACAGCCTGCTATTGTTGCTCCCCACAAATTGCAGTAAGATTTGTTTATATAGACATGTGATATACAGGAGTGTTACCACAATAATAGCATAAGCAATATCGAATAAGCAAACACTAGTCTACCAAATGCACTTGAAATACATACGCTTGTAGTGTAGGCAGAGTTTCTTTAACCTGACTCGCCAGTGGTGTGTCAAGTATCTTGTACAAATAACAGACATATCAAATAGCAGCAGATATCAAATATGCATAATAAGTACGTATGAATGCATTAACAACAGTCAGTTGTTGTTGTTGATAGTACCATTGTAATTGAAGCTTATAAGAGGGCTCAGTGCCTGTTCGGGGGCCTGATGGACTGAATATGGAAATTGTCCTTTTTTTCTGCTGTCTGCTGGTTGGGATTTGATAGGGATAATATTGCCTGCCTGACAGATTGTGGCCAGTGCGGCTAAAGTGTCTTTGATAATCCACTTTGCCTTGGCTACGGTCCATTCACTTTATGGTCAGCTCAGACATTAGGCTGTCCGCATCTTTGAAATGGATAATGCATGGCTGGCCTCATATGCTAAAACCCTTGGATAACCGAACACACACATATGGAGTGTTGTGAGGTCAGAACCACCCTGCTCCATATAGGATACTGGGCAGAGGCCTTTTGTGGCAGGTTCTGGTTGGTTTCAACACGTTGCGTTGAAATTGAAGTCGGTGGGGCTAATGGGGGTTACTGTACTGTATATTCCAGGAGTTTTCAATCTTTTTGATACCAGGGCCCACTATTTATTCAGCATTTCAGCCCTGGACCACCATTTGAGGAACCATCTCAAGGACCACTGGTGGCCCCCGGACCACTGGTTGAAAACCAAAAAAACATAACATTGTATTGTTATCAAATGCAACAAAATAAATTCTAGTTAGCGGTGAGCGGTGATTGACGATTGCTTGATGAACATTTATTATTCATGCAAAATCGCATTGGAATGGAATACTTCTATTTGGCTGATGGATATCCATTATTATGATCCTATCTCCGTCTCTTACCTGTCATAATACTCAGAGCCCTCCTCCAGACCCGGCAGCACCCCAGTGAGCAGCCCCTGCAGGCCTGGTTTCAGGGTCTTCCCCAGTGGAAGGTAATAGGTCTCATAGAGCCCCAGCAGCACCGGCTTCACAGACATAGCAGCATTGGAGAGTAAAGGGAAGAGCCCCGAGCTGTTGATAGGGGACAACAGAGAGGTTAAGGTAGATGGTAAGATAGATCCCACATACTCATCATTTATCCTAAACTAAATGTCCTACTGCGGTGGTTTTCAACTTTTTTCATACCAGGGCCCACTATGTATTCGTAAAATGAAACCAAGTGGACCCTTAATTGCGGGTCCAATTGGTTCCATTTTACGCTCTCAAGAGTTACAGATCTATAAGGGTCCATTTGGTTGCCGACTGTCCATCATTTAGCTGGGGGACCACCTGGAATCCTCTCAGGGACCACAGGTGAAAACCCCTATCCTACTGCACTCACTAACTTCTAAGGGCTCAGTGTGTGGCTGGCACATCTTGTTCAAGTGCACTTCAACAAAATGTCAGTAGGAATAAGGATCAAAACGGGAACTTCCCGATCCTCGGGTGAGACAATGCTTTTAAAAGCCACATGCTTTGAATAGCTATTACACAACAGGTTGTTTTGAAACATATCATTGCTGTTACTTAAACCAGCACACAGTAACACCTAATCAAAACAAAGATTCCGAGTGCAGCAGACTCGGTGGCTAGGCTAGCTAGTTACTTGGGACATTTGTGGTTGTAGTGACTACATTTGTCATTGAACAATATTATTTTGTTCAAGCGATTCTCTTAGTTTTAAGGATAACTGTTATATAACTGCAATATTACACCAGAGGGTGTGGTTTAACAAGCGTGTGTGTGCGCGTCTATGTTAAACCACAACCCATTTGTTTTGTTCGAATCCAAGGAAGAGACAGTAAAATGACCAGCAAAAGTAAGCAAAGATATGCAAATTAGCCAGTACAAGCTCATGGCAATCAATGCTGTACTACTGTACAACAACATTTGTCAACATACTACAGTAACACCGGAAAACTGTGTCCAATTAGCTATATATGATAATAATAATACCATAGTAATACCTGTAAAGGAATAGGTCTTTGGCCAGCCTCTTGGGTCCGATGATCTTGAAGATGATCTCGTAGGTCTCCAAGGCCTTGCGATGGACGCCGCTGGGCAGGGCCGGGTGAAGGCATTGTGCCAAGCGCTTGCCTATCGTCAGCTTCTTGGGAACGACCTGGTACTTGGCATTGTTCTGCAACACCTGGAAGAAACATAGTTACAGTTAACAGTAAGAGGAACATCCTAAGCAATAAGCACGGTTAAACGGTCTCCCTCTTTGTCTTAGCAGAGATTTGTAGACATCTTGGTGGCCTCCAATCTTATATGTAAGAGCCTTTAAAAGTACTTAAAGGTGGTTGCAATTCAAAACTGGCCCCTGTATAACATTAAGGTGCAGTGTTCTATACTAGGGGTTTGGTCCCTGAGAGGGTTCCAGGTGGTTCCCAGGCTAAATGATGGAACGTTGGTTAACCAGATGTAACTCTTTGAGAGCGTAAACATGAAACCAAATGGACCCTTGCGGGTCCATTTGGTTTCATGTTTACACTTTTACTCAAGAGTTAAAATAATCATGTGTGATTAGCCCAAGTCTACACAACTAGAGAACCTAGCAGATTAATTGTCATTTCCATCTGTATGTTTGACCGTTTTGTTTCTGAAATCCAGCCTGGTATTATGGACAAAAACGGGGAAAAAAAGAAATCTTTAGTTTTGGGACCAAGTGGTCGTCCGTGGCTCAAATGCTGAATAAATAGTAGGCCCCTGGCATTAAAAAAAGTTGAAAACCACTGTTCTATACTGTTCACGTATTCCCTGTGTATTTGAATATCGTGTTTTACATGGATTGATGCAAACAGGTCTTAAGTGATTATTCTGTTTTTTTTTAACCATTCTACAATCTATAAATACAATTTTGAAACACATCCGTACCTTGTTGAGTTTCCCCAGCGCGGAGATGAGATCGGCCCATTCGCTGGAGTACTCAAAGTTCTTGAGGGCCTTGTCCACGGCTGCCACATAGTTCCTGTACTTCGAGTCGCTGAGCAGCTCCACTTCCTCTGCATTCATCCTCCTGGGTGATAGTGTTACTGCTCACCAGGGCTCATGTACACACATCACAACTACAACAAAGGGAAACGAGAGAACGTGGGAGAGACAAGAGGGGGAGAGGTGGAAGAATGGGAGTAGGGACATAACAATTATGGTTTAGGTAGCAGGGCTGCGACGACTCATCGACTAATTAGCAATCGATTAATCTGATTGGCAATGAATCACTGGCGTTATCATGGGTGTTTTCCCACTTAAACATAGTTTTTCCAGGGTTAATAAAATGTAACCAAACTAAAGAGCAGTGATCCATCACTCTTCCCTTACAATCTGATGATGGTTACGTGCACATGCACTGTAGTGACTGCAAAGCAAAATACGACATGAGGATTGAATTTGCATTTTTAAATTACCTTTTTGAGTTTAGTAGAGTAGCCTATCGTTCCATTTAGAATGTGTAGATATTCATTAGTCAAATGTATGCAGTCAGAATAAGCCTAAAGACACCATGAGTTGCTTTAATTAGTTGAAAAGGGTGTTTGTTTGAATAGTGACCTGTTCAGCAGCTAATCTGATTAATCAACTCACTGTTTAAATAACCGGCCGATGAATCAATTATGGATAATCATTAGTTGCAGCCCTATTAGATAGATTATGGTTTTCACGCTCGCTTGTTGAGTATAAGATCTGAATGTGTCTAAGATCTTTGTTGTATTTCATGCAGGACATTTCTTGAATGTAGATCTGACGCGCCAAATAAGTAAATCAACACTGTAATGGTTTAAATTCCTCTACCTGAGTCTGTAGGGCAGTGCTGTGGACTAGGACTGTTATTCCTGTGTCACTCCAGAAGCACCTTTGATACTTTTAACTAGGTCCCATCACTCCAGGGAGCAACCGTTTTTCATTCTCTGCATGTTCTCTCTGTGTTCATTAACAAAGTTGTATAAATCCATGACGAGCAAAGTCTTAACTACAGTACACAAACTTGACTTGAACTCTATCGTCCTTATTCTCGGTCTGAACAGCCGGTAATAAAACAAGAAATCGACCAAGCTCACCCACGTAACATGTTCTGAGCTTGTTGTGTTGTTGTTGTTGTGATAATGTAGACTGGGCTATTCTTGGAGTCTCCTCAGGGGAAATCCAGTCAATTAAGGAACAGTAAATAACCACATTGCGTGTAGTCTGAGAAAAAGAGTAAAAAGACCACTGATGAAATGCCGTTTGAAAACACACAAACGTGGCTGGAGGAAGAGAGGATGGTCAGAGGAAGAGATGGAGATGCCTTCCTCAGACAATGCTGATAATCCAGTTAGCCAGAGTAGTGCCCCTGCAGCACAACAATCCCACCCTTTCACCCGAGAGACTGATGTTTATAGAACCGTTCACCCGGCTGGCCGAGAGAACGGCTGAATTCCTGAGGATGATAATAAGCAGCGGAGAGGGACGGACACGGTCATGGGACGGCCAGTGGGCCCGTGTGGTACGTTAGCATCACATGACAGGACAGACCATGACATGACAGACCGGCACAATGAATGAAACGGGCTCTTGTTGGGGAAGGCTGAAGTGATTATAAGACCAGGTGGCTGGAAAGGAAAACTAAGCCAGCTTTGCTTTTTTTGTTGATAGTGTCGGTCTATCACATGCATGGTAATACGCTATTGTGAACATTAATAACACTTTAGAGATGTTTTAGAGATCTGGCTAAAAACACAAACAAAAACAAAGTTATGGTCAGCCACATGGTGTGTTTAATCACACTCATTTAAATCTATAACTGTCCAGTGCCGTATCATGTACATTATGTATCATATAGAACAGTGGTTTACTGGTTTTCAGCCAGTGAAAGACCCTTTAATAGACCCTTACAGATATTTAACTCTTGAGAGCGTAAAATGAAACCAAATGGACCAGTACAGGTCTATTTGGTTTGTTTGGTAGGATTTAAGTGTTGTTGTTATCTGTATTAACAAAGTATACATAATTAAAGGATGTAGAGGAAATGTCATTTCAATCAAAAATAACTATGGAATGTAACATGAACCGCCCCGAACACGTTGTGCGGGTTGTGGGTCCATGATGGACCCATCCCCACACAATTGTGGTGGTTTCAAGGTTTGATTTGAGACAGGATGGTGGTCCTTGAGTCCAAAATGTGCAGAAAACCCCCTGTTCTATAGAAATCACTCACCGGAGAGAGCCTGTCTGTAGCACACAACGCACCTTGCTGTACATACACTACAGCAGGACGTCTGACGTCACCTGGGCACCTGTCATCTGCTGAGCTAGTATAGGCTGAGCTGTAGGCCTTCTTTACTGGGGCAAACTAACTGACATACGCACACAAATACTGTACAGATGAACCAACACGCCTTACAAGAACCAAATCTGGCGATCAGACCAATGATCAGCCTCAAAAACAACAGCCACTGCTTTACAGGAATATCAACGCATCACCTGATGTTTAAAGAGCTAACGTTTAGCCATACAGCAGCCAGAGCCATAGAGTAAGACAGAGTCACGCCAACTCCATTCAGTTCATGGGGCCAAGCCTAGTGGCTGCTCTTCTACATTAAGAATCCTATTGAATGAGGACAACGAACAGGGACAGAACGCATTGTGACTCTATGGGGCTGGCGCGAGTACTTGAACCACGTGACGAGGACGTTTCCTGGCCCCATCGATGTCGCAACTGCGTCTATACTCCGTGGCTCCACACTGACAGCAGCCCAGTTAACTGCATGTGTATTTTTATAGCCAACATTGCATTGCACTCATATTCACAGAAACGATAAAAGAAGCACATGAACGCCTACCTACCGTCGTTGGCTGTTGTCATTCGGGCTTGACGTAGCACAGAGTCTGACAGCGACATCAATAGGAGCAGCTCTAGGCTAACGACGTTAGCAGCAATGTAACCTGGACATGTATGTGACTGTCCTGATGCTGATGAGGCTGCTATGGCTGGGCCAACGGGGTCTTCACAGTCAGGCAGCTCTACTGTACCACCACTCGACTAGTCAACTCATTATGGGTTCATAGATCAACAGTTACTGGAACGCTACATGTTCTTTTGAAGATCTCAAGACGTGTTCATCTTTTCGCTAAATGTATGAATGAATAAAAACAACTTTCGACTCGCCACAGCCAGTGGCTTCCTGAACACACAACACCACAAACAGCAGCAGCAGTACAAAGCATAAGGGACTGCAGCCCCATAGCCCGGGTGGACGGCCGCGTTGTGATTGGATACTTGATTGCCACTAAGGCCAGAGCAATCCACTAGAAGAGTTTGCGACATTGAGAGGGTCAGAAACTGAGCGCTCGAGCGCTGTTTGTTCGCGCAGCCTGAATAGGGACACACTGGAGTTGGAAATACATTGTTTTCAATGAACCAGAACTTGTCCCTATATGCTGACTACTTTCTCAATAGAAGTCTATGTACCATAGCCGCCATTGGACTGCCCCCATAAAGTGAACTTAGTTTTCGTAACTCTGTGCGCCAATTTTACAATTATATATTTTCCTTTAGATTAATCGCCCACATTGGGAACAAATTCAAATAATAAATCAACTGAGATAGTTCGAAGACTCACATCAAGTACTTGTCGTTTAACTTATTCTAAAATAAAATTATATATTTTAAAAGCACGCAACTTCACTCACTGGATCATCACAATACAATAAAAATGTAATAATCATACAGTGAAACAATTCAATACAACAATGACAGCAAGGTTCAGAAAAAAAAAACATTTTTAATGTCTGGTTTGGTTTGTTTGATGTGACATCCATGGTGACATCGGACATCAAAGTCAACCGTCCTTCCAAACCATGGGATATTAGACTGCGTGACCCGCAAGCGCCCCCAAAAGAGCAGATCTACAAGCTAACAGCGCGTCGCATTGTAACCATAGACCACGTCACGCCGACGCGTTGTTAGATATAGATCTGTGTTTTAAGGAACAGCTGAGCTTCCGATCCTGCAGGTTCCCCTCGGTGAATCCTCCGCCAGGCTCCTGTTGCACTTTGCTGCGGAATAAACGGGTTCCGACCTCTCGACGAGTGAATTGGTTTAGACAGTAGCCCTTTCCCAATCCAAAGGGCACGCCAGATTAATTTGAGTGTGTGCAGTAGCAGTATTTTCTGCAGTAGCAGTATTTTCAAGTTCTTCCCTTTTCTCTGACGGTTCATTCCATATGTAAACAATAATAATAATCCTGAAAGGAAACCAGAAATATCAACTTGGAGGAGGCTTAGGTTTGCTGCCATACATATGTCATGCAGTGTCTATTGAAAATGACATGCGGGTTATCACAATTAACACAGATCAGTGGAGTCAAGTTTCAATTTGATCAGGTCATATTTTATTACAGTGTCGTGTGTATTTACAGTGCAAGGGGATTTTTATGCAGGCCAAGTCAAGTAAAACCCAGTGAAACGTTTTTGTGTGTGGTTTTGAAAAGGGTCGCTAGATGGCAGCGTTTAGTCAATCTGGCTTCTTAGTAAATACATTTTTGATTCAAGTGATGTGTTGTGGTGGTTTTCAAATATTTTCTGCAGTATTCGATTAAATAAATCAATGTTTATAATATTAAACCGCCTGCACGTACATGTTGATGAAATGAGTGTCTGCAGTGCCATTTAAAAAACATTTCATCCTGGTACCAGAGTTAGTACTAGACAGAGTTAGGCAAACTCCGTTCACTTCATGGAGCAAGTCTCATGGCGGCTCTCTATACTTACTTCTATTGAGAATGGAGACACAGGTCACAATGCCTAAACTAACTCTTTTTTTGTGCCGCCCTCAATGCATTTCAAACTCCAGCCTGTCCCTATTCAGGTTGCAAGAACAGCGCTCGAGCGCTCAGTTTGTGCCCCCTTGATGTCGCAACACTTATAGTAGAAGGCTATGTCTGGTACGTAAGTAACGCAACGTAACGTCAGCACAGAGCTTTAGAAATACAGAGTTACGCCAACTCCGTTCACTTCATGGGGCCAGTCCAATGGCGGCTCCTCTACATAGACTTCTATAGGATTAGTGACAACGAATAGTGACAGCCGGAAGTTACTGAATGCATTAGAGCCTATGGGCTCGCGCAAGTGCATGAACCACCTGACTAGACTATTTTCTGTCCCCTCAATGTCGCAACTCCTGTCTATTTCTAAGGCTCTGCGTCAGCACAAAACCAACCAATGAGATCTCCATGCAAGCGGAAGTGGCAGTTTTAAAAAGTGTCATTACATTACTCTGCTGAAACAAAACAGACGGACTGGTCATACTCGATCGCTGTTCGCAAGACATTTCACGGTTTTGCGAAAAAAAGACAAAAACACGAGGTGAAGTTTTGTTCAAATGTCCTTATCGTGAAGACGCGGCATCGTTACTTTATCTTCAGATGTGTGTGTTTTCTTTAGATAACAGTAGATGCATTTTGTCTTAGAGATTAGATGCGAGCTATTTTGCTAACAGTAAGTAGAGCTAACAGAGGGCGTAGGCCTGCTGTATGTAGTTCGTTTCAGTCTCATTACCTAAATAAATCAGTGGTTTTCAACAGATATTGACCCAGGTCGGGGACTAGCCACTCTCGCAACTATCAAATAGCGTGCTCTGTAGAGTAACAACTGTCAAGGACCACCAACCTGACTAAAAGCAACCTGTGGACCACCGCTATTCTGTTGGGTGGCTCCACCCCATACTATCATAGACATAATAATGCATACTATAGTAGACCAAAACAGGAATTATTTGACACTCTTCATTGTGTATATTGTTTTAAATTAAGTAATGCAGATGCTAAACAATATTTAAAATCTAGAGAGCAGTACAATTCTACCAAGTGGACCCATCATATGTGTGTGGACCACCTGGAATCCTCTCAAGGACCACTTGTTGGTTGAAACCACAACCTAAATTAACCCCAATGATTAAGTAGGTCTTTGATGTGTTTTTTTATTTTTAGAGCGGGATAATCTGTTTGACCCATGTCTTGATCTGTGATACATGGTTAATACAAGTCATAGTCGTAATAAAGGTGTCATACCGTTTTCAGATGGAGGAACCCGAGACGGATAGGAAGCATCAGCTCGACAAACTGCGTCTCAAACTCGACAAAATAAGGCAATCTCTCAATGAAGGTAATATACAGCCCCGTGTCGCCTCGATGGACTCATGAGTAGATGTAGCCGCATGCGACGTTAGATTCTTTTCTTTTATATTTGGAATTTATGTGAATTTAGCGTCGCATCTCGCTCCATTGACTCGACTGCTGTCTAAATGTCACCAGTGATCTGCTTGTATTCAACAAGTCAAACTCACCAACTTTGCAGCTGTAGAGAAAGCTTGCCACATCCTCTGTCGATCTGCAAGGGTTTTGTGCCATAAAAATCCACCGTAGACATATTATGAGCTATTTTCTGTCCTGGGTATTCCACAACAAACATCACAGCTGCCATTTTGCCAAACAAGAGCCGAGCGGGAGTGCTTGTTTTATACACTGACACACACCAGGTGCACACCTGGTCGGTGCACACGCAGTATCGCCACCTGCTGTTTGTGTGTGTCAGTGTATAAAACAAGGACTCCCGCTCGGCTCTTGTTTGGCAAAATGGCAGCTGTGATGTTTGTTGTGGAATACCCAGGACAGAAAATAGCTCATAATATGTCTACGGTGGATTTTTATGGCACAAAACCCTTGCAGATCGACAGAGGATGTGGCAAGCTTTCTCTACAGCTGCAAAGTTGGTGAGTTTGACTTGTTGAATACAAGCAGATCACTGGTGACATTTAGACAGCAGTCGAGTCAATGGAGCGAGATGCGACGCTAGATTCACATAAATTCCAAATATAAAAGAAAAGAATCTAACGTCGCATGCGGCTAATGAGTAGATGTATGTAAATGTATGACAGAAGTAGAGCAAAATTATCTAGGAGTTTGTAGCCTGACATGTTTCTGACACGCCGCTGTTTTCCGTTACAGATGACACTGGCAATATGAACAATGTCATAAGCTCAAACTCTCCCGAAGCTTGTCTCTCCTATTTGACAAAGTTGGAGAAGAAAGGTGACCTTCAGATGGACCCTAAGCATCTGTGCAAGGTCCTAGACTTTTACACGAGAGTGTTCTCCAACATGCCGCTGGGAAAACACTGTCAAAACGAGACCTACGCTAGGATGCTGGTCAGATTTGCAGAGCTGAAAGCGTGAGTAACATCATTACACTGCAACCTCATTGATATTTGTGTAGTCAGTTTTAACACATTTTGGCAGTGAGTAGGTAGCCCTACTATGTCAACATCAGCATTAAATAGAACACAATTTCTTGCTTCCCCCCCCATATTTATTCCCCCCCCCCTTTCCATCAGAATCCAAGATGTCAGAGAAGCAGAGGCCAATTTCAATTTAGCACGATCTCACTGCCCCAGATTTGCCTTTGTCCACATCTCCTATGCAGAGTTTGAACATTCCCATGGTAAGGAGTTGATACTAAAAATATGATTTGTTGGACTGACAAAGGCAATATTGTTTTTTGTGTGTGACTGTTAAAGCTTCAACGTCTATCTCATCTTACCAGGCAACACAAAGAAAGCCATTCATATTTTGCAGAGGGCAATTGAAGAGGATGTTAAACCGAAAGAAATGCTGGAAGCTACATTGCTCAATCTCCAGTCAGGGAAGACACAACTCGCCTGTTCTGAGGATAAAGAAAACTCCCTAGGTCAGGATGTTTGTCTTCATTTTCACCGATTTTGTAACGTTCATCCATTCATGAGGGCTAATGATACATTTTTAATAATGAAGCATATTTGAAAACAAAGTTAACAGAAAGAAAGAACTGTACACTTAAATCCGTATATTTTCTCCAAATCAGCCCACAATAAGGTGTGTGATTCTGCCAAGCAATGCTCCGAGGCTCAGAGCAAGGCCAGCAGGATTTCTGACGGGACAGGCGAGCTGCATCTCCCTGGTATTTTCAGCTCAGGGTAAGAATTGTGATATTTCTGCCATTTTAAATGGGGCATTGTATTTTTTTCTTTTACCCATTTAGACAGAGAAAGCCTGTTATTTTAGTTAATATATTGTTGTTAATGTATATATTCCTGTCTTGTTTATTTTTCTCCAATTAATGCTCTACCTACCTGCATGCTCGAAAAGTGCTGTCTTTGAAGCTTGTAAATCTAACACCTTTTTTAATTTGAAATTACACTTTTGAACATATCACATCCACCTGGCAGAGTTGAACAGATTTAGGAATTGTTTTTAGAATTAGCCTTGGGTCTATACTCTAAATAGGTCGATCAATGCATTTTTGCATCTTTCTTCTGTATCCTCAGGAGAGAGCCCTTAAATTCACTGACAGATGACCAGCTGCCAAGCTGGAGAAACGGGCCTCAAAAAAGAGCTGTTGGCTTGGTGAGCGTTTTCTTCCAATTTGAGTTGTTTTTTAGAGTTGTTCCGATGCCAGTACAGTATCAGAAAAGCTGCCAATACTGCATTTTATGTATTTATTCTTAGATCAGTGGTTGTCAACCTTTTTTAATTTTGAAGAACCACCAACTACTTGTCTCTGATCCGGACCCCACTTTGAAAACCACTGTCCTTGATTTGTTTAAATTACACAAATCATACCAAATCTTTGCCATGCATCCGGGACATCAAACCGTTAATGTGTTTTTTTTTTTTTTTTTTTCCCCATTGCCTTGTAGCCAGGGAGAGTTCCCATACTTCCATTCTCAATCCCAGAAACCGATGATGACAGTGAGGGGCAGTTGTCGAAGAAAGAGGATGTATTTGTCCCAAAAAGCCTTGTTGGGTATGTGTTTACAATGACCTCCACACTACAATTGATCTACACAACGCAATAGCCAACACAAAAATCTAAAATGACACAAAAGCTTCCCAGTTTAATGAGGTAAGAGACTTATTTTGTTTCATCTGTTTCAGGCAAACGTCTGGTCCCAGTGCGAGTGCTATGATCACTATGTCATCCTCCAAGACTATGTCATCACTATGTCATCCTCCAACTGTCACTGATGGTGATTTCCACCTTAAAGTGAGTAAACACTGACCCTTGTTATGGAAATATACACTGCAGTGAGGGCTTATAGTCTTAATGTTCTGTGTGCAACATGTTGAAGGCAAGACACAATATCTGCAAAATTAGACCAGTATGCCAGTCCTTAAAGCAGAGTTTATAGGACCACTTAAACACTTTTCAAACATCATAAACCTGTCCGCCATGCACATCATCATTAAACTATTATTATTATTTTTAAATATACTGTATGTATATGTGTATTTTATTAGCATGAGAATGATGGCTTCCATTTTCGCATTACAAGTTTTCAGGAATAGAAAGCACCCGTCATATTTTTCTCCATAATGTGCATGGTGGCTTTGTTTCTGAACTGCCCACAGCCCTCCTATGAGAGACGGACAGAGTAACGGAGAGAAATGCATTTTTTTTAATTAGTAGGGACCGATTAAATGAAGGTGTGAACTGTGAAGTGATCCTTTAAGATTTCTGAATATGATTCAAAACATTGTTAGCACCCATTTCATCAAGTTGTGAGCCTGTGACTATAAGTAAAGCCTGTCAAAATGTTTTGTCTACAGCCACCAAACGTCAGTCCAGATGCCCGGTCATGGGCAGATGAAGAGCAGGCGATGGTGGACTCTACCACCACGCTGCTTAACAGACCGGACCAGAGGGGCACTGATAAAATGGAAGGTAATGGACTACTAGGAACCTAGACATTTTTATGTGGATACAAGACATAGTAGCTGCTGTATTAATGTTGGTACCAGGAGATGACAGGCAAAGGTATACATCAATGTAATACTGAGTTGTATTATTACTTTGGTGCTTGTCTTTGTTGTAGCATATCTTACTGTATCCTGCTGATATTGATGCTGTGCTGACTGCTTGTTGCCCTTGTAAAACTATTGCTATTTGGCCACCTGCTCACTGTTGTCTTTTGCAGATACCACATCCACGTTTAACCAGATAATCAGTTCATATTCTCCTGAGTCGTGCCAGAGATATCTCTGTAACCTGGAGAAGAGGGGGAATCCTCACACTGATTTGAACTTCCTGAACAAACTCAAGGGCCACTATGATAAAGTATTTGCCAAAATGCCCATGGTGAAATACAGCAAGAACGAGAGCTATGTCAGGATGTTGGTGAGATTCGCGGAACTAAAGGGGTGAGTTTGAAAGAAGATCTTTACTTTAGCTGCAGCCAACTGGGCTTAGCATTTCTGGTTTAAAAGTTATACGATACCTTGATGCCATGTATCATATGTACAGTATGTTATGCAGGCCTACTGACTGGTAGGATTTTTTTGGTTTGGATTCATAACGTTTTTATCATTAAATGATGTTAAACTATGCCAGCCCACTTTATGCATATACTGTAGCTCTCTCTATTCTCTGATGTACAATAGTGTTTGACTGAGGTTGACTGCTGTCGTCTTACGTAGGATTGAAGACCCAGAAGAAGCTGAAGACCATTTCATCGTTTTAAGATCTCATTGTAAAGGCCTAGCCTTTGTTCACGTTGCACATGCCCAGTTTGAAGTGTCTCAAGGTACAATAAGCCATTTTCTATATAATAATTTACATTGTTAATATCGCAGGCCAGCTAATGGTATAGATATTTATTTTGAAGCTGAAGTTTAAAATGTACATTCAGGATGCCTGCGTTCTCAAGTAATGTACTGCCCTTTGATGTTATAGTATCCTATGTAAAACCTTGTCCGATGTTGCAACACTGAATTGATGCTGAATTCATGTAGGTTTCATTATGTGTTCCTTTTCTCTGTGCCACCATAAGGCAACACAAGAAAAGCGGCCTCCATTTTACACAAAGCATCGACACTGAAAGCCAAACCAGTTGAGCTCCTGGAGACGGCCCTGGGAAATCTGAAATCAGGGAAAAAAGAGCTGATGTCTGTATCTGCTGACCAGGAGGACAGTCCAGCAGGTAAGTTCTGTGTGCTTTGAGTGTTAATATGGTGGGCTGATCATTCTAACAACCAGTGTTGTAGTGGGACTTTTAGAAGTCGGGGGACGCCTCATTTACATGGTGAAACACATCTTGATGACATCAAGATGTGTTTCACCATGCTAATGTTTTTTTCAGACCTCCATTTCTAGGAAACACAGAATGGGGGGGACTTTTTATCATGTCCACACCACATCTCTAAGGTATATTAATGACATAGTAAAATATTGAAAATGAGTGGAATTTCCCTTTAAGACATGTGCATGCACACTTGCATTTGCATGCGCATTTGCGTGCACCTGCGCAACGCATAAAACAAGTATAGCATATTAAGAAAGATTGTTTACAATGCCTGTATCCATAAAAGTAAATGACAAGACAAAAAACGTAGGCCTACTTTTGCCCCAAAAATATTTTAGATGTGAGAAGTGGGGTGACGCCGTCCCCCCCTCCACTACACTTCTGCTAACAACTCAGTTTCAGATAGTCTTCTGCCAGAGCGCAGGTTGGGCAGTTCAAAAACCCTGTCTCCCATGCACATCATCGATAGGGATGTTTGCCCCAGTATTTGTAGATTGCCAGTGCCGGCCCGTCATACAACTTCTCATTTGCCTTGTTGCAGCTATGCAGACCAGTGAGCCCCTGAGTGTAGCAGCTTCTGGAGGAAACCATGTGGTGCAGGCACCAGGTCGGGTACCTGTCAACCGACCTGCACAACAACCTCAATCGGTCAGCAAGGAGCCTTCATCGGAGTGGAAGATACCAGCCACTATCAGCCGACAGAGGTCCTCAGAGGTCAGATAAATGATTATTTGGAGGTTAATAAGGAAAAATGTCACTGACATGGTCTATTTCTCTATTTGTATTCTCAAAATAATCCCCCAATTGTTTTTTTCTTTCTTCAAGGAGAAGCACATTTCTCCTCCTCCTGATGCCAGACCTGCTCCGTACTGGCAGGATTCACTGCCCACTCCACTCCCTCTGCCGTCCACACTGAACGCAGTCAGACACCAGGTTTACCAGACTCCTAACAACCCTATGAAAGACCCCTATGGTGGTAATAGGTAAGGCACTGGTGCAGACATTTCACTTGAACAAGAGAACTTGGAGGTTAGTTTAAGTGATTTGTTTTGGTAAAATAAGTAGTAAATGGCTCTATTTCCGATTGGCCTTGTTGTTATATACACTCAATGCAGTTATACATTATTCAGTAACAGCATGTAAAAATGAAACCATGTTTACACTCAAGAGTTACAATATTCATCATCTGAATTAGCCTACACAACTAGAAGATTAATGGTCATTTTGATCTGTATGTTTGCCTGTTTTGTTTCCCAAATCTAGCCTGGTATGGTGGACAAAAGCAAAAGAACTCTAGTTTTGGGGTCTGCGGGGCTAAAATGTCATCAAATTGTGGTCTGTGGCTGGATAAATACTGAATAATAAAATGGGCCCTGGTATGAAAAAAAGTTGAAAACCACTGTACTCTAGTAATGATTACTGCATCTGAAGCTCACAACAAGTCACAATTGTGTCTATTTTTCTTGAGCACCTCTTTGACAAAGTGTAAATCAGGTATCAGAACTGTCTGTCCTCCCGTCCCCAGCTACATCACTCCAGTCGTAAAGAGGAAACCTGAGGTGACTCCGTCTACAGCAGGCACATCTGCCCCTGCCCACAACCACTCCAAAGCTCTCCACCACCAGGTGGCCTGCACCCCAACCCCACAGGTAGATCCAAGTGTCCTTTTGACTCGGATGAAATCGCCGTCGGCATTGTCTTGGTTTGTTTAAGTATCTCTGGAAAATGAACATGGTGGCACATGACAATGCATGTGTTTTTTGTCTTCTAGGCTTCCGTCACTGCTTCGTCGAACGAGACCATCACCATCAAGGGCAGACAGTTCGACGTCCTGAAGAAGATCGGACAAGGTGGCTCTAGCAAGGTGAGACATTTTGCATAAACCGACATAAAAGAAATATGCCCTGTATTTACAAGGCAAAATGTGTGTCAAATCAAGTGGAGTAAGTTGTTTAATGAATCTTGCATGACTTTTTGTTTGGATGCATGGGGCCCATTCGGGTGTCAAGGCCAAAAATGTGTTCTTTTACCACTTTAGTAGCCATTGACCGAATAACCTCTGAGTATGACTATGTCACGCTCATATACCGGTACTCTATTCTCTCAGGTGTACCAAGTTCTGGATCACAAAAAGCAGCTGTATGCTGTGAAGCAAGTGAACCTGGAGGAGGCCGACGCTCAGACTGTACAAAGTTACAAGAATGAGATTGAACATCTGAACCATCTACAGCAGTACAGCGAGCAGATCATCAAGCTGTATGACTAGTGAGTAGAGCACGCTACACGACAACGCAGTGTAGTTGGAAATCAGATACTGCATGCTACATACATACTGAATGGGTATGCTTGTACGGATTTCAGTAGATTCACTCACAATCTAATGACTAGCCCTCTGTAGGGACATTTGTCTGGCTGGATATCTTTTTATCTTAATTACTCGACTCAAAAATTGCTTTGTTCCAAGTAGAAGATCAGGCGACATCACCGAGGCGACTCGTTTACTCGTTCTGTTAAATTTATTCACACACACACACACACAAACTCAATCACAACATTTAACACACGTACATGAACTACAAACTAAGTAAATAAAACGCCAACAGTCAAACCTGTCCGACAGTTGTATAAAAGAAGAAGTTCTCAGTAGGTAGTAGAAGCAGTAGCAATAGCAGGTAATTGAACAAAAACGCATCCAGCTCAAACAAAACTTTTCGGAGACTGACTCACGAAGGGCATGGCCAGGCAAATCCTCTGGTTGGCGCATGCGCACTGGAGCTTTTCATTACAATAGTGAACAATAACAAATCTGTAAGTGCCCCCTAAACCCACTAGGGGCCACCACCACACTGCAAATAAAACATGTATACATAAATCTAAATATATATATACAGTAAACACAGTATAAACATGACAATGCTATTTTTCAACATGCGTTCGAGTGCATGCACAACGGTATGTTGTGCAACCAATGAGGGCACACGAAATGTTAGGAAAGTGTCCCATCTTGTAACACAGCCAGTACTATGAATACCCTTTCATGACTTTCATCACTGTTATTTAGTTGTGTAAAACGATAACATTTATAATAAACAATGCATTTGACGACATTGATGTGTTTTGCTCATAAAGTTCTCACATACAAAGCAAGCACTATAATATCCTACACTTTCAGACATAAGTCTTCTATACTGGTCTGGTAAATATTTCCGTGTGTATGAAATTTTGGATCGCAGGCGATGATTCGGCAGTTAAGCTTTACCTCCAGTTTCATAGATTCTGTTTTATGGATGGGCATGGAATGGGATGCCATGTATTAGTTTTTATAATTGCTGATGGAAAATCATTGTGTGCTTGCAATTGCAGTGAGATAACAGACAGTAACATCTTCATGCTGATGGAGCTTGGCAACCTGGACCTGAACACGTGGCTGAAGAAACGCAAGACTGTCAACCAAATCGAGAGGAAGTATTACTGGAAGAACATGCTGGAGGCAGTCAGCACCATCCATAAACATGGTCAGAATCGCTGCATCATTTCTCTGGCTTTCTCTTTCCCAGTGCTCGTCTTTGCACACTTGGAACTTCACATTATTGGTGCTCTGTAATGCTCATTTCTGCGTGTGTGTGCGCGCGCAAACCTTCTACAGAATCATTAAAGTGACATTGACAATGTTGGACAATTTGAGTGTCATGTAAGCACAAACATGCCATAACAAACTATGCATTCTGCACATTTCTTACGTTCATTGTTGACCAGTGACCACCCCATACTGTGTCTGGGTATGTTTTTAATTGTCATTTGTTCTTGCAGGAATTGTCCATAGTGACCTGAAGCCTGCCAATTTTGTCATAGTGAATGCTTCCTTGAAGTTGATTGATTTTGGCATAGCTAACCAAATCCAGCCAGATGTAACCAGCATCATGAAAGACTCTCAAGTAAGTGCTTCATATGTTCTCAAGATCAGTGCTTCATACGTTCTCACCTTTTTAATGTAATGTGTGATGGCGTTAAACAAAATAGTCTTGTATTTCAAACGTAGGTTGGAACTCTCAGCTATATGCCACCTGAAGTTTTACGCTACACAACGGGGAAGGCAAGCTCCAAGGTACGTAGTATATTCAACAGTGCATGTAGGAATTGGAAATGGGTGCTGATTATCACGTTTGTTTTATCTCTGGGAACACCTCATCTCTACAAGTAGAAAAAGGGAACCGATATGCACATGAAACCCCCAGTGACGATTTAGTTCCAGTTGTTTGCACTCTGAAACCCACCCCCCAAGGGGGTTCCTGCAGTTAACGTTGAGAGCCGAGTACAGAAATAACTCAGCTAGAGTTGTTTATTTCTTATTTCGGTCTTCAGATCAGCCCTAAAGGTGACGTGTGGTCTCTCGGATGCATCCTGTACTGCATGACCTATGGGAAGACGCCGTTCCAAAGCATCATCAATCAGATAAGCAAGATACACGCCATCACGGATCCCTCATTTGAGATAGAATTCCCCGACATTCCAGAGAAGGATCTGCTGGATGTATTGAAGGTGAGAGTCTGAGGTCTGTGGACGAGTCCTCAGTCTTATTCATATATTTAAATAGAATATTACATGTAAAGAATACATGTTTGGCGTGGACCCACCCCTATTTGCACATCTTTATATCTGCCAGTGAGATGGGTTAGAACCTTGCCTCTGCCATGAAAGCCTTAAATGCCTGGTGAAAGTTAAACTTATGCAGTGTGAAAGTCAGATCATCTGTTGGTTACACAGATTTAAGTAAACCAGCATTCACTTGGTGTGCAGACTTTTATTCTTATGCTGCTTTTTATCCAGCACCCAGCCCTGTTGACTTTTAAAAGTCCTGCTTGTTACACCAACATTGTTCTTGTGAGACACTGAAGTATTCATTGCGCACAGAATTGTTAGACATTACACACTGATCCAAGTGCACATGTGCTCCAAAAGTGTGTTCATTTCAGAGATGGACATTTTTAGTATAGATAATAGCTGGTGTTGATGTACTTGATGTGTCACATTTCTTCTTCGGGTTGACTCTGCCAGAAATGCTTGGTGAGGAATCCCAAAGAACGGATATCCATTGCTGAACTTCTAGACCATCCTTACCTCCGGATTCAACCACAAGCAGCACCTGAGCCAGGTAAACTGGATAGTACAGTACGCTTGCAACACTTGCAAGCACGTTTGACATACTAGACTGCATCATTTATTTGAGTGATTCTCAAACATTTTCACTTAATGGATGATGACTCGATTTAAATGTCAAATCTGCTGTGAGCTTGTAGATGGTTACATTATTATTGTTGTTTTTTGTGGGACAGCATCCTATTGACAATAAATCAGGCTTATTGTTTTCCTCTTATGCAGAACCTGTATACAACAACGATCTTAAGAAAATACTCAACGACCTTGCAGCCCTCCAGTCTCCAAACAGCATTGTTAGAGCTGCTAACGTAAGTTGATGGGGGGCGGGGCAAACAAGCAAACAAAAAACTTACTGATATGTGTGTGTATTTGTGATCTTTTTCTTAACTTATTCTTTTTCTCCAACATATTCTCACTTAACAGAACTTGGCAAGAATGTGCAACAGCGGCAGAAAGCTGGATGTTGCAGAGTGTGTGAAGTCAAGTCATCAGCCATAGAAAATGATGCTTCCCCATTTTGAACTCCACATCAAGCTATTTGCCTTCCCTTCCGGGAGAGAGCTGCCTGACCACTAAACTTCTCTAAACGTCTTTTGTAGTAATATGCTTTCTTTTTACTGCAGATGTTCTGTCTCAAGTCCATATAAATGTGTTTGTTTGTTTTTCTTTATGTATTTTGTCCTTATTGTAATTTTATAGAAGGGCAAACACTAGGCCGACAAGAATGGGGGGAGAGAGATTGGGGTGACATGCAGTAAAGGCCGTCTGGATCCCGCCTACACTACCAGAGCTGGATTACCAGCCAGGGTGCCTGGATCGCTGAGCCACGGACCAGGCCATTAGCAAAATCATTTGCAGCAGTGTTTGTAGTATAATAGTTTTTATATAGTTTTACATGTCTCTGTCTGTCGAATGTACTGAAAACTATGCTCTACCCTAATAAACAATGTATTTTGCGTTTGTTACACATTGTTGTATGTGTATATACCGGAATAAAACAAGGTTGCCTATTGTTTGCACAATGTGTCGACTTAACCTGCCACAGTAGTATAATTCCGTCTAATTGTCATACAAAATGCATCAATGTATTTGACATACTGAATATTGCTTACTGTATATAAATATACAAGTATTATGAATTGGTAGGAAGTTATTCTTCTGATCCAGTTCTGCTACGGTACTCCCACAATAAACTGTATTGGCATAATGGTGGCTTATATGGTATTCTTTAACTAATGATACAAGTAGAAGCTACTGTTCTGAACATGCTAGTTGTATGTTGCAGGGACTTTGCCCCATCCAACCATTGATGCTGAGTGCTTAGCAGGGAAGCATTAGTACCAGTTCTATGATCTTTGGTATGGCTCCAACAGGGATAGAAGCCAAACAGTCTTAAGGCAGAGAATGACCGAACTTGCGATATTAGGCTTTTATATCCAGGCCACAGACTTAAAGTTTCCAGTTTCCTGTTGCTTTTTTCTAATGGATCCTGCCTCGGGTTACAAATTGAATCTCGACAATCAGGTCAAAATTTGTGCCATATCCTGTGTCTACATAACCTTTGACACAATCTTGTCTCGATATCATAAAATATCTTAAAATAAAATAAAGGCAACAGTTTAGGCAACACAGATAGTTCCCATCTTATTTTCTTTCTCCAAGAGAAAGAAAGGGGGCATAATCTTTCTCAAATGGCACAGCCGTAGGGCCTGTCTAATCTTATTTGTAGGCTGCTCCACAGGCTCACATTTCATATAGCCCAGCCTTAGTCCTCCATTTAAATCCGTACATTTTCCAGATTAAATTGTTGCATTCCATTCAGGAGTGTGAGTGGGATATGCAGCTCATTCAGCTTGGCTGCAAGTTGTCTGTCAGCACCGCTTCAAAGATCATTCATGGCTCTGATAATCAACAACAGCCTTCAGAGACTGTTTAATATGGCACTGGAGACCTACATCCGATGACATGTCCACAACAGCACACATCTGGGACAACAGCATTTTTGGCATTATATGGCTATACAGTATCCGTTTTATAGTTGCGTGGAAATAATAAAATGACACTCCATCTTAATAAAAAAAAAATGAATCAAAATAAATGGATAAATGAAAAAAGAAATCATTAACAGTGTGAAGTCTGGCAGTTGAGCTGAACATCTGGGACTCTCAACATCTCTCTCTCTCTCTCTCTCTCTCTCTCTCTCTCTCTCTCTCTCTCTCTCTCTCTCTCTCTCTCTCTCTCTCTCTCTCCAATTTGTTCACAACTTCACATCATGTGTGAACATTATTGAAATAAAAAATCATCCGCCTGCCACGGCCCTCCGTTTAGACCAATCCCAGCCCGTTCCTTCCGTTTACACCAATCACGGCCTCTTTCCTGTGAGCCTCCACGTCTTCCCTCCTCTTCCTGCTCCTCCAGTCACAACAACAGACATGGCGGCCGCTGCTCGGTTCCTGGTCCGCGGTGCGAGTTGCAAAGCTTCTGTCGGCGGCGTGGCGACGGCCGGCGGGGCTCAGAGCCGGTTCGGGGCCGCCGTCCTGCGGCTGTCCCCCGGCTGTGTCCCCCACCAGGCGGTCACAACACAGCGGAGGCACGCGGCGCACTTCACCTTCCAGCCTGACCCTGTCCCCACACAGTATGGTGAGCTGGCTCTGTTGCTACGTTAGCTCCCTCGCACACACTCACACTGTAGTTTGGCTAGCAAGTGCACAGGGTTCAGGGATACTCCATGGCAGTGGTTGGTTTTGAACCTTTTTGATACCAGCAGGGCCCACTATTTATTACACATTTGAGCCACGGACCATCATTTGAGGACATTTTAGCCCTACAGACAATGAAAACTAAAGATTTCTTAGATGTCCATAATTCCAGGTTGGATTTGCAAAACAAAACCTGCATCAAAATGATTATTGATCTTCTACATTCTCTAGTTGTGTAAATTTGGCCTGATTGAGATGGTATAATACGGTATTTTAACTCTTGAGAGTGTAAACATGAAAGTGTAAACATGAAACCAAATGGTTCCATGTTTACACTCTCAAGCGTTAAAATTACCTGTCAAGCTAGCCAGAAGTAAACTATAAAACAACTGCCCTCTCCAGACCTCCGGGGGTTTGGAGAGAATAACATTAAACTCAACAAAAACATTGCAGCTCTGCCTGAATGGAAAGGTTGAATTTGTTTCATAAGAATTCACCATAGCCATGCTATGAGCTACTTTCTGTAAGTAAATAAAAGTACTGGACTTTGGAGGCATTCCTGTATGTATTGTATTAATGGGTCAGTGCAAATGCACTGCAGCAAATGTATTGTATGGTGGAGTTTATTTATCAAGCAATCCACTTTGCAGATTAAAGAGAGACGTTGCCATGCAGCCGCAATGTTGGTGAGTTTAATGTCGTTTAATACAAGCAGATGGAGGGTCAATGGAGGGTATTGCAACTCTATATTCATCCCATTAAATAAATCTAGAGTTGCACTGCGGCTAGCATTTACTATGGTGTAAGAAATACAAATGCATTAGACAGCATTCAGTCTCCTGAACTTGATCGTTTTGCTCAGCCTCTCTTGGGAATATTAATACTCACCGCCTAGGGGTCTCTGCTTTGTCCCACCCGACGTTCTGCTTAATTGATGTTAAACAATGCACAAGTAGGTGGCCACCAAGTGTAAGTTCGCAGAAGTTGCATTAATCACTGACGCAGAGTTTATTTGTTCGTTTTTTAATGACTTTTTCAAGTTCAAGTTCAAGTTTCTTTATTTGTCACTCCAGTGTATGTCAGGACATAAACAGGGATGAAATAACGTTTCCATTTTTTTTTGCATGAGCCTGTATTTGCTCTAGGGCTGAGTACATGGTGACACACGGTTGGTGTGCTGTGACTGGCCATTTGCTGTGTGGCTGGTCGGGTGGGGGGGGGCACCATTTACTCAAACGAGAGCAAATACGGGTTCGGTAGATAGATGCAGCTTTACCTACTGTCTGTTCATGCAGACAAGTGGCATTGCTTGAGTGTAGGTGAGATGTTAAAACAATCCATACAGCTCAAGTAGGAGACCACTGCAACTGGTGCAAAGCAGCGTTGTTAATCAACATTGCTAGAGTATTTTTAATATTTTTTTGAAGTTGTGCTCTGCTGACATCCTGTATGCTAGACTTCCTTGTTGACTTCTAGGAACAAATGCAAGGAAAAGACACCAATGTCATTTGGTCACGTGACTGGGCTGCACCACGAAATCTCAAGTGTCAAAACTCTTACCTGAAGTTCTAAAAATACATGGCAGTGGATGGAGCCGGCGGGGCAAGCTCATGAATAAACACCATTTATGAACGATTGAGACATTTGTCAGGTAATCTGTTCAGGAATATAAAAGTAGACCTACAACACTATTGCTGTCTGCTGTGTTGTTTTTCATTGTGTGCTCACAAAACCGTTCACTGTTTCATGTCTGGTAACCAGAAAATTGCAGAAAGAAACTATGCCTGCCTGTGGCGTTGTTCAGATGCATCGATAAAATGGTCTCACTTTGCTCAGTGATTAGAAAACAACCTGTCATACTGTACGCCTGTCTTTTATATTCCTAAATACAAGCTGTATAGCGAGCTCCCGTCCACTGCCGTGTATTTATCGAACTTGATATGTTTTTTGTCATTTGAGGTGTCATGACGCAGCCCCGGCGTCTAGTCACGGGACTTCACGTCTCTTCCTTCTCAAATCTTCCTTGGTCGACTTACCAATTGTTCCGCCGTCCCGAGTAGCGACTGGCTAGCTACGTGTCCCTATGTTACTGCCCCTGGTTGGCCGAGTTTGTAGAAGCTTGTTCATTCCTAAGCATGGACGGACCTGGCAAATCAGAGGCTGTAAGGCAAGGACGTATAGCTAGCTAGTTGCTGGTTTGGAGGCTCTACTATTGTGAGAGTTGCCAAAGTTGGAGAGAGCATTTCAATGGAACAAAAGCAAGAATGATTAACAATATTTTAAACTAGTTCTGCAAGAACTGGCCAAAAGTTACATTCCTTTTAAAACATGTGGATTCGAACGAATATTTAATTATTCGAATATCAAATGTGTATATAGTATCAATATGAAATATTGCAGCCTAATATGCTGTAAAACATCCTCTTTGTTCCTCTAGTTGCTCCAGTTCTGTATTGTCCACGGTTGGTGCTAAGAAATGGGCTCTCTTGAGTCTTGCGAGATCAAATTAATTATGGATAATCATCTTAATAGCCTATTTTTGTATTAGTCTGTTGTAGTTTATGTGGGCCAGCGTCTTGTGGGAACTCGCACAGCATTTTTATTACTATTTATTTTAAATTCGAACCTTAAATTGACATTTGAATATTCTTTACATTTTAATATTCAAACATTCTTTCAAATATGGAATATTCGTTCGCAGCCCTACTTTAAACACTGCTTTGCACCCGATCCTTCTGTCTGCTACTTGAGCTGTATGCTCATCGACACTCAAGCGATAGTGCTTGTCTCCATGAACAGACAAAGTAGGTAAAGCTGCATCCTATAGAGGGTGGACTAACTAGCAAGGTGACCCTTGGTACACCGCCATATGATATTCATAAAAGGTATCTGAGGATTCCTGAAAGGGGCTATGCATGTGCCGGAGCACTCATTTCTGATTGTGAATACAATTGATTATGAAATGATTATGAATGGTCAATTGCTGATTTCAGTGGTCTGATATTTCTGGATAATGACTGCTCCACTGCGCCTGTTTGATTTGCCACGTTCCAACACTCCAACACTACAGCCATGTAAAAACACACACACACACACACACACACACACACACACACACACACACACACACACACACACACACACACACACACACACACACACACACACACACACACAGAGAGAGAGAGATCTGATAATATTGTACCGTGTTAGCCTCGTAGCCAGCAATCAACTTGAATTCTATCTGGTGTAATATGATATGGAAGCAGTTGTTGACTCCTGCGTATCACCAGTTTGAAATTGCACATAATGTTAGGTACAGGCACCAGGTAGGAGGCCGCAGGATGTTGAACATGAGAATTCACAGACATAAAGTGTCAAAACATGTCTATGGTGTATCTTTATGAAACAATATCTAGGCCACTTATCATGTTGCAGCATTACTTTTTTTATATAACCTCTACATAACATTCTGTATACTCTTGTAGGTCCAACTCAGAAGATGAACTTGTTCCAGTCTGTTACCAGTGCCTTGGACAACACCCTCGCCAGTGACCCTACTGCAGGTAGATGTCTACACATTGGAATGATAGCCATAAGGAAGAAAATATATTTAGACGTGACGTTTTGTTCCTGATCGGTAACTGCCGCTGCTACTTCTTCCTCCTCACGTTTGCGAAATGACTGATCTACAAGGTTGCGCCATTGTTATGATAAGCCTGTAGATCAGCCCCTTTTGCTGAATGTTTGACCTGTTATTGTTCACCTGTTCTGACATGCCCGGATTAGGGACGATAGAGATCTTATTTTGTGCTACGTCCTAGCTTAAAAAAGACACACACTAATGTAACTGAATGTCTCTGTCCTGTAGTTATCTTTGGGGAAGACGTGGCCTTCGGAGGAGTATTTCGATGCACAGTGGGTCTTAGAGATAAATATGGTAAGTGGTTATTCCTTTCATCCTGTCTGAAGAAGAATGAACACCTTTTTGTTGGCACCTTGGACTACAAATTGTGTACACCAGGATCTCACCACTAGGTGGCAGTGTTGTACTTTAAAAACACTAGACCTCCTCTCATCCCTCTAGAACAGGGGTTTTCAACCTTCTTCATACCAGGGACCACTATTTATTCAGGATTTGAGATTTCTTCTGTTTTTTTTATCTACAATTCCAGCCTGGATTTCGGAAACATAACAGGCAAACCTAGACCTAGTTGTGTAGATTTGGGTTATAGAGTGTAGACTAGAGTTATAGAGGTAATAGAGTGTAAAAATGAAACCAAATGGACCCTTGCGGTCCATTTGGTTTCATTTTTTATGCTTTCAAGAGTTACATCTGGTTAACCAACTTTCCATCATTTAGCCTGGGGACCACTTGGAACCCTCTCAAGGACCACTGGTGGTCCCCGGGCCACCACTGACCAGTTGAAAACCACTGCTCTAGAAAGCTCCCATCTGAGTTTACTGTTTGTCAGAAAGTCCAAAGGGATGATCCGTTTGCTTTCATTAGTCCCGTGAGTGCAGCCACAATAATATTGCAATGATTCCTGCAAAAGTATTTTTTGTGACGTTATGATTGTATTTGGATGGACCTCCCGACACACACTGGGTTGACAAGATGGCCAGTGGCTTAAATAGCTTAAATCTATCTTTCAAAATCTATATAATCTTTCAAATTATTTAATCTACATGGCCTGCCCTACATTCTATCCACTACACTTTAATTTTATACCTATGGCATTAACTAGATATAATCCGTTCGATTGGGGAAAGTTTGTGTTACTCTTATTTTTTTTTATCCAACTAATGGACACATTTAGTGCCATCAAAGCAGACTAGGTAGTATTACAGATCGGGCTTGGCTCCATACACCAGTACCACATTTCAGACACATCTGAATTGTACACACAAACGTGTCATCCGGCCTTCTCCCGTCGCTCCCGGCCCATCAGTCACATGTGGCATTCCGCTCGCATTAACATGTCATATTCATTCAGCAAATGCATTACCATCATAATGGATCACATTTCTTTTCATCAAAGAGAGAACGCGTCTACCGAAATGATAACACTGGGATGGAAACAGCTCTTGACGTCAGAAGTGTTGACATTCGAGAGAGAGAGAGGGGTCATTACTTTCCATCTCATCCATATAGACAGGCAGCTAAGCAGCAAGCTGTCGCTCTCTCTCTCTCTCTCTCTCTCTCTCTCTCTCTCTCTCTCTCTCTCTCTCTCTCTCTCTCTCTCTCTCTCTCTGTCGCTCTCTCTCTCTCTCTCCTGTTGTTGTTATGCTCTGAAAGGAACGTCACAGCCCCCTGCAACCCGCAGCCATTGTACAACAACAGGGTTTAATGCAGGGGGCATGGCACACGGAGAGCTCTTTACAAGGCTGATGGATTCGGATCCCAGTCATATGGCCTTGCCCCTGCAGGGTAGCTGCTACTATACTGAGCTCTGGAAACAACGGCTTATATGGAGCAAACACTCACTGACTCTCTAGCCATCTCACACACCCCTTCATTGATGTTTACGCCTATCTTACTGAACTAAACACCAGCACCAGACCGCACAGGCTGCTAAATAAATGCCACCCAGCTATGGATTTGGGGTGAAGTCCAGAGTATATTGACGATTCAGATGTGTCAACTAGGAGATCATATTAATAACATTAGTGCCGCAACTGTCAATTACGCATCTTCGTAACAATTATTCAATTTATTATGTTGTTGATTAATTGAATAATTGTGAAGCTAATGTTTTATAATTGATTAGTTTGATTTGTTGTTGCATCCATAAACAACATTTTTGTAACTTGTAAAATGATTGACATTTTGTCTCTCTCGCAATACAATTAGTCTGCCATTATGACTTGAAAAAATCAAAAAATACAAAAACAGGATGCATACAACCCCACCGAAATCGTACCCTTAAAGGTTATAGAGGCAACCTCTTAGCCAAAAACTTGATTGTCCTGCAGACGGTCCAGAACATTGTTATCAACAAATCATGAAAACAAAACATTCATCGGGCTCAGGAAATGCGGTGCTAATGTGTGTGTGTGTGGGGGGGGAGGGGGTTGTGTGGAATGAGGCAGCGTTTTAGCCAATCACAGCAGTCTCCAGCAGATTCCTATTAAGCCAATAGAGTGGAGTTAGATTCTGTTTTTAAACAAATCTGTTCACAAACACAGTGTTTGTACACACTAAAGTTGCCTCTATTACCTTTAGGTCTATCTGCAATTCTCGTCCTAATTGTCCATTCTTTAGAACACCGACGGGGTTTAAAGCTAGGCTTTGTGGTGACCGAGCAGCAGGTCACGCAAGGCCAACGCTCTGCTGGTCAGAATCACAGTTAGCATCAAAGCGGAGAAGGATTCGCTTGGCAATTACACAAAGCAAGAGAGCAAAAATAAAAAAGAATCTTCTAAATCTAGAGTCGCTCCTGCCGCTCTTCGTTAGATTACAGGGCGGAGGATTGGAAAATAGTTGTTTCTGCTGTTTTTATCCCAAGCAGCCCTGCTTCACCAGTGCTTTCCACATCGGAAGAACGCCTGGTCTATGTTACAAACGTTTGTGTGAGGAGGAGAGGAGAATTGTCGGCAGCGGATGATCGTCAATGTCGTAGTCATTGTTTTGTAGTCATCAAAACAACAAATGCGTTCTCTCGTAGCCCTTGGTGTTCATTGGGGGGGGGGGGGAGAAACGTTTTGATTCAGCTTGATTATGAGTAATTATAAATAGAATAACTAGAATTAAAAGAAAACAGCGCATGGATGCACCTGGGACGTATCCCATGGTCATCCGGGATTTCCGGTCTCACTCAGGTGACCCAGCCTGGGTGACCAAATCCTGTCCTGACTGTCCCAGGAACTGCTCTCAGTCAGTCCCGTTTAGGGCTAGACCACACAATCCATTGCTTCTGAACTACTGCAGTGGTACTGTGAATAGCATCAATCTGTCGAGTGGAGAAGGACTGAGCTCTGTGGGTTGACTCCTGTCCGTGCCCCTACTACATCTCACCAGGTCCTCTCCTGCTCTCATCAGCACTTCATTCAAGCATGGCGGATTATAATTGCCCTCCTAAAGGCGTGTTTTTGTGGGCACGGTCCATACTCTGCACTGGAATGCATTGCATTTGTATTGTACGTTATTAAAAAAAAGAAGGTAGTGGTTGGTAGCGACTATTGTAGTGCATGGGCCAGAGGGGGTTTTGGCATACCGAGAGGTGGCAAAGGCTACTTATGTTTTTTGAGAAGCTCTATGTCTATAGATAATATTTTGATATGATAGACCTTCCTAAGTGGTAGCTAAATTGGTGTTATCAGCTGATAAAGGGACCCTCCCCTATTGAAAAATGGCATTTTAGATACAGGTGCATGCTGCAATATTAGCTCATTTTCATGATGTATGTCATATATCATACTATAATGTTTGGACACATCTTGAAGAGGACGCTTTAAGGTTTCATTTAAGCCCCTTTGTGTGTATGTGGGACAATTACAGTCATTTCCAGGGCTTTTCAAAGTTAGAATAAGATATTTTTCACACAATATTTTCTTAAACCATATTCTTTCTTTTAGTTCTATGCCATCAAAAAACATCAGTGACACAAAATACAACATCTGGAATACTCGTGTAACTCTAAGGATTCAGGAAATGTATGATTTAGCAACAATATGTTGTTCTATGGGGGTGATTTTCAACTTTATATTAGACTAGCAGTTTTTAAGAACCTATAGGAATGGCAGTCTGGAACACAGGCGAGACAGTCTTTCGGAGAATGTAGCACCCTCAAAATTTGACATAGACCAAAGATAGAAATACCGTCTGATTCGAAACAACCCCAGGATTCCAATGGGACCAACGTTGTCATGCCACCTTGTCGAGAAGGGGGTTAAATCCATACTTTGTTGTAAGTGTGACTAGATTTTGGTAAATGAAATATGTCCACAGTCATTTTAAATACAAAGGCCATATGATATTTGACAATAGTGATAGGTGGCAAAGGCTACTTATGATTTTTGAAAAGCTCTACGTCTACATTCTATTTTGATATGATAGACCTCCCCAAGTGTTAGCTAAATTGGTGTTATCAGTTGGTAAAGGTACCCCTCCCCCATTAAAAAATGCAATTTTAGATACAGGTGCATGCTGCAATAGTAGCTCATTTTCATGATGTATGTCATATATCATACTATAGTGTTTGGACACATCTTGAAGAGGACACTTTAAGGTTTCATTTAAGCCCCTTTGTGTGTATGTGGGACAATTACAGTCATTTCCAGGGCTCTTCAAACTTAGAATAAGATATTTTTCACACAATATTTTCTTAAACCATATTCTTTCTTTTAGTTCTATGCCTTCAAAAAACATCAGTGACACAAAATACAACATCTGGAATACTTGTGTAACTCTAAGGATTCAGGAAATGTATGATTTAGCAACAATATGTTGTTCTATGGGGGTGATTTTCAACTTTATATTAGACTAACAGTTTTTAAGAACCTATAGGAATGGCAGTCTGGAACACAGGCGAGACAGTCTTTCGGAGAATGTAGCACCCTCAAAATTTGACATAGACCAAAGATAGAAATACCGTCTGATTCGAAACAACCCCAGGATTCCAATGGGACCAACGTTGTCATGCCACCTTGTCGAGAAGGGGGATAAATCCATACTTTGTTGTAAGTTTGACTACATTTTGGTAAATGAAATATGTCCACAGTCATTTTAAATCCAAAGGCCATATGATATTTGACAATAGTGATAGGTGGCAAAGGCTACTTATGATTTTTGAAAAGCTCTACGTCTATACATTCTATTTTGATATGATAGACCTCCCCAAGTGTTAGCTAAATTGGTGTTATCAGTTGGTAAAGGTACCCCTCCCCCATTAAAAAATGCAATTTTAGATACAGGTGCATGCTGCAATAGTAGCTCATTTTCATGATGTATGTCATATATCATACTATAGTGTTTGGACACATCTTGAAGAGGACACTTTAAGGTTTCATTTAAGCCCCTTTGTGTGTATGTGGGACAATTACAGTCATTTCCAGGGCTCTTCAAACTTAGAATAAGATATAAAATAGATATAAAAATTATATAAAATTTGACATAGACCAAAGATAGAAATACCGTCTGATTCGAAACAACCCCAGGATTCCAATGGGACCAACGTTGTCATGCCACCTTGTCGAGAAGGGGGTTAAATCCATACTTTGTTGTAAGTTTGACTAGATTTTGGTAAATGAAATATGTCCACAGTCATTTTAAATACAAAGGCCATATGATATTTGACAATAGTGATAGGTGGCAAAGGCTACTTATGATTTTTGAGAAGCTCTACGTCTATACATTCTATTTTGATATGATAGACCTCCCTAAGTGTTAGCTAAATTGGTGTTATCAGTTGGTAAAAGTACCCCTCCCCCATTAAAATGCACTTTTAGATGCAGGTGCATGCTGCAATAGTAGCTCCTTTTTCATGACATATTTAATATATCATACTATAGTATTTTGACTCATCTTGAAGAGGACACTCTAAGCTTTTATTTAAGCCCCTTTGTGTGTATGTGGAACAAGTACAGCCATTACCAGGTAGTCTTGGGCAATATACCGGTATTACCGTTTATCGCGATATTGGAAATCAATACCGAGTAATATCGTTGGGTCTATAAAAAATATCGAATACCGAATATCGTCAAATACCGACATTATACTGTATTAAAATATGAGCAATGAGACTTTTAATTGTAACTATACAAACAATTTTCATGTTACACACATGCCTAAACTAGCCCTTATTTGGGCTAGGCTTTTTGGAAACAATGTATTTCCAACTCCAGTTTTTCCCTATTTAGGCTGCTTTAACAGCAGAGCGCTCAGTTTCTGACCCCTCAAAGTCGCAAACTTAGAATAAGATATTTTTCACACAATATTTTCTTAAACCATATTCTTTCTTTTAGTCCTATGCCTTCAAAAAACATCAGTGACACAAAATACAACATCTGGAATACTTGTGTAACTCTAAGGATTCAGGAAATGTATGATTTAGCAACAATATGTTGTTCTATGGGGGTGATTTTCAACTTTATATTAGACTAGCAGTTTTTAAGAACCTATAGGAATGGCAGTCTGGAACACAGGCGAGACAGTCTTTCGGAGAATGTAGCACCCTCAAAATTTGACATAGACCAAAGATAGAAATACCGTCTGATTCGAAACAACCCCAGGATTCCAATGGGACCAACGTTGTCATGCCACCTTGTCGAGAAGGGGGATAAATCCATACTTTGTTGTAAGTTTGACTAGATTTTGGTAAATGAAATATGTCCACAGTCATTTTAAATCCAAAGGCCATATGATATTTGACAATAGTGATAGGTGGCAAAGGCTACTTATGATTTTTGAAAAGCTCTACGTCTATACATTCTATTTTGATATGATAGACCTCCCCAAGTGTTAGCTAAATTGGTGTTATCAGTTGGTAAAGGTACCCCTCCCCCATTAAAAAATGCAATTTTAGATACAGGTGCATGCTGCAATAGTAGCTCATTTTCATGATGTATGTCATATATCATACTATAGTGTTTGGACACATCTTGAAGAGGACACTTTAAGGTTTCATTTAAGCCCCTTTGTGTGTATGTGGGACAATTACAGTCATTTCCAGGGCTCTTCAAACTTAGAATAAGATATTTTTCACACAATATTTTCTTAAACCATATTCTTTCTTTTAGTTCTATGCCTTCAAAAAACATCAGTGACACAAAATACAACATCTGGAATACTTGTGTAACTCTAAGGATTCAGGAAATGTATGATTTAGCAACAATATGTTGTTCTATGGGGGTGATTTTCAACTTTATATTAGACTAGCAGTTTTTAAGAACCTATAGGAATGGCAGTCTGGAACACAGGCGAGACAGTCTTTCGGAGAATGTAGCACCCTCAAAATTTGACATAGACCAAAGATAGAAATACCGTCTGATTCGAAACAACCCCAGGATTCCAATGGGACCAACGTTGTCATGCCACCTTGTCGAGAAGGGGGTTAAATCCATACTTTGTTGTAAGTTTGACTAGATTTTGGTAAATGAAATATGTCCACAGTCATTTTAAATACAAAGGCCATATGATATTTGACAATAGTGATAGGTGGCAAAGGCTACTTATGATTTTTGAGAAGCTCTACGTCTATACATTCTATTTTGATATGATAGACCTCCCTAAGTGTTAGCTAAATTGGTGTTATCAGTTGGTAAAGGTACCCCTCCCCCATTAAAATGCATTTTTAGATGCAGGTGCATGCTGCAATAGTAGCTCCTTTTTCATGACATATTTAATATATCATACTATAGTATTTTGACTCATCTTGAAGAGGACACTCTAAGCTTTTATTTAAGCCCCTTTGTGTGTATGTGGAACAAGTACAGCCATTACCAGGTAGTCTTGGGCAATATACCGGTATTACCGTTTATCGCGATATTGGAAATCAATACCGAGTAATATCGTTGGGTCTATAAAAAATATCGAATACCGAATATCGTCAAATACCGACATTATACTGTATTAAAATATGAGCAATGCGACTTAATTGTAACTATACAAACAATTTTCATGTTACACACATGCCTAAACTAGCCCTTATTTGGGCTAGGCTTTTTGGAAACAATGTATTTCCAACTCCAGTTTTTCCCTATTTAGGCTGCTTTAACAGCAGAGCGCTCAGTTTCTGACCCCTCAAAGTCGCAAATTCTGAGAACTAGGTGACTGGTGGAGCGTTCCAACTCTGATTGCCGTCAATACCGGTAACATCGAATATCGAGCTAATTAAGACATTATCAATACCGATATTAAAAAATCAATACCGCCCAAGACTATTACCAGGACTCTTCAAACTTAGAATAAGATATTTTTCACACAATATTTGCCTAACTCATATACTTTCTTTTAGTTCTAACCTATCAAACCACACCAGTGACACAAAATACAATATCTGGAATACTGATATCACTCTAAGCATTTGGGAAATGTATGATTTACCTACAATATTTTGTTCCAAGGGGGTGAATTGGACTAGCGTTTTAAGAACCTATAGTAATTGCTGTCTGGAATACTGGTGAGACAGTCTTTTGGAGAATGTGGCATTCTCAACATTTGAGATAGCCTGAAGATACAGGTACCATTTGATTCTAGACAACCTCGGGTTTCCATTGAGACTGACCTTGTCATTCCACCTTCTTGGGAAGGGATTAAATCCATACTTTGTTGTAAGTTTGACTAGATTTTGGAGAGAGAAAAACAGACATACCAAATTTCTGCCTATTGTAAACACTTTGGGTGACCAGGTGCACCCAACGTGCTGTAGTCCTAAAGGTTAATACGGTTGAAATGGTAATGAAAAGAAAACATTAGCAGCTGTGACATAAGATTTGGCCTAGTGGTTAAGATGTTGGACGTCAATGTGGGAGACCCAAGTTTGAATCCCGGGACATTGCATACACAATACACATGCACTGCACAGGGTTGTCTATAGATTATACTACAGTGGTACACTCCTCCATTAGTGGTCTAAACCTGCACTAGAGTGTTCCAAGCCTGCACTAGAGTGGCCTATATATGTAATAAATTGGTCTACTAATGTGCTAGAGTGATCTAAATATGCACTCCCATGGTCTACAGATGCACTACACCGGCCTACAAATGCACTAAAGTGGTGTATAGATCACAGCAGTGGTGTAAAATTGCACTATAGTGGTCTGTGGCTTAAAGATGCATCGCATGGATGCAACTGGGACGTATCCTCAGTGATGTATCCCAAGGTCATCAGGGTTTCGGGTCTCGCAACATCATACCCCTCACTCAGGCGACCCAGCCGGGGTTGATCAAGTCCCGACTTACGTCCCAGTAGCTACTCTTGGTCAGTCCACTAGGGAAAGACCCAAGGCCACACAATCCACTGCTCCAGAACTATTCTGCCGGTACTGGGAGACACCATACTCTGGCACATGGAAGGACTAGGCTCTGTGGGTTGACTCCTGTCCAGACCCCTCCTACGTCTCACCAGGTCTGCTCCTGCTCTCACCAGGCACAGGACCTGTGCGTTGCACCAGACTCCCAGCACCGGCATTTCATTCAGGAGCAGTGAATCACAATCTGTAATTCTGTAACTATAGTACTGAGTTCTAGTAGTGTGTAGACCACTTCAGTACACATGTAGACCATTCTGTTGCAGGTTTTGAGTAATCTAGTGTGTTTCTAGATCCCTCTAGTGCATGTTTAGACCCTTCTAGTGGATGTTTATACCATTCTGGTACACAACTAGACCACTCTAGTGCATCAGTTGACCAATTTATACATATGTAGGCCACTCTAGTGCATGTTTAGACGCCTCTATCGAGTTAAGAAGCAGTACTGATCTACCTGTATATACAGTGCAGTGGTCAGTGTATCAGGTCTAAAGATGCAGTACAGTTGTCTAAATGTATGCAGTACAGTGGATTATAGATACCGTTCAGATGTCCATAGTGCAGTAGTCTAGGTGCAGATATACAGGTAGATGAACTACAGTGTTTCAGATACAGTGCAGTGGTCGTGTGCAGCTATAATATGAAGCTATAGGTATGAAGTACAGTGGTCTAAATTAGACACAGTACAGTGATATTTAGGTCCAGAACAGTGGTCTCATGCAGCTTTAGATAAAGCACATCTCATACAGCTCTAGAAACAGTACAGTTGTCTCTTACAGGTATAGATGCAGTAACATGGTCTCATTTGTACAGAAGGCGGAAATTACACATTTGTACTGCATGTATAAAATGGCATGGTTCTTGCCCCAAACAGCATGTGGTTGCCATAAATTGGCAAATCTGTACAGGGGGGCTTGAAGGTATCCATGCAACCCTTTTCCGTTCACATACTACTTGCGTAAGTGAAGCAGAAGAAAGTGTGGGCGGAGGGGGCGCCACCTATCACTATTGTCAAATATCATATGGCCTTTGGACTTAAAATGACTGTGGACATTTTTCACTTACAAAAATCTAGTCAAACTTACAACAAAGTATGGATTTAACCCCCTTCTCGACAAGGTGGCATGACAAGGTTGGTCTCATTGGAATTC
The DNA here is from genome assembly GCA_039105355.1 of Benthosema pterotum. Lineage (NCBI taxonomy): Eukaryota > Metazoa > Chordata > Actinopteri > Myctophiformes > Myctophidae > Benthosema > Benthosema pterotum. The sequence continues at coordinate 40,577,163 of CM076967.1, forward strand.
TGAGGTTGTTTCGAATCAGACGGTATTTCTATCTTTGGTCTATGTCAAATTTTGAGGGTGCTACATTCTCCGAAAGACTGTCTCGCCTGTGTTCCAGACTGCCATTTCTATAGGTTCTTAAAAACTGCTAGTCTAATATAAAGTTGAAAATCACTCCCATATAACAAAATATTGTAGGTAAATCATACGTTTCCTGAATCCTTAGAGTTACACGAGTATTCCAGATGTTGTATTTTGTGTCACTGATGTTTTTTGATGGCATAGAACTAAAAGAAAGAATATGGTTTAAGAAAATATTGTGTGAAAAATATCTTATTCTAACTTTGAAGAGCCCTGGAAATGACTGTAATTGTCCCACATACACACAAAGGGGCCTAAATGAAACCTTAAAGTGTCCTCTTCAAGATGTGTCCAAACACTATAGTATGATATATGACATACATCATGAAAATGAGCTAATATTGCAGCATGCACCTGTATCTAAAATTGCATTTTTTAATGGGGGAGGGGTACCTTTACCAACTGATAACACCAATTTAGCTAACACTTGGGGAGGTCTATCATATCAAAATAGAATGTATAGACGTAGAGCTTCTCAAAAATCATAAGTAGCCTTTGCCACCTATCACTATTGTCAAATATCATATGGCCTTTGTATTTAAAATGACTGTGGACATATTTCATTTACCAAAATCTAGTCACACTTACAACAAAGTATGGATTTAACCCCCTTCCCGACAAGGTGGCATGACAAGGTTGGTCTCATTGGAATCCTGAGGTTGTTTAGAATCAGACGGTATTTCTATCTTTGGTCTATGTCAAATTTTGAGGGTGCTACATTCTCCGAAAGACTGTCTCGCCTGTGTTCCAGACTGCCATTCCTATAGGTTCTTAAAAACTGCTAGTCTAATATAAAGTTGAAAATCACCCCCATGGAACAAAATATTGTAGGTAAATCATACATTTCCTGAATCCTTAGAGTTACACGAGTATTCCAGATGTTGTATTTTGTGTCACTGATGTTTTTTGATGGCATAGAACTAAAAGAAAGAATATGGTTTAAGAAAATATTGTGTGAAAAATATCTTATTCTAAGTTTGAAGAGCCCTGGAAATGACTGTAATTGTCCCACATACACACAAAGGGGCTTAAATGAAAGCTTAAAGTATCCTCTTCAAGATGAGTCCAAACATTATAGTATCATATATGACATACATCATGAAAATGAGCTAATATTGCAGCATGCACCTGTATCTAAAATGCCATTTTTCAATAGGGGAGGGTCCCTTTATCAGCTGATAACACCAATTTAGCTACCACTTAGGAAGGTCTATCATATCAAAATATTATCTATAGACATAGAGCTTTTCAAAAAACATAAGTAGCCTTTGCCACCTCTTGGTATGCCAAAACCCCCTCTGGCCCATGCGACTATTGGCACCATTCAGGTGAGGTGAATGAAGAAAGATGAGCTGGTAATTGGTCATCATAGATGATTGAGCACAGCTGGTCAGACAGTCTCAGTGGGTAGAGTTGTTAAAGAGTGCCTCCAAGATCTTATGGTTGATTTAATAGGAAAAAGGTGTGAATGAACGTCTTGGCACATCGGGGAGATCGGCTCGGGATGGGAAAATTATTATTCAATTTATTTTGCTTGGATCCCCGGCGAATGCTTTGCGGACCCCCAAGGCATGTTTTCCATCTGTACTCTGTTTCTGAGAGTTAAAACGTGCATACACACACACACGCACGCACATACACGATGGCTCCTCCTTCACTCTTGTCATGCACAGAGCAGCTGGCTCATCGTTTCTCAACTTGAAAATATTTTGGGGAAAAAAATACTTTCTGACACAATGTACAGGAATGTGTGTGTAAACAATCTACAAACAGTGCTGTTGGCAGAAAGAACAGGCAGCACGTAGTGGTTGGGATGGAGCATAACCCATAGCCTGGGGGGACCATAACCCTGACAACACCGGGATGGGAGCACAACCCATAGCCTGGGGGGACCATAACCCTGACAACACCGGGATGGGAGCACAACCCATAGCCTGGGGGCTCTACAAGCATTGGGATCACCTAGACCACCTAATGAACAGATGCGTTTTTCTTTTTTAAACGTAAATTAATTTTGAACCGATGATCAATCTGATTAAAAACAACAGCCCTAGTGACGACATAACCCATGGTGTTCCCGTCCAATGCAAGGGATGCACGATTACGGAATTATCCATTCTCTTATTGTGTGTTTTTTTTTTTTTGTCATATCTGCTGATACAGATTCTGGCCGATTCCAATAATGTAAGGATTACTTTATACTGCCTTCAAACATTAGAACTTCAGTTGCCTTAAAACATTCACTTTTAATTTCAGCTGAGTTTTTTTTTTTACCATCCTTTTGTGTTCTGTCCTAATCCTTCTCACCAGGTAAAGACAGAGTTTTCAACACACCTCTGTGCGAGCAGGGCATTGTTGGATTTGGTATCGGTGCAGCCGTGGCTGGTGCCACAGCCATCGCAGAGATCCAGTTCGCTGACTACATCTATCCTGCGTTCGACCAGGTAGGGCACGGCCGTCCCACCGTCATTGCTCACTTGTTCTGTTTTCACTTGTGGTTAAGTCTTTTGTTGTGGAACAACAATGTTTGGAATTATGTCATTATGGAGGTGAGTGGAGTGTGTAGACATTGAGGGATTAATGTTATTGCCAATCAGGGTTCCAGACCAATTTTTTTGGCGCTGGTGCTACCTACAGTACCTTTTCATTTACTAGCACTGATACTGTCACTTCAGCTAACCAGCTAGCGTCCCATATATGGAACAGTTGCTACTGTTACCGCTTTGCGGCCAATGCTGCTTTCGTCCATAGATGCACACCGACCGTCTTTTAAAGCTAAAATCTTATTGCATTTAATTTCATTTCTACATCTTAGTTTGCGTGTCTCAACACTGCTGCTGCGCTTGTGTGTGCCGAGGCACATGCGGTTCAGGGTGACGCACAGCTCTGGTCCAATACGTGCACCAGACAGGCAGCAGTGAGACTCGTTGACGCGCAGGACCAGTACTAAAGCTGGAGATGGGAGGGGAGGCATTCGGTGTTGAGACGGGGAGTAAGAAAAACGGAAGCAACGGATCGTTTTTTTGCGAATTTGTTGAGTTTTAAGTGGCACGTTATGACATTTTGGTTGCATATGCAAAAAATGTATTTGTATGCAATAGGAACCCTGTTGCCAATTAGGATGTAATAATATGAAAAATCGAACTGGTCTTGATCACATAGATTTGTGTGATGTTTGGACAAATACTGTTGGTTAAGTCAATATTAAAAAAAAGTGTTCAGAAAAAAATGGCCTTCTGGTAGCTCTATGACAGGCCAAGGTGAAACAGCGTCTGGTGTCCATGAAGTGTTTGCACTGTCTCACTTAGAGCAGGCCAATGGTGCCGGATATTGGCTGTTCACGGACACATGGCGGATGGATGGGAAGGACAAGGGATGTAACTCTGTCTGCCCTGTCCTGTCATACGTCTCTGTTCAATGCCCTGGCGGTGCGTCCCTGGGCGGCGCGCGTCACTCCCAGTTGTACATGTCGGCCTGCGGTCTTTCAAAAAAGGACAGTCCTTTCTATCCCTGCTGTCGGGTGTCAACCATGCCTAATGCAGTTTTTTTCCATTACGGACACCTGCTTGATTTGTATCTGTGACACTCTCTCCCTTCTAATTGCTGGAAATGTAATCACACAGCGATCCAAGTTCACTCACTCATAGACGCGAAATTAAATGTAATCAAAAACACCCATCGGAGGGGAATAAATTAAAAGAGAATGTGTTTTGGCTAACCAACCTGGTTAGTTACTAACAAAAAGTTTTGGCACATTTTTTTGTGATATTTTGTGCTTTTTTTGCCTTTTATTGATAGATGTACAGTAGGTTGACAGGAAACGAGGATACAGATGCGAGGGGAGACGGGCAGCAAAAGGTCGTCGCGATTGGAACTCGAAACGCTTGACACGCTTGACACGCCTGTGACACGCTTTACAAGTGTGGATTACCAGCCTAACCCTTTTGCTCCCAATGATGTGTGGCCAGTGATTTTCATATTTTTTATTTATCAAATTATTCCCATTCAAATGGCGTCAATACTTTCACATTGGTCCTCCACTCTCTAGTATGGCCTATATAACTATAACCACTAGGTGTCAGTAAGTGGCAAATCGCTTCCGGGTCTATTTTCCTGCACCTTCCAGGCATCATCGTGTTGCTTGGTTGGTTCACGATTGGTTGTTCACGATCGCTGCAATCATGTTTATTATCATAAATAAGTAAAATCAGGCCATGTTGTCGCGGTGATTGCTGGACTATGATGATGATCAGCGATGGACATACAGATCACGCGTGTGTGAGCGAGCGGTGATTTGTCATTTCTATGAGAGTACAAAACAACCTTATACGTCGCTGGCCTACTCGCTAAAAGATTAATTAATCAATTAGTAGGCGTAGGGTTAACGAATGGGGCCCAAACGAAGCTTGCAAAAAAAAATCTGCTGAACAAAGACGAATTCCGTTCCAACGTGTTGTCGGGGCTGTGGCTTACCGAGGAAGATGAATGTGGCATACATGCATGCACTGATCAAGGGGAACGGGTCAGCGGGGCTTTCTATCTGACCCTGTGCAGGCGTTGTTCGTTTTGCGTCACTCCACATCCCTCCCCCTCCTCGCCCCACCGCCGCAAGATAAACGAGCTCTCCTGCCTCGCCAAGGCAACTGCAAAGCAACATGTGATTATGGGGGGGAAGGATCCCTGAAGGTTTTCTCTATGCTGCTGCTGCTCGGCAACAATGGCTCGCATGTGGCGTTCTCCTCTCCCCTACCCGTAATCTAATTTATAACGGCGTGGTCCACACCAGACTCCTCCTCGAAGGGGCCATAACAATTAGAAATACAAGCCCACCTACGGCGGAGGTGGATATCTTTGGACACCTCTTTTTGGCGAGATTTTTTCCGAAGACAAAAAGAAGAAATCTGAGACTTTTGAGTAGTTTTGGCCAGTTCAAAGGGGAAATTTAGTGGGAGAAATGGAACAGACTCATGTGCTGGCACCAAAAAATATAGATCAAATGGCCTCTCGTGTGGTCTTTAGTTTTTAAAAGCCATCATTTATTCTTGTTTGTGAACACATGCAGTTTAAAGCGATCTAACATGATTCACAGCAACTGTTAACGAAAAAAAAAATGTGCATAGTGCATTCTTTCTTTGTTTAAATCCCAGAGTGAAACGGTGTTCATTTAAAACCAAGTTGTGTCTTCTCTGGGTTTCAGATAGTAAACGAAGCAGCGAAGTACCGGTATCGCTCCGGCAACCTGTTTGACTGTGGAAACCTCACCATCCGAGCGCCGTGGGGATGCGTGGGCCACGGATCACTTTATCATTCCCAAAGCCCAGAGGCCTTCTTCGCCCACTGTCCAGGCATCAAGGTTTGTCACTCTTAACAGCTTGTTCCCAACTAATTACAGCCAATCACTGTACCATCAGAAAGTTTAGATTACAGAAATGAAACCCCAGCTTTTTAGTCTTGGCGCAAGGACTTAAAGTAGAATTCCACCCCAAAAGCTGTTCTTAACTTTATTTGCAGTTTATTTATTTCCAAAAAAAACAGTCCTTAATGGCTGTTTAAATAAGCTTGCAATGGGGCTAGTGGTTGTTGTTCAAATTCGCCTATTTACATTGTTGCAAAATGCATTTTTTTACTATATATTGTCTCTCCACCATGTCAGTAGTGTGTTGACACACTTTCACTTTCGGTTCAGCCATAAACCGTGTGCCACACCCCGACCTTTTGAAACAGCTGAATCACTGCTGACCCTAAAGTGAAGTGTCAACACACTACTGGCATGGTGTAGAGATGATCTATAGTGGGAAAACTAATTTTGGAGCGAGGGTAGGGGAAATGGCCATCATGGAGCGTTTTCACTAAACGACAACTGGACCACTTTATTAGGGAAATAAATCAACTGAAAATAAAGTCAAGAAAGCCTTTTGGGGTGGAATTCTCCTCTTTTAAGGATGTTGTTCTTAACGCTTGCAAAAATAGTTTCTGTCTGTCATGGAACAATGTGCTGGGAATGGCCTTATGGAAATCCCTTTTAATGAGATCCCACTAGGGAGTGGAAAGGGGACAACAGTGTCACATAGGCTAACCATTATTGCTCATTATGGTGTCACCCTGCGTACAGCGACGATCTACAGGCCCGCAACGTGTCGGGATACTTTGGATCGGCTGTTTTTGGCCAGCGACAACCAGCTGGATCCGTTAGGCTAACCGCAAGTGTATCCAGCTTGCTCATATTAACTTCAGGCCACAGACATAATGCATAACGCCAGGTTTAATTACAAAACCATAAATCTGCTTTTCATAAAGGTGATTGAACTGTGCAGGGTCTATAACCGTACGGTTCATTGTAAAACACACACACACACACACACACACACACACACACACACACACACACACACACACACACACACACACACACACACACACACACACACACACACACACAGAGACATCATTCCCCACAGCATGCCCCACATTGATTGGTAGTATTCCAAATGTATAGTGCTCCAGCTGTGACTACATGACGTATATTTTCCGCCACTCAAAAACCAAAGTGAACTTCCACCTTTTACAAAATATGAATTCACTTCTGAACAGCACTTGGATTACGCCAAAAACGGGTAGACTGCAAATCATCAACCCTTAACTGTCAAACCTTCTCGAGTTCATCATACTCGTGCCATTTTGAAGCGCACCACGCTTAGCCGATGTACTTAATGAAATGCTAGGACTCTCGCTCTGACTCAGAAATCAATAGGTGTCTCGCAGGGGATGACCCCGGGTTGAGCCGGCGCTCCTATCGGACAGAGTATTTCATTAAGTTGACATTTAATGCATATATAAGGCAAGCAAATAAAAGGTTAAACGTACACACAGACCGGTCAAAACGTACACATGCATTTGTGATGAATGGCAAGTGTCAAAAACTTCCTTTTTTCTTTCAAATGCCGGAAATGACTCCCTGGTTTATAGCCGGTTCATCGTCATTTGTATCCATAGTCGTCAATTTCGGCAAAAGGTCAGGCTTGCAAATGTTATCCTCCTAAGCGGTGGGCGATAATTACTGATCCAAGAGGGATCAGGTACTGTGCATTGTTGTAATATAGAAGGATGTGTATCACTGGTTTTCAACCTTTTTGATACCACGGCGCACTATTTATTCAGCATTTGAGCCACGGAACACCATTTGAGGAAATAGCCTCACAGACACCAGGGATAGACAATAAGGGAAATTTGCCACTGGCCCTTCGGGCCAGTGGCTTTTAAGAATCACTGGCCCCACAACTGTAACCACTGGCCCAGGTAATCGATCCCCATAGTTTGCAAAAAAAAGACCACTTTCGATTCAATCTCTCAGTCACAATGTGGGACAGGGTCTCAATTTGTGGGATGACTGAAAAGTTTTTGAAATGACTGTCCCATGCAAAGAGGGACACCTGGTCACCCTGGGACTGTCCCAGATCTGGTCACCCTTCTAACACCACACACACACACACACACACACACACACACACACACACACACACACACACACACACACACACACACACACACACACACACACACACACACACAAGCGCGGTTTGTCGGTAGTCCCTGGCTAGTTAGCCTGTCCGCAGCACTAACAGAAAAGACACAAGTTACCACTATGCGTTGGCTGCGAGTGGTGCGCATTTACATAGCAAGCCCATCTCATTAGTATCCTATAATGAGCTGGACAGTCAGTCTGTCAGTCTGTGAGCTTTTAGCGAGGCACGAAATGCACAGTATGTAAATGACACATACATTGCAAGCACAGCAGATAATCGACGCTATGTTTTTTTTTTTTTTTTTTTTTTTTTTTTCCCGTGAGTAGGCTAGCTGCGCTGCAGTTACCACTGAGGAAATGCGAGGCATGAGGGATTGGCGATTCGTTGTATGTCTCACTCGTGTCTATGCGAGAGTCAGCGCTGTTATAGTCATGGTGGATTATATCGTTATAGTCCATGTTGGTGGCGAACGTCGCAACACTTAGGGGAAGATCGAGCGTGTCGCGGTGGGTGGAAAAGTTACTATCGGGTTAGAGAGAGAGAGATGGGCCGGGCGAATGTGGCAGCCGGTCGCTTGTGGTCCGTGTAGACAGCGTGTTACAGAAGGGGGCAGGGGCAACCTCCCGTATGAGGGCACTTCTGTGTTTTAGACATGCGAAAGAGCTGGGGCTGTAGGCCCCTTTTTAATCTGTGTGTGTGCACGTACCTGTAGAGTGTAGAGTAGACTGGCAGCGCGGAACAGTGTTAGCGAGCCGAGGCAGCGTCGCATGCGAAATATAACTGATCTACAGGTTCATCAAACGTAGCAAAGGCGGGGGAGGAAGAAAGCGCTGGGGGAAACACTGCTCTGCTTTGTATTTATTATTAATTTATTTTTAAGAGGTATTTCTCTACTGGCCCACCGGGCCAGTGAGTGACGCCATTTGGTGGTCCGAAGGGGTTTTGAAACCATCGGGGGGCCAGCGGGCCAATTATATTGTCGAACCCTGGACACTAAACCTAAAGATTTCTTTTGCTTTTGTCCACAATACCAGGCTGGATTTGGGAAACAAAACAGGCAACATACAGATCAAAAATGAATATGAAACCATTAATCTTCATTCTCTAGTTGTGTAGACTTGGGCTAATTCACATGACATGATGAATATTTTAACTCTTGAGAGTGTAAACATGAAACCATTTCGTTTCATGGTTACGCACTCAAAGAGTTACATCTGGTTAACCAAATTTCGATCATTTAGCCTGGGGATCACCTGGAATCCTCTCAGGGACCACTGGTGGTCCCCGCACCTTGGGTTGAAAACCACTGTGTACGATTGTCAGAGAAGGCGTACTCACGATGACAACAGTCACATATTTTTAATGCACTGTGGAGGTTGTAGTTTTGTTGACGGTGTGTTCGTGTGTGTGCGTGTGCGTGCTGCACTGCCCCAGGTTGTAATACCTCGAAGTCCGGTGCAGGCCAAAGGACTACTGCTCTCCTGCATCGCCGACAAGAACCCCTGTATATTCTTTGAGCCCAAGATCCTCTACAGGGCAGCGGGTAAGCTTAACAAAACAAAACAAAAACATAAAAAAGCTAAAATCAACATGGATGCTCGTCTTAATCTTATCTTCCACTAAATCACCCTCTCTCTCTGGCTCCTTCTTATCCCTTTGCCTGTTCTGCTTATTGAAAACACGTCCCTCCTTTTGGAGATCTGAGACTGTGGCCTGGCTGCGGCATTGTGCAAGTAATAACGTCGAGCAGATTTCACGAGTGCGAACCAAACCTGGACCAAATGGGCTGTGAACTGTTGACAGTGCTGAGCCGTACCAGCCGGGGGGTATGGGGGGCAGTAGATGTTCGAATAAGCCCTGGTCAAACTGAGTTCAGCTGTATTGGCTCTGTATGGGCTCTGGATGGGCTGTTGTGCCCCCTGGCTAACTGTAGCTGTCTGTTCTGAACAGCCCATCCCCACATACTGCCAAAACAGTGCTGGAATGGTATAAGTGGGGTTGGAGATTCGGAGGGCAAATCTGTGTTTATTACCTACTCCAGTAATTGTATTGCTATGATTTCACTGCCCATTTTAGTAAAAAAAAAAAGGGAAGTAGACTCCCAAGGGGATTGCCATATACCCTGCCACTCGACAAAGTTTATGGTATTATCGCATTGATTTAAGTCGCGGTTTATTTTGCCTTTCAGTGATCAAAGCCAGATGAAATTGAAATATTAGACAACGACTGAGGACTGAACATGATTACGATCATCGTTTCTGAACATTGCCCAGAACAATCTTGTGTTACGGTGGCATCTGATGTTAAAATCTGCTGCTCATCTGTTGAAAATCATCAATTCCCAAATTCAATTTCTCTCATCGCTTGTCTCTCCTGAGGCCCTTTTTTGTCTATCGGGAATCGACATGGTGGATTTGTTAGCGCGTAGTATTAACTGCGCCGTGTAACATAATCCCGTCTTTCCTGTTTCAAAGGATGATTGAATGGAAAGCACTTCAGGCAGATGATTCGGTTTATTTGATGCGTTTTCTGTTCAAATTGTGTTGTGAGCTGACGCGGATCACCACATGATCTCTTATTCTCGCCTCTCAGAGGGTGAACAATTGGGACGGGAAATTGATAATAGGCTTATCTCTCGGTGAAAGGTCCAGGTACCGTGTCATTTTATTTTTGTATTATCTGCTTCCAACTGAATTGATGCCAGTGGAAATACATCATCCACTACGTAATTACTTTTTTGAGGACTCGATGACAAGACAAAGACTTCTTTTTTTTTTTTTTTTTTTGAGGAGTCCTCCTTCTATGGTGAGTTGACATGAGGGATGAATTATTGCTCTCAATTGGCTTATTTTGTCAAACAGAAATAGAAGACTTTCCCTGCTGCAACTAGGTATTTTTCTTTTCCATTTTGCCAACTCTGTGGCAACAGCATGCGGCCGTGCGTTTGGAGCGAGGAAGTCTACAGGCGCTGGAACTGGTAGCATTTAAGGAATTATTGTTAAAAAAGGGCAACGGGTGCTAGCTCTCATGCCGTGTGTCGCCGAGGCTCAGAGCGATTCCCAGTTTGGATCATGAGGTCATGTTTTTAATTGGAGCAGCCTTTTTTCCCCTCCCATCCCCCTCCTCACGAGAGAGCGGATAAAAACCCATGCATTAACCTCATCAAGGCCGCACGGTCGACTCGTGGACCGAGATTACACTTATTAAACCATAACCTAGTATTTATGGTGCGTTTTCTTTTTAGCGTTCTGCAATATGCAGTTAGTTGCTTCGCGGAAAATAGCCCCAGTTTGCCCTTTTTTCGCTCCTGCTTCGAACCCTTAAAGCAGCATCTGATTATCACAGTTTAAACCAAACCCAAAGCAAAGCCCTTTCGCTTCACTCCTGGCCAAAAAAGATGTAGGTAGCGCTTCTGAAAGACCATTTTGAGCGAACCAAAAGCTATGTTTGCGGTTTTCTCCTTTTTCCTTTCCAAGCAGGAGGGGGGATGGGAAGGATCAAAGTATAGCCCTGACCACTCCAAAAAGTAAATACAGGGGGGGTCAGAAAACCTGAATATCCCTAATTACAAATCACCAGTTCATGGACATTGCCATGGAGGAATGCTTTCAACAGCCTCAGAGGGCCCAGATGCAAGTCGCATGTTCAAGTCCCCGTACTGCGCCATTTTGAGGTCAGAGATTGTTATGGTGAGTCATATCCGAAAGTAAGTAGCCTGTGGAACCAGTGTTTTAACAGACAGCACCATGTTGGCCAATGGACTTTACTTATTTAGGCCCACAGGTTAGGAGCCCATCTCCTGTTTCCGTAGCTCGAGGCATCTTGATGTAAAAGTACACCCCCTACTGGACCCCCATCCATTACTTGATGGTGAGGATCAGAAACAAATGCATTGTTATGTCACATGTATACAGGCGTAAAGAAGAGGACGAAAACCAGTCTTTTCTTTTCAGTCCCCCCCCATGCCTACATCTGGCCCTGACCACGGATAGCGTACAGCAGTTTTTAGATTATTTGCTATACCTTAGGGGGTTGGCGGTGGCTCAGGGGTAGGAGTCACCTGGATGGTAACCGTTGCAAGGTTGCCGGCGCGCACCCGGGGCTCCCTCAGAGTCGCCGTCAAAAGTGTCCTTGAGCAAGTCACTGCGAACCTCTTATTGCTCCCCCGATGTGCTGGTTGTACGGTACCTTGCATGGTTTCTGCGCCATCAGTGTATGAATGTGGTGCATGTGAAGCGCCCTTGGATAAAGGTGCTATATAAAGTCTGCCACATAAGTAAGTACACCCCTTGCATTTTTTCAAATATTTATTGATATATATTCCTGGGAAAACTTTGACGAAATGACACTTCAGTGCAATATAAAGTAGCCACTATACAGCTTGGAAAATGCTGTGAATTTCATTTTTTCATCAAAATAACTGAAACACAGCCATTAATGTCTAAACTGATGGCAACAAAAGTAAGTACACCCTTCAGTGAAAGTGTCCAAATTGGGCCTAAGTCGCCCAAGTAGACATTTTTCCTCTGTTCCTATGTGATTTGTTAATGTTAACACAGTCTCAGGTGTGAGAGGTGAGCAGGTGTGTTAAATTTGGTAATATCGCCCCCTACATCTCACAATGGTCACTGGAAGTTCAACATGGCACCTCATGGCAAAAAAACTCTCTGAGGATCCGAAAAAATGATTGTTGCTCTAGATAACATGGGCCTCGGCTATAAGAACATTGCCACCATCCTGAATTTAAGCTGCAGCACCATGGCCAAGGGCATACAGCAGTTTAAGAGGACAGGATCCACTCAGAACAGGCCTCGCCATGGTTGACCAAAGATGTTGAGTGCACATTCTCAGCATCAAATCCACAGGGAGACATCCGGAAATGGTCATAGAAGTTCTGTAAGCATTGCTACAGAGGTTGGAAGGGTGGGGGGTCACCCTGTCAGTGCTCAGACAATACGCCACATGCTGCATCAACTTGGCCTCAATGTCTGTCATCCGAGAAGAAAGGCTCTTCTCATAATGATGCACAAGAAAGCCCCCAAACAGTTTGCTGAGGACAAGGAGACTAAGCATATGGATTACTGGAACCAAGTCCTGTGGTCTGATGAGGCTAACAAACATTTTGAGGGCTTTCTTGTGCATCATCATGAGAAGAGCCTTTCTTCTGGGATTACAGCCATAGAGGCCAAGTTGATGCAGCATGTGGCGTATTGTCTGAGCACTGACAGGGTGACCCCCCACCCTTCCAACCTCTGTAGCAATGCTGACAGAACTTTGACGACTATTTCCCTACGTCTCCCTGTGGATTTGATGCTGAGAATGTGCACTCAACTTCTTTGGTCAACCATCTTGAAGCCTGTTCTGAGTGGATCCTGTCCTCTTAAACTGCTGTATGCCCTTGGCCATGGTGCTGCAGCTTAAATTCAGGATGGTGGCAATGTTCTTATAGCCGAGGCCCATGTTATCTAGAGCAACAATCATTTTTTCGGATCCTCAGAGAGCTTTTTTGCCATGAGGTGCCATGTTGAACTTCCAGTGACCATTGTGAGATGTAGGGGGCGATATTACCAAATTTAACACACCTGCTCACCTCTCACACCTGAGACTGTGTTAACATTAACAAGTCACATGGAACTGGAGAGGAAAAATGTCTACTTGGGCGACTTAGGCCCAATTTGGACACTTTCACTGAAGGGTGTACTTACTTTTGTTGCCATCAGTTTAGACATTAATGGCTGTGTTTCAGTTATTTTGATGAAAAAATGAAATTTACAGCATTTTCCAAGCTGTACAGTGGCTACTTTATATTGTACTGAAGTGTCATTTCGTCAAAGTTTTCCCAGGAAGATCTATCAATAAATATTTGAAAAAATGCAAGGGGTGTACTTACTTTTGTGACATACTGTAAATGCCTCATGCACTAGGGATGGAACCCCCCAGCCCGGACCTAGTCCTCGCCTTCAAGGCGAAACACTCAGGAGGTCCACAGAGGTAAAAACAGGGACACAAGGGGGGCGAAAGTGGATACGATTTCTTAAAACAACACAAAGCATAACTTGAAGCCTCATATCAGCGAGGTTTCAGAATAGGCCACGACGGCCCCAAATGCTATGGTTGCCGTTTCCATTCATGATAGATTTTTATTTTTTATTTTCTGCATCGTAATTGTAAAAGTCCATGACCGATGTGAGCGTGTGTTCGTGTTCCAAAGAGATTATTATCCATTATTCAAACCATGTACTTAACATATGCTTTGTCTTGGACTTTGTTGCCCAGAGAGACACGTTATCATTTTTGAACTAATGACAGATTATGTGAGACCTTTTACTGAACCGTATCCCATCTCTGTCCCCCGCCAGTGTTTTCACTGTCACATTTGATCATGGTCATGGGTCATGAGTTGTGCTGATAAAAGTACATTTGGTCTCTGGAGAGAGAGGGAGAAAGAGACGAGGTCTCTGGAAAAAAAGCATGGACATGCATCTGGAAGCTGGCTGATGATGTGTCCCTGAGCGGTGAACCTGTGTTTTCTCTTGTAATTTCACCGCTTGTCACCCACTCCATTATGGAGCAGATATGGGACCTTGTTATTTTGCGAGGGAGGCCACAGTTCTCCACACACGGCCGTGTGTGATTAATGAATGTATTTAGAGTTGAGCCTTGCTTATGCATGCGAGCGCATACTTCATGTGTATTGCGTACACATTGTATACACATTACGCGGCAAAACAGATGTATATTATTTTGTTTGTAACCGAGAGTGGATCCGACTGTTTACAATTTGTTCGCTCGGAGTTACAGATGCTGCAAGTGACGTTGTTTCGTTAACACGAGCATTAAAATGCCTTCATACTGTGTTTACAGAGCGATAATTGCTATAGAGCTGAGCAGTCCGCCCCTCTTGTGACGTTGCCTTTCGCACCAGAAATGAATTCCCCATTCTTTTTCCTCACAGACTTTTCGAAAATGATTTATATAAATATGACTACACCATGGACAAGGCCAACTCGGGTCGTGGCAAATCATGACAACATGCTGAGTGTTTTGGGACAATCAAATCATTTCTAAGGAAAATAAAAATGAAACAAAAAGTCGTTTATCCTGACACTCCCCCCCCCCCCCCCCCCCCCCCTTTCACTTCCGTTACTAATTAGATGTTGTATGGAAACATTGTGTTTCCCGGGTTGTCTTCGTCTACGGCGTAATCGTATCGTCTTTATATGAATCATTTTCGAAAAGTCGATGAGGAAAATGAATGGGAGGAAAATCATTTCTGGGGTAAGGGTGACGTCACGACAGGGGCGGTCCCTGCCCCTGTGTTTGTTCAGTTACTCTTTTGCACTATTCTGTTTAAGGACTCTGAGTAAACAAAATCTAGGAAAATCTATAGGAACAATCACAGTCGAACATTCGGCACTCTAGTTTAAGTCCTAGTTTCTGGTTTAAAACAAAGTTTAATATTGGAGTTAACCTGTATGTGTGCTGTGTGTCTGTGTCCTCCAGTGGAGCAGGTGCCGGTGGAACACTACACCATCCCGCTGTCACAGGCCGAGATCCTGCAGGAAGGAAGCGACGTCACCCTGGTCGCCTGGGGAACGCAGGTAAACCACGCCGAGTGCGTCACCGGCAGGGGCACATCTAGGCATGGGCATGGGGGGGGGGGGGGGCAATGCCCCCCTAAATGCCCCGTCTGCCCCCCCATGGAAAACAACCCAAGATATTTCAAATTAAAGTGCTTGTATTTAAAATGATTTGAAACGCTGCTGCCACTACTAACCAACTACACCTGTGGCACCACTAAACCAGTATCATTTCATCATTGAAAACAGATAAACTCTCTGAATCAGACCTTTATCTTTATGCATGCTGCGTGTCTGTTGCAACTTCAGCTGGTGTTATTATTGATGTTTTACTTGCTTAACTAGAAAAGTGCCCTTCTGGGCACAGGTCTCCACCAGGCCAGTTCAGGTTGTGGCCTCCTGGTGGCGCTATAATATGCCAATGTTAAAAGGGTTCCATTTCTTCGTATGACTTTAGCATTTAGATGATTTGAGGCATTTTGTCCAAAAATGTGTTTTGCAAATGTTCACCTGTTGGTGGCGCTGTAACAAGCCATTGTGAAAAGAGTGGATATTAGAGAGAATTTTTTTCTCAGCCTAGTATTGTAGTGTGGTAAAGATTTTATGTAAATTGCCTGCTGTTCGTCATGTTTTTAAAATCGGCCTCCTGGTGGCGCTATAACATAGCGTTGTCGGAAATTTGGAGCAGAGGTTCATGGGTGGCATCCAGGGAGTCTGTGTGTAAATTCTGGCATTGATCGGGTTAACGGTTTGGGAGATTAGCTGGTAACAGACGGACACACACACAGATTTTTGCCAAAAAATTGCAAAAGTCGGCCTCCTGGTGGCGCTATATTAGGCCCTGGCCAAAAATTTGGAGCAGAGGTTCATGGGTGGCATCCAGGGAATGTGTGTGCAAATTGTGGCATCAATCGCGTTTACGGTTTGGAAGATTAGCTGGTAACAGACGGACACACACACAGATTTTTGCCAAAAAATTGCAAAAGTCGGCCTCCTGGTGGCGCTATATTAGGCCCTGGCCAAAATTTTGGAGCAGAGGTTCATGGGTGGCATCCAGGGAGTCTGTGTGTAAATTCTGGCATTGATCGGGTTAACGGTTTGGGAGATTAGCTGGTAACAGACGGACACACACACAGATTTTTGCCAAAAAATTGCAAAAGTCGGCCTCCTGGTGGCGCTATATTAGGCCCTGGCCAAAAATTTGGAGCAGAGGTTCATGGGTGGCATCCAGGGAGTCTGTGTGTAAATTCTGGCATTGATCGGGTTAACGGTTTGGGAGATTAGCTGGTAACAGACGGACACACACACAGATTTTTGCCAAAAAATTGCAAAAGTCGGCCTCCTGGTGGCGCTATATTAGGCCCTGGCCAAAAATTTGGAGCAGAGGTTCATGGTTGGCATCCAGGGAATGTGTGTGCAAATTGTGGCATCAATCGGGTTAATGGTTTGGGAGATTAGCTGCTAACAGACAGACACACGCACAGATTTTTGCCAAAAAATTGCAAAAGTCGGCCTCCTGGTGGCGCTATAATAGGCCCTGGCCAAAAATTTGGAGGAGAGGTTCATGGTTGGCATCCAGGGAGTGTGTGTGTAAATTTTGGCAGCGATCGGGTAAACGGCGCCGGAGATTACTTGTTAACAGACGGACGGACGGACACACACACGGACGGACGGACACACGGACGGAGGGTGAAACATATTCTCCACCATGCCTCCGGCCTGGTGGAGACAATAAAAGTCCTGTAACTGAAAATGGTATGGGTGCGATGAAGTCGCACCCATACCAGCTGCCCCCATACCATTTTTGTCCTGCCCCCACAATTGGGAAATGTTACATCCGGCCCTTGTCACTGGGCGCGTGGTCAATGGGCGACCTTAGTGGCCATTGGCTGTCAGAGGGCTGGTGTGCGGAAGAGCAGAGAAGCCACGTCTCGTTTCTCGCTCGCTGACATTTAAGCTGCGGTGGTGGCGGTGGATTAGTACAGATCACGTTCTCGGCACCCGCCACCACCACCACCACCACCACCACCACCACCACACACTCCCGTCTCTCCACAGGGTTCGCCCCCCCCCCGACCGTATCTGCCCCCCAGACATCTTCACAACACCCAGGGCTTTTCTTGGCGCTGCCCTTGTTAACAGTACATGTCTGCGGGCACACTTTTTCCATTGTTCTGGTTTCCTTTCATCCCTGAGATGTTTTTATTTTCCGTGGCTTAGCGTCCAAGGCGTTGTATAGCTCTCTGGGAGTTCATCCTACTGACTGAGACCCTGCTCCTCGGACACCTTTACCAAGGGGCTTATCCTTGTACCTCGCCTGAGGCTACGTCAATGTACCTGAAGCCTGAGGGAGGTCGGGACACGACTCAGGAGGGGGGAAAAACAGCTTCATCGAAAGCTTGGTATTATAGTTTGAAACGCATAAAAGGGGCCGTCGAGGCAATGAAAGCGGATCCTGTAAAGTAGTGGAAAAGTCGTGGCTCTTCTTTTTGAAATGCCAGTGTTCTTTCCAACCCCATTACGCACCTCATCTGTCAGCTCCATGCACAGGGCTGGAGTAAAAAAAACGCACAGCGGTTGGTCAGTGTGTGCCCACAGGCAGCCCCAAAGCAAACGGACAGTGAACCGCCCCCACACCCCACCCCCACCCCAGCAAGCCACTTTTGCATTCCTTCTGTCATTTTACTGCGGAAGCCAAAAATGTGCCTTCATCTGCCTGGTGCTCATTTGTAAAAGACTGATGGCATCCCCTGCGAAATGGATGCTTATAATTACTGTGGTGTAAATGACTTGCGTTGATACTCTCCAGGTCCGGACGGATGTAACATTGCCCTAATTGGAGAATGGTATGGGGGTGGCTTCATTACCATCGCACCCATACCATTTTCGGTTACAGGACTTATATTAAGCAAAGCATCAATAATAACATCAGTTGTTGTTGAAGTTGCAACAGGCATGCAGCATGCATAAAGCTTGACTCAGAGAGTTTTCTGTTTGGTGCCACAGTTTCAAATCATTTTAAATATATGCACTTTTATTTAAAACATCTTTGAAATTTGGGTTGTTTTGCATGGCGTCATATTTGGTGGGGCAGTCCCTTGAAAACTTCCGGAAGGGCGAAACGTTGTTAGGCTAACACTTTTTTTGCCCTTGCAGTAGAGCTACGTCGCGCGTTATCATTATGAATAATAGTTATGACCGATGCCTCTTAGGTGGATCTACGTCTCTCTACGTCGCTTACCGTCGCTGGTTTGATACGATCCCAATGATAACAGCAGCGACCGCATATTCCATTCAGAACGGACCAAAATAAGGGACGGACCAACCCGGAACCGGAAGTGTGTCGCCAACTAACTTGTCCGACGGGAAACATGGACCGAAATATGAAATATGACTTTTAGATGAAAATCGCTGGCACTGGCTACCTCAAAAAATATGAAAAAGGGCTGGCACTGGCTGTGTTAATGAAGACGGGGGTGCAGATAAGTATCGTGTGCAGACTTTTATTTGTTTTGTTCAGTTGTTGTTTTGTTAGGTCCAGCACCGTCTTGAACTTTTCGGATCTGCACATCGGTTCCCACTATTACATGTTGCGTGTTATATGGTGGGGCAGTCATGGCATTTAGGGGGGCACCCCGCCCCATGCCTATATCCGGCCCTGATGCTCTCTCTGTCTTTCATATCTTTTTTGGCTTCTGAACATTTTTCAACCAGCTGAGGTTTCGGCGGATGCGTAACAGTTGTTATCCTCCTGACAGCCAATGGAAGCCGCCCAACAAACGTGGCCTCCGTGAACTTCACAAACGACTTTGTTCGTCATTCAAATGTTGATTTGCGATAATAAACATGGACACCACGTGTGTTTTTGTTTAGGATTAATTTGCTGTTTTTGGCTCACGCGCCGTTATGGCTCAGATGTTTGAAAAGAAATGGCCTCAGGAAATGATAATTGATGATCATCTGCGTGTTTGTTGTCTTATTACCTAAAAATAAATCTTCAAAGCTCGAAATCACTTTGTCAAATCAAATTGCGCGCAGCATCTAAACAGTGGATCTGAGTGATCAATACAATCTATGAAGGAAAGTGACATGCCTTTCATTCTTTCTTTCCAGATCCATGTGATAAGGGAGGTTGCCAGGATGGCGCAGGAGAAACTGGGCTTGTCGTGCGAGGTGATCGATCTGCAGACCATCTTGCCGTGGGACACTGAAACCATTTGCAAGGTGACACACGGAACACGGCACGCCATTTTATTTTACACCTAACTCGACTGAATTAAGACATGCCACCAAAGGGATACATCTAGAACAGCATGTTGTCTCTGTTCCTGTATTCATGTATGAATAACATAAGGAGAACAACTGAAAGCAACCAAGTAGAGCCTTGGAAAACCAGATGTTTTTTATTTCTCCTGGGGAGCCAGGTCCACTTCAGCAATTTGGCATACAGTAGCGCAACTGTCACTCACTTTCTGCTGATTTTGACCTTCTGCACCTTTGTGTTAAATTGACACACACACACACACACACACACACACACACACACACACACACACACACACACACACACACACACACACACACACACACACACACACACACACACACACACACACACACACACACTCTTCTCTCTGTCGCTCTAATTAATTAGTCTCATGTTGCACAGCTGAGTCTAGTTTCTCCCGGCAGACCCTGCTGGGAGACAGGCTATGCTATGAAAAGCATAGGTGGGTTCCAGTCTATAGAAAAAAAACATTTTTTTTTTACCTGGACACTACTAATATACTGCTCTAATAGGATAGGTCAGTCTTGGAGGGGAGACACCCGACCAATCACATTCTCTGTTTTTGAAAGTGAAAGTTCAGAGAGTCAAAGTGCTGCTTTCAGAACAAAAAAAAAATGGAGGAAGGCGTTTCAGAAATTGTGAGTGACGTCAGTGTGTAGTTGTACCGTCTCTCTCTCTCTCTCTGACAACATATTCAGAGGTCAGAGACGGTAACGTCTCTGACTCTAATGCGGTTCCTATAGTCCATATGTCCCCCATATGTACAATTGTACATGTATGTGCCTCATAGTTTAGTGTACATCAGTCTCTCCGTTCGCGCCGAACCACTGCACTTGACACCAAATGTCTCCATGGCAGCAGGATGTGGCAGTCAGTCTTAAGACCCCTGAATAGTTTTGGCAGGGGCTGGTCATCAACATGACATCTCAAAGATGATGTCAGAGATTCACAGTGGCGGCCACGTCGTTATTAGATCCTGTCTTGTTTAAAAAAGAGATTGAGATCACACAGTTCCCGCTCAGTGGTGGAATTGTCCCCTTATTTACATTTGATTTAAAATGGCGCCTTTTTGTGGTCCAGAAACAATGTGCCGCTCGCCAGTGCGGTTCCTTATGATGCATGATAAACAGGATTCCTTCCATGACTGGTCAGAACTTGACAACCACCCCGTGTTGTCTCCCCATTTTTTCTGCCTCCTACGGTGATGTAAACCAACGTAATGTTTTATGTGGGAAAGGGCTGGTGAAATGAGTTGTGTATCCACACAGCGAGGCTTCCCCTTTTTTTTGTAAAGTCGGGATTTCATTGTCTTGTATTTTGATATGGGAACAGAAACTCAAGTTTGTGGAACAATGGCACAGAAACAGTCTTTTTTCCCTTTGGTCACCAGGGGTGAACAACTACGAGTTCAGCAGACTAAACCACTAGGGCACTGCACTGGAAGGTGGATGAATGGAAACGTCAACTGTTTTTTGCGAAGCCATTTCGAAATGTGAAAGCCTTTTTGGTCAAATTTAAACCAAAAATAAAAATCCTTGAGGAACTCGCTGCGTCAGAAAGGGAAGCGCGCAAATTGCACATCCTCTCTCTACCCATGACACTCAAAATGTCGTTATAAATGGGCCACTCGAATACGCATCGACGGCTATTTGTCGTGTGTGAGATGACTCGTCCTGGTACCCCCCCCACCCCCCCTCAAGCCTTTCGCCATGCGTGAGTTTGTTTTTCGTGAAAGTATTTTTATTGTGCAATTTTTTATGTGCTTCTGGTCACACATGACACAGTCACAGTCAAAAAGCAACTGTGAGGCACTCTCTCTCCTTCGGCCAAGCAAATCCTCTAACCGACAGTTAAGGCACAGGATGAAATTGCGGTAAGGAGGGTAGTAATTTAATAGGGAGTCCGATCGGAACCAATGGCAGCGACTGTAGGGGGGGGGCTGTATGCAGACTGTTTGTTCTAATACAAATGTCTGTGGTGATTTTCCTTCTTTTTTTAAATGAGTTATTGCCCTTTTTAAAACGGATGCCTTGAAATCGAATAGTGTGTTTTTGTGCGATGGTTAGCAGCCCTGGGGCCAGGCCTGTCACCCCACAGCCTTGTCAACAACTTCTCTCCTCTACCCCAAAATGTCCCTGTGGATACAGTAATCTGTCATTTTTTGGCACCATATCTTCAACCTGACTGCTCACTGGCACACAGTCGCTGTTCTCTTTCTCTCTCTCTCTTTCGTATTGCCCAGAACCCATTGAAAAGGAGAATTATAACGCGCTGATCTCGACCATGACGCGATCATCATATGGTTCCCCCTGTAGCCCGCACGCTGCCCAAACAACCATTTAAAGGCGTCCAGCGTTGGAACTGCCAGCGTCCAATGTTTCGGAACTTGCCCCGCGGCAAAGCTTTTCTCGCGCATCCGTCTTGTTTTTGCTCATCTCTGGGCACTGGCAGCACATAAGAGAAATATTCTCTGTTTTTAAAACGGAAGTTCTATTGGTCATATCGTCACACCATCCCACCCAGTATTGTTCAACGTGGTCACTGCGTATTGCATTTGCGCACTGCCAAAACCACGGACGCAGCAACGTGAGACCCAATCAGACAGTCGAGCTCAAAGGGCCTTTAATCAAGTCATTTGCAATGTGGTGGCGATTAATTTCCCCATTCTGGTTATTTTCACAAACAAATGCACTAGATTTTTAGGGATTTTGTGCTTTTTGTCTCTTAATCAATTGGAAGCGCGAGGGCCAAATGTTATGGCCAGATGTGTGTGTTAAGAGGCAGGGTAAAAAACAAATGTGGCTCTCATTTCTGTTACGTAAGACATCCAATTCCTCTGTGAAAGTAGAAGCAGAGCGGCTGTGTGTCTGTGCATGTGTGTGTTGTGTGTATGTGTGTTTTCATGTTTCGGGAGACGGCGTGAGACGAGGGAATGAAAACAGCGTCTGACATTATGAACAAAAGGACCACAGGTCAAATATCAAGGCCTGTTCCTTTTTAATGCATTAGCGGTGCCGCGGAGATTATAGACTCTGGTCGGGCACCAGAATTTTTAAATGCTGGTGCATAATCGGTAATTGCTTTTCCTGTTTTGATACCAACCTATGATTAATAATTATTATTATAACTACCGGTATTTGTACACGGAACAGTGGCATTAGCCACGTAAACCTTATCTGTCAAGATTTCATAAATGTTCCCACCTACAATGTCTGGGGAAAAAACAAACAAAAAAACAAACAAACAAACAAAAAACAAACTTTTACAGATTTGTAGAAAAGCTAACACTCCATTGTGTGTGCAGGGTTGTATACTATGTATGTGCATGTCTTGCAAGGAATAAGTATTGTATACTGTCTGGGGAAAAAAACAACAACTATGCTGCATAACTGGGTTAATCCTACGGTGGCATAATGTTATTATCCAATGAATCACCGGCTCACTTTTCATCCCAGGGCACTTGATGGAGGGGGGAGGTTATATGGTGCCACCATTTATATCATTGAAGGCAGTTGTTTATGGCGATTTGATGAGTACCAGATGAAAAACAAGACTTTTAAGAGGCCAAAAGTTCTCACTCAAGGCCTCTAGAGGTTGTGCTGCTGCTCCGCACACCCAAACAATGACATTTTGGCCCCAAACGTTTTGGTTTAGACTAGAGTCACCGAAACAAGTTAGCAAACAAGTTTGAACTCAACCCACTTGAGTAGATTATCATGCTCAAAAGTTGCTATCTTGGCATCCTTCTAGTCCGTCGTCCAGAGGGCAGGTTAGATCAGTCGCTCTGGGAGCTCATTACTGGTCTGATCGCACGCTTCAATGGCTCCTCGGTCACTTGAAGCAGTCGCTTTTCATTTCCCCCGTAAAATTATAAACATTCCCAGTCCCAGTGAAATGTTCTGCACATAGCCAGCTAAAAAGTCTTGTTTTTTTTCCCAAAAACAACAAACTTTTTGTTCTTTTTTTTTTAAATAAAGCATATGCCCTGATTATAGTAGGGCAGACAAAACCCATTGTGACACGATGAGAAGGCCGGAGGAGTGCCCTCAGTCACCCCTGAGCCAGCGGTGGTGCCCTAACTACTGGGCGGCGCTGCTGGGCTGGCCTGGCCGTTACGGGGCAAGGGCTGGCATCCGGGACGCTTCTGTGGCTTTGCAGCCCTTTGCTGATGCTTCCACTTTTGACCCGCTTCTTCACGCGAGAAGCTGTCCATGCAGAACCTTGCTATGAGTGGAATGTTCAATATAACAACGCTATTTGCAGTTTTATTGTGAGCCTTGTGTTTGTTTGTGTGTACCGTTGGATTGTCATACTCGAGTCTTTTTGGGCATCAGTCTCTTTTCTCTTTTGTTATTGTCGTCCCAGTTTGCTTTAGCGTCCTCTCAGGCCTGACCTGGCATGTCCTTGCTTGAGAAAATGAGTGGTCCACGTTCAATAAGTATTGACAGGTGCCTGCGAATATGAGAGATTATCATTTCAGCACTACATCATTACATACAATGTACCTTAAAGTTGCTGTATAGGCAACTTTCTAGCATTGCCCTTCTCGCTTCTACTTTGATGCTGCAGCTGTTTTGTCCGGCCCATGACAAGACGGTGCTAGTGTGTAGGGGAATGGTTGACGGGGGGGATTTTAGCCAATCACAGCACTGCAGTTTCCTAATGAGCCAACAGAGTGGTGGCGAGGTGGAGTTGTATTCAAATCTGTTTACAAACACAGATCTTGTACACTTTTTGTGAACACACATTTACAATAAGTGCAAATAGAGCCTTTTGTAAGGCTATACTCAACAAAAATATAAACACAACACTTTTGTTTTTGCTCCTGTTTTTTCATGAGATGGACTTAAAGAGCTAAAATTCATTCCAGATGCACAATATTACCATTTCAACAGCGTGTACCAGTTCCCAGTAGTGGAGTAGTGGACCAACATTCCATAGGCTACAAATGACAGTCTGATAAGCTCTATGCATAGAAGATGTGTTGCACTGCATGATTACTTGTGTGTGTGTGTGTGTGTGTGTGTAGTCTGCTTATTTAGCAAGTACATTTGAGTGCAGCAAACGGAGAACGATGTGCCTTTCAGCATGAGGGACCATTAAGGCACCGCCGTGGCGGAGCGGAACGTGCCATCTTTCCGCTTCCTGAGGGATCCACTCTGGCGGCAACTCACTGTACTTAGATCTAAATATATTCCTTTGCTTGCTCTCTCTTGTTGACAAAGGGAATCATGGGCTCCAAATGGCTGTAAAAAAGGGAATAAAATGTGTAGTGATTTTCATTTTGTCTCCCAGTCTGCAGCAGCGGTCCAGTAAACGTATAGTCGTTCATTTAGGGGGATAAACAAAATGGCTGGTTATCCCCTGCCAGACCCGCGGGCTCAGATGATATACTGTGGAAAGTCTCGCTGTCTTGCTGGGTCCAAAGTACAGTTTGTGCATTTTTTTTCTTTTTTGGTGCTGTAAAACTTATGTACCGCAGGAGAGCTTTTTTCGTGTTCTCTTCGCCGAGCGGGACGCTACAACGCCGCCCCTGTCGTTCTGATACGTTTCGACATTTTTCACATGGGCTCTCATGGCCAAACGTGAATTTGTGCGTTACGAGGTTTTGTACGTACGACAGGGCCCGCCGTGTGCGTGCCAGTCGGCGTTTTTAAAAACATCTCTGGCACAGTTATTCTATTAGATTAGCGTGTCGTAGTTGGTGATTCAGCCTCTGTTCCAGGTTTTTTTTCCACACTCGTGCCAGTGTCGAACCACGGTAGAGCAAGGCGCCAGCCCCTCCGTCCCCCTAATAGAGTTGTCTGCTCCCAAAACATCTGATTGGAGGCGGCATTTCCCCATGATGCCTTGTGGACAAAAAAAGGTTCTGCCGGGCAAACGCTCTGGAACCTTTAGCGCCTCTACAATACGCCTGTTGTTTCCCCTGCATGGGTTCCCAGCCATTTCGACTTGCTTCACCCTCCCATGGGACACACGCACACACAAACTGTCCTCCATGGGCAAGACCTGTCCAAGACAAACGTACCGACGTCCCAACTGGCTGAACACGATCACAATGCGGTCGCTAGTTTTCAGCACGGGGGCCACAGAGGCGACCTTCGAGGACCCGAGCGTGCATGTTTCCCCCCCAATAAAACGCTTTGTAGAATAAGCCACAGCAAATTATGTATTTGTTGATTTTATAGGAGCCCGTATGGATAGGCGCACCACCCCCTCCCCTTTCTTCTTCCGAAGCCTGGTCCAGGCACTGGAATGCTGAACGCGAACCAGAACCACAGGCCTTTCGGATCTAGTTTTTTTTTTTTACTCAACGTGCACTTTTCTGCTCCCTTTTTGTCACTATAGGCTCAGTGGTTCCTAAACATTGTGTCCTTTCGTAAACAACCCCACATTGTTCTCATTCCGATAACAATTATAAATATAACTGCAAGCCGCGATAAGATGGTGCCGTGCCACAAAGCTTGAGCCCTGTTCCGGCCTAGAGTGGTTTTCTGGTCGAAGACCAGACTGAATGGTTGAAGGCGTTGCCAGCCGTGCATTAGGCAGGGTCCACAATCTGGTGCACAAATGAAGGAAATGGCGATTTTATAAGCATCCCCGGAGTTGATGGAGTGGATCATATAATTCAGTTTTCACAATACCAAAAGTAGCTGATCGTCAGTAAGCTTACAACGCATCAGAAGTATGACTTAGCGGCTTAATTGGTTCAATTTATTGGCACTAGCACTAGTGAGTAGTAAAAAAATAATTACTGACAGATTGCTTAACAACTGTTATCGAGGCCATCTTGCATACGAGTGTTTATAATTGCAATTTAAGCTTTCCCTTTCATGTGCCATGGACACAGAAATGGTTTTAAATCACTACTGTATATTGAGTTCAAAATGTCAAGTGTCAGACAGTAAAATCTGTCTCTACTGCAGGGATTTGCACAGAGCCAAGAAGCTATCAAGCTATACAAAATAGTAGAAGGCAACGTAAGAGTCTGTTATATTTTGTTGGTAAGCACGCCATAATTCCATCTGTCTACCTTTGTCCTACTCTCTCTTTCTCTCTCTCTCTCTGTCATGAGCGAGTGTTTGCCTTCTCTGCAAGTCTACGCCGGTCTGCAAGTGCAATCTGCCCTTATAAAACACATACTGTATAACCGTCCCATTTTCCAGCTCCTCCGCGCCACACATTTCTGCTCATCGTATAGTGTCCTCGAATGACCCATCCCGAACATCTGTGCGGTTTTGTTTTTGCGACGGGGGACCCCTTCTGCTGTGTTGTCGTGCCGATTTGTTTTTTTTCCCCCTTTAATCATTAGTTGTTGTTTCTTTTTTTTACCTATTCTTGTGAATAATTTCAACAAACTTTGTGCCACTTGACTAGCCATGCAGGTTCCGAAGGGTTGTGCAATGCAAACACCTTGTCATGGTGCAGCTCTCTCCAGGTGGCAGTAGCCCCCGGCAGGCTTAGAGCGTGTTTATATGTCAGGGGCGAAAAAGGTGCTCTTGGCTTTCGCGAGCGAGGCGCGCTGCGAGCTGCTGCCGACGATCGATCGCCATGGCAACAGGCGTGTGTTGGCAGGCCGGCGAAGAGTGGCAGGTGCTCCTAAATCATTCCGTTTAGTCTAGCTCACTAACAGAGTGGAAGATGTTTTTGTCTCAGCCTGGCTGAAGCCTGCATGGGCACCGGGTTGCCATTGCATTTTGGCTCGAGCGCCTGTTAATTCCACCGGTGGGTTTTTCTAAATACACAGTGGTTATTATTTTGCCCAGGTTATTTAAGACACTCAGGATGGCATAAATGTCCAAGCACTGCAGGTCCACATTGTGGCTGCGAACGCCACCTCTGCCGATAGAGAGAGATGTGTGTAAACTTCCGCAGACGTGGTCTCTAAATAGACGCCTAAGTCCTTGCCTGTGCAAACCCGCTGCAGCCTTCAGTGACTCCCAGTGCTGGCTTGGCTCTCGGCCCCTCCTGGTGATGCAACCCGTTTTGGCTGAACCTGTTCAACTCCACACACAACACATGCAGAAAGGAGTCATCTGAGGACTTGGAGGAGCATCTGTGTGTTCACAACGTTGCATGTGTTTTTCCTGTTTGTGTGTGTGTGTGCACAAGTGCATGCAAAAAAACTATTTTTGTCCCAAACTTTTTTCCCCTACCTTTTCTTATGTTATTGTTCTTCTAATGGGAAACTGCCCTTGGTGTTACTTGAAAGGAGAAGAAAGTACAGGGATGTGCATGAAAAAAAAATCGCCCTGGAATGCAGGCGCAGACATGACACCGGGTTGCAGAAAACAACGGTTGGGTCGAACACATGCGCTGCTCCTGTGCTTGCGGCCAGGGGTGTGTGGAGGTCCAAATCGGTGTTGTGGAGCCTGGGGGGCTATGACTTCCCACGGTGGTCTGTCTAGGGACAGACAGGTGGTGATTTTATGGTCTGTGATCTGCTTAGGGGTCATCGCCCCTCAGTGTTGCACTGCTGCAATGATGCCTTGAAGCAAACCAAACCCCAGTTTGTAAAGCGGCTCAGTGTGGTCCAGAGCTGGCCGGGCAGGTCGTCTCCTATAGCAGTGTTTTTCAACGATTTTGATACCAGGGCCCACTATTTACTCAGCATTTGTAGCCATGGACCACCACTTGATGACATTTTAGACCCACAGACCCCAAAACTAAACATTGTCTTTTGTTTTTGTCCACAATTCCAGGCTGGATTTGGGGAATAAAACAGGCAAACATGCAGATAAAAATGACCATTAATCTCCTACATTGATTGCGTAGACGTATTACCCATTAAGGACGGGAATCCATATTTGGATCCTGTACAGTATGTGCAGTATTCAAATATTCAATTTGTTTTCATGCTGATATATAAATATTTCAATATTTATAAAGTTTTTTAAAAACCTTAGGTTAGGCCTAAATGGGTTAAGTGGTGCTAATTCAGATGATTAATATTTTAACTCACGAGAGTGCATAAATGAAACCAAGTGGATCCACGGGTCCATTTGATTTCATTTCTCTCTCAGGAGTTAGAACTGGTTAACCAACTTTCCATCATTTAGCCTGGGGACCACCTGGGGCCCTCTCAAGGAACACTGGTGGTCCCCAGACCATTGGTTGAAAACCACTGTTCTATATCATCATCTCCTGGGGCCCAGATGTATGGAGCTCATAAGTAGCCCCGACATTAGCGTGGGTTAATCAAGAAATCCTCCGAAACCATTGAATCGAAAGATTTAAAATCCCAACGGTTTCATTCCCCAGTGTCATATCTGTCTTATTTTTTGGCGCTCCCTTTTCTCCATTTTGGCTGTCCGTTCCATCAACTTCCTCCGTCAATGTGAACGTTATTTTTTTTTCACTCCGTTCCAAACGCATGAGAAGCAAACATTTCCGCCAAAGGGCTCTTTTTTTTGTCTGTCTTTAGGCTCTAGTGCGTGAGAATGTTTTTAGAGCCTTTGCAACCTATAAAAATAATAAAAGCCTTTTAATTGAATACCGTAGAACCATGCTTTTTTGCATTGATCCCCTAAGCCAGTGGTTTTGAACCAGTAGTCCGGGGGACCACCAGTGGTCCTTGAGAGGGTTCCAGGTGGTCCCCCAGCTAAGTTGGTTAACCAGATGAAAAGTTGGTTAGCCGGATGTAACTCAAGAGTTAAAATATTCATTGTGTAAACAGCCACAACTTAATTAAGAAGTATAGACAATTACAGAATGTAGAAGAATGATCAAAAGCAAAAGAAGTCTTTTAGTTTTGGGTCTGTGGGGTGAAAATGGCATCAAATGGTGGTCCGTAGCTCAAATGCTGAATAAATAGTGGGCCCTAGGATGGTTAGGGGGTGTTAGTAGCACCTGGCGCAGATGCAAAAGTGTTTCTTGGAAATGATGGTGGTTTCATTGTGACGGTGTACCAAGTGCTTGTCGGCTGTGTTGACTCGTGCAGATAGGACCCTCTTATCAGCGGTTGTTTTACCTTCCTGCTCTCGCTAAGTGGCTCAGAGGCATAATGTGTGTCCTGCCCTGGTCAAAGACTACAGGTAAATACCCCTAACCGCACAGCATATGGATCCAGGCAGGCGTCTTGGCAGGATGCACTACACTCAGGCATGTTTGTTTGCGATGAACTGAGATGGAAAAACGCGAAAGGCAAACAAACTCGGGGAGCGCCAGTATTTTTCTGCATGCTCACTGTCAAGTTTCAGCATCCTGCCCTTGTTCCGACGGCTGCGGTTTGTTATTGTTTTCAATAATACGCACCATAATTACACAGAGCGGACGAGACGCCATTCGGGAAATACGGAATACGATTTTCAGTTGTTTTGAAGCTGTCCTTTATTGAGAAGCTACAGTTGAGTGCAGTCGTTTGAAGAGGCACCCAGGAAGAGGGGGATGTAGGGATCAATGGAAAAATCTCCCAGAATCGACCACATTAATAAGGAAACTGTATCATTAAAGTTATTCAAGTTAGTGTTGATGTTTTGTAGTAGTATGCTTTGGCACCGGGAATGGAAATCCTACTTTGATAGTACCAAATGTTAACAAGAAGCCACAGTACTTTCTTTGGTGTTGACTTCAGAGATTTAAACCATATCCTTTCGGTAGCTGGTTGAAGCCAGGCTGTCGGTTTCAGGGGGATATTTACAGTACCAATTGGTGTAACTGCGGTGTTGTCCCCTGGCCAATAAGGGACCGCCATTCTTGATGTTGTAACTAAGGTACAAGTTGGCACCTCGACAGAGTGCGTTGCAAGTTAAAAGTTATCGTTTCCGCCAGGCCGATGGCGTTGCTGAGACTATATACTATACAAAGTGATCAAGACAGATTTGTTGTTTTTGAGAGCCGCTGGTCCCTCCTATAATAGATCTACGCAGTGACGTCACTGCGCCGGTTCCAGAAGTGTTATCCCCATTCATTTTTCTCATAGATTTTTCGAAAAATAATTTATATAAAGACGATTACAATGCGGACAATGCCAACTCGGGTCGTGACAAATCATGATGACACACACAATCTTTTGGGACAATAATGTGTTGTATCCTGCCGTTTTCTACTTCTTGCTAATTAGATATTATATGATATGATGATATTGTCTGTCATCATGATTTGTAACGACCCGAGTTGGCTTTGTCTGCGTTGTAATCGTCCTTATATATTATTTTCAAAAAAGTCTGAGAAAAATGAATGGGGACCGGAACCGGGGCGGTGACGTCACTGCGCAGGTCTATTCAGCTAAAGTGCAGATGTTCATCTTCCTTTCAATTTGGCAATGACTGAATAACATGTACAATGATGAAACCAAGCACCTTTAACTTTACACAGGTGTGATCTTTTTTCATATTCCATCCTGATTGGCTAAGATTGGCATCTACTGTTGGCACGACATAAGGACATAATGCTGTTCTTTTCACCTTTTGTCCTATTTTAGCTTGTAGAGTTTTCACAAAACACTTTTTTTACTGGCTTGTATGAATTTTGTCCGCAACAACATCACCAGGCATAATCCAGGCGGATCTAGACATAATTCATCCTGATAGGCTAGGATTGACTCCCACGACTTTTGCCTGGCCGAGAACCAAGTCATGAGGAGCACATTGTTCTAGTTCAAGTCCAACTTATTGTTTTAAAGTAGTATGTCTGGGACCAGAAATGGAAATCCCACTTTGATACTCGAGAAACCACAGTAGTTTACATAATTTAATCATAACGTCTGTATAGGTGGTTGATAAGTGAGCCAGGCTGTCAGTTTCTGGGGGAGTAGTTCACAGGCGTGGGTGTTGCAGGGGTAAAGTAGCTCTAGTTGTGTAGACTTGGGCTAATTCAGGTGAATATTTTAACTCTTGAGAGTGTAACCATGAAACCAAATGGACCAACAAGGGTGCATTTGTTCTCTGGACCACGGGTTGAAAACCACTGACATAAAGCACTGCAGGGTGGAATGTGGAATGGCTATTTAACAGTTATTTTCAATGAAATTTAGTTGAGTTGTGTATGTGTATTTTCATTATTTTGTATTGTATACTTCAATTGAAACAATCTTTATATATTAGGGCTGTGTGAAACAGAGGACACGTTTTTGGGGGCAAGTCTAAAGGCTTGACTGCCACGTGAAGTCACGGTCTATTCCCCAAATAGTGGGGAAACAATCCCTTGGATTATGCTTCAGGAAAGACAACGTTATGGTCATGTTTTTGCAGAACGCTCTTACGAGCTTTTACCTCGATTCACTTCGATTCGAGTTTTTGTGGAAGAACAAAATATCCGTGTTTTTTCCATTGTAGAATGTCATCTTACAAAGTTACAGATACTGAATACTCTTTGGGCCATTGGCTTTCAAGTTTGTGATTTATGAGCCCGCATGTAATGTTTTGGTTCTACTAGACTGGAGGCTTTTTGACCCAAACTTATCCCAGATCTGTTTTCTGTTACCCTTGGTTTGACACAAGCATGTCTGCCTCTGCCTGCCAGGCGGCAACGCGAAGCTCCACTATAAAAGATAACTGCCGTTTTCCCCCCACATGAAACACCAACTAACTCGCACCGAAGTGGTAATGATGATCTCAACCTATTAATAACCGTCCCACAAGCTGACTTGAGCTTTGAAGCCGCTAGGTGGAAAAAAGTGAAACAATTTAAATCAGGGATTACTGGTGGTTAAAATTGGACCCAAGAAAAGGACGGGAGGTCAGCTTTTTTCTGTAGCAAATCGATATGATTTCATTGTCACTTCCAACGGACAGACAGCGTTAAGTTCCGTCGTGCTCATGGTGCCGTTATTTCCCCCCTCCGCCTCGCCGCCGAGGCCCTGTTGGGGAAACAGGCCCAGCCGATTCAGCTGTGATCATATCGAGTCCTATGAAAACACCGGCAAGGCTGTTCCCACTGAGACAGGTCTCCCAGGGGCCACATGCAAATGTGCTGAGGAAAGTCAGCTGGCAGCCGCAGGCCTGTACTGCTTACTTGATGCTCACTGATTGTCACTGATGGAAACTGTATACCCGGGAACATTTATTCTATGCTGTACAGTATAGAATTAGTAGTAGTTTAGAGCAGTGGTTCGCAACCTTCTTGATATAAGGGCCCACTATTTATTCAATTTATTCATCTGAGCCACGGACCCCCATTTGATGACATTTTAGCCCCACAGCCCCTCAAACTAAACATTTCTTTTTTTTTTTTTTCGTCCACAATTCCAGACAGATAAAAATGACCATTAATCTTCTACATTCTCTAATTACCGGTATGTAGACTTGGGCGTAATTCAGATGATGAATATTTTAACTCTTGAAAGAGTTACACCTGACCAACCAACTGTCCATCATTTAGCCTGGGGACCAACGGGAATCACCAGAACCACTGGTGGTCCTTGAGAGTATTTCTGAAGTAAATATTGTACATTTTCTCCACTACAATGAACACTTTAGTTACTGTAAAACCCACTAACCAGTTCAGCCAGATATACTGTATATAAAATAGTTGATCTACAATAGTGGTTTTCAACCTTTTCGATCTGCGGCAGTTACTGTAAAACCCACTAACGAGCTCAGCCCGATATACCGTTGATCTACAATAGTGGTTTTCAACCTTTTCGATACCAGGGCCCTTGATATTGATACTTTGCACGTTACGTAACAAATGGGAACACTTTGACCCGCCACTGATCGCATGTGAAACATGCAGTGCAGAGGAGGCCAAGGCCCAGCGCTGCTCAGCAGGTTTGAGTTAAAGTCCCCAAAAGCGCCATGAAACTCTCAAATCTCAGCAGAGTGACTGACTGCTCACCATTAGCGTAGCCCCAGTCTTGCCCCCAGCCCCGGCTCAGATATGGAAAGGTCCTAACATCACTTCAAACGAAGGCAAACAACACCCATAATCTGGTTCCCTGCGTTATGTCTGCGACATCGCTTTTCAATTACAGTAATTTATTGAAGGGCCTTTTCTCAACAGCACGCCCACGTTTCCGTGCATCAGTTTCATGAACACTTCACAAGAATTCAGTTTAACATGAATTCTTCTTTTTTTGGGCCCATTTTCAAATTTTGAGTGGTAAGCTTTGAACTTTGTCATGGAGATCACGATGTGTAATGGAGCAAGGTGCCAGGTGGCCTCCAGATGATGGCCCAGAAACCGCTTGTTTTCACTGGATATAGGTGGATATACAGTAGCCTAATTAAATTGAAACCATCTTTTTTATACATTTTTTGTGTTTTTTTTAATTGCTTTTACTGTCTTTATTTTTTGAGTCGTGCTAGCCACTCCTATGAACAGCTATGCGAGTCCCTATGGATGCCCCTCAGTCTGAGCACGAGTACAGCATCGTTTGACCACCACGTGTCACTGTTGCGCAATACAGTACGTGCGGCACAGTATGGCGTACTGCACAGCACAGTTCTTGAGTGGTGCTACCCACTCCAAAGAACAGCAATGTGGGTCCGTCCATATGTATCATCCGGCATATGTTATTTTTAGTTTTGTTTTGTTTTTGCTTGTTTTTTTATTTTTATTTTTTAGGCGATTTCAGTACAGGTCAGTGTCCTGACCTGAGGGGAATTCCACCCATTTTCAAAATTTTCCTGACCTGAGGGAAATTCCACCCATTTTCAAAATTTTCCTGAGAGGATACAAATGTCAACCAAATGGACCCTAGCGGGTCCATTTGGTTCCATTTGTACCCTCTCAGGAAAAAGGGGCCTGAAAGAAAAAATATTAACATGGTGAAATACATATGATGATGTCATCAGACATATTTCACCCTGTTAATGTTTTTTTCAGACCTCCATTTTTAGGAAATACAGAATTGGGGGAACTTTTTAATCATGTCCACATCCAACATCTTTAAGGTATATTAATGCCATATTAAAATGTTGAAAATGGGTGGAGTTCCCCTTTAACCCCATGGTGATAACTTGGCAGTTTCCACTTCCATGGTGGCAGCCCAGCCGTGACTATGCCTTTTTATCTGAATCTGAGGTCTGGAGCGGTGCCAGGGGAAGGGAAGGGACGGGACTGGACTGGGCCCTTCTGCTAGTCTAGTGATTAGGCCACAGACAGACTGGGACTGTGCCTGGTCGTTTTCCCCCTCCTCTCAAACCCCAAGGTCGCAGCCTGTATCTGCTTACCCTTCATAACACCCCCCCCCCCACCCCCCACTGCTCTAATATCTCTGGCCCTGTGTCACCACCACCACCAATGGCACCAATATAGGCGCTGGAAAACATCAGGATTCTGAATTGGGAGAAAATGGCCTAGTCCATTTTGGGCAAGAGCGCCGTTTGGTGTTCTGAGCATTATATTAGCGTTTTTAGCATTACTTAGCATTCTTAGCGTTATTAACAATGCTTATCATTGGCATTACTTTAGCTATTATTAGCATTCATTAGCAGCATTAGCATTGTTTAGCATTATTAACAATACTTAGGATTATTAGCATCACTTAGCATTTTAGCATTACTTAGCATTATTAGCATTATTAGCATTATTAACAATACTTATCATTAGCATTGCTTAGTATTATTAGCATTATTTAGCATCATTAGTACTGCTCAAAATTACTCGGCACTATCGGCATTACTTTAGCTGCTGAAAAATACCAGATCTACAAGCTCCTAGCGTGCCACTCGGTGGCGCGCTACGAGCTTGTAGATCTGATTTTTTTTTTTTTTTTTTTTTTTTTTAGAGAATGTGGCACAAGTCTTTGAAGTCATTTTTCAGGTCAAAACGGTCTAGAGAGGGTTTGGACCCGACTCTCCTTCATTTGTCATTATACTGTAGCCCCGTTGTCTGTAATTACAATGTTAACACCAGGCTGCTGCGGACTGAGCCGGCAGGACTTTATGAGTGGGGGTGAGGGGGGTTGGTGGGGGTCGGAAGAATGCTGGGACAAGGGCAGACCACGGGCAGTCATGTGTGTGCCTTTTTTGGCCGTCAACGGTGTCATAACTATGTCATGCGTTGTACCGCGGCGGTGTTTTCGCCACTTATATCAGTGGAAAATTACTCATGGTTGTGTTTTCGGTTGATGGATCAAACTCACTCACACACACACACGCACACGCACACACACACACACACACATACTGTACACACTGTTTTGCACACTCACTCCGGCTCCCTCCAACTCTCTCTCTCATCCCGTCTCTCCCTATCATTTGTCACACTGGTGACATCTGGGGGCGATGTGACACTGCAGAAAGCTCATTGACCAGCTTGATTGTGCTAAATTGAGGCTGTGTGTTTTGGGTTAGAAGATTATAGCAAACTTACTTGACCTATCTATTATTTTTGTGATAGATCATCAACCTCTCTCCTGTCTCCTGACTTTTCCATTCATCCTCCAGGCGACAGCCGTCGTGTCTCTCTCGCTCTCTCTCGCTCTCTCTCACTTTCTCTCTCTCTCTCTGCCTCTCTCTCTTTCTTTCCTTCTTCTATCTGACTTTTCCATTCATCCTCCAATCTGCAGCCAGTGTTCCTGACATTCCTTAGCCAGGCACTTGAGATTTTTAGAATTCCTACCCTGTGTCACCCGGGCTGAGTAAAAGAGCCTTAACCATAGCCGGGTGTCCGCACGAAGAGCCTTTGAGATCTGACAGAAACAAGACATACTTTTGACAGAAGACAGGTATACTTTATACCAGTCAGAGAATAGGTTTGTTATTTCTGAGAGAAAGAAATGGATGGTGAACAGGCTTTGCGCCCCCCCCCCCCCCCCCCCCCCCCCCCCTAAACACTGCTACTAAGTAACTACAGTTGTGGCACCACTAAACCAACAGCATTTCATCATTGAAAACAGAAAACTCTCTGAGTCAGACCTTTAGCTTCATGCATGCTGCGTGCCTGTTGCAACTTCAACAACAACTGATGTTATTATTGATGGTTTACTTGTCTAATAAAAGTCCTGTAACATGGCATGGGAGCGGCTTCATCGGCCGTGGCGCAAAGCCGCCCCCATACCATTTTCTCCTGCCCGCCCCTCTCCCCCCAATTGGGAAATGTTACATCCGCCCCTGAACGAGAGAGAGAGAGAGAGAGAGAGAGAGAGAGGTGGGCGTAGGACAGAATATACAAGGGACCGCTTATGCGCTTTCAAGATTTTTTTTCCTGGACGAGGTGGAAGGGATGCGTGATTTTGCTGCGAAGCTGCCCAGCCCAATACCACCGACACCTTTTTATTTATTTTTTACAATCGCTCATATTATGCGCACAAGGCGCTGCCGAAAACCTCACACAGACATGAGCACAGCAAATTAATTGCTGCAGTCACCTTACGCGTCAATATATCACCAGCAGATCCAAGTTGTCTCCTACAAAGATTAGAAGGTGACTTGATTTATTATCATGGCACGGAGGAATGACTGTCAACTATCCCGAGGCAATAAATGTGTTCCCAACAGCGTTTTGTTTTTTGTTTTTTTTATTTGTTTTCCATACCCAGTGCTTTGATTGCTAAACTCTCCAGCAGCAGGAACAGGGGGGTGGGTGTGTCATGACACTGAACTCGCTGAAAACACTTTAGACGTGATGGGCCACTGTGTGCCTTTTTTTTGCCGTCCATCCAGGCCGGGGCTATTGATTTTCCACTGAGGAGGAGGTGGTGGAGGAGGGTGTCGTTAAGGACTTTTTTTTTTTGGCCTGGGATCTGGACAGATTGAGATCATTGAGGTCAGTTCGGAGGTTTGATAGCAGCGAAGCCCCGAGTGGAAAAGAACGGCACGGCAACTGCAAAGTCATGTGGATGGCACCGAGATCTGAGCGCGCAGATGCACACATGACCCGTTGCACACTCGTGCAGGTGTTTTAAGTCTTCTCATAGATCCGTATTTTCCCTCAATCATTTAAGTTTTCCTCTCGATCTTGTAGACCAGTGTTTTTCAACCAGTGGTCTGGAGACCACCACTGGTACTTGAGAGGGTTCAGGTTGTCCCCAGCTAAGTTGGTTAAGCAGATGCGAAGTTGGTTAAAGAGATATAACTCTCAAGAGCGTAAAAAAATGTTTACACTCTCAAGAGTTAAAAAGTTCATCATCTGAATTAGTCTACACAACTAGAGTATGTAGCAGAAGGGGATTAATGGTCATTTTTGATCTGTATGTTTGCCTGTTTTGTTTCCAAAATCCAGTCTGGAATTGGGAAAAAGCAAAATAAATATTTGTGGTCTGTGGGGCTAAAATGTCCTCTAATGGTGATCCGCGGCTCAAACGCTGAAAAATGGTGGGCCCTATTTGTAGCCTATTTGTGAGCTATTTTCATGCTTTATGTTCTTCATTTTGTTGGGGACACCTGTTGGTCCTCAGACCAATCTGCTTTGAGGACCACTGTCTTCTACAAGATCTAAATAAGATCTCCTCTGTCCAAGATCACAGTTGTACGCAGTAATCACAAACATAATATTATGTTTGTGGGCGGCAGTTTGTGGGCGGAAGTGTCACCGGATGGTAACCACAAGGTTGCCGGTTTGATCCCGGGCTCCTGCAGAGTTAGTGTCGAAGTGTCCTTGAGCAAGACACTGAACCCCTAATTGCTCCTGATGTGCTAGTAGGTATCTTGCATGCTTTTCACTGCCATCAGTGTGTGAATGTGTGTGTGTGAATGTGAATGTGATGCACAAGCTATGTAAAGCGCCTTGGATAAAGGTGCTATATAAATGCACCATTTACCATATATTCTGTTACAACGGGTTCGGTCCTCTCACTGGTTTATGTAGGCTTATATTATAGGAGTCAGCTTCAGTTCTTATAGGAACACACCACAGATGTGTGTTTATGTTTAGCTTTGCAAGTTATTTTGTGTCACAATTACAATTACTTTGTTTGGATTATGTTATTATCGCAAACCGACTATCGTAAATACTGTATATATATGACGGGACCTTTTAAACTGCAAGTGTAACTTAAAGGACAACATAACACACATAAGAGCGACCACAACGAAAATGAGTTTGCGCGCCGCCGCCGCACATTACTGCGTATTCACACACTGGCGCGCATTCACACAACAACACACTCGCGTGCCGTTCACTTGGCTCCCCCAGAGTGAGACAAATATATCCAGAAGAGTGGAGGCAAAGAGAAAAAAAAAACATTTTACAGCTCCATTGGATCCTCTCCCAGTCCCACACGCCATGTCTTGATAAGCTGCGTGATTTATGCTTTTCCCTGATTCATATTACCACATTTTTTAATTTAATTTACGCCCCTGCAGATCGACAGACATGCAGCCGTGCGTCACAATTGCCACACAAGAAAGAACCAGGGGAGAAAGTAGTTGTAATAGTGGAGTGTACTGTGGGGCTTATGGGAATGAGAGACACATTTTGCTCCTGCTCTTCATGAGTGGAACAACTGAGCAAACCACTTGAATTCAGTCAAGATGTGGTCATCATTGTCAACTGCAGTTTTTTTTTTTTTTGCCGAAGTTACTTACTTAAGGCTGGTCCCCCAGGTGTTCTGAAAATGAAAAAGCGTCGCACTAACACCCCCTTCTCGTTTTCACGTTAACGGTTAAGCCTCTGTTCAATCACAACATAAAATGTCCAAATGCATGATGTCTATACCTCTGGGCCCTGCGTTTAAAAGTTTAAAATCCTCCTTTGCATCTCTTGGAGAAATGCAGCCTTCACTTCAACGCGCATAAGACACCGCTTTGGGATGATGCTTGTCTTAACATCCTCACAGAAACCCAGCCTTTTCAGTTATGTTATTTTCCCTTTTTTTATAGGGCCCTATAAAGTACATTTGATTGTTTTTACTGTCTTAACTCTGTGTTCATACATGTGGTGGTATTTGAGACGTGCCCATAGGGGTACTACTGAGCCATCACTATGAGGCTGGCAGTGCGCACACACTGGTAATAGTAGTAGTAGTAGTAGTAGTAGTACTTGTTTATGTGTGTTTGTGTGTGCGAGTGCCAGTGAGCAGTCAGTGGTATGGTTGCAGGGCAGAAAGGTAGCGTGTGTGTGTGTGTGTGTGTGTGTGTGTGTTCGTGTGCGTGTGTGTGCGTGCGTGAGGGTGTAATTGAGTTGAATTGGTTTTAATGGCTCTTTATGGGATGTTTGGAGTTATTTCTGTCTGAGGTCTCCCCTGGCGTCCTGGCTCCTCTGGAGGATGGCTTGGCCCCGGGCCCAGACCTGAGGCGGCCATTCATTCTCTAGCTCTCTCACTCTCTCCATCTCTCCCTCTGATTCTCTCTCTGTCTCTCTCTTCTCCCCCTTTCTGCAGTCTCGTGAGAGACAGAGAGAGAGAGGGAGAAAGCGAGCAAAGCATGTGGGATCGAAAGGAGAGAGAGAGAGAGAGAGAGTATTTGTGTTTCCTGCCTCTCTCTCCAGCGCAGTGATTTAACAGTCCTTTTTTTTCTCCTTCGCCGCGCGTTCACCCCTCTCGCTAATCGCAGCGCGCCACTTAAAAGGCCCGGGCGCGCGGACTCAAGCTGTGCCGCGACTACCCCATCCGTCACATGGTGGAGATCACATGGTAGTGGCTCCATGAGTTAGGGCCCTTGTGGCGTGCGGAGCCGGGGCGATTACAGAGGGCTCCCCGGCGGGAGGGATCCAAAGCCACCGACGACGACGACGACCATTAGGAACGTCTTCTTCCTCTTCCCCAGGCGGCACCCGGGTTTCTGAACTTTCGCTTTTTATTTTCCCCCCCGTCCTGTGACAGTGTGATGGACTGCCCCTGGTCGTCGCGATGGAAGGCATGCTGTGAGAAGGCGGCTTGGGAGCCACCGACTGGCAACAACTTGGGTGTTCTTTGCGTGCGCATGCGCGACGATTGCATAGCGTGGCACCCCTATAGGTTTCCGTTGCCAATTTCTCCGTCGTAAAATTTAGATCTGAAAAAATAAATAAATATATATATATGAACCCTTTGGCAGCCCTTTGGGTTTCTTGTGTTCTTCTTGGAAAACGTTGTCATTCAGAAAAGCGCATAATGGGCTTCTGTACTAGTCCCCAACCACAGCCTTGTTTTGCGGCGGCTTGTGCTGTTTTTATTTGCTCTTCGTCCTCATATAGTCTGCACACTGTCCCCTCAGAATGAGTTAGTGCCCTGTGATAGCTGTCTACTGTATAAATACGCCTCTGGTTGCCTTCGTCTGTCGGCCTGCCTGTCTATGTCCTGTCCTGTTTGGGGAAAATAGCTTCCAGTGGCTGTCATAAAAGCAATGATCAGGTGTGAATACGAAGAGTAATGAAAAGCTCTACATGGGCGTGTGTGTGTGCGCGCATGTGCATGCATGCGTAACGTGTATGCAAACGTGCACAAATGTTGAGCATACGGTGTGTGTGTGTGTGCACGAGCGTATGGCATGTTCACACCGCGTGAACTTGTTCATCCTCCCACGGTACTGTACATGTGTGCACATGCAGGGGTTGACACTAAGGTCTCGGAGACACTTGCCCATCATGCAAGTGCAAGTCAGATTCTACTTGCCCTCAGCTCATGGTCACTTGCCCCGCAAAAATATATTGAAAATTTTGCAGATGGAACTCTTGAGAACGTAAAAATGAAACCAAATGGACCCTTGCGGGTCCATTTGGTTTCATTTTTACACTCTCAAGAGTTAAAATTCATCATCTTAATTAGCCCAGGTCTACACAACTAGAGAATGTAGAAGATTAATGGTCATTTTGATGTGTATGTTAATTTGCCTGTTTTGTTTCCCAAATCCAGCCTGGAATTGTGGATATCTAGAAAGCAGGGAAAGACACAGAGGCAGAGTGCAATGACTGCCTTCAAGACAAATTTATCTTGTGTTGTGTTGTAGTGCACTAAGTTGCACACTTGCCCGATCGGGCAACCAGGTAGCACTCTTCACTTGCCCGACCATTTTTTTTACTTGCCCCGGGCAAGCGGGCAAGTGTTAGTGTCAAGCCCTGACATGTATGCTTTTGCCTGCACGCAGCACACAGCGGCTGCACGTCGCCCGTTCACCATGGGAGAGTGACCGCTGTGACCCCAGGGCTCTGTGAAGCCACGCCAGGCCCTGTGGGATCCTGAAGGCCAGGCCAGCCTGCTGGCCTGGCTTCGGTCTCAGTGGTCAGGAACTCTGGGGCCAAGAGTGAGATAGGTAGGCGGGTGGATGGATGGATGGATGGATGGATGGATGGGGACAGAGTAGGAGGGAGTGAGAGAGGCTGTAGCAGGGATTGACACTAAGGTCTCTGAGGCACTTGCCCATCGGGCAAGTGCAAGTCAGGTTCTACTTGCCCTCAGGTCATGGTCACTTGCCCCCCCAAAAATATATTGTAAATTTTGCATTTAAGTTTACTTCCTACTTGGGTGCTTTAAACCAGGGGTTTTCAACAAGTGGTCCCTGAGAGGGTTCCAGGACCCTTGCGGGTCCATTTGGTTTCATTTTTACACTCTCAAGAGTTAAAATTCATCATCTTAATTAGCCCAGGTCTACACAACTAGAGAATGTAGAAGATTAGGTCATTTTCATGTGTATGTTAATTTGCCTGTTTTGTTTCCCAAATCCAGCCTGGAATTGTGGATATCTAGAAAGCAGGGAAAGACACAGGTCTTGCCCGATCGGGCAACCAGGTAGCAGCCTTCACTTGCCCCACCATTTTTTTTTACTTGCCCCGGGCAAGCGGGCAAGTGTTATAGTGTCAAGCCCTGCTGTAGTGTAGAGCACACAGTCAGGAGCCCTTTAACTCTTTGACAGATTGGTCGACTTGTTCCATTTAGAGTCAATACTAATGGAATCATTTATACAAAATCCTCTGTTGTGAATTCATGCAAACGAATGATATCCAAAGAACCTTAAGGTTTCTAATTTAAGGAACAAACAAACTGCGTTGACGATATATTTCTTTTTTTTTTTTTCTTTACACATTTGACAAAATGGCCTGTATTTTCACTTTTCACTGTTTTTTAGGATAAATCCATTTACCGGTATTATCCATTTTTAGCATTTATCAATTAAACTGTGAGAGGAGTGTTCTGAGTATTGTAGTGCAGTCACCACTTCAAGGACTTTTTGAGTGAATCTCCTTATTAAAAGAAAGAGGTTTTTGGAGTGATGAGACAACGGTTGTCAGTCAATCACTCCAAAAGTCGTGAGGAATCTGTGAAGGAATTCATTTCAAATTCAAGTCCTCCATTGTGTATTGTGTTTGGCAAGTCATTATTAGCAGATTTTTTTTTTTTTTTTTATTTTTTTTTTTGAGAATAGCTCCCCTCTTTTTGTACATACTTTTTGCAATAAGTCATTTTTCAAGCCAGAGGCTATGGTTTTGCTTTTCTTGGCATACAAAATTTTGAAATCGCTGATCTAGATGATGGAGACAATGGACTATATGAAGTGTGAAATCAAAGCCTGGGCATAGCATGAGGAAGGATATGGGAGCGAGTGGGATGGCTGGATGGAGGGAGGGAGGGAGGGAGGAAGATCCTCCATGCTGCTCATTACGTTGGGTGTGTATGGGAATGGCAGTAAACATGACATTTCCCCCTGCAGCCAGCGGAACGGCTCTGCTCCTATAATGACAGCCCTGCCCTGCAGCACAATGAGCACTAAAGCTGCAAGCAACCACCACTGTCGCCCAGCCCCGGTCCCGGCCCAGCCACCACCAGCCATCACCACCGACCGGCAAGCCCTCCCTGCTCCCCCGAGTGTGGGCACACGGGGGCGGAATGTATACCGAGAGAGAGAGAGAGAGAGAGCATCTCGATGGGGACTGGGAATCGAGCTTGGTTTTGATGAGGGGGTTCTTTTTTTTTGAATGGGACAAACGCTTCCGATCCCATTGATCAGGAGCCGCTTGAGCACTTTCTGTAATTCACAAGCATGTGGAAATATGTTACGGAAATCTCACTTGTATACCCCGTTTATTTATTTTTTCACTTTGATTCTGTTGAAATGAGCTGGATTTGTTGATTGCTGTTTGTTAAACACAACATCTACTTATCAACTAGATGGTGTGGTAAAGGTTGTGATTGTGACAAAGTCTTTGTGTTTTTTGTCCTTTTTTAGGTTTTTCCGAGCTCAATCGCACCCAAGAACCCTGAATTTTTCACATTCATTAGATTTTCTGTTGTCTGGGGTTTTCTGGCTAGAACAGGTGCTCTGATTTTCCAGCTGAATGTAATGTCACATTCTGCAAATACCGTTTTGTCAATGAGATGTGCCAGCAGATGTCACTGTTGTCCACCGTTTTGCCCGTTTTCATCTCTTCAGCTCAAAAGCTTTCCAAACCCCACAGAAAACTCCAGACCACGGAAAATCCACAGAATGTTCAAAGTTCAGGTTTTCTGAGGATGAAAATGAATGTCACAAAACCTTTAAACAAACAGCAATGATGATGATGATGCATCTCTTAACAACATGCAGTGACAGATAATCTCTTCATGATGCCGGACCCAGGCCCAGTCAGTAATAACGTACAGGTCCATGACAATAACTAGGTGGAAGTGCCAAAAGTAAATAATAAAAAAAAAACACACGCAAAAAAAAAACGTTTAGAAACGTGCACGTTGAAACCACTATGCAGTGTGCACCACAACACGTTGCCGTGAGGCTTAAGTGCATGTTTGTGAACTTAACCAGTAGTCTCTCAAAGCTTGGGGCAGCTTGTGTCAAGGCTGTGATTTCTGGCCTCAACAGACTCCAGGACCAAACTTGTGGACTTTTGCGTCGTCTGTTTGCAGCGTTTGGCTTCTTTTGTTTTCTGCTATGTTAGGCGGATTGGCGTTGCAGCCAGATATACCCATGATACTGTAAATCCACCACAGTACCGTGCACCACATGCAGAGGAGCTCCCAATGTTCGTGTAATTGTCGTGCCACTGGGATTTGTCTTTCGGTTACATTAGCAGCCTGAACATACAGTACACTCTCTGAGTGTATGTTGTACTGCGTGTTTGATTGAGACCTGGACGTCATTGACGCCCAGTCACTCTTGTTGTTGCAATAGACCATTCCGTAAGTCCCTCCCCAAACTGCTCCAATCACAGTATCACAATAGCTTTAAAAAATAAATGTCATGCACACACATTTTTACACTGCATAGGTCATGCCTTGTTGATGGATTTGGAAGAGATTTTGAAGGTCTGGTTCCAAAAATGAACCAGTATTTAATGTGTAATGTCCATTATATTTACATTGGAAT
Organism: Benthosema pterotum; assembly: GCA_039105355.1. Taxonomy (NCBI): domain Eukaryota; kingdom Metazoa; phylum Chordata; class Actinopteri; order Myctophiformes; family Myctophidae; genus Benthosema; species Benthosema pterotum. The sequence continues at coordinate 40,621,774 of CM076967.1, forward strand.
GAATGAGCCCGGTTGGAAAGTGTCCTAGCCTTGGGTGGACAATGGGGAGAGGGCGGGGCTTACTGAAAGGTCTATTAAACGCTTGTAGCATCTGCTTGAAAACGAAGTCTCCCTCCGTTCACAGCAAAATACGGGATCTAACCAGAATATTTGCATATTTAGACCACTTCCAGGACACTCCAAAGCAGATTTCTCTTCCCACAGCCTCCGCACACTAAATCCAGTTCTCGACGAGGCGACCCCAGCATTTCTCTTCTCCTGTCATCTCTCCCACTATCTCTTCCAAACCACTTCTGCTCTTTGTGTTGTTCCAGCGAATAAATGATGCTCCTGGCTCTACCAGAGACCACACCATTGAGCATTCATTGACATTACTTTGTCCCAAATGTGTCAAACGTTTCACCAAGGATCCCTCTTAAGACAGCACACAAGATAAGGCCCCAACGCTGTAATAAACTCATCAAGGCCTCACAATGAAACGGCTCTGCCAACATGCCTTTTTGTCAACTTGAGGTCGCACCGAAAGATTCATTGCGTGTTTGTTTGTACTCAGCTGACGCAAAGCTTATAATTTGTTGTCCCTCCCCCCACCCCCTCGGATGTGTCCGACTGTTCATCTTCACACGGGGGGGCCTCTCTCTCTCTCTCTCTCTCTCTCTCTCTCTCTCTCTCTCTCTCTCTCTCTCTCTCTCTCTCTCTCTCTCTCTCTCTCTCTCTCTCTCTCTCTCTCCCTCTCTCCCTCTCTCCCTCTCTCCTTGTGGCTCCTCTTGACTTTGGTCTCCCTCGCTCGAGTCTGAACCCCCGAGTCCTTAAGTTTACCAAGATGAAAAGCAGAGTTCTGATGGGCTAAATAAGAGGGACTAGCATGACTTTTGAGAACGAGGGGTCAAGCCACACGATGAGAGCAGGGATGGTTTTCGTCTTCTGAGAACTCATCTCGCCTGCCGGAAGCAACAGGGTTAAAGGGACGGCGACCACAATTGCTACGTACTGCTTACAGCGCTGTCAGTAGCCTCCTGTCAAGAAATGAGAAGAAACGAATGTGGTGTTTATGCGTGGCTGCGTGTGATGGTATATTTCTTAGGGCCCTAACACAGGTCATGAAGTGAAACTACCCCAGTGGACAGTGCTGTTGTCGGGCAACAGAGGCCACCAGAATTGGACTTTTGTGCGGAGATGGTGAAAGACATACTGTAGCGCAGTGGTTTTCAAACTTATTCATGCCATTTATTCAGCTCTTGTCTTGAGCCACGGACCACCATTTGAGGACATTTTCACCCCACAGACCCCAAACTAAAGATTTATTTTGCTTTTGTCTGCAATTTCAGGCTGGATTTGGGAAACAAAACGGTCGAACATAAGAGATCAAAATGACCATTAATCATCTACTTTCTCTAGTTGTGTAGATTTTGGTTTGATTCAGATTGTGAATATTTTAAGAGTTTAAGAGTTACATCTGGTTAACCAACTTTTCATCGTTGGGCCTGGGGACCACCTGGAACTCTCAAGGACCACTGGTGGTCCCCGGACCACAGGTTGAAAACCACATACTGTAGTGAGATGGACAGAAACAAGATGATAGATCTGTGTGTGGAGACAGACGTGTAAATCAGATGAACAAAAACGGCACGTTTTTCCATTTCCTCACATTGTTCTCTAGTGTTTGGCATCTTTCCATTCGCCGCAATAGCCAGACTCAACAATGCAATGGTTCATGCAAACCATAGGCAAGTGATTTATATAGACATATTACAACCCAAATGTTGCTGTATAGACCATTTTTAAACAATGGTCTAGTGAAATATTATAACCTAGGATAGGAATACTCTCTGATTATGTATGAAGCACAGTGAGAGCAGGATCATTTTAGTTTGACAATGTTCCCATTCTTTTTTTTTTTTTTTTTGAGTGGTGCAGCAGCTGCTAGGCTATAGAACAGCTACATATGTGTGTCCCTGCCTGGGTCCCCCTGGCTGTGTCCGAGCATGAAAATAACCTTTTTTGGGTGTGCGTGACACAAAAGTGTCACGCACAAATGCACACTGAATATATGAATGATCTGGGATGATACAACACAGCAGGGGTTTTCAACACGTGATCCAGGCACCACCAGTGGTTGCTGAGAAGATTCCAGGTGGTTCCAGGCTAAAGGATGGAAAGTTGGTTAACCAGATATAACTCTTTGAGAGCGTAAACATGAAAGACAATATTCAAATATTATTTAAAATATTCATCTGATTTAGAAGTCTGCGCAACTAGAGAATGTGGGCGATTAATGGTCATTTTGATTTGTATGTTTGACTGTTTTGTTTTCTCAGAAATCCAGCCTGGAATTGTGGACAAAAGCAAAATAAATCTTTAGTTGTCTGTGGGGCTAAAATGTCATCAAATGGTGGTCCGTGGCTGAAATTCTGAATAAATAGTGGGCCCTGGTATGAAAAAGGTTGAAAACCCCTGCAATACCGTACCAACACCGAGGGTACACCCCACCACTTTGGAAGCAGAACGCAGGCACTTCCCACCCCACGCAGAGTTGCGGCACTCAATTCGCACTGGTGTGATCTTTTTGTTTTTCCCTCTGCTGCAGCTGTCGAGTGCTTTTTTGCGTCCAAAACGCTTCATACCCGCTGTGCCACTTGTATCCAGCGCGTGTTCCCAGACATTACCACATTCAGCCATTTTTCAAGCATATTGTCATTATTAGGCAAAGCCTAAGTAGCTGGCTGTGAACTACCTCTTCCCCAGCGAGCTCCGAGCCTTTCCCCAAACTCCTGTCACTCGCTCCTCGCGAAAACGACAAGCGTTTTTGTTTTGTTTTTTTAGAATGCATCTCCAAACTGGGTTGTTGCCGTCGCCCCCTGTGGGGCCCTGGGGGACTGAAATCCTATCCCACGATATTGTAATAACAGTGTCAGCCTTCCTTTGTGCCAGAAGCATCTGAAGAATGCGCTGCTGATGCATTGTTCGTGACGACGGGGGCTCTCCCTCCCGATTGGTTGGTCGTCACACAGGGAGACAGAGGCAGTGCTGGTGTTTCAGGGTGCACTCGAATGCTTATGTAAACACTTTTTTGCGTGTGCGCGTGTGCGAGACACACCGATGAGGAATGGGGTCAGCATCGGGGTGGGGCAGAGTTGGGCAGCGGCTCTTGTTTATTCGGCCGACCTGTGTGAGTCATATTGCTAAGGCAAAACCTAACAGCAACATGTCATATCAAGACCTCAAGCGGCCCTCCCCGATGCAAGCCCCACACCACGCGCTCCCTGTGCTGCTTCTTCACTTTGTAGCCTCATGCCAGGTGTTGTTATCATCTCTGCTTGTTGTTATAAACTTCCACATTCCCGAACACGTTGTCATACGGACACTGATTTGCACACACACACGCACAATGAACCTGTTCCCCCCCCTGGGCCGTGCAGCGATGCCTCCGTGTTACAGTACCTTTAAATGGTACATTTATATAACGCTTTTATCGAAGGCGCTTTATTGTTTATCCCATTCACATACTAATGGCGGCAGAAACACTTAAACCTGCAACGTTTAAGTGTCTTGCTCAGGGGCACATCGACACTGACTCTGGTTACCGTACGGTGACTGTACCCCTGAGCCACTGCCGCCCCTAGTGCTGCACCTTATACTAACAGTGTTGTACCTTATACTACAATATGCTGTGTACATACTAGACATCTAGAGTAGTAAAGGTAGTATAGCAACATTTGAGCCTATATTAAAAACATATATGTATATTTTTCATATTTAGCGTTTTTCCCCTCCATCAGCCTGCTCAGCAGTTGATCCATTTGATTGGGCCATCATACTCATCATAACGAGCCAATAGAGCGTAGGTGAGGTGGAGTTGGATTCTGTTCCTAAACAAATCTGTCTACAAACACAAAGCTGCCTCTATTACCTTTAAGAGTTCTCCCATCCCTTTTCTTCTCCTTTTGTGGAGAACAACATCATGAGCTTGTGCATGAGAACAAATTTCACCCACTTCTTTACACCTGTCTCATCGGCAAGGTTACTTGGGATTCTTCATTCTTGCGTATTAAATTTTGTTGAATTGACATGGCCGTCAGCTTATGTTAATGCTGTCAGAAATTTTGGAACTGCTCTGTGGTGATTTTGCCCAGCCTTCTTAAATAGCCACCCCTTCTTGCAGCACAAACCCATCCAGTGTTGCAACCGAACCAGGGAAAAAAAAGGCCCCTTCTTTGGCAACAAGTCAAGCCATGAATGTCTCATGGTGACACACTGCCGTCTCTCTCTTCAGCCAGCTCTCTCTCTCTCTCTCTCTCTCTCTCTCTCTCTCTCTCTCTCTCTCTCTCTCTCTCTCTCTCTCTCTCTCTCTCTCTCTCTCTCTCTCTCCATATTACTGCGTTGGTACAGTCAAACCACAAACCCCCCCCCCCCCATGCCTCACAGCCAAAACCCGGGAACCTCAGCAATGTAAACATTTGCCTCTTTAGCATCAGCGGGATGCCCTGGAACGCTCCTGTGTTTGATATTGTGCGGTCCTCCCCATGGGGAAGAATGCGAGGCCTAATTTGCAGTGCCATATGGCTGCGTGTGTCGCATACTTTCAGGGGGTTATTTAGATACATTTGGCTGCGTGTTTTTTGGTTTGTGGCTTTTTTGCAGGAGGAGGAGGACGAGGCGGCAGGTGACATTCGCATTTCAGCCTATTTTAGCGTGCGCACAGGCGTGTGCGTGTGTGTGTGTGTTTAAATGAAGGGAAAGAAAGAACTGAGTGGTCCCATTTTCGCAGTGGAAACTCGACTCGGCATCCAGAATATCACACCAGGAATTTCACTTTTGCTTGCACAGCTAAGCTCAGGCATATATTTTTATTAGGCCCCATTGAAACCTCAGTGTTGGAGGGGGGGGGGGGCTCAACAACAAGTAAATTAGCGCTGGTATGCATGTGAGAGTGGCACAGTCGACTCATTCCATTATTAAACAGCCACATTTTTTTTAAACAGCCAGACCTGTGTTGAGAACTGTGATTTTTACTGTATGTGTCTGAATGGGGGCACATGAATGGATACTCTCAGATTCTTCTCTTTAGTGATGTCACTAGAAATAGCAATTTTAATAGTTGGGAAATATGAACATTTTTTTATCTGAGTGGTTGTTTAGGCAAGAGTGTATATAGAGGTATTAAAAGGCAACACTTGATATGATGCATTTGATGTTTAAAATCAGGAGCCCCTTTGCATTAATTTCACATTTTGATAACACCACTGTAGGATTCAATTTAAAAATTATGTATGAAAAAATATATATATTTTAAAAGTGTCTTATCTCACCAAAGTTTCAAAATGTTCCAACATAAAAAAAAAACGACGATGCATTCACTTGCGCCACATGGTGAGTGTCCTATATGGTAAAATACAGTGTATAGACCGTATGTGGTTAAGGTGCATTAAGGATCCCTAAAAAAGAATGAGAGGAATGCAAGGGAGAGAGAGAGAGAGAAGGTCTGCTAGAGTTCGCAAATCAGGACACCAATATAGTTTTGGTCAGGACGAGCGAAGAGAGAGAGAGAGAGAGAGACGCACATAGTGGATGAGATTAGATTATAGTATAGTAAAGGGTTTTATGCTCGGGTAGATGAAGGGTGGAGCAGTGGCATCCTCGCGCAGTAATGTCGGGTTGCAGAAAACCCAGATGAGAAAAATGCCTGGGAGGCAAAGACCTCTAATGTCCATGATCGTCCTTTCTCGGCCGCCTAAAATCAGACCCCCAGCTCGTTGGTGTGTGTGTGTGTGTGTGCATATGTGTGACATTCCATTTTGCACACGTGCAGGGCTGTGCAGTGAACAGATATAGTAATGTTGTACCGCGCAGTAAGCAGTTTTTTGCTCACAGATGTCCTTCCACTGACCTGAGGCATGGCATCGGCGGATGAACGTCCAGCACATAAATCCGTATGCATGTTATATGCACGTCAATTGTGCATAGACGGTACACAGAGATAGCTTTTAGAGCAGTGGTTTTCAACCTTTTTCATACCAGGGCCCAGTATTTATTCAGAATTTGAGCCACATTTGATGACATTTTAGCCCCACAGAGCCCAAAAGTGAAGATTTCTTTTGCTTTCGTCCACAATGCCAGGCTGGATTTTGAAGAAAATCAAATGACAATCAAAGTGACCATTAATCTTCTACATTCTCTAGTTGTGTAGACTTGGGCTAATTCAGATGGTGAATATTTTAGCGTAAACATGAAACCAAATGGACCCTCATGGGTCCATTTGGTTTCATGTTTACACTGTCAAAGAGTTACATCTGATTAACCAACTTTTCATCGTTTAGCCTGGGGACCACCTGGAATCCTCTCAGGGACCACTGGTGGTCCCAGGTTCACCTGTTGAAAACGCCTGTGTGGTCCAGTTTCCAATTTAGTGAAAACACTCCTTAACGGCCGTTTCCCCTACCGTAAAATAAGCTTAGTCGGAGTGTGCAGTGAAGTCTTTCGGAAGACCTCTTGCAGAATCACAATTCCATATCATTGCCTGTGTGGCATTACCTCATAACTTTTTTCCAATCCAGAAAATCAGTGCTGTTGATTACCATTTACATCTGTGTGTTGTTTCGATAATATAGAGCCAATGGAAAGTTTTTTTTAGGACAAAACCTCTTACAGTAACTCCAGTGTACCCTTAAACTGTCTGCTAAAACAACTCCTTCTCATGCAAGTCAACAACATCTAAAGTCACAACATCCACTTTTACGAGGCAGTATTGCATTGTTTTGGGGAAAAAAAACATACGGTTTCCTTAATTTCTAGCGGGCCCATTTCCTTTTCATGTTTACACTCAACAGTTAAAATATTCACAATCTGGATTATCCCAAGTCTACACAACTAGAGAATGTAGAAGATTATTGGTCATTTTGATCTGTATGTTTGACTGTTTTGTTTCCCAAATCCAGCCTGGTATTGTGGACAAAAGCAAAAGAAACTTTTAGTTTTGGGGTCTGTGGGGGCTAAAATGTCCTCAAATGTTGGTCCGTGGCTCAAATGCTGAAGAAATAGTGGACCCTGGTATGAAAAACGTTGAAAACCACCGCCTTTAAATGTGTATTTTTCATTTCCTGAAAAATGGATACATTTTGGAGTCATGATGTTTCCTCTGAACAGCGACGATATCTGGTTTCATACCCGTTCACATTCGTACATCAAAGACACCCGCGCACACACGTGCACAGTGTTGCCAACTTGGCGCATTTGTCACTATATTTAGCTTTTTTCCAGACCCCCCCTAGCGCCAAAATTAGTGAAAAACTTCTGGCGGGAAATCTAGTGCTTTTTTGCTGGTGAGTAGAATCAAAAAGGTCTGACAGGTGCTAGAGATGAAACCCTCATTTTTCACCATTTTCAACCAGTGGTCAGTTGGTTAACTAGCTGTAACTCTTTGATAGCGTAGACATGAAACCAAATGGACCCTTGCGGGTCCATTTGGTTTCATTTTTACACTCTCAAAGAGTTAAAAATACTCATCATGTGAATTATCCCAAGTCTGCACACCTTCCAGGCGAGCATCTAGCGCATTCTAGTGCATTTTGGAAGTGCCACTAGTGCATTTTGGATTTTGGCAGTTGGCAACACACACACGTGCACACAGGCACCCATCATGTACTGTAAGAGAGGGTGATGAAGCGATTACATCTCCAACATCTCGTGAAAAGTGCAGAGCGTTGTGTTTTTCCTCTGCAGGCACCATCATCAGCCTGGTTGTCTGTCAGCAGCGGCAGGCAGCCGGCAGCTGGTACCAATCGCCATGTGATGGATGAACGCAGTCAGCAATAGTTATCTCTATTTCATCCCCTTTCACAATCCCTATATATCTCAATTAGCCGCACCGATCTCTCCCGACGACACATTGCGCGCCAAACGTCATTAAATTAGTTTAGCTCTTCACTTCGCTTCATTGTATTTCATTTCCATTTGGCTGCTGGTGGTGCCAGTCAGAAAGCCCACATGTGGGCTCCAGAGGAGCCTCAGGCTGGATGCTGTCAGTGGGCCAATCCATTCAACACCAGCCCATGGAGCGCTGCAGCGTGCTGCTGCTGCTGAGTGCTGCTCCACTTGTTTGTATTGATTCGCATGTGTGCATCGTTTGGGGCTTATTTGTTTTTGTTTTTTCTTTCTGCTTTTTTTCAGTCGGTGGTGAAAACCGGGCGCTTGCTCATCAGTCACGAGGCGCCCATCACCGGAGGGTTTGCTGCTGAAATCAGCTCAACGGTGCAGGTGAGTGTGTGCGTGTGTGCGGTTGACACTAAGCTCTCACACTCACAGGCACTTGACGGTCGGGCAAGTGCACGTTATGCTCAGCTTGCCCACAGGTCATTGCCACTTGCCCCCTGAAGATATTGTTAATCACCGTTCATTTTAAGTTGTATAATATTAGTGTTTCGTTTGTGTTTTTATTGAATAAAAACTAGCCTGGCTCAGCCCTGAATCAGCACCTTAAAAATACTAGCTTTCCCTGTGATTCAAGGACTGGCTTACCTGCCTTTGGGGCCCTTTGTGCGGGTTGTAAATCCAATCCCAGCACCTGATTGGCCAACAGCCCTGTCAATCACTTCGACCCCAACGACGTCTAGGGGTCTTAGGGTTTCATATGAACCAATCACTGTTAAGATTTCCACTTTGACCACGGCCATCCCAGAAACAGTTGTGGTGGAGAGGGACTTCAGTCTGAATACGAAATGATAATTCAGACTGAGGTCAGGCTAAATAAAAACAGCATGACAACTTGAACGTAGCCTTAGAAACTATTGCATGGTAGGGAAACCTTTTCATGCAGTAGGAAAAGTTAAGATTATTCCAAGGACCCTCAGTTTGACATAGCAGCACAGAGGTCACGGACAGCTCTCAAATGTACTTTTTCATTGCACAGATTAAATTTCAAATGCATTTGCAAGCAATTTTGGGCCCTACCTTGAGAAAAGCTGTGATTTTCTTTTGCAACCTGGTGATGATGGGAGCTTGTACATCAGCTGTTTTGTTTTGTCCAGAGTGCACATCGTAGCCAGTTCACGCTCAGTGTGCAAGCTGTGTGTGGATCCATAATAAAAATGTGCACCTGCTTGTTCGGGGCACCAAGGGTAGTAGACTTCACTTGCCCTACCGAATAATTTACCTGCCCCGGGGCAGGTGGGCAGGTGTTGGTGTCAACCTGTTTGTGTGTGAGGCCCACGTGCACATTTGGTATACAAGTGTCTTGTGCGTTGTGCTTGTGCTGTGGTATTTTGTGGATTCGTGTGTGTGTGTGTGCGCGCGTGTGTTTTGCGTAAGCGTGTGTGGTGTATGGGGTTCTTTGTTTGCCGCCTGTGGGGGGTGCAAACATATCTGGTAACGTGTTATTGGAATCAGGGATTCAATCATTGACACGACAGAGCCCCCCCCTCCCTCGCTCCGGATCGTCGGGTGGATTGGCCTGTCATAATCTCACTCAGCCCGAAAGTTAAAAGTGAAACAGAGCCGTGTCTTAGAGCGGAGCGAGCCTATAGCTTTACCGAGGCAATAAGCCACATGGTAAGAGGTGCTGACAGATCTGCCACTCTCAACAGCCATCTATCTAGGGTATAGATACGGCGTACCACGGCCCCGCCGATGATGACTTATAGGATTATGTGTGGAGGACAGGGGATGCCAAGTCAGCTTCGTCGCTCAAGCCAACAAACACTGATGAAAATACAGAGATACACGTGGGTTTCTGGCCCCCGAGACGAGCAACGAGATCTTCTTGTTTATCGGTGACGAAGCCAGGAGAGTACAGACACCAGAAGTGGTGTGTTCTTTACCTTCCCTGCCCCCTGGTTTCTTGTGACATCTATATAAGGCTGGTTGTTGTTGACGGTGATCGAAGTATGTGTGGCATGTTCTCTCTCTCTGTGTGTGTGTGTGTGTGTGTGTGCGTGTGTGTGTGTGTGTGTGCGTGTGTGCGTGTGTGCGACCGGTAGCAGCCAATGATTCCTTAGTCTGGTCTCAATTAAATGTTCTAGAGACTTAATCACCCATAGAAGGTCAGCCAATACAACTCTCTCGCTCTACCACTCTTCTCCTCCAAAGGCTGTGGGCTAATGGTATGTACCGTACAGTAGGGTGCTAACCTCCAGTGTGTGTGTGTGTGCGTGTGTGTGTGTGTGAGAGAGATGCGGAGAGAAGAGTGCCGACTCCAAGCTATAGAATCAGTAGTTCCTCTCATTAAATGCAAGTCTGTCTCCCTCTCTCTCTCTCACTGAGGGCTTTAATGACCACCAGTCCAATCTGGTGAGTCATCCGTGTTTCCATGTTTCCACATCGTACGCGGGTGACGTAAGCCGTCGGGCGCATTTCGCCGATTGCCGCGTTCCAAAGGTTTTCGCTCGGGGTCGGACTCTGTCCTTCGCACTCCTCATGGATGGTTTTGTTGTAAAAGTGTTAGTGAGTTAAATACTTGTCGTTGTGAAATGTGCACTATGAATTGGACCATGACAAAAAAGACTACCAAGAGACAGCGACCTTTTTGTCCCTAACCTTGAAGGCTTTTTTTTTTTTTTTGGGGGGGGGGGGGTATTTTAATGTACAGAAATGGTTAAATAAAAGTGAGTATTCACAGTAGCTTGTCCAGGTGTCTGTGTGTATAAAAAAAGGGCACACGTGCACATTGGCCTGACTAGGTTACCTTGGTGACATGACACCGACTCCAGACCCCACCACCCTCCCCCCCGTGGCCAGATGGCTAGTACCGCGGTGACTCACTGGGAAATAACTGGGATGTGGCGTGAGCTCGGGCCTTGATAATGGGACGGAAAAGGGAGGAAAAAAAACTTGGCTAAGAATAGGGCTTTTAGCAGAAAGGTGCTGAGCTGTGTGTGCCGGAGCCCCGGCTATTGATCAAAACATTCTGCAAAGCGATCCTCGACTGCATCGTTCAGCAGCACCCGCTGTCGTTACAGTTGTACAGCACGGAGTCTCGGACTCACTTGACATTTGTTTGTTTGCGCAGTTTGAACATGACCTTTTGGGGAATTTCTTACCCATTATATTTTGTAATCATTAGGAGCAGTGGGAGCATTAGTACAGCATCCGGTGAGCATTCATTCATTCACCCGTTCACACGCAACCCACACATTCGTACAGAATGATACGGCAGTGGAACCCACGGCTTATAGGGCATGCCTTGTTGATGGAATCGGAAGAGATTTTGAAGGTCTGGTTCCAAAAATGAACCATGATATTTACATTGCAATGATTGAGCCCAGCTGGATAGTGTCGTATCAAGGACACTTCGACATTGACTCCGACGGGAGCCCTGCCACGATCGGACTGCAACCGGCAACCTACCACGTTCCCAAAGCGGCTCCCGCTTTACACCTGAGCCACAAGTGAGCAGGCCCACACATGGAACTAGGCAGACGGGAGCCGGTGACCAATTCCCAGACTTCCACAGCAACTACCCACTCGGGCCCAAAGGCCCAACCCTGTATTTAAAGTTATCATTATAGTTATCATTCTCGGTGTGGGCTGCTAGCCTTTAAGATCAGAGCCCTGGTGTCACCACACGGGACGGAGGAAAGGTCACATCCAAATGGTCAGAACGGGAGAAAGAGAGAGAGAGACGTCGACAGGGAAACTTTGCCCATAAATTGTGTTCAAACGATCTTAACCCCAGTCATGGTAGTGCGAGAGAACACCCTTCCTATCTATTATGGACTGGAAGGATTCAACTTATAAGGGCGTGTTATGCCTAAAATCCTTTTTTTTTGCGCCTCAGCTTTTTAAGGAAAGATGTGTGCAACGGTTGGATGTAGTTTGGTGGAGTTTGGAGGGTTTCCACGCGCAGGGCTTTTTGGCCCTCTTATGGTTTAATAATGTCATTGGCTGGCCTCTGGGTGAGCGTCTCTGCGCTGCCTGGACGGAGTGGGGGGGCCCTGCAAGGAAGACAATGCTCTCTCCGTGGACCTCAGGGATGCACAGAGAGAACTGGTGGTGAATCACACACACACACACACACACACACACACACACACACACACACACACACACACACACACACACCTCCTTCCTAAAACTCCACAAACCTCAGTCGCAAAAAAATATTCCCCTTTATTTATTATTTTCTGTTTTGATACGCTGAAAAAGGATCCGAGCCGTCGGTTTTTGCTTTTAAATGAAATTAATGTGACTTGTCACATTTGCTTTAATGGAAAACACTTATTGGTCCAGGCAACCTAGTAGTCCGGTAATCCAGCCTTGACGGGACGCTCCGCCGGTTCAAATCCCGAGCCTGTCGGCCTTCGCCACACGTCTTCTCTCCCATCGCTCTCTTTCCCCTCCGTCCTGTCACATTACTGTACCCTATCAAAACGAAGGCAGAAAGCCATTAATAACATCTTTGAAGAGCAGACTATTGGCCTGTAGGTTTGCATCATGTCAAGAATGAAGCACTGGATCACGATGAGCGTACATGGCGTTTATTTGGAGAGTTGCGGCCTGCCTAAATTGACCACAGCTGCTATTTACAAATCCCCCCCCCCCAAACACACATAGGCTAGCATTATTAAAGATGATAGTTTAGCTTGATACAGCTGTGCATTCTCAAACTGTCTGGTCTACGGTTCATGCCCCATCTTCCCACTACAATCAACCAGCCTTAGATTATACACTGCAGTCGGTGAAATAATCTTCGCTGTAGACCTACCACAGTCCTCCAGGAGACACCGGGGGAAAATGGCTCGCAGGCAGCAGCACTGCGAGCCACTTCTCTTTATTTGTCTGTAATCGGAATCAAACCGATTCCCGGCATCTTAAGTACAAGCCAGTGCTTACCGCTGAGCCATTCTATGGTTCTGGGAGACCCTTCAAAGGTTTAAGTTCTGTACTGGCCAGGCCCCAGTTGGTGCTGGTATATGATGAAGGAACTTGCATGTTTGCTTTTTTTCTCCGGCTGTAAAATGCCTTTTAGAATCAGAAGCAGAAGCACCGGGGCTGCCTGCCTGCCTGTCAGGCATGTTGGGAAGTTTGGGGAAGGCAGCGTGAAGGCTGAACATTGGGCCCGGGCGCCATCTTCTAACCGTAAAACCATGGTCATCTACTGTATCTCCCCATGGCCATGTCCATCAGGGGGCGGAGGGGGAGGAGCACTAAATGCTTTCAAAGGGACAGCGTTTATGGACGAGGGCTGGTTTTTAAGTGATAGTGAATGCGATACAGGTACCGACTGGGGCGTTGTAACACTTCAGAGGTTATAAAGCTACAGTGCAACCGCTGCTGCGTACAGCAGCCCCCACTTCCAGTTGATAACCCCAGGCCCAATTCAGTCATTAGCCTGCTCTGCCTTTCATCTAGCTGATGAGAGGCACACAGAGCTGTTTCCCAACTTTAGCTCAATCGATGCTCCATATATCCTTCATTTTAGACACTCTTGCTGCAATGAAAATGTCAATTTCCTTTATATACTGTGTCTCTACCCCCTTAGCCTGACCTCAGTCTGAATTGTCACTTCGTTTCACTTCATCATTCAGACTTAAGTCCCTCTCCTCCACAGCAGTTTCTGGGATGGGGCGTTATCAAAGCGGCAGTCTTCGCAGAGATTGGTTTATACCAACCCATCAAAATATTGGGAAATCAGTCAACATCTTTAATGTAGCTAATGTGCTAGCCTGATTGCTAACCAAACAAACACAGCCGACGAGTGTTAACACGCATGTGAAAAAAATGCAGTAAAATATGTCCGATGATGATTTCTGATTGATTGAAGGTGATTCAAGGCTGGATCCAGGCTAGTACCCCCTGCCTCTGGTGCTATTTTTCAGCTCCATATGTATAACTAACTACACTTCGACAGCTCGACGCTGCTGCCACCTAGGCTGGCGAAAGGTCAAGTTCAAGGTTAGTTCAAGGTTAGACGAATTTCTCCCGTGGGAGAAATTCGTCTTGGAGTCAGAGACCAGAGCTGCATACAGTAACATACAGACAGATAACAGTAGACATAGGACAATACAGTTGCACACATACACACACATACACCCTAGTGTGTACCCTACCACGGTAGGGGCTAAATGCTCTCACCATTGAGGAGCTTAATGGAGAGAGGTACAAATGAGTGTCTATACCTGTTATACTTTATCAACGGCGGAGCTCTGTATCTCCTGCCTGTTCGCATTGTCACATACTCAGTTGAAGTTGAGAACATGTAATGGGTCGGAGACAATGCTTTGAGCCTGTCTAAGTATAGCTTGATCAAAGATGGCTTTTGAGGTGATCGGGGGGCTTGACAAGCCCATGATCTTTCCAGCCATTGTTATAAGTCTCTCAATCTGAGATTTATGTTGGACAGTTAGGTTACCAAACCAGTTAGCCAAAGAAAACATATTAATAGATTAGAAAGTGAGAACTCTTTCAAAAGTTAAAAATAGGTTTTGAATACCCCAACGCATTTTACTAGAAATTGGTATCTATTCTGTTATCTGTTTCAGTACTGTGAGTCAATGTTGCAAGCCAATACTCTGATTGGAAGGATGGTTGGGGTTTAAAGGTATTCCCTACCGCCGGTCTGGAAGATTAGCCGTACAGTAGTCTTCCCATAGGACGGTTCGAGCAATTGTACATGTCACAAAAATGTGACGGCCAACTTGAGATCTATACGCAAAAACCAAACCTCTCGGGATTTGTTTCCCAACCTTGACATGTGCAACCCCCTACATCGTGGTAACATCTTTTCTTCGTTAGCTTCGCATTAGGCCAGAAGCGCACGTTGCTTAGACTGAAATCAGTGAAAGGAATTCATCCCAGCTGCCAAGCCTGTGCGTGCTCCGTTCAATATAACGGCTTGACAGTTTGACTGTTTTGCGCTTGTCGCTAATCAGCCATTTTTCAAGGAGATGTGAGAAAGATAAGCCTCGACATTGAATCTCCCTCCTGACAGACTGACATTGGAAATCCAAGCCATAGGCTAAATCGGCTACGTGAAGATGTGACCCCCCCCCCCCCCCTTTCTACCCGTTCTGTGGATATGTTAAACTCAGCATCCACTACCCAGTGACATTGTACTGAAACCGTTGCTTTATTTGATCTGAACTAACATGGTGAGACGTTTTGACAACATGTGGGCTCGTGAATCGAAGCCAGGCTTTTGAAGTCTGCGGAGGTTTTTTTCTTTTGGAACCACCAGTCTGTCCTCTGTTGACATTGGAGTTAATATGGAGGCCTGTTATTGTCTTTCTTGGCTAGTCCTTACCAAATGATATTGGCATTTATCTGCCATCTTGGAAGGAGCTGCACCCCCCAATCTGCGGCTGTCTGTGACAAACGGCTAGTTGCGTGTGACAGCAGACACGATATCGCAAACTGCAAATCTGAGAGCCCCACGACGGGGCTGTATTTTTAAAAGCCGAGCCTCATTGCAGGATGCGGCGCGTTTTTTTGGTGCTGCCAATGTTGTCATATTTTTATTCTGACATTTAAGTATATTACATATAATGATGCACTTCCCAAAAGATAAACACCGATTTGAGTGAAATCTGAGTTGTGTGGCCATTCTCTGTCCAGCTGTGGTGGCAGGCTACCAGACTACTGTACTTTTCTCCTACTTCCCGTAAGTGTATTTAGAGGTGATTACAGTTCTGATCCAGACAAAAGGGCAAACTCCCTGGTACTGTCTGTCTGCCTGTCTGTGTGTCTGTCTGTCTGCCTGTGCGTCTTTTTCCTTTCATTTTTTTTGCTGTGTTTAACCACTCAAGTGAACATGTGTGCCTATCCTCATGCATGTACAGTAGTATCTTTAAATGCAGACAGTTGCAATACCACTGCATGACCTAAAGTGGCACTGTTGAGTAGCCTAGAGGGCTATAGTACAGCTGTTAAGTTTCACACTGACCTCTACAAATATAGCACAGTGCAGAGTACCACAAATATGACAATCAAATATGACTTGTTGCAACGCAAAACCGTTATTGAAGGGAAATTGTCCTATGTAGACAAGGAAATTGGCTTAACCATTACCAATCACTTAAATGAAGTTGCTCACAAGAAGATGTATGATGCTTGTATAGTATACAGTATCAGTGTAGAGTGCCCTTCAGGTCACACGGGTGTGATGTTTCTTTTGCCATCAAGGTTTTTATTACTATTACATGATAAGCGACCGGTGCGTGGTGCGCAGTTGTCGTCCGTCGGGGCACTCCGATTGGCCGGTTGGGGGATGATGTAATTGGGTGATGTAATTGTGAGGTAAATAAGAGACCTTTATAACAAAAGTCCGCTCGTGCACAAGTAGGCCACGGAGTGCTGATCTAGTAACTCTGTAAACTTTTGAACTGCAAATGCAGAAGCCTGCATGGCAAAACTGCACCCCTCTGAGTGCCAACTTGCGCATTGCACACAAGTACTGTATTCCCGACCTCTATTTCAGAAATACAGTACTATTTCCTGAACCCTCCAGATAAATTATTATTGACAGGTATACGATACACATCTTGCGGTCCGCCCACCCCGCCTACAGTCCAGTACTTGGACTCGGCCCGCACAAGTAACAATTTCACCTCCCTGTTACCTGTATTTTATGTTGTGACAAATCCATTTGATTGACTGATTGATCCCACATGACGTCTGAGATCCACTAAAGGGACGCCATGCTGTTAATAGACCATGTCTTGTTTTCCCTGGCTCCCATCTCCTGCAGAGGGTTTTAATATTGCCATTCATCAGTCTTGTTTAAATAAGGTTTTACTGGAACAAATACCCTTTCATTGCACAGCGTGTTGTCAAATGCTGCGTTAACGTTGAACCGGAAAAATGGATAATCTTTTCAAGCCCATGCAGACGCTAATTTGTCAAAAGAGTGCACCGGTTATGTTCATGGAAAACACACACACAGCAGCGCTCAGGCCTGACCAGACAGATCCATTCGAAAGCGCACGATGCCGCATGAGCATCCATCTGCCTGTCAAATAGAAAGGTCGGGGACCTCATCCGCACGGCCCCCATGCTGTTCAACGCACGTTCATGCTCTGCTTGCCTCAATCCCAACATGTGCTTTTCCAGTGAGAAACCTCGACCGAAAATACTCATTTACCCTTGTAAGGGTTTGCGATGTGTGAAAGGCTTATTAGTAAACTGGATCATAAAAAGGCTTAAAGGTATAGTAAGTCATTTCACTTTTTTTTTTTTTTTTTTTTTTGGCTAATCTTCCCTACTATTGAGTGTGTTGACCATATAAGGAGTGCCTCCCTGTCCCCAGTGAGCCCCTGCGAGGTAAAAAAAAACAACAACCCTGGTTTCAGTCTTTTTTTTTTTTGGAGGAAAGCCTTTCCAATCCAATCAGGATGAGAGGGGCCTTCCTCCAATCAGGAATGAGTGGGGGGTGGGCCTTGGTGTATGTGGTGTTGGGCTGTTGCACTTTTAGAGTGTGTGCAAGTTCACATCTTGTTACTGGGGGGGAATAAGATATATTCATCTTACGAATTAGCCCAAGCCTACTAGAGAACTAGAGAATGTCTTAGATTAATGGTCATTTTGTTTAGCCCGTTTTGTTTTCGAAATCCAGCCTGGAATTGTGGACAAAAACAAAAAAAATCTTTTGTTTTTGTAAGGTCTGTGTGGGGCTAAAATGTCATCAAATGGTGGTCCGTGGCTCAGATGCTGAATAAATAGTGGGCCCTGGTATCAAAAAGGTTGAAAAACCTCTGTTCTACACCACTGTAGCCATAGGCCCTCCTTGCCCAGATACGCCACATGTCTGCTGGATAGGTCTGTTTCTCCAAAACGGAGAAGGTTTGGCTCCCCTTGGCAGCGCGGAGGAGCCGCTGGCACTGAGGGCATACATCCATTAAACCTAATCACTGCTAATTAGACGGGTGGAGCAGCCCTGCCAATTGCTAGGTGAAAATGATGGCAGGCAGGACTGCCAGAGCAGATAGCAGCAGCAGCAGCGGCGCTGACACAGTGCTAGCTACCAGCCCCAGAGCCCAGCCAGACAGACAACAGTGGTGGATGTAACCTTTCCTAGTTGGGGGGGGGGGGGAATGGTGTTGGGGCGGCTTCATCGCACCTATACCATTTTCAGTTACAGGACTTTTATTAGGCAAGTAAAGCATCAATAATAACTTGAGTTGTTGTTGAAGTTGCAACAGACAGAGACACAACATGCATAAAGCTAAAGGTCTGACTCAGAGAGTTTTCTGTTTTCAATGATGAAATGCTGTTGGTTTAGTGGTGACACAGCTGTAGTTAGTTAGTAGCAGTAGTAGTGTTTCACATCATTTTAAACATAGGCACTTTAATTTGAAATATCTTGGGTTGCTTTGCATGCCATCATATTTGGTGGGGCAGACTGGGCATTTAGGGGGGCAATGCCCTCTCCATGCCCATGCCTAGATCCGCCCCTGACAGACAGACTCAGTGGGGACCTCCGTCGGAGGCTGCAGTTCTCCACCCCTCTGGTGGTTCCCACGCACTTTTACTCATGACTACAGACATCTCCGGCAGCTAATCCTGTCCTCCCTTAGCTCCCTGCATCCCTCTCTCTCCTGTGTACTGTGTATGTCTGTTTCTGGGACAGCAGTAACTCATCCCATAAAAATGTTCTCCGATTTATGATTAAACTCGTTTCCCACGATATGCTTAAGGCAGATTTATTGAAAATACTTAAGAAGACAAAAAAGAGGTTGCATGGGGTCACGTTGTGTCTATACACCTTTGATTCATGAAAGCTATCTTTTTTTTTTTTCACGCACGGATGCGGTTTACAATCGCGTCTTGCTTTAACTGTACGCTTATAAGAAGTGCACCTTGACTGCACCTTTCTTTCTCCACTCTTAATTCCCAGGCATGAGGCCTAAGCACGCTTTCTATAATGCAACATTCTTAAATCTTATTCATAAGCCAGGCTTGTAACCGTGCTGGGAAAATAAAGTGCTCTTTGATGTGCAGTTATTCGCGGGCCGTAAACAAACGTTGAACTGCAAAAAGCGGCCTGGATCACAGGCAGCGGCTGGGAGATTTGGTCAAGCGACGGTCTGGGATATACCCGACCACCGGGTTCACAGAGTTCCTTCTGGAAAGTCCCCGTAAGCGAAGGAATCCCAGAGTGGAATGTACTTGGGACAGGTACAGGTATGGCGCGATTACAGCTTTCCTTCCATTTCAAAGCGGTGGGCCAGATCAGCACAGAAAATCTAACAAAACGTTTCCTGTGAAAACAAAATGCCTTCTAAGCCACACAAGAATAATAATAATAATAAAAAAATCACACTGACATATGAACTGAGTGGTGCCGTGTGTACTGTATAGGTGAAACATCGCCCACTGTTGTTACGCTGACCATAAGGGACATGACAGGAATGGACAGGTTGCACCACTCAAAAAACTTTGTGTAGGACAAAAACACTGCCCACGATACACATGATGTTAATTATTATCATTCATTGTTGAAGGGAATTTAATGTTTAGGATGAAAATCGTAACCAATGGTTTTCAACCAGTCGTCCGGGGACCACCAGTGGTCCTTGAAAGGTTTCCAGGTGGTCCCCAGCTAAGTTGGTTAAGCAGATGTAACTCTTGAGAGTGTAAACATGATTTCATTTTTACACTCTCAAGAGTTAAATATTCATCATCTGAATTAGCCCAAGTCTACACAACTAGAAGATTATAGTCATTTCGATCTGTATATTTGCCTGTTTTGTTTCCCAAATCCAGCCTGGAATTGTGGACAAAACCCAAAAGAAATCTTTAGTTTTGGGTCTGCGGGGATAAAATGTCCTCGAATGGTGGTCCGTGACTCAAATGCTGAATAAATAGTGGGCCCTGCAATCAAAAAGTTTGAAAACCACTTAGCTAAACTGATAGCTGAATAGAGGAAGGGCAAACAATTCCTGTTTCTCAAAATTGATCCTCCGAGGTGTTTGTGCTGTGTCTTTCTTTAGCTGTCCTAACACTAGAGCATCCATGGCATCACTCATCATGTCTTTAATTGAAAGCACATTGGGTGCGTTGGATATTGGCTTAATTCCTCAAGCCTAAAATGCCAGTAAATGTGTTCATAAATGAGTGTGCAAATATCTGTGGTTCGGGCTAGGATGCTTCCACTCCCAACCCCATGCTTCCAGTTGCACGTCATGTCCAGCAACCAGCAGGAGAGTCACTTACATGGTCCTGACGCGGACGCAGATGCACAGTAATTTCCATGTTGAGAAGTCGTACTCGATCTTCCATTTGTGTAGTTAAGAATTACATTTAATCTTTAGACCATTTTATGAATGAGGCCCCCCTGGCCTTACCCACCGTTTTTTTGGAAGGCTCCATAAAACTTGACGATGATGAAAGATGATTCATAGTTTAAGCATTTTACTGCAGTGGTAATATATATGCTTCCTCGTATCCTGCTCCAGTAGACTTTTATTATCCAGGATATCATTTGTTTTCTTTTTTAAATAGTAAGTCTGTTTTGTAAGCAAAAAGCCAGGTCAGGTAAAATGTTCAGCCTGAGATGGGGGATAAAACCGGGACTAGCTGGCAAAAGAATAAAGAAATGTATGACCAAAGCTATGACCACAAACACATTTAACCGTTTGCGGTTGTTGTTGTTGTTGTTGTTTTTTGTAGAAGCAGGTCTTTTTTTGATTGGTTAAAAGGAGCCTCACATATCCATACTAATATCACTGTGTGGATGTTAGCCTTATTTTTTTGCAGTATTAATATTTTTCTCTATTGGTTAGAGTTAACCCTTACAATCAATTAGCGCACTGCATTAATCAAACTGGCAAAAATGATTATTATTTTTTTGATCATGGGTGCTTTCTCACTTAACCCTATATTTCCCAGTGTTAAATGCAACTAAAGAGGAGTGATACATCTCTCTTCCCTTAATAGTTGCGCAATGCACATGCACAGTAGCAACTGCAAAGCAAAATATGACCCAACATGATTATAGTACCCAGAACAAAACACATGGCTTCAATATTTATTTTCACAAATATCCGATTAAATGCCATGGCGACGTCTATCTTTGTTGTGGAAAAAGGAACGAATATCCTGCAAGGTTCCGTTCCATATTTGCATGCTGGGCCCTGATTGGCCATAGCCTGTTTCTGCGCTGCTTCGGGTTTGCAAAGTCCTCCCACAGTTCAGAGGGGCGAGACTTAATCTGCCTGATGCAATTTGCATCGCAAAGGCAGATAAGGCTGACTACACGAGGCTAGACCTGAAGACTCCTGACCTGAAGTTATTAACATTCTAAAAATTCACACCACGTCGATTATTATCCCCTGCCAGCATTCTAAACAGTTTCACGTTGTCGGGGAATCTTTGATATGAGCGCCGAGCGGCCTTTACAAAAACCTGACGGGGAGAACCTCCAGGACATGATGTCTGTGCTGGAAAAGACGCTGCCTCATTTGGCCTTGCCTTGTCCTGCGTGAACTCCACCTGGAAGCAGAGAGCGGCGGTACTCGACGGAGGTCTCGCCTCGCGCTCTCCCTGACGTCGTCGACTCTTGTCCGGCCGTGTTGTTCACAAGCTGTGAAACTATCGGCAGACCGAGGTCTCCCTCAAAACCCTTAGCCAGATGTTTTATAAGAGATGAGAACCGTGCCGAGAAACATGGAAGTTCTGGGCCCTGCCAAGCCAACACCATTGCAGGGGCAGAACTTGGCCGATTCATACGTTTTGGGATTACACGGCCTGCTGGGTTTGCAATGCCGTCACTGCTCAGAGGAAGAGGTCAAATTCCCTGCCTCGGTCGAGACTGATGCAGACAGACGGCAACGGGAAAAAAAACAGCCCTTGTGTCGTGCGTTGGATCATTGTGTGATTGTGATTTGTGGTTAATTTGGTTCGCTTGAGCTGCATGCAGATCACGGCACACTCTGACAGAGGGTACTTTAGGTCCTTGTCTGCACCTGTGTACGTGCGCGGCACGTGCATGTGTGTGCATGCGAGTGTGTGTGCACGCTCATGCGGCTGAGCGGGGGGTTTTGTCCCCTGCGGAGTGTTTTTGCCAACTTTGTCCTGCTTTGACTCGTCAGGAGGTCAAAAGCCAACGAAGAGACATGAGTGATGGCTTGTTGTTGCAATTCAGCCCTAATCTCCCGAGCCCAACTGTGAGCGGCCTGCATAAGTCATTCTGCGCTCTTATAATAGTCAGAGATGGTAACAATAAATGTGAGTGTTTAGCTACAAGCAGAGATTCACCGAGTGATGCAGTACCCTCAGAGGACAGTATAAATTTCCGTGCTTCGACTCCCATTTTCACCAGTAAAATGTAGCCTCTGTCGTCCTGTACGCAGCGGACCCTCAAATGGACCCTACCGGGTCTATTTGGTTCCATTTGTACACTCTGGGGAAAAAAGGAGACCAAAAAAAATCATTAACATGTTGAAACCCAACTTGATGTTATAAGATGCATTGTTCTGGTTACAAT
This sequence comes from Benthosema pterotum, assembly GCA_039105355.1. Classification (NCBI taxonomy): domain Eukaryota; kingdom Metazoa; phylum Chordata; class Actinopteri; order Myctophiformes; family Myctophidae; genus Benthosema; species Benthosema pterotum. The sequence goes on from CM076967.1 coordinate 40,644,185, forward strand.
TTTTTTTTATAGCACTAAGTATTATTTTAAAAAATATAATTCAAATTGTTTTTACATTTTGTTTTAGTTTGAATTGAATCATTCTCAAAATGTTCACTTGGTAATATAAAAAAAAGGAAAAATGCAGTCATGTTGTTTTCAGAAAAGTTTATCTGTGGGAGGGCTGTGATTGGAGGATTCCGAAATGTTGACCAGTAGAGGGCGCTAATGATCTGACTTTTCTAAACAACCAGGAGTTGATCATTTTGTATAGAAAAGTGAAAAGTCAATGTTGATAATTGGCGTTGCTCGTTAATATTGATCAAAACATTGCTAGGTGTATCAGGGCCTTATGACGTTTGATTGATGTGGGATAGCTTCAGGCTAACGATCACCTCTCTCTCTCTCTGTCTGTCTGCGCTTCACAGGAGCAGTGCTTCCTGAACCTCGAGGCTCCCATCGCCAGGGTCTGCGGCTACGACACGCCCTTCCCCCACATCTTTGAGCCGTTCTACATCCCTGACAAATGGAAGTGCTTCGAAGCCATCCGGAAGATGATCAGCTATTAAAACTAGGCTGCTAGGTAAGCAGGGTGGCTGCTGCACTTCGTCCAGATTTTTTTTTACTACACTTTCCACATCCGTGCATCAAGGCAGCATTTGTTTCGCTTGGGTCGAGACGATTTAGTTTCTTTCTTATGTTGCCTTTAACCTTTCTAATCACGCACCTGTCCAAGTTAATATTAATAGCTAAGCGTTTCAAAGTATACATTTTGTGCAATTTGAAGGCAGGAAGCTTTCTTCAGACATTAAATGCTCTGTTTTTTTGGAAAGCCTTGAAACGCCTATGCATACATGCCGGAGCCATGTGTGCATTCTTTTCATACCTGCATAGCTGTGCAGTCATCACCGTTCTAAATGAAAATGCATACAGTAATACACATTGTGCTGTATTTTAGCTAACATTGGACAGCATTCTTTATAATATGCTGTACATTTTCAGCTGTTTATAAAACATGATAAATAAAGTGGTTAAAAAAAAACAATCATATCTGTTTGAGAGGAAATAATATCAATAACTCTTACTGTAGATGCATCATTTCAGCAATTAGATAATAGTAAAATTCAAGCTCAAAACATATCCATTGGCTCTCTGTGTTTACAATACACACAGTTTGATGCAGCGAAGCAGTGCCACTCTTACTGTACGTGTATGCTGAATTAGTGGTGCCCGGGATCGAACCAATGGCCTTGTGGTCGAGGAGCGAGGGCCCTACCAACCCACAGTAGAGCATTTAGGCTGCATGGCGGCATTCTATAGCATGCAACATAAAGAATAACGAAGCCTACTGAGACGACTGTGTGGGGAACAAAAACGCCACACCACCCAAATTTAGAAAGGAACTCACTTTGAAAAAGAAATATTAATAGATAAAGGAGGTAGTAAATGAAGATGTATAGATGTACCTCCCATCCTCCCAGCTCATTCCCTCCTCCTTTGTACACCTGCTCTGAAGAGCCAATCTCAGCCAGTTTGATATAGTGAAACTTTCTCCCGTTTCTAGGGCTCCAATCGCTGGTGCATCTGAACTCTCCTTCCCTCTTCGTGTATCCAACCACTGGACAACAACCTTGAAAAAAAAAAAAAGACTTTGTTGACCATCTGGTCGTGAGGCGGTGCCCAGATCGGTTCCATGCTCTCAATCTGACTGTTACCCCTTGGATTAATTCATATGTACTGTATGTCCTGTCGAATAACACAGAAGACCACTTTATCTGTTGTATAGGCTGTAGGTCTCTAGTATTCGGATAAACTCTTCACATTGGGGTTTCAGATTGTATGGGGGATTTTAGAGCAGACGGTTGAATGTGTGTTTATCCTTTGTTGTGCGATTTCTCTGGATTGGATCATGTCTCTTTGCTTTTCTAAACTTTTATCGTGTTTGACCTGCACTAAACGAAAACATTCTAACATCTGTGTTTCTGTGGTTTATAATAAATTGTAAAGAAAATAAATTAATCAACATCGGGTGATACATTGTGGGTGTGATATGTCCTTGGGCACTATCCCGGTACAAACTCCTGTCCCTTTGATTGTTACCAAGTAACACAAATGGACCAAAAATAGTGTGCATGTCCCCACTTGAGAGCTTCCTCAACCTGTCCCTTTCCAGCCCATCTGGTCAGAAGATGACAGTGTCTTTCTCTGAAGAAAAGGGGGAGAAACTTTGAAACGTTGGGGGAATAAATCACATATCTAGCTCCCATAGGCAAATGTCTACATGAAAAGGAACTGAAAATGGATTACCATTGGTACTGTAGTATTCTGTGAATCCACCCGTAGCGAGTTTCCCAACCACATCAGAGGACTTCATGATGTTTTATTGTAACATCCATATAAGTGTAATTAGTGGTTTTCAGCCCTTTTACATTGCAGCTTCAAGTAAAAATGGATATAAAATAACGGCAGAAAAAGCAATAAAACTACTACCAAAACATATAGTACAGTAGCACTTTGGCAGGTGCTGCAGGCATGGTTTCTATACTCCTAATTATTCTGTTTGTATACATTATAGCGTGCATGCATGTGTGCGTGCGTCGTTCTCATTTTTCTGTAACTTTAAGCATCAATCCCATGAACTCCCCTTTCCCCCCAGCTTATGTAAATACCATAGTACATCTACATTCTACTTTTTCATTGCAGGTTTACAATTGAGCCTACTCCCATGTGACTGAGTGTAATTGTTATTCACCCAACCTGGGCAGCATGCTGAAACACGACACCTCACTCCTGCATGCTCGGCCATAACATTTAATTTGATTCACACTGATAACATCTCAGGGGGAGACATCTCATAAATTTGTAACTTTTTGATGTGCAAGCCAATCACACTGCACTTATTGATAAATTTAATTAATATACAGTAAAAATATGACATGTCCTATAATGAAAACAAAGCAGTACAAGCCTGCTAGACCTAAAAGGTGTAGGCTGAAGCTTTTAGTTCATAGTGCTTATACATTTTATTTTAAATACCAACATATGACAGTAAAACTGTTGCACATTGAAACAAAAAATGAAATATTTCAAAAAATGGTTTAGTTACATGATTAGTTAATATATATTATCGGTGTTGGTCAATATTACTTAGAGTAATATCTTTACTTACTGTATAACCCCTTATAAAAAGTAATGATACTCTTTTTATTACTTATTACTTGAATCAAAGGGTAATACTGTATGTTACATATTGCTATACTAAGTTCACCCCTCCCACCCAGAAAAGAATAGAGACGTACAACGCAATCTGTTTAGGGACAACTTGCAACAACTCGTAGTGTAGGTCATGTGTGCAGAATGCAGTGGTGGATTAGGATCTGCACACTACTGTGCATCTCTATTGTTATCTAGCTTGTAAATCTGTTCTATTTTCACATGCAACAACAAGCTGATTTGGAATAAGTAATGAGGCGTGTTTTGGCTGTTTTAAAATACTAACATTGCTACACTACTTTTGTCTGAATGGGTAATAATATTACATTAATACGTAATACGTAATTTATAACTGCCCAATACTGATTACTATATAATATAATATTTCAGTACTAAGCATTTTATTCAGCACACAACACACAGACAATACTCACATCTATTCCATAGTTGTATCACTTTAGAAGAGATACACAATGCCTTTTATTGCAGTGTCATTCCTTAATGTACACCTTTATAAGTGTAGTATTATTCCGTTATTCCCCAGCACCCTTATGCTCTCTCTACTTATCCTGTCACTTACTGTACAGCACTGCACTGCATGGCTGCCATATGCCAAAATAAACGGCCCCGGTGCTGTTTAAGCCTATGGGGAAAGAAAGAATAGTAACCCTTCTAATGAAACATCCTCAGCCCTGAATGAGAAAGAAGACCAGCTGTGCTGCATACTACATGCTGTCTGTGGCCTCATGCCTGAAGCTCTTTGCTTATAATTTGCTTCTGAAGTGTAAAACTCAAACCATCGGTAGACTTTACGAGAGAGGTGAGGTGGGGGGGGGGGACTTCAAAGTGAGGCTAATAAGTTCAGAGTGTAACAATTTCCCTATGGCATAGCCTCGGCCATGTGTGATCAAATGGTAGGGGAGGGATGGGCCTGATTTATATATATACTGTACATGTTGGACGCACAAAGATGCGGCACGCCGGGAACGGGCAATCTGCAAGCTCACAACAAAGTGCATCGGCGACATGGTGTGAGCTTTAAGATCGTAGATGTTGCATAAATGAGGCAACAGGATTGCAATGTGGTCCGGTATGGTATGGTCTTGAATCCAGACCTGGATGTGAGAGGGAAAGTCCCACAGGCCTAATCCGAAACAGCATCTGGACTCTGTTCTGAGAGAGTTTCGAACATTACTCACTGTGTGCACTTTTTGGGGCATTTGTGTGTGTTGTTTGGAGGTCTTTTGGGGTGTAGTGATCAAGATGTTTGATTTGCTCGACAGACGTGGCTGCTATAAGACCCGAGCGCTTCCAATGAGGTCTTGATTGTTTGAACTGCGTTACTTCACTGACTTTAATTGTGGTCGCTTGCTGCTGCGTCAGGGAAATCTCGCGAATCCCGGAGCTTGCGCAATAAATGTACCAGGATGGCTCGTAACGCAGCTGAACTATTGTACTGCTGAGTGTCATTGATCAGAGCTATCACCATGTGGAGCTTTCAGAAAGAAATGCTAATAAATCTTCTCTTGGATTGACTCTCATGAGGATGCCTGCCGCCGTGCCAAATGCTGCAGCTCTCCCTGGTCTCTCATATTGACTGAGCACGGAGATGTGCTGGCCTCCCTCCCTCCTTCAACACCTCAATCATAAAAAGTTTTTATGGTCCCACAACCACCGGAAGCAGCGGTTTGGGACTTTAGGGAGGGCGTGTTGCGAGGTTGGGGTGGGGGGGGGGGTGTATGAACAGTCAAAGTAACAAAGTGCTAACCCACCGGGACAATGCCACTAATCCGCAAGTATTTGCCGAGGCCCTCATGCACTACGGATCCTCACTCAGCACACCCACCGATCCGAAAGGCAAAGATAAAAGTCGCGTCTTGTCATTTTGGTCGGGGTGAAAGCCGCAGTGGTGAGAGTCAGCCCCGCCTTTTTCGGGTGGGGCAGCTACTGAGATGACCTCTGGTTAGTAGGCAGGCTATAATAGCATCCGTGCTCCTGACAGTGTGTCATTAGACACTATATTTACATGAAACGCTCAGACGGAGGGGTTGGTAGGTCACAGCTTGACTCTAATAATTATTAATTAGTCGTTTGGGGGAGCTGACGGCTTGGCAGCATGGCGTGTTCCGACGTACGACTGCAGGTGCAGTGTGTATGCTGGTTTTTCCCCACCGAGCAATAGGAACTAAGGTCTAAAAATATTTTTAGGCGTCTAAGCTTAGCCTAGACATTGATTAGCGTTGTTTGCACTTCTAAGTATAGGCGAGACATGTAAACAACCGCTAATCAATGTCTAATCTAAGATTAGACCTCTAAAAACTTTCCTGTTTAGACATTTTTAAAGGGTAATAACATGGAATTCAACTTGTTTTATTTTTGTAGTTTTTTTTGTTGCTCCCATGTGCGTTATTCTATTCCCACAAATAACCAGGTTTGAATAATCAGGCTTTCATATCATATAGGAGCTTTAACGGCAATTGCTCTAAGGAACAGCTCGTTTGATTTTGTCCTCTTGATGATGTCATCAATGCACCCTGCTTTGTATAACTCCTCCTCTTTGTCAGTCTTCAGTACCAAATTTGCATTTCTACTTTGTTTTCAATGTCCGGCAGTGTTGATTTTCCTAGCTATCACACTTTTTAAAGTGTGATGGCTTTATCAAACCATAGAAATAAGCTTCAGGGGCATATAAAATATGATATTAAGTAGTTAACATCAATTTTCTGAAATGTATGTTATTTTCACTTTAAACCACTTTTAGGTGATCTATTAGATGTACTGTATATTAGATTAGATGCACATTAGACTAAAAATGCTCAGGGGGCTCACTTATGTAGCCTATACACTGCCATAATTGTAATGTATGCAGATATACATTACAATGTTATACCTCAAAGCCACTGCTATACTGTATGTATCCGCACTTCATGCGTAAGAAGTTATTACGGTAATTTCCCATATTATTTTTTATATATTGTTTTGTATTGTTGTTTTATATATATATATATTATATAGTGTATGAAGTGTTTTTCCCTCCCGTTCCACTTGCAAGCATGGTGAACAAATTAGTTCACCACACTTTTTGACACCTGCAAACCTTTGTCAATAAATGTGAGTTGAAAGCACGTTTTTTTTTAACCGAAACCGAGGAATAGACCGGACTCCCAGGAGTAGTTAGGCAGAGGAACTAACAACAATGTTTAATGCGTAGTATTCCCATGAGGCCTGGAGTTGGAGCAGGGATAAAGGAGGTCAGAAACACATGGTGCCAGTCCGTAGTAGTGCTTTAAAAACATAATAAAAGTTTGTGTATTTGACGGGCAGCCAGCGTAGAGAGGCCAGTGCAGGGTAGATGTAGCTCCTTCTTCCTGGTGCCAGGCAGGCCGGTTGCATTCTGAAGGAGCTGCAGTGACAGATTAGACAGTCTGACTCCTAGTCCTATTGATGGAAATGACCCAAAAATCTTACAAGCGTTGCACTGCTAGGAGATTTGACATTGGCGAAAGCGATGGGGTGAAGTTTGCATGTTCTCCCGTGTCCCCTAGGGTAGGTACCCTCACAAAAACATGCAACATGTGTGCTGAACATTTAGGGATCTTTAACAACCAGTCCTATTAAGAATCCTGGCCTCTAGACTGCCTCCCCTGGAAAGCCCGGTTTGCCTGATGGAGGAGACATGTGCCTTCCACGCGCTACGTCCAACCAGGAAACACCCCCTCTATCAGGTGAAAAGAAGACAGCTTGGACTCCCCATGAATTGTAGGAAGCATTGAGGCCAGTCCATTACCTCCCCAGGTTGGCGGAGGGTGTGTCGAGCTCAGAATCGCATTAGGAATTTGCACTGGGTGGGAAAATTGGTTTAATCTTGGGGATAAAAAATTGAGCAGCGTTAACCCCCGAATCATAACCTTGATATCATCTGCCTGTTCCCTATGGACCACTGGCAGTTCACCACTCTCCAGTCAGCTAAGTATATACAGTCGTTAAAAGCTCAAATCGAGCTTTTTTTTAGTATTCTTTTCATTGCGTATTGTGAAACACTTGGAGCCATAGTCACAATTACCGTTGAGGTGGAAAGGCAGATGAACGAGGCAGCATGGGATACGGCGACTCCAGACCCTGTGACGACGGTCCCGTGTTTGTTTGACCGGAGTCACAGCCTGCATGGGGACGGATGGAGCTGAGAGAGAGTGGCTGTTTCCCTTTCCATTTATCTAAACCCTCCATTAACCCTATCAAACATTTACCTGCCAGGATACAGCGTGGGCACACTTACGCACGTGCTTTGCGGCCCACATCGGACAGCTAACCCGAGGGCAAAAAGGGTTTCCGAGCTGCGGCGTACGGCCTCTTACCCCAATAGAACACTCAACACACAACAATGCATAAACACATAACACATGTACATCTGCCTGTCTTTCTTACTGTTCTCAGAGCTTTCCGTCATGCGCACCCAAAAACACAAACAAACATTTGGAAGGGGACTGGGAGTTTGCTTTTTTCTCCCTCATCAGTGTCCGTTTGTGAATTGGCACCAGCTGTGATACCAGCAGTTGTGGCAAAAAAAAACTGGTGTGTTCCCTGTTTGGTCAGTGGAGGTAATTTGGCCTGGCTGACAGCTTGGCAGAGTGTTTGTACACAGCTGACTGCCTGACTTTGAATCTACCAGGCGGTTTACGTTCAAGCCTAAGCAGAGATTGTGGAAGTTTATGCTGTCGAAAACTGCTACTGGAACTGCCGGATCTTAACTGGGATAGGATAAATAAAGGCATCCTACACCACCCGCAACTCTGATCAAGAGCAAAAAAATGGCTGACGTGTTAATATTTCTACGCAGCCCCCACTGAGCATGATATGACGGCGGAACGACCGCTGGGTGAACACAGACAATTCGAGTAAGCGATATGCAAAAACACAAGAGAGAATTGTGGCAAAGAGAACATTATACTGTGGCTTGGATGTTCTTTTAGAAACCAAATTGGTTCAATATGAGACAGGCTTTTTCCAAGCATTAATTTAATTATTCAAAACCAAGCTAACAATTCAAACGCATACATTTCCTTTTGATGAGGCAAAAAACGTGTCTTTTTAGCTTTTTTTAATTTAAAAAGGACAAATCATTTTTACATACCATACCTCATACCCGTGTCTTTTGTCCTTTTCAAATATACTATCAGTGATTTTCAAGTAAACCATCAGTCTTTTGTCCTTTTCAAATATACTATCAGTGATTTTCAAGTAAACCATCAGTGACTAGTGACAGCGTCTGTCACTCTTTTCGTGTTGAATATCAGCTTGTGGCAACTTCGAATCCTGATTCCTCGGTTCCCAAAGTACAAAGTGACCACAGCTTAATGTCTCCATCAAACCAACGGCACCCGTTGTCTGTCATTTCCTTGTGGTCTTAACCCTATGAAGGCTGGAGACGTTTAAAACGTAATATATTTATTTTGAGATGCCAGCTGCAAACGTAATAAACGTAATTCTGTTTTTATTGGTGCTTAGGCTAGAGGGGACCCTAAGCTAGCTTGTCACAAAGATCCATGTAGCTGCCATCATGGGTTTGCTCAAAATTTATCATATAGCCCACTACAGTACAAAAAAGTTACCCAAAATAGAGAGAGATCTATCTGTCTTTTAAACACTAGTGCTGAAACACTATCGTCTGGCCTCAGTGGACTGTGGCAAGCATCGTTTAGCCTTACACACCTCCCTTGCTTTGTATCAGAATGTCCTGGATGCTAATCACTTCTCAAGCCAACAGAGAAAACAAAACAACACAGCGGACCCCCCGAGGACCCCCCAGGGACCCCCCGGGGACCCCCCCCCCAACACAGGGACCCCCCCACACACAACACCTCCACAATAACATAACAAAGCCAAGCCAACAAAGAAAACAAAACAACACAGTGGACCCCCCCCCCCACAGCACAGGGACCCCCCACAACTGAGGGACCCCCCCACAACACCTCCACAATACGATAACAAAACGTCATAAGAGCACAATATACGCTGGTGGTGGGGGCTTAGTTGCATGTTTCCCGGAAAGCCTCACGATCGCCAAAACACAAATAAAATGTAGGCTAGATGTTTTTTTGCACATCACATCAAATAGAAAAAAACAACAACTTGTTTTAGTCTACGGAGGTATAGGCAAGGCAAAACAAGCACTCAGAGTTGATAAACAACGCCCAAGAATCACAGAACACCAAAACAAGCCATCGCATATAAAATGGGGTGTTCTTTTCTCACCGTTCTGCAGTCCTGTTGTCCAGACTAAGCGATCGTTTGTTTGTCCGTGTTTGAAGCAGCATGCCAGGGTAAAGCAACTCCGTGGTGGTGGGTGGTGGTGGTGGGTGGTGGAGGAAAAGAAAAATACCCAGAAAAATTCCCAGAAAAATAAACCACAGCCTGGTTCGTGCTCCTGCTGTCCCGGCCACTCGATCATCATCATCCACTACTTCAGCTGGGGTCCGGGGACCACTGGTGGAGAGGGTTCCAGGTGGTCCCCGACTAAATGATGTAAAGTTGGCTAACCAGGTGTAACTCTTTGAGAGCGTAAACCAAATGGATCCTTGCTGCGCGTAAAGCACCTCCGTGGTGGTGGTGGTGGAGGAGGAGACAAATGAGGAGAAAAATGAACCACAGCCTGGTCCCGGCCGCTCGATCATCATCACCACTTCTAAAGCTGGGGTCCGGGGACCACCAGTGGTCCTTGAGAGAGTTCCAGGTGGTCCCCAGACTAAATGATGTAAAGTTGGCTAACCAGGTGTAACTCTTTGAGAGTGTAAACATGAAACCAAATGGATCCTTGCGGGTCCATTTGGTTTCATTTTTACGCTCTCAAGAGTTAAAATATTCATCATCTGAATCAGCCCAAATCTACACGACTAGAAATCTAGGTTTGCCTGTCATGTTTCCGAAATGCAGGCTAGAATTGTAGATAAAAACAGAGAGTTTTGGGTCTGTGGGACTAAAATGTCATCAGATGGTGGTCCGTGGCTCAAATGCCGAACAAATGGTGGTCCCTGGTATCAAAAAGGTGGTACTACAGCGATTCCATTTTGCGTGTGCGTTCCGGCCCGTTCCTTTGTTCCAAACAAAAAAACAACTGCGTAGTGATCTGGCTTCGTCTTCCCAATGTGTCCATTCAACTATCCATTTTGAGGGGAAGTGTTGCCAACTCCAAAATGCACTAGTGGCACTTCCAAAATGCATGCGCTAGAGCAGTGGTTTTTAGCCCAACTCACCAGCAAAAAAGCACTAGATTTTCCTCCATGAGTTTTTCAATAATTTTGGCGCTAGGGGGGTCTGGAAAAAATAACTAAATATAGTGACAAATGTGCCAAGTTGGCAACACTGCGAAGAGAAATTGATGCGACATTGTGACATCTAGCAGGGATATTCAGGGGTCTATGTAGAAGAGCCACCATTGGACTGGCCCCTTGAAGTGAACAGACAATAGGCTTGAATGGCAATTCAAGTTTATAGCCTAGATTCTAGAGCAGGGGTTTTCAACCGGTGGTCCGGGGACCACCAGTGGTCCCTGAGAGGGTTCCAGGTGGTCCCCAGCTAAATTGTTTACCCAGATGTAACTCTTGAGAATGTAAAAATGAAACCAAATGGACCCTGAAACCAAAAGAAACCAAATGGACCCTGGCGGGTCCATTTGGTTTCATTTTTACACCCTCAAGAGTTAAAGTATTCATCATGTGAATTACAGTAGTCCTAATCTACACAATCATGGACAGAAGCAAAGGAAATCTTTAGTTTGGGGGGGGCTGTGGGGCTAAAATGTCCTCAAATGGTGGTCCGTGGCTCAAATGCTGAATAAATGGTGGGCCCTGGGATGAAAAAGGTTGAAAACCCCTGTTCTAGAGGCAATTGGTGCATGTACTGGGATATAAAAAGATACATTTTATATAAAAATATTATTTTCCCAAACCATGGTGTATGCAACTCAAAGCATGGAGTATTTATAGCATGATGATGATGATGATTCCTGGCTTGATACTGTATACATGTCACAACTTTTTGTGGGACCTGAAAGTGTACTGAAAATGGCCTTGAAAATCACCTTTTTTAGTCAGTGCATGGAGTATTGTAAGCCCCCCAAAGACGAATGCACCATGCTATAAACATAATTCCTTTTTCAGAGTAAACTGGACACATGCAGCTTTCAAATGAGCAATAGTTTGAAGCTGTAGACATGTCACAACATTTTTTGTGGGACCTGAAAGTGTAGTGAAATTGGCATTGAAAACACATCCTTTAGTCAGAGTCAGAGCATGACGTATTGTAAGCCCCCCAAAAAATGAATGCAAAATGCTATAAACATAATTCCTTTTTCAGAGTAAACTGGACACATGCAGCTCTTGAATGAGCTATAGTTTGATACTGTAGAAATGTCACAGCATTTTTTGTGGGACCTGAAAGAGTAGTGAAAATCGCCTTGGCAATCACCTTTTTTAGTCAGTGCATGGTGTATTGTAAGCCCCCCCAAAGACGAATGCAACATGGTATAAACATGATTCCCTTTTCAGAGTAAAGTAGACAGATGCAGCTTTCAAATAAGGTATTGTGTGATAATGTAGACCATTCCCACAGTGTCCTATGGGCAGAGAAAGAAAAAAAAGCTAAAGACAGCTGTATCTCAGAATGACCTCTCAGCAGGGCATTTTCTGGTCTAACCAACCAGGTATTAGAATGCTCATAAGTAAATAACGGTACATGCTAGAGTGATAAAAAAAAATAAAAAAATCTGTGTAAACTGGAGACCTGTACCTTTCAAATGAGACATTTTGTTAAGTTTTGGTCATATCACACATTATTCTATAGATATTCAAATATTTACATTATGTATTGATTGAGATGGCCTGATAAGGTAATTAAATAATTAGGGCGTGGCCATCAAAGGGTTAATGGGACTGACACAAGACTGGAGCTGGCAGTTGATGCTCGGCTGTATCTTGTCCATGTACAGTATGTACCTTCTCTTCACACAGGGACTTGTTTTGGCCATCATTTTTGGCAAATTTTGATCCAAGATTGGCATGAAAACGACATGGGTTCTCCTGATGTATGTCCTATCCGGCCGATTTTGCCTCAAATTTGGTCTTGGGAGTCATACAGGATGCTTAATGGAACACATACTAGGAATATTAATGGACATGACGTTTCATGTTTTATTGCTTCCTTGCGAGACAGAAATGCAGAAAATGTTTGAGCCTTCAGGAGCTGGGGTGGAAACTGAGTTCAGGAGATTATCTTGGGTGTTTGTTTTTGTGAGAACCAAAAGATACAGTGCACATTTTAAAAGGTTTGTGATGTTCATGATGGATGGGGTGAAGAATGAACACGCAGAGACGTTTGGATGGAAACTGTTTTATCCTCCCAACTCCCCAAAGCTCTTCAGATTGTTTTCGCTGCACATTACGAATCCCCATGAATCAGCCCCAATTTAGGTTGATATGGAAAGTCACATTTGCAGGGACATTAGGGTTGCAACTATTATCAATGAATCTAGAAGAATTTTTGGTAAAGGTTTTTATATTTCAGTGAACTGCTGCAACCCATTTCAAAATCAGTATCAATTATTTGACTGAATCAGTTTGATTAATTGCTTGCAACCCACCTCAAAATCAGTATCATCTTTATTGGCACATCACACTTTTACAAGTAAAAAGCTAGAGTGAAAAATCTATTTTTTGAATAGTAAGACACAGAGGGTCTCATGTTTGTTGACTGGAGATCACAAGGGGACGGATGGAGCGAGAGCGCTAATCCTGTTCCATCTCCAAACCCTCCATTACCCCTATCAAACATTTACCTGCCAGGAACACTGGACACACATGAGGACACTTACATGTACACAAACACGTGAATTGGACCACTCAGGGCCTACATGGCTGTACAATGCATGAATGCATGTGTTTCCAGGCTGCGGTGTATTGCCTCCTCTAACTAACTAAAAAGTATGCTCGTCACGTGATGGTGCATAAACACATAACACATGTCCATCTGTCCGTTTTTAAAGCCTCACTTTTGTGTTATTATAAATTGTGTCACAGTGATAATAGCCTGGCCCAAGCTGAAAGCATTTTGGCCGAGAGGGGGCAGGGCCGGCCGAGCCAGGCTGGTACAGTAGATCTGATTTGACCACACTGAACGTGTCGTCATCCCCGGACCAAACCCCCACCCCTCCACTGCTATGCTCCCCGGAAAGGCTTCTAAGCCACAGTGCATATAACAATTTATTGAAAATGAAAAGCCTGGGTGATGAGGGTACACAGATAATAATTGATATACAAGCTCACAGCATATCAAATGCAATGTTTTTTTTTGTTTGTTTGTTTGTTTTTTTGCTCATCAACGTCCCCATTTGAATCAGGTCTTATGGATCTATAGAGTGTATAGCAAATGGACCCTTACCTGCATACACGGTCAAAAGTGTTATTGCACTTTGAGGTTAAAAATGACAGGGGCTAGACTGGCTTGGCTGTACAACTTAAAAGTATGTTTGGGAGCACCATGGCAGCTGTCCATGATTTCTGTTGTGCATGTCCAACATGAGGGTCCTTGAAATTATCTTATCTTAAAATGTTGGGGTCCTTGCCATGAAAAAGGTTCTGCCCGAAGCATTAGTATCTAAGGCTCTTTTCCTGTAATAGTGCTGTTTTTATTAATTAAAAACACTACAATTATGTTAAAATGAAAAAACACTACAATTATGTTAAAATTAATGAATGGTAATTAACAATATTTTCAGGGGGCAAGTGGCCATGACCTGAGGGCAAGTAGAGCATGACCTGTACTTGCCCGATGGACAAGTGCCTCTGAGAAGTGTCAACCCCTAAGTATATATTACAGTATTTGTGTGTGAGCATATGTGTGTGTGTGTGTGTGTGTGTGTGTGTGTGTGTGTGTGTGTGTGTGTGTGTGTGTTGTGTGCATGCTGTGCATGCTGTGCATGCTGTGCATGTCTATTATCAGTGGTATGGTGTTTGTAAGCAATTTGGATTTTCCCTCGAGCCCCGTTACCAAAAGCCCCCATTGGAAAGAGGGCTCCAGGGAAAATCTTCTGTGATATCATATCTATGACAGGCACAGTAAAATGGCGCCCCCCAAGGGAACTGCCTAGTCTGCCTAATGGCAAAACGCCCCTGTCTATTATACACAACTCCCCAAGGGCACATTTCCAATTTCTAAGCTTTGCTGCTAGCTACACGTTATTGTCTTTGAAAGCTGATACCATACAAATGCTAACCATCTGTGCAACGCTGCTGTTTGTAAAGTCTCTTGCCCGCAAGTTGACAGTGTATACCAAAATGCTTTTTGGCCAATCAAGCAGTTCGCCTTAACGAGGGAAATGATGTCATGTTCTGGTGACATTGGTTTTCAATGGAAACATTCTACCAATTCCGTTATTGTTGACCAGCGAAACCCTTTGACTCGGAAAGTTAAAGTGAAACTGTGAAACAGATGAGTGTCCGCACACCACACTCCTCATGTATCAACACGGAAAAACATGCACGGTCTGTGTGTGTGTGTGTCGGTGTGTGTGTAGCCCCGCTTGGGCCATCGGCCTGCTTTCTACAAGCTTTTGTTTGGGTAGAAGTATACTGGAGGTAGTTTTAACCATAATATTATTCCTTTTCACCAGATTCGTGTTTAAAACTCACTCTCTGAAGAGAATTCTAGAGGACTCTAAATAGATGAGGTCTGCTCAGTGTCTGTGTGCGTGTGCGTGTGTGTGTGTGTGCGCACGTGTGCACGTGCACACGTTCGTGCATGTCCATTCACATGCGCGGTGTAATACAATTTGAGGAATTGTAAGAACAATTGCTTCTAAAATACATTAAACCAAAGTAAAATGAATATAACCTAACCACGGAAACCACAAATTAAACAAAAAATTAAAGAAATGATAAACAAAATCATCCCGGTCCATCAGAAATTGTGGTTTTATGGCTAAGAATGATAAAGTTAGGCAGTTTGGGGCATTGATTGATTGAAACCTTTATTTGTCCCCGTAGGGAAATGCGGTTTGTCAGTTCATCACAGAAAAGGATAAGTTAAAAACAGTAAAAAATAAATAAAAACAGTTAAAAAAGAAAACCAAGGTATGTTAGTCACAGTCAAGTGCAAAAGTGCAAAGGTGCAGTCTAAATACACGTGCAAATATGCTCATGTGCAAGGAGAACTTGTCTCTCTCTCTCTATTTCCTTTTTTCCCTTCTATGGCCCCCGTCCCGTTCTGCGGTGTGCCTGGTTATGAAGCCTGATGGCAGTGGGCACAAAGGATAGTCCAAAACGTTTAGTGCTTTGACGTGGGGCTATAAGCCTCTGGCTGAGAGCACTCCTCATTCCTGCCAGTTCTCCACTGAGGGGGTGGGTGGGGTTGTCAAGGATGGCGTGCAGCTTCCTCCTTGTCCTCTGCTCCGCCACCACCTCTAGACTGTCCAGTCTGACTCCCACTACTGACCCTGCCTTCTTGATCAGTTTGTTGAGCTTTCCGGCCCCCGTCGCCCCCATGTTGCCCCCCCAGCATACCACTGCGAAGAAAAGGACACTGGCCACAACCGCCTGGTAGAACAGCATGAGGAGCTCGGCACGGACATTGAATGATCTGAGCCTCCTAAGGAAGAACAACCTGCTCTGCCCCTTCCTGTAGAGAGCCTCAGTGTTGTCTGTCCCGTCCAACTTGTCATTCATGTGGACGCCCAGATATTTGTACGTTTCTACAATCTCCACTTCCTCCCCCCGGATGGTGATGGGGGTGGGGGTCCTCCTACTCCGCCCGAAGTGCACCACCATCTCCTTGGTCTTGCTGGTGTTAAGCAGAAGATGGTTTGATTCACACTCAGAAACGAAGTGCTCCACCAGAGTTCTGTACTCCTCCTCCCCGTCATCAGTGATGTATCCCACGATGGAGGAGTCATCCGAGAATTTAGATGTTACGTGTAGTAGTTAGACAGGGGTTAAATTTACAGTGTTATTGACGCTGTGAATGTGCATGCCTGCAAGACATTATTGCGATAAAAAAATGTTGCGCTTTACTTCAGTTGGTATTGATTGTTTGACATGATAGTCAGATGAGCCACCAGGGAAGTTTGAGTATAGGTAAAAAAAAATAACATTAATGGTGTTCTTAATCAACTCGGCCTCCTGCCTTTTGTAATCTTCGTCCAAGACTTTGATGTCCATCTGTGGCTGCTAAGAAATAAGAATTTTCTTTAAAAAAAACATAAACAGCTCACGTCGTCACTGCTCAAATAACAATGTTTTGATTTCAGATAGCCTACATGTCTGAGATTTATGTCCACAGACGCTAGCGGGGCTTAATAATTCACCGGAACATTCCAGCCATAAAAGACTTCCTCGAGGAAACGGACTGCTTTCTGAATCAATCACTTCAAAACCCTATGAAGAAAAAAAAATGGAAAGGAAACGCATTAAAAAATAATTGTTTTTTTTTATAATTTTTATCTTTGTTCAGTGGTGGAAAAAGAAAGTAGTAACTATAAAGTTTTAAAATAATAATAATTTTGACTCAGAGATGTGGTCGAGTAGAAGTCAAAGTATTTGGAACGAATACCTCAGAACTGTGTTTGAATGTAATAGAGGCAACTTTAGTGTGTACACAAACACTGTGTGATTTGTTTAAAAATAGAATCTAACTCCACCTCACCTCCACTTTATTGGCTCATTAGGAATCTGCTGGAGTCTGTGAGGCTGTGATTGGCTAAAACGCTGCCTCACTCCCCAATCGCCCCCACCCCCCCAACAAATTAGCACCACCTTTCCTGAGCCTGAATGTTTTGTTTTCATGATTTCATGACAAGGCAAGTGTCTGTCTCCAGGGAAACGGCTGCAGCATCAAAGTAGGAGGAGTGTAGAGGGGGAAAAGGCAAAACACGTAGCCTTATATATATTTTGATTTTTAGCTAAAAAGTTGCCTATCTTACCTTTAATGACCTTTAATAATGTAAAATGTTGAAAATGGGTGAAATACCCCTTTAAGTACTTAAGGAAATGTACCTAGTTACTTTTCACCACTGTCTTTATCCATTGCACCTCACTTGATTCAGGAACACCAAATCACAAAAAAGAACTTTATTGTAGCCATGTAATTACACCATACAAACACAGTTAATGATATATAATGTGTCATAAAATTAAGTAACCCAGCATAGCACTATACTAATCATGTTAATGACTCTGAACAACAGCAATTTTCAGTTCAGTCATGAGCAATTATCACAACATGAAATACCCATTTGCATAAACAACATAAATGAACAGAATAAGTGTTTTAAGGCTGTCGAAAAAAAAGCTTGAATGACAGCCGGCTTTGCCAAACACTCTCTCACACACACGGCCCTACACTCAATACATCAACACATGAACTTTCATCTCAATGGCTCTTTGTAACCCCTCAAGTCAAGCTTAGAAATACTGTCGCTGTCGGACAGAAAGCTTGTATCTCAATTAGAGCTGTCAATCGATTAAAAAATTTAATCGCGATTAATCGCATGATTGCCCATAGTTAATCTTTGATTAATCGCAATTTAATCGCATATTTTCACGAGTTCTAAATATACCTTAAATGAGTGTTTTTCAAGAATATTCATATCAAGGTCAATTATTTATTCTGCATTTGAGCCACAGACCACCATTTGATGACATTTATTTAGACTTCCAGACCTAAATTAAAGAATTTGTCAACGATATCATTCGCAACGAACATGCATATTTTGTAGAAAGTTCTCTACATTCCCTAATTGTGTAGACTTATTTTAAAATAACTTAACTGATGCAGATATTTAAAAATTATTCACCTGCATTTGGCGAAATTGAACCAAATAGACCCACTCGGCCTTTGGTTTTACTGTGAGTTAATCTCGCACTAAAAAAATTAATCGAGTTAACTCATGGTTGAGTTAACTCGCGATTAACTAGTTAACTCGGACAGCAAGCTTATATCTCAATATTGAATCCTTTGATGTTTTTGTGAATAATGGAATAGTGTCACAATGCAGAAGCTGATTCTGTACAAGCTTAAAGTATATATAAGCAATAAATCCCTGAATTTTATTGACTTCTTTTTCTTAGACGGTTCAAATAGTAGATCACTTCCTGAAAATATCTAGTATTATGACAACCATAGGCGCCTCAGTAGCCATTTAAAAATCATAGTCCTCCACCACCTCCACATTTGACTCCACCAGTCCTTCCTTTTTCCTTAATCAAAGGCAGCTCAGCGAGGCTCAGCCCTTGAATGGTCAAGAAATTTGTTAGCCAATGACAAAGCTTATAGGAATTATCTTGGAGGCCTCCTGCAGCCCTTATATACTTCAAATACTTTTTTGGTGATCTAGTTCAGGGAAGACTTCATGAAAAACCTAAAAACAATGAAAAATTATGTACTTATTATTTTGACCATAAAATTACAGCTTTTTTTCCCCACTCTAAAAAATGATCATCAGGTCTTCTTGGTATACAAGGATTTTATTATTATTATTTTTGTTTTTTACAAAAAAAAGTGTACTCAATCTTTAAACCACGCCATGCTGCGTGGTTTAAAGATTTTTTAATTAACATTTTAATTAAAGTTGTTCTGTATGGCAGTTAATCATTGAACCAATAAAACATATTTAACAGTCTGGCGCTACAATAATAACATGGGGTTAATTGAAAGACACAGGTGCTTTTTCCACATAAAAGGTTATGGTTTTTGACATACGTGGTTTCCACCCCTGACAGTGGCAATTTGCTCCTAAGTGTACGTTTATCTTTTCTTTCTTCCTTTTCTTTGCACATATTTCCACTGAGTCGGAACATGCCAGTCCAGGCTTGTGGTCTCTTGACATGTATCTGTTCTCCTGCCTCCTCTTCGACTGACGCACTCTCGCTTTTTCAAAACACACACACACACACTGTAGACCAGGGGCGTTTTTGCCATTAGGAAGATTAGGCAAGTATGGGCGCCATGGGGGGGGGGTCACTGGGGCGACTATACCAGACATGCTTTAAAAGGATCCCAGGCTAATAAACCTCATATTTATAAATACATTATACTTGTCCTCTATAACTAGAATTGAACATTTAAAACACATATATGGTAGTTTTAAAATAGTTCATCATTTTACACCTTGGGGGGGGGGGGGCATTTTTCTGTGCCTGTCATAGATTTTCCCTGGGGGGCTCCAGGGAAAATCTTGCCTGGTCCTCCAAATTCCTTAGAAACGCCACTGCTGTGGACGCAGTTAGAACCACTCGATCCGCTGCGATCTATCAAACGCCGCTCATGCATGCGTGACGCTCGATCAGTAGTGGCGGCGGCGGTGGTGGTGGTGGTGCTGAAGGATCTAAAGGGACGGTATTTCTGCAAGGAGGGAAGAGAAGTTATTTGAGGTCAGTGCGGGGGGAAATGTGCGAACAGTAAAACATTCCACCTTCTTCCCGGGGCCTGCCTGCCTGAGTCACTCTACACAGGCAGCGGTAAGCGGCCACTTTCTATCAGTAGCTGGCAGCCATCGGTCGGGACAGGAGGAGGGGGGTGGGGGCAGAGACCCGGCCAGGAACCGACTGACCCAGATGTGAGCAGGGCCCGGATTTCACTTTCGGAATGGTATTGTCACCCCTTAAAGGGGAATTCCACCCGTTTTCAAAGTTTTCCCGAGAGGATTTGGTTCCATTTGTACCCTCTCAGGAAAAAGGGGTCTGAAAGAAAAATCATTAATATGGTGAAATACATCTTGATGATGTCATCAGATGTATTTCACCATGTTAATGATTTTTTCAGACCTCCATTACAGAATTGGGTCATTTTTTATCAAGTCCACACAACATCTCTAAGGTATATTAACGACAAATTAAAATGTTGAAAATGGGTGAAGTTTCCCTTTAATTTAAAGGGGCCCCACCGTGAATTTTTTGTTGTTTTTAAACAGTTGTTTTTAAACAGTCAGACCTTCTGATTTGTGATTTTTTTTTTCCGAAGGGTTGTGTCTGATTGGTCCCTCTCAGATTCTTTCCTATTGTGATGTCATATTCAGGGACAAAATCGAATAGCCCCTCCACCTTGAACTTTTCCTCCGTCCGCCCTTTAAGCACATGGATCAGTCCCCACCTCCTCCCACGGTGGTTCAACGCCGCCCCTCCCACCGAGACTGAGGTGGGCGGGGATAAGTGATGAGGAGGACAGGGTGCCCCCCATGAGGTGTGGACATTTGTGGTACTGCAGCTGAAATGGCTTGGAATAGCATCCTGAGAGAGGATGAAAATGACCTGAGTGGTTGTTAAATTCATGGTGGATCCCCCCTCTTTAACTAGTAGCTAGCAGCAGTTTATTGTATTTATTTATATTCGTAGGGCAATAATAATAGATGTTGGGTAGCCTATGTATAGTAATGGATGTGGTCTGGATGCTGCATAGAATTCAAGCCAAATTTAATCCTCAGACGAGATATAAATCGGGCTAAATGTTTGGTGGGTTAGTAGCCCAGGAGGGGGTGATTGAGGGGAACCTACATCACCTGTATCCAGGGACTCCTCTTTAACCTAAAAATGAGTTACTTTGGAGACTCGCGAAACCGTTTGACAAGATTTAGTGCCTCAGATACACTTCGGTATGCTACTACTAGGAGATCCTTCAGCATGCTGTAGGTTATTAGACACCCTGCCAACTTTCCTCACACAGGCTTCAAATAAATTAGATTCTGGCAACGCTTTGGATAGTAGGGGATCATCCAGAGAATCTGGAATTTGTTCTTTTTTTTTACTCTTAAGTTTTTTAACAGCCGTGAGACAATAGGAATGACCAGGCTGGAAAGCTGACTACTGTACTGTGTGTGTGTGTGTGTGTGTGTGTGTGTGTGTGTGTGTGTGTGTGTGTGTGTGTGTGTGTGTGTGTGTGTGTGTGTGTGTGTGTGTGTGTGTGTGTGTGTGTGTGTGTGTGTGTGTGTGTGTGCATGGATGGATATATGCATATATTGCAGTATTTTTTTTATATTTCATATGTGATTTGAGTAAATTGTTTGCAGGTAATTTGAGAGAGGGGCGAAAGCAATCCTGGACTGCTGTGGCGGCTGTTGCGATGGTTTTATAACGTCCCGACCGTTTTGCAAAACAAATGCGACTGTTTCGCATAACAGTCAACCGTTCTGCATACAGTCAAACTTTTTCCCTACTAAACCTAACCCTAAAAATAACCTCAGTAAAACCTATGCCTAAACTTAACCTTAACCCTCAACCATTACGCAAACCGTCACGACCGTTATGCAAAACAGTCACGGCTGTTGCGCAAAACAGTCGCGACCGTCATGCGAAAATGCGGCGATGGTTATGAAACCGTTGTGTTGCTTTCAGTTTTCAAATTCCCCATACGAGCAAACACACATGGCAATAAAATGGATTCTGATTTCAAATGGAAACCGTTTCCATTTTTATTTCTCATAACTATGGTACAGTAAGCCATTGTCCCCCCTCTGTGTGTACTGTACTATCGCTGCTATATAAAATCTCTCTTGGTTTCTTGTGTCATCACAATCTGCAGCCACATTCTCACAACATGCCACTTTGCCACAGAAACTCCTGTCAGTGCTGGCTATAGCTCTCTCCACCAAAGCAAACACACACACACACACACACACACACACACACACACACACACACACACACACACACACACACACACACACACACCAAAAAATCACCTATCCAGTTATATTTGTCTTTTTTCTTCTTCTTCTTCTTCCCCCCATGATTTTATGTGTAAATGTTTATAATTTTCCTTTTGGGAGCTTTGTTTTTGTTTTGGTATATTTAGCCCTCCACCGTCCTGGGCTCGGTGCCCGGGCCCCAGAGGCAGTCTCTAATTAGCAACGGCAGAAATACATATTTAGAGCCGTGCGGCTTTGGAGACTCTTTATTTAAAGCGCAAGGGAGAACAATGGAGGAAACAATGGCTGCTGCAGCAGCAGCAGCAGCAGCAGCAGCAGGGCAGACGGACAGACAGACAGACTGCAGCGCCGCTACCTCTTAAACCTGCAGGCTGTGAGTGGAGGCTTAGGTTAAAGGCATTATAGGAAACCTTTTTAGATAAAAATCTAAATGTATACAGCAGGGGTGTAGTGGAGGGGGGACGCGGGGGGACGGCGTCCCCCCCACTTCTCACATGTAAAATATTTTTGGGTCTGAAAAAAATCATTAGCATGGTGAAATACATCTTGATGACATCATCAAGATGTGTTTCACCATGTTAATGAGTTTCCTTTTTTCTGAGAGTGTACAAATGGAACCAAATGGACCCGCTAGGGTCCATTTGGTTCACATTTGTTCACTCTCAGGAAAAAAAAACTCAAATGGAGGGAATTCCCCTTTCAGAGGCGCCCCCCCACTTCTAAAAGTACCACTACAACACTGGTATACAGTATATATACATTATATGTATTATTTTTTCACCTCTGCATCGCTTCTACTTTGATGCTGCAGCTGTTTCCCTGCAGACAGACACTTGCTTTGCCCTGCAGACGGTCCAGAACTCAGATCTGTTTGCAAACACAGACTTTGTAAACACTAAAGTTGCCTCTATTACCTCTAAAGGCCCTGCTACACTAGCAATATTTTGATCAATATCAACTAGCAATGTCAAATGTACAAATGTGAACCAAATGGACCCTAGCGGGTCCATTTGGTTCCATTTGTACACTCTCAAAAAAAAAAAGAAGCCTTAGTTTGCATTGAATCATTTTCACCCAACAGCCACCCAACTCAAAATGTTCATTTAGCAAACAAAATCCTTGTCTTTGTCCACCGCAGTGAAGCAGCAGCAGCAGTCATGGTTTCAAAAAAGTTTATCTGTGGGACTCTAGGAGAAAGGATCAGGTGACGCCAAGGAGGGCTGTGATTGGGGGATTCCGAAATGTTGACCAGTAAAGGGCGCTAAGATCTGACTTTTCTGAACAACCAGGAGTTGATCATTTTCTATAGAAAGATGAAAAGTCGACGTTGATAGTTGACGTTGCTTGTTGATGTTGATCAAAACATTGCTAAGTGTATCAGGGCCCTAATATGCAGAGGAGCAACACAGCTGCTCAGATACAGTAGGAACGCTTCCGTATGAGTGGCCTGCGCTTCACATTGTTCTGCTCAAAGGCAACGTGCTGGTTTCAATCCCTTCCCCAACTCCTGCCTATATGCCCATGTATTAAATATATTTAATGAGTGCTGGCATTTTCTCTGTTTTCTACGTATATCTCTGAGCCTTGAACCTGGAAGAATATTTTTTAACATGGAGTGTTGCGGGTTGTCTGCTTCGGCAGCTCTGCTTGTTTTCCCATGTAATACGGGCTCTGTACTCAATACGAATACCAGGGATTTACTTTGACCAGCCACTTCAACATAATCTCTGACAACTTAGTCAGTTCATTAATTCTGTATGGCCACGTTTTCCTCATATCAGTTCCTTTCTTCAATTTTGAAGATCCAAAACACTGCACAGCCAAAGAAAATTACAGGTACGTGCCATTAGAGCAACCACTATTCTGCAGAAATAGCCCCCAACCCCCAACCCCCTCAACTGCCCCTATAGCATCCTCCATGGTGGATGTTTTTAGATCCAAGTGATTTTTACTCGCAATTAGTTTGTCACTGTTCGCCTGTGTTTTCAAAGACAAATGTGCAAAAATGGTGAAAGTTGTCATTTTTAAGATGTTTTGGAGATTAACTCTCCAATGGAAAGTCCATTCTGCTCATTCCAAAAGCTTGTTGGAAGCGTGACTTCGAAGACATTCTGAATCCAAGGGCCCCGTTGGCTCAGAGCCCCCTGTGCATGTGCATACTTGGCACGAGCCATAATTCGTCCATGGCTGTGTTTTTTTTTTTTTACCAGAAATGCCACCTGGGATGGAGAATTGGAAGATAAAAAGTGACTGAAAGCTGCATTCCAGTGTTATCTGTATCAATAACAACAGATAGCCACCCTTGAAGATAATGTGAGTTAGCTACAGTAGATTGGCTAGAGTAGTTTGGATCAAAATGTGTACAAGCGAATTAACGTAATTTACACGCATTGGCAGTCGGCCAAGCTAATCAATTAACGTAGCTTACATTTATTGGCGTGTTAAGCATGACACATTCATTGCGAGGAGAAAAGAAGAAAAGAAACGATCATTCATTGCCGAAAATAATGAATCGTGTCTGTCGCCTGTAATTAACTTATCACGTCCGTGCTTTCCCCTTAATCATCGTGGAGAATGCAAGGCAGGCTTTTTTTTTAGACACAATAATAGAAGCTTTCTGAGACGAACTGTTTTAATCTCCCATGGTGTTGTTTGATAAGAGAGGAAGTGGTGGCTTTATCCTGATGGCTGTGTGTGGGTTTTTCTGCGTGTCTCTCTCTCTCTCTCTCTCCTCTCTCTCCCTCTCTCTCCCTCTCCCTCCCTCCCTCCGAGACGTTAGGCTTGTCTAGGAAGTGTGGCTGAGCCCGGGAGATATTTCCCTTGGCTCCCAGTCAGGCTCCTTCAAGTGTGAAACTTTATCAGTGAATCCATGCATTCCCTGTCTGTCTGCGGTCCACACGTTAGTAAGTCTGTGTGTGTGTGTGTGGGGAGGGGGGGGCTGCTGTGTAATTTACAAAGATTTGAATTTCCATGAAAAAATAATAAGGGAACGCGTACTGTAGGTCGTAAATTATACCCCGATGATCTGATGTTTCCATTGTAAATGGAGGTTCAAAGTCTCAGATGATCTTCTATGGCAAATCTTCCCCCTAGAGCAGGGGTTTTCAACCGGAGGTCCGGGGACCACCAGTGGTCCCTGAGAGGATTCGAGGTGGTAACCTAATGGACCCTTATAGATCTGTAACTCTTGAGATCGTATAAAATGATTCCAAAAGGACCCCCTTACGGGTCCATTTGGTATCATTTTACATTCTCAAGAGTTAATTTATATTTAAACATCTGAATTACTTCTCTCCAAGGCTCTACACATTTAGAAAATGTAGAAGAACTGAACTGACCATCAAATGGTGGTCTGTGGCTAAAATGCAGAAAAATATAGTGGGCCAGTGGTCCAGGGACCACCAGAGTTCCAGGTCGTCCCCAGCTAAATGATGGAAAGTTGGTTAACCAAATGTAACTCCTTGAGCGTAAAAATGAAACCAAATGGACCTTTGCGTGTCCATTTGGTTACAAATATTCATCATATGAATTATCCCAAGTCTACACAACTAGAGAATTTAGAAGAATAATGATCATTTTGCCTGTTTTGTTTCCCAAATCCAGCGTGGAATTGTGGACCAAAAGCAAAATAAATCTTTAGTTTTGGGGTCTGTGTCAAATGGTGGTTCTGTGGCTCAAATTCTGAATAAATAGTGGTATGGTATGAAAGGGGTATGAAAAAGGTTGAAAAAAAAAAAAAGAAGCAGTTGACTGTCACCACTCGGTCCCCAGGGCGACCCAGATGTGTAGGTGTAAACACACTCGCAATTAGGGGGCGAGCGCTGGGCCCTCTGATCTGCCCCGAGCCGGTATTTACACAAGACCCAGACCAGTGGTGGGCAATTATTTTTCCCAAGGGGCCAAATAAGACACATGCAATATAGTGGAGGGCCAAGACTAAAGGCTGAACTAAAGTCTGCATAATATTCATTTAATTTCAAGATAAAAGTAAGAGTAAGACCAACCATTTTGACACCAGGGCCCTCTATTAAATAGAGGGCCCTGGTGTCAAAATGGTTGGTCAAATGCTGAATAAATAGAGTCTATTTATTCAGCATTTGAGCCATGGACAAGCATTTGAGGACATTTTAGCCGCACAGACCCCAAAACTAAAGATTTATTTTGTTTTTGTCCACAATACCAGGCTGGATTTTACAAACAAAACAGGATAACATAGATCAAAATGGCATTTTTTTTTACATTCTCTAGTTGTGTAGACTTGGCCTAATTCAGATGATGAATATTTTAACTCTTGAGAGTGTAAAAATGAAACCAAATGGACCCGCAAGGGTCCATTTGGTTTCATTTTTACGCTCTCAAAGAGTTACATCTGGTTAACCCACTTTCCATATTTAACTTGGAACTCTCTCAAGGACCACTGGTGGTCCCCGGGCCGGTCAGAGTCAGCCAAAGGGCCGCATTTGGCCCTTTGGCCAAGCTATGACCCAGACGCTAAACAGGCACGCCCTCTCTCTCCCATGATGCCCCTCACCCCTCCTCCACTCCTCCAGCCCTATGCTACACCCAGCAGCCACTGACCAGCCCAGGGGTGGGCAATTATTTTTCCCAAGGGGCCAAATGAGATACATAAAATATTGTGGAGGGCCAACAGTAAAGGCTGAACTGAAGTCTGCGTAATATTAATGTAATTTCTACAGACGCCAAAACTAAAGACTTTTTTTGCTCTTTGTCCACAATAAAGGCTGGATTTCACAAACAAAACGGTCAAACATACAGATCAAAATGACCAGTCATCTTCTATATTTTCTAGTCTTGGGCTAGATTTGGGCTAGTTCACATGATGAATATTTTTAACTCTCCTACGCTCTCAAAGAGTTACATCTGGTTGACCAACTTTCCATATTTAACTGTAACTCTCTCAAGGACCACTGGTGGTCCCTGGACCACTGGCTTAAAACCATGGTACCCTTTCAGGGGCCAGTCAGAGTCAGCCAAAGGGCTGCATTTGGCCCCCGGGTGGTGGGGGGGGGGCTGCCCCGGTTGGTGGGGGGGGGCTGCCCCCCCCCCCCCCCCCCCCCCCCCCCCACCAACTTAAATATCTGTTTGAATGGCACTGTTGAAGCGATCGTGCCTTGGGTTGGTTGGCAGTCGCACATGCTTAGATATAAGCATAATAATAAGCAAGATATAAATTGTTTCACGCACACACACAAACACACACTTCTATTCTTGTTCTCGTTATTATCTTCATTTATTCAATGAAGGACCGTCTGTCTGACACACACGCACACACACTTGCATGCACACGCACATGCGCAGTGCGCACGCATGCACACTCACGTGCACACACTACTATTCTTGCTATGTTCTCATTATTATCTTATTATTATATCTGTCTGGTGTGCACACAAACACACACACATGCCCCCCCCCCCCCCACACACACACACACACACATTACTATTCTTGCTATGTTCTCATTATTATCTGATTTTTGTCTTGTGCATCCATGAAACACACACACACACACACACACACACACATGCTGATAAGCACTATCCACTTTTCCTCTAACAATAATTATCTGTGGCATTCTTGCAAAGCATTGCAGAGAAAGTTTTATTTGAAGGATTTGAAGTGGCCGCACAGCTGCGCAGGATGCATTCTCCACTGGTGCATTTAAGCAGGAGGTACAGTAGGACACACGCACACACACACACACACACACACACACACACACACACACACACACACACACACACACACACACACACACGCACACACGCACACAGTATTAATACAGTATACCACCAGTCCAATGAGGAACAGTTTCCTGTTTCCAAGCTTGTGTGGAAGATGAGAATTTGCGAAAGCGAGTCTAGGCGGGGCACAGCTGTTATTCGTTCTAAGTAACTGTTGAAAGGATAAAGAAGACGTTTCCACAGCTCATCTCCGCTCAAAGGGGGGAAAAAATCTGATATTTGATCCATGATTTATACTGCATGTTTGCGGTTGTACTTGTGAGTGCAAGTAGGTTTCTCCCCCAAGTAAAGTTAGTTTTTTTTAAAGGCCAACGTGTAAAGCCCCGAAAGTATAATGTGACACCAGGATCGCAAATTCACATGGATACATGAGTGCAAATTATGCTACTGATTAACCACATGAACCCCTGTAACAACACTATTCTGGAGGGTGGACATTTTGGCGCGAGTATCAGATCTATTGTGGGCTTATAGATCAACTATCCTTGGGTATCCAAGATATTTGAATATTTGGCCCAAGGCCCAGGGACCAATCATCATGTCATGAAAGAGAGATTTGTTTGGCTTCCTTTCTAAATAATGTGTATTATTTATGGCTCACTCTCTGTAGTCTGGAAATTCACGCATTTGAAGTCTATTGGAAAATTGTTATTCATTATGGTAGAGACCTTTTCACACCTGCATACATTTGGCTGCTCTGCCTCTAAATTGGACGGGAAAGATAGCAACGCCGCGCTGCATACTGAATAGTTTTGTTGTAATGCAGTATGTGACTTTTGTTATGGTCCAAAATGTACAGTTGAGAAAAAAATAGGTCTACAGGGTATTTTCATATTTTCAAATCTGGCCCACCTTGAAAAACGTTTGGACATGGCTGGTGTAGTGTTAACGGGTCTTGACATTGAATTATGCAGGCTTATATACGCCAGAGTTTATGCCAGTGTTGCCAACTTGGTGCATTTGCCGCTATATTTAGCTTTTTTTCAGACCCCCCTAGCGCCAAAATTAGTGAAAAGCTCCTGGTGGAAAATCTAGGGCTTTTTGGCTGGTGAGTCGGGGCAAAATTGATTGACAGGCGCTAGAGATAAAACCCTCATTTTTCACCATTTCTGACCTATGACAGAGGTTTGCAACCAATGGTCCCAAGGCTAAATGATGGAAAGTTGGTTAACCAGATATAACTCTTTAAGAGCCAGATGTAACTCTCTCGAGAGTTAAAATATTCGTCATGTGAAGTGCAAGTGCATTTTTGACGTGCTACTAGTGCATTTAGGATTTTGGCAACACTGGTTTATGCTAATTGCAATGTGACATCAAACAAATGCACATCAAACAGACGCGCATCTGTAGTGCAGGGTGAGTCGTAGAGGGTGTTGAAACTCGCAGATACCGATTCAACATGTCATAAGAAGAGAGGAGCGCCGCACGGAGCAGTTAGTTCTGCTTTCAGGGGCGACGGGGCGAGTGGATGTGTTTGTTCGTCGCTCTGAGATGCCGGTGTGCTTCTTCTTGCACTTGCACATCTCCTCCGCGCTGGCCTCCGAACCCGTTCATCTGTTTGTCTTTGTATCTGAGTGTTTATCCGCCCCCTTGCCAATTTTACTAGCTTCAGAAAGCTGTTTCTCATCTGCACGTACCCTGTTTGACACATCGCTAAATACAGCTGGGCCACACTGCCTTTTTTACCCATCACCGTGTTCCCCCTTTCTTTCTTTCTTTCTTTTTACTCTGCTTAGCTTCGGCCCAGACGGACTTTAAGGGTCGGTCTGCTCTGTTCTGGCATGAGATTAATGCGACTGACTTGGATGAGGTGGGTGTGTGGGGGGTATTGAATACATAAATAAACAAGAGAAATATAGAGAGGGGAAAGTACAGTACTGTGTCGTGGAGAGAGAGAGACACAGAGACAGAGAGAAGGAGAGCGGGTGAAATACAGACGAGGAAGTGTGCTTTTTGAAGAGGAACGTTTTATGCATTCAAGGCTATCACCTTACCTTGGTTCCACTCATCACCTTGGCACAGTTAAAGTGTGATCTGCAAGCGGTTATGTGCTGATATTTACACAGAGGCACTCTTTTTTTTACTTGCTCTCTCTCACGTGCACACGCACACACACATACACACACACACACACACACATACACACACAAGGACGGTGTGCTCCAGGGGTCTTCTGGTGACAACGTGACAAGGCAGCAGGCGCGGTCATAATTTAGCTTAACCACCCCCCCCCCACACACACACACAAGCATGCACACACGCACACAAACACAGAAAATGCTATCAATTACACACCCCATGGAGCCTTGAACATTCGTAAGCCATTACGAACTCAGTAGGAGACGCGTCGCAGCTCTGCCGGTTAATCAAATTATTGCCTTTGGAATGCCAAAATAATCAAATGAAAACATAAATTTCGAGGCTTCCCATGGTGGTGATGATAGAAAATAAATCTTTTTATTTTTTTAGGGGGGAGGGGGGTACTGCAATTTGTTTGCCTCTTTCGCCAGGGACAGACGGTAGGCTGGTATGGAGAGAGAGATGGATGGATGGATGGATGGGTGGCACACGGTAAAGATCGTCAGGATTGGGACTCGAACCCGCAGCGCACTACCAGACTTGACTTGACCAAGGTGCCAGGTGGCCTGGCTAAGGCCAGACTGTATCAGCTGTTGGCCTATGTCAGTAGGTCTGGAATAGCTCAATAGACCTGCACAGTGACGTCACCGCCCTGGTTCCAGAAGTGCATTCCCCATTCATTTTTTCTCATAGACTTTTCGAAAATGATTCATATACTGTACTGTAAAGACGATTACGCCGTCGACAAAGCTAACTCGGGTCGTGACAAATCATGATGACACACAATCTTTTGGGACAATTAATTTCTAAGATGAAAAACGAAACGAAAGTGTTGTATCCTGCCGTTTCTACTCCTTGCTAATTAGATATTCTATGATAATATTGTGTTTGTTGTCATGATTTATCACGACCCAAGTTGGCTTTACAATTGAGCTGTTCCAGAACAATTTGCTGATTTGTGATTATTATTTTTTTATTTGGTCTGGCTTTAGCCAGGTTAGTTGCCAGGACCCCTGATTATTCCTTTAAGGGTGCGTGCACACGTCAGTCTATTCATAGCCTGTTAGTAGGACACCTGTGGCTGGTTAAAGGAGAAATCAACACTAAAACACATTGGGCATCCATCTACGTTGATCCTTGTGACATCATATTGTCTTGAAACTAAAATAACATGAAAACAACCTGCGGTCAATGCAAGCTGTGCGAGGGAAGGGGCGGGGGACCATACTGTAGAACAGAGGGGGCACAAGGATCAAGGTGGATGGATGCCCAATGCATTTTGGTGTGAATTACTCTTTTAAGACTCACCTGTGGCTTCTGCTGTGCTGTTAAGATTAGAGGTAATAGGGTGAATCAGAGCGGATTATTGCGAGGTCAGACTTAATTGTTAGAATGAAAAAGAAAAGAAAGAATGGAAAGAAAAGCTCTGCTCATTTGGCCTCCTTGGTGCTCTGGTCCTTGTCATCTAGAGGACAATGTGAAAACTCCATCCATCACATAGAGTTTTTTTTTTCCAAATCGTTGACTTGATGATGAATTCGGATTGCTGCCTCTTTCTTCACTACTGGAAACTGCAGAGCATTCTTAGGATTCCCATAATGTGGAGTAATTTCAAATCCACTTGGTCCACATTACAACAACCTGAACCAGGGCCGGATCTAGGTATGGGAAGGGGGGGGGGGGGGGGGGGGGTGCAACAATGCCCCCCTAAATGCACTGACTGCCCCACCAAACATGATGGTATCAACCCACATTTCAAAGATGGCATCACCCCAAATTTCAAAGACATTTCAAATTAAAGTGCTTATATTTCACACACACACACACACACACACACACACACACACACACAGAGAGAGAGAGAGCTGCACTAAACAAAACGCATTCTTAGGATGTGTGTGAAAATGAAGGATTGAATGATTTTGTTAGGCTGTAATAAAGCTAAATATTTTTATTACAGCCTAACAAAATCTCAGAAAAAGAAGAATGTCCTTCACGGCAGAATGCACTGGCAAACCGCTGTGTTTGACATGCTCCAATTGAGTTATCATGCATTTTACTTGATGGTTCCATTCGATGGAGCATTAAACAAAAAACATTCTGCGTGGCCTCGGCTGGTAATCCAGACCCCCCTCATGAGCCCCGCCGGCACACAGATAGAGCAGTGGTTTTCAACCAGTGGTCCGGGGACCACCAGTGGTCCCTGAGAGGATTCCAGTTTTGGGTCAGAGAGACTAAACTCAACATCATTCGGCGGTTCGTGGCTCAAATGCTGAATAAATACTAGGGCCCTGGTATGAAAAAGGTTGAACACCACTGGCTTAGTGGAAATGTGCGTGTTTAGGTTTACAGAAACTGCACGCTGTGATTTGTGGCATTTTGTTCGAAATGGACCAATCACACAAGCCTTGGAAGCTAATCTTGGAATCTGGAAAATGGTACAGGTCTGTGTCGATCGCATGACTGTGGGCATAGTGTATACCAAATTCTGTGATGTTTGGATAATCTGGAGTAATCTACATGAAATCTACATACACGTGTTTTGCCTAAATCTGCCCCATATAACAGGTCATTGTGGAATATTTGGGGCAGAGGTTTATTGTTCATCCAGGGAGTGTGTGTGCAAAGTATGGCCTGGATCGGGCAAACGGTGTGGGAGATTAGCTGCACATTGACAGATGGATGGGCGGACGGACGGCCCCCAAACATGCACAGAGTATTGCATGTTCACCAACCTGGTTGTCCTCGCCAGTGGGTCTCCAATTGCGACCAGAAAACATGGTTGTGACTAGCAAGCGAGTGGTCGCGACGTGGATATGGGTCGCTAGTGGATCTCACCCTTCCTGCAGTGTGCACACATACATACAAACCTGTACAGACACGTGCACACACCCAACTCTTGGCTGGGAAGTATTTCATGGGTGCAACATGAATGGACCACGAGACATGAGCCTATATAAGGTTCAACTTCAGTTCAACGACATCATGCTTGTCCGCCATATGAGTGAGCAAATATGAAATCTAGTGTCGGGATGGGAATGCTTCAAATCGTAAATTAGATGACGGGCGAATCAGTGACGTCCTACTGTAGTGCACTGCAGGCCCGAATGTAACATTTCCCAATGGGGGGGGGGGGGCAAGCGAAAATGGTATGGGGGCAGCTTCATCAGGAAGTCTCACCCATACCAATTTCGGTTACAGGACTTATATTAGGCAATTAAGCTACAATAATAACATCAGTTGTTGTTGAACTTGCAACAGGCACACAGCAATGCATGAAGCTAAAAGTCTGGCCGTCTGACTCAGAGTTTTCTTTTTAGAATGATTAGTTTAGCGGTACAACAATTGTAGTTAGCTAGTAGCAATAGTAGTGTTTCAATTTAAATCATTTCAATTATAAGCACTTGAAACTTGAAATATCTTTGAAATGTGGGTTGTTTTGCATGCCGTCATGTTTGGTGGGGCAGTCAGGGCATTTAAAGGGAACCGCCCCCCCCATGCCCATGCCTAGATCCGGCCCTGGCGTACTGTACTCCATGAGTAAAAAAAATGTCCAAATTTCCACTCTCAAGCAGCTGCGCCACCAACCAGTCCGCTGCAAACTTTGTTGTGATTCATCCTTATAGGAACCATCATCACGGCATTAATAACTACTAGGCTAACTAATCAGTCTCCATTTCCTGGGAACATGCGACTGCAGTGTCGCTTGCGTAAGTTGCGTTGGCCATGTTTTATGGCCAATCTAAATTAGATGCTCGAGAGACACAGGAGTTGACGTACGTTATGACGGGGGGAAAAAAATACACCGCGGCCAATTTGCAGCGGGTATATCCGATTATGACTCATTCTCCCGTTTGTCCTCTTACTCACCAGATCTCCCGACGGGAGATCCATATACAGTAACATAAACCTACCGTGTGAATATTATCAACTTGACAAGGGCTTCTGAGATGCACAGAGAGCTTTCAGATTGACTACTGTATGCGACAGGCGCATGTATAAATCCGGCTTGAAGATCGTTCATCATGTTTAAAAAAATAGTACATGTCAAAGAAAAATCACACCCATGTGAAGTGAGGGGCACTCTCATCATCGTACATCATCATCACCGTCGTCTTACTTTAGGCTGAAAGTTTAAAGCCTCTTGTATACTACTACATGTATACTACATGTCAATGTTTGCAGAGCAACAGTTGTGTTTACACTGTAATGTAAAAGTGTCCATTCATTGCCAATGAGAATATATTGTTTGCATGTGTGCACACACACTAAAAGATGAACATAGGAGTGGCTGAAACCACTCAAAAACAGAAAATATGATGCCTATATACAATATATAGGCTACTACTGTATATCTAATACTTATATTATTGTGGGGTGAGGTGATCCTTGAGGATGGTTTGAAATAAAGCTAGTGGTCCAGACTAGAGCCTTTAATAAATAAAACCCTGCAACCTCAACCCTACACTCTGCAAGCAGCGCAGACTCACCTCCACCACCAATGCCACTGAAAGACCGTGGCACTGATGTAATTATAGATTTCCTCCTTCGCAGTTCCGTCGCCCTCCCATTATTCTGCACGCTTCCCACCTTTTGCCATGTAAATGTTTACTCAAGTCATGACATAATCTCCGTCTGCCCGGCGACGACAGGATTGACGTTCTATTTGCGATCGAGAGAGAGAGAGAGCCTGGCATGAGCAAGATGTCTTCCAGTGGATGGAGATGAGCTCTCTCTCTCTCTTCCAATACTGTCCACACACACACACCCAAAAGGTCTATAATAGTGTTTTTCAACCTTTTTCATACCAGGGCCCACTAGTTATTCAGAATTTGACCACCATTTGATGACATTTTCACCGCCACAGACCCCAAAACTAAAGATTTCTTTTGCACTACCAGGCTGGATTTTGGAGAAAACAAAACAGTCAAACATACAGATCAAAATCACCATTAATCTTATACATCCTCTAGTTGTGTAGACTTGGGCTAATTCAGTTGGTGAATATTTTAACTCTTTAGAGTGTAAACATGAAACATTTGGTTTTATGTTTACACTCTCAAAGAGTTACATCTGGTTAACCAACTTTTCATATCCTTGGTTGTTTGATTGATCAGCTTCAAGCTAAGGTTAAGTAGAGAAGTAGTCAGGGAATATTGTCAGAATGATGTCAAATCACAGAATACATTTCTTAGCAAGAAATGTCTTTGTCAAAGTGAAGTGTACAACATATCCCACTTTTGTTTCTACTGAGCCACCCTAGGGGAATTTTTGACAGCTGCTGAAAGCATGGGTATCATTAAAACAACCAATAATAAAGGGGAAAACGTTCTAAATTTCATTATGGCTTTAAGTAGCATGTGACATGTCAAACTTCTGACTCCATTCCAAGCATTAGTTTCGCAACGGAAAAAACACTCCCTGGGGCTATAAACAGCCATAGCCATTGCGACCATACATGTAGGATAAAAAATGGATAAAAGGCCGTATTTGGCCCAAGGAGGAGTGTGCAGTCGTGTCACGCAACGTGTCAAACTAACCCTGTTAGGTTCGACACGTCACACGATACGCAAAGTATAATGAAATTTAGAATGTTTGGCCCTAACATCGGTTCCCCAACTTTCAGCAGCTGTCAGATATTCCCCTTAAGGTGGCTGAACATAAACCAATGTGGGATATGTTAGCCGACACGACTACAAACACATTGGCGCAAAAGAATTTGTGGTGGGAAATGCATTCCCAGATTTTTATTAACATCATCTGACTAAAGGTCACTGCAGCGATAACTTTATCGTCATCTGTCCGGAATAGAACGCCACATTTACACAAAGGCGCCCAGCTACCCCGACGTCCCTTGTGCAAGGGACGCCGGGGTAGCTGGGCACTGGGTAGTCACAAGGGACGTCAGGCTTACCACAAAATAACGACCATAGCAGGCACTCTTTTTTTGACAGGCCTGCTTTGTACCTGTATCAGTGAGTGACAAACGCTCTTCTATCTTAGATCCTTTTGCCAACATCATTCTTGTGAAGGCAACAAAAGGTTGTGTACTGTAGGTGTCTATTGGTTTGTATCATTTATGTTGTTGTGTAAAAAGTGGTCGTGTTAGGTCTTGTTTGTTTGTTTGTACGCTGACATAACGGGGTGTAGAGTTTCTGCTACCTGCTTGCTAGTTGTGGCAGGACGACCCGGGTCAAATTTGCACCTAAATTGGCCGGTCTGGGCCAAATTCGTGACAAAAGTACCCAAAAGCATACCCCAAAGTATCCAAAAGCATACCCAAAAGTACCTACAAGTACCCAAAAGCATACACAAAAGTACCCAAAAGCATACCCAAAACTACCCAAAAGCACCCAAAAGCACCCAAAAGCATACCCAAAAGCACCCAAAACTACCCAAAAGCATATCCAAAACTACCCAAAAGTACCCCAAACTACCCAAAAGGATACGCGAAAATACACAGAAGTACCCAAAACAATCCAAAAGTACCCCAAGTAACCAAAACAACCTCAGAGTACCCAAATGTACCCCAAAGCATACCCAAATGTACCCAAAAGCATACCCAAAAGTACCCAAGACTACCCAAAAGCATACCCCAAACTACCTAAAAGAATACCCAAAACTACTCAAATTGGTTCAGGAAATAAGCAATAGGTGGCACAGTTTTGCCAGTGACGTGAGACGCAGCCCAAAATGCACCCAGGGACTTGAAGCAGGTACGAAATATCAAACAAAAATATCAAGGGAAAATAAGCCTCCTGGTAATAGGACAAACCTGGCAAATGACATTCAGACAGTACTAAACATACTCCAAGATGACAACTACAGGTATGTTGTTTTGGGTACTTTTGGGTATGCTTTTGGGTAGTTCTGAGTACTTTTGGGTATGCTTTTGGGTAGTTTTGGGTATGCTTTTGGGTGGTACTTTGGGGTATGCGTTTGGGTAGTTTGGGGTACTTTGGGTACTTTTGGGTAGTTTGGGATATGCTTTTGGGTACTTTTGGGTAGTTTGGGATATGCTTTTGGGTACTTTTGGGTATGCTTTGGGTGTACTTTTGGGTATGCTTTTGGGTAGTTTGGGGTAGTTTTGCGCACTTTTGGGTATGCTTTGGGTACTTTTGGGTATACTTTTGGGTACTTTTGGGTGCTTTTGGGTACTTTGGGGTATGCCTTTGGGTAGTTTGGGGTACTTTTGGGTATGCTTTGGGTACTTTCTGGTAGTTTTGGGTACTTTTGGGTATGCTTTTGGGTAGTTTGGGGTATGCTTTTGGGTACTTTTGTGTAGTTTTGGGTATCCTTTTGGGTACTTTTGGGTAGTATTGGGTTGTTTTGGGTACTTTTGGGACTTTTAGGACCCTCCCACGGGAGAGCACACTGTGTAACTATGTGTGTGTGTGTGTTCTCCGTTGTCGCCACCATGTCGTGTCGTCTGAATGAGTGTGACAGCCCCACACGCACCCCGTCTGTGATTTGAGCCGTCGAGGTTGTGCATAAATTGGGTTTCCGATCCGTTGCGCGTCGATGTAACCCCTCATTAAGAAAAAAACCTACCATTGATGTTTTTCCACGCGTTCAGACCAAAATGTTATACTGAGCTCTACAGAGCCATGTTGTTACAGATCCGTGCGGAAGGCCACAGCCAATTTGTATCCGGAAAATATCTCTTCTAGTGTTCTAAAACAGCGTATAAGAATGTGCACGGGAGGCATTTCTGGTGGACGCCATAACACAACCCGGGACGCTTCTGTTTGTCCTCATTCGCCAGAGAGAGAGGTGGGGTCACCCAGATTCAAAGACTTATACAGGTGGATTATGGGTCGTTGGAGACGTCCTGCTCAAGCGCCCGGCCTTCCAAGATACCTTCACACACTCCCAAGACCACAGGCATTTTAAAAGGGACAGGCTGCCCCGGTAGGGGGTGATGTGTGTGTGCGCGCCTGTCGTGGGTCCGGGTTTTGAAGAGGGCGAGGGGAAATGAAAAATAAATCGCGTCGGATTCAATTCACAGTATACGATTATTGCGCCAGTTTTTACCCCTGTCAACGCTCATGCCTGTCTGCGGGTTCGTTTGGGGGGTGGGTGGGGGGGTCTAATAATGGTCTAAAACGGTCCCATACAAGTCTGTAACTTAAGGAGGGGGCCTTGAAATCCTGTTCAGAGATTGTTGTGTTGGCTACGCAAGGCTGCAGTCTGCAGTGAACAGAGGGAAGGAACGGAGCCAGCTGAGACCAGGATATTGCATAAAGCCTCAGCGGTGGCCTAAACCATGTGTTTTAAGGCTACTTTCGCCGTTTTATGTTACTTGTAAACCCTAATGTTATATCGTCGGGGTTATATCAATAAAACGATCCCATACTGTACGTATAAAAAACAACAATGTCGCTCATATTATTTTTGGTATAAGTCGCGGGAGCAGCAGCCGTGCTGCTTTTGCTACCAAGAAGAAAACTCAATTTATACGATATTGCCTTTAATGACACTTTTGGAGTAGGAAAGTACTGGAGGAATAGCGGAGGAGCAGAGGCTGATGTATTGCGGAGGATTCAAACCACATGCATGTGAACATTTGGAGGGGGGCTTGTGTTAAGTGGGCTGTAACAGTACGACCACAGCCTGGGGTGTGTATTTAGGGGTCCTTGACAGTGATGTGAAGTACCTAAATATTGTTTGCTCAAGTACTGTCCTATAGAACCATTTTGATGTATGTTGACTTTACTGGAGTGTTTCCAATTTAAAAAAAAACAGTCAAATATTGTACTTAATACATACACTAAGCGATTCAGCCTGATGTACAAAAAATAGCAGATCCATCCAAGCTCACAGCGCTTTGCAACTATAGCTGTGAGCTTGTAGGTCTGCTATTTAAATTTGATTTATACGAATTCAAATATTAGAACACAAAATATTCCACTTGAGTACTATTTCTGTTGGTACTTTGCGTATAATTCATTGCCACTACTTTTGTATTTTCATTTGAGGACATTTGCAATACTAGACTGGCGCTATTTCTGCAATAAAATACCGATACTTTTACTTAACAAAAGTAAAACCTGTGTTTAGATTACTTCTACCGTCACTCTCAGAGCCCTGGGTTGCAGACGTGTAAGTAAGTACAGTATGTTTACTCAAGTACTATACTTAACACTCCGCGTGCCTTTGCAGTAGAGCTATGTCACGCTTTTCATTATCAAATAATAGTTATGACCGGTGCCGTTTAGGTTGATCTACGTCACGCTACGTTGCTCAACGTCGCTGGTTTGATACGATCCCAATGATAACGGCAGCGAGCAGCGATCGCCTCCTGCTAGCAGAGGGACCCAAATAAGACACGGACCAAGAGACAGTGTTAATGGTCATTTTGATCTGTATGTTGGACTGTTTTGTTTCCCAAATCCAGGCTGGTATTGTGGAAAAAAGCAAAAGAAATAATTAGTTTTGGGGTCTGTGGGGCTAAAATGACATCACATAGTTATCCGTGGCTCAAATGCTGAATAAATAGTGGGCCCTGGTATCAAAAAAGTTGAAAACCACTGGAGTACATCGACAGTGCAGCATGTCGACTTGTAAAAGTAGTGTTAGTAGTGTTTCCACCACTGCTGGCCTGTGTGCACGGACCTCCATGACAGCCTGTCACAGCCTGTTCCTGACCCCTGACTCTCCCTGGGGTGCTGAGTCAAGGGGCGGATGTAAAATTTCCCAATTGGGGGGGCAGGAGAAAATGGAATGGGTGAAGCCGCACCCCTGCCATTTTGGTTACAGGACTTTTATTAGGCAAGTATCTTTTTTGCATGCCATCATGTTTGGTGGGGCAGTCAGGCATTTAGGGGGGCATCCCCCCCATGCCCATGCCTAGATCCGCCCCTGGCTGAGTCACAGTTCATGTGATGGTGGTGACAAAGGGATGTGTACTGTGTACGTCAGACAGAAAAGCACGTCCCTGTTAACCCAGCCCCGTGCGTGCGTCAGTCTGGCTCTGCCCATGATCTGACGTCAGTAGTTGGAGCCGATGGAGTGGGTGGCAGCTGCGTACATTCATGGATCACTTCTTTAAAAGGAACCCTGCATATGAGACAAATAATGGTTAAATACATTATACTTGCCCTCTATAACTAGAATTGAACATTTAAAACACATAGAATAAGCTCTTTTGTTTAAAAATAGTTAATGTTTTTATCCCATGGGGGCCGCCATTTTTACTGTGCCTGTCACATGGTCTCATAGTGATGACGTCACCGTAGCTCTGTGTTATAGTACAGCTAATGGAACGTTACATGATTAAAGAGCAATGCAACGTAAAACATCGATGTACTATATACACTGCTCTGTTTGTTATATATGTGACGAGGGCAAGTATAATGTATATTTACCCATATTTGTCTCATATGCAGGGTTCCTTTTAACTGTCTCCACCAGGCCCAAAGGCTCGGCCGAGGCGGTTTTGCACCCTGTCCCCATCCGTGTGTGTTGTGTGTTTACATGTCTGTCCAACTGTCTTCCTGCATGTGAATCTCCAGCACTGGTGGCTCGATCCCAGCAAAAACTGTGCTTCACTCCCTGGATGCCACTCCATGCTTTATATGGATCTGTTATAGTGCCACCAGGAAAAACACATCTTACAGTAGATGTTTAGTCAGATTTTGTCCAAACATCACACAAATCAGTACAGCATATCTGTAGTCATTAAACAAAATGGGTCTTTGGTCAGATAACATTGGCTTCCAAACTTTGAAGGAGTGCAACGTTTTGAATGCCTCAATTGTGAACAACAAAATGTGATTTACATAATTCCCTTTACTGGGCGCATAAAAATATATCAAATCAGCGTTAGAACAAGCCAGTTCTCAATAGCAAAACTGCAATGCATCTGTCATAACATCTGACATAACCACTTGCATTTTCCACGTCGCTCACAGTTAAGGTGGTGATTTCAATATTTTCCCTCAGGTTAATGCTTTCACCTTGCAATGTCTGTTAATTGTGCTAATTCAAAAGGTGACGCAGTCTCATAATTATAGGTGGCACCGGCCTCTCATCAGACATTCTGTCTGAGAGGTGTGATATCTTGCTCATCCGGATGAAACATTTAAATAAAATCCACTGACAGTCGGCCTGGAATAAAATCATAGAGCAGGATAAAAGTATGTGGGATACTTTCATCTCAAATATGCTTTAACACAGCCCATGCATGTTTAGTTAGTGGTTATCAAGTCATAATGAAGGTACTGACGATAATACAAACGTAGTTTGCTTTGATCAAGAATGATTCTATTTTGTATGAATTGATCCATTGAACGGACCACTTTGGGTAAATGGAGCTCAGTCAATTAAAAGCCTCCATTAGCTGACAGAGCATCCTCGCCGAGTGACACATGTGTGACGGGGCGCGTGGATCCCAGTGAGATAATGATGAATGTGGGCTTGGACAGCTCACTGGAAGAACATCTTGTTCTGGTTGACCGGTGAGTGTCTTCTTATTGAAGCCAGAGCCCTGGAGAGTCCTTTTTTTGTCAGGCACACCACAGTTCACGTCGTTGACAAAATTACAAAACAGCTTATCTTTCCACTTGGTCCAATATCCAAGCTACTAATCAGAGTCAGAAGACCAGTCGAACGAAGAGAGTCCTGCACAGGGCCAGATTTAGCCAGCCCTACTAGGGTGGGTTGGAAGAATGGCAATTGTGGGCAACTCCAAAGTTTTTCATATGAAGCAATGGTTTTCAACCTTTTTGACACCAGGGCCATTGACACCAGGCCAGGCTATTTATTCGGCATTTGAGCCATGGACCACCATTTGAGGACATTTTAGCCCAAAGACCCCCAAAACTAAAGATTTCTTTTGCTTTTGTCCACAATTCCAGGCTGAATTTGGGGAAACGAAACAGACAAACATACAGATCAAAATCGCCATTAATCTTCTACATTCTCTATTTGTGGGCTAATTCAGAAGATGAATATTTTAACTCTTGAGAGTGTAAAAATTAAACCAAAATGACCAGCAAGGGTCCATTTGGTTTCATTTTTACGCTCTCAAAGAGTTACATCACCAAATTTC
Organism: Benthosema pterotum; assembly: GCA_039105355.1. Lineage (NCBI taxonomy): Eukaryota > Metazoa > Chordata > Actinopteri > Myctophiformes > Myctophidae > Benthosema > Benthosema pterotum. Next base: position 40,685,955 of record CM076967.1, read on the forward strand.
CACCATATAGCCTGGGGAGTGGGGACCACCTGGAACTCTCTCAAGGACCACTCTGCCCACCCCTGCCCACCTCTAGATCCGACCCTGGTCCTGCGGACAAAACTACTGAAGGGTTGAAGGCAGCAGGGTGTCATTACAAAGAGCCAACAGATGTATCTGCCCTGTTTGAAGTGTACGCTCCGTATTTTTGTTTCCATGGCCTGTAAACACACCAGGCCTGTGAATGAATTATCTTTGGCCCACAAGATGATCTTTAATTACTGTTAGAACTGGCCCTCTGGTATGCAGTAATGATAAGAAATGATAAGAAATGAACACAACTACACAGTACGTCATTGTTCTACTTTCTCAGCTTAATTGAATTACTTTCTCATTTTACTATGAAAGCGGTGCTCGGTGAGGATCAACAAACTGGAAACCGAGCTTAACTAATGAACTTTCAGTTTTGAATGCACGCAGGTTCATCTTTGCATTTATCTTGCTATTAACAGACCTTGATCTTCGAGGGAATCAGATGTTTTTTTTGCTGATATTTCGGCCTGCTGTGTATTTGAGTTTGACGTCGCTACTGTAAATCCTCAGCGCTTAAAATGTGTGCAAACATAGGCCTAATCCTCGAGTACAGTATGTGTACGTGTGTGTGCCACCAGCACTCAGTCACATTGCATTTGACAGGACATGATACATTTTTAAAATGATATTGTGGCAAATAATCACAGAATGTCACTATAATAAGACTTGCAGCTGCTGTATACTCTTTGCTATCTGTCACCTATACTGCTTACAACAGTGTTTTACTAGCCTGATTATCAGACTCGAGTCTGAGCTGCGTTGATCGGTTGATCTGCGTTGATTGGTCTGGACCATGCTAGTGTTTTACCAGATTTTGCCGTTTATGTCAAACAACACCATTAGACCACCATTAACCCCTGCACCCTCTAGATGGCGTTTGCCGGTTTGTGCACCCCAAGGGGTGCACGTACCACCGTTTGGGAACCCATTGGGTTAAGTGATGCACTGGTGGGGTTAGGATGAGTGGATGTTGTGCCGACCATGTGTTTTCAACAGCTCGGTGTTTTAAATCCAACCCGTAAGCCATGTGTTGCACGTCTCTCCCCCTCTCTAATTGGACGGTAAATTGATGTCAGGCTGAAGTCTCCCACAATTACAATCTACAAGCTAAGCATTCAGCAGACACTCTTATCCGGAGTGACTTGCAACGTGCGAGTTCTGAGCAAAGCGGTGTGACCCCCACCCCCGTCCTCCCGAGTCAACCAGCCAACAGGGTAAGCGATCGAGTAATTGTAGTGCCAGGAAATCAGTGTTGTGCCGCAAAGTAACTCGGATATCTGACATTTTCTGGTTCGTTGAACAAGGAGCGCCCCAATGTAAACAGGCCTTAGTGCCTTTCTGGGTTTTATCTTGTTAGCAGACCCTGCGCTGAACTGCATTCCTCAAACCGTGCTTTTTCTGCAAGTGGTTAGTAAAATATTCAATCAATCAATCAAACATCAGCTCCCATTGCGGTGATCCGTATCCGTCTGCCGAGGTGCGATGTACACAGCACCACCGCATGGTCTCCAAATGTGGAATGAATCAGCAGACGTAGAGCGCTGTATAGCATGTACACACGATTCCCAGAGACCCAGGATCTGCAGGCCACCCACCCCCATAAGTCATGCTGTCTCAGCTCTGATGTGAAAGACGGTTGAGGGGGGAGGGAGGGAAGGAAGGAGGGGAGGAAGGAGGAGAGAGATGGAGCTTTTGGCAAAACAGACCTGACATCAATCACGGTTTGTTTTATTGGCTGATGCCGTCAGATCTCCCCCCCGATGGTTGGCTCACGTGTTTCGGGTCCGCATGGGGGGACATGCTCCCATTCACAGCAGCACATGCACTGCACTAATGGAAGCATTTATGGAATTAATGAATGATGAAGAAGCAGCTCGACAAGATCGTCAGCGTATAATCAAGGCAGAAACCCCCTCCGCGCTGCGGGGTACTTCGAGGCATGTGTCGGGCAGCTGGGCTTTCGCATTCCAGTCACCTCTTTAACCTTTTTTTTTTCTCCCCCTGGGACTGAACACGGTGTCCCAAGCAGCAGCTCTTGGAAGACTGCGCCAATTTGTCATGGTGCCCAAAGTGTTATTTCACTGACAACAGGCCAGTCGCTTTGACATCACAGATCAGGAAAGAGCACAGAGGTCCTGTACCATCCTCAAGCCCATCGTGAATCTCCTGGATCACCTTGCAGAATGCAGCACACTCCTGAAAACAATATAGTGTGTGGAACTGTGGATTGATGCCATCCTCTACCCTGCTCCATGGAGCAGGGTAGAGGATGGTCACACATGGTCATCGACCTCTTCAGTGTCTTCACCTTTCAGCCAGAAGCTCTCAGTGTCGCAGATGAACGGGTGGCCTGTGTGTCGAATACACAAAGTAAATTGTAAATGGTAAATGGCGCATTTATATAGTGCCTCTATCCAAGGCTCTTTACATAACTTGTGCATCACATTGACCCATTCACACACACACATTCATATACTGATGGCAGTGGAAACCATGCAAGGTACCTACTAGCACATCAGGAGCAATTAGGTGTTCAATGTCTTGCTCAAGGACACTTCGACACTAATTCTGCGGGAGCCCGGGATCGAACTGGCAACCTTGTGGTTACCATCTGGTGACTGTACCCCTGAGCCACTGCCGAAAGTCCGATCACTGATCAGCTGTGAAAGCTGGCAAAAAAGGCAAGGGAATCTCTCACGTCAGAAATCATGCGAATATCCGGTGACCAATCGGGAGCAGTCAATCGACAAATCCCACGTGCACTGCAAAACAAGCGGCGCCTGAATGTCGTGTGATTCTTTGACAGATAGACAGATTGATAGACAGCATGTGCCATACAAATGTGTTGTAGTCCTCGATGCATATATCACAATATGTGTTGCACTGCACGAGCCTGGTTCTGATCCCGCATGTTTGAGTCCCATGACTCATTGTTAGAATGGACAGTGTATACAGTACATGTCATCATAACCAGAAGTCATTCTGAGTCCATTTTGTTCCAACTTTCTCAGCCGCAAGGCTCTCAAGTGGGACGTTACTGTGGTAATATCGTCCCACACACTTAGGAACTGGGAAGCCATGTAGCTATAGCGTGTGCACTATGATTAGCAATAATACATTTGCCTTCTTAATATTAACATCACTGATATTTATTTAGGCAGTTGATTCCTACTGAACAGGCCACCACCGTTGACTGAGATTTACCAAATTCGTATGTTGAAGGCTCTGGCTACAGTGACGACTGGCTAGTGTGGCCAAACACTATATGCACTCCCACGACTCCCAAAAAAACAAGTCTCACGAGTTTCTGAAGTCTCTGCATTCCTGCTCCTTCCTCCTGGACTTTACTAAAATGCTTCATGCTTTAAGAAAAGACAAAACAAAAAGCGCTGTGTAGTGTTGAATTCTGGGCCACTGGGCAATGTCATGAAACGGGCGGGACTGCACAGCTCTATTCATTTGGCAAAAATAGGCAAACACTCAGCCAACATTTATATTACATCTACAAACTCACACTTTTTTGAAGGGTGCTGGTCCGTCCTATGCCTGTCTTTGTGCGTACACATGCCCCCTATAGCGGTGACTTGATTGGGTGAGCACGGAGTTTAAGGATTCAAAGGGAAGGACAGAAAACCGAAGACACCAAAAGTGATTTGCCGGATTTGGAGGATTAAAAGTGAAGGACATAGAAAAGTGAGGATGGCAATTGCGACCAGCGGTCAAGAAGTGACGATACCAATTGTTATTGGCTGGAATGATGGTGCATGAGGATAACGGCACCCTTCGCTTCACACAGGTGTGATTGTTTTTAGAACTTGTTTAGCTTTGTGTCTCATGTCATTCATGTTCTCATCTCATGTTCATGCTGCTCTCCCTCTGATTGCAAATGTGTGTTATTGAGTAATATACAGTACCGGGTATATGCATTTAATTCAACTTGGGAATTGACAAAGTTGAATGAGCTAGGAGTTTGTATAAGGTGCTGTGTGTGTACAATATGTGTGTCTTGTCTTCTCCGTGGGTGGTATTTGGTGTGTGGGGTCTGTGAAGATGCCGCAAGGTGTGTTTATTATACTATGTGGGGAGATCTTTCCTTTTTTAAATTCTTGTGGGGACACTGGGCCACTGCCATACAGTAAACAGTGCGCGCACACACACACACACACACACACACACACACACGCACACACACACACACACACACACACACACACACACACACACACACACACACACACTACACACACATTTTGTCTGCCTGTATGCACTTGCAAGCGATTGTATGCGCAGCATGTAATCTACCTCTAGGTGTTTGTTTGCGATACATGCATGACATGCGTTGTATGTGTTGAGTACATGGAGGAAATCTTCGCAGACAGTCTGGTCTGCGCAGACAGTCACAGTCGCTGTCTGCTGGAGTCAGCAGTGTGTGGATGTGGATAATTGCAATCTTGCATTCCAAACATTCCTGCATTGATTGCCATCTAGCAACCACTCACCTGATTAAAATGGCACCACATCCCCTCACCCGTTCAACACACACACACACACACACACACACACACACACACGCACACACACACACACACACACACACACACACACGCACCCCCCCCCCCCCCCCCCCCACACACACACACACGTGAGAATCTTGGCACTCACCCATGAAGTACAGTACATACAGCAAAATGTTGGTGAAACTGTAGAATACAGTATACCGTATTAGTTCTGTGTATTGAAAGCGCCCATATGACCCAGAAATGTTTGATTTAAACTTTTATTATTCAAATGTAATCTATAGCAAAAGCGATTAAGCTTGATTGCTAAAAGTTGAACATTGAGCAATTTGATTTATTAGCATATTATGTGACCATACCATTAACATGTTTAAGTAGCAAGTGACATGAAACTAGTGGGGTTTTGTGATGCTGAATCGATGAAATATGATGATGTTAGCACATTTGGGAATGTAGCGTTGTATGTACATTTTTATCCCAAGGAGTGTTTATTGGGAAAAACGAATGTTTGAAGTGGAATCAGCATCATGGAATCCCCTTATGTCTCATATGTCACTTGCTACTTAAACAATGATGACATTTAGGTTATTTGTGTCTCATGTAGGATGATGATGGTATGGTCACATATTCTGCTAATAGCTAAAATTGCTCAACGTGCAACATTTAGCAAACAAGCTAAATATCGTCCATTAAGGCCTATATAGATAACATTTCTATCATAACAGTTTACATTAATCACCGTTTCATCATGGAATTCCCAGTAGGCTATATTAAGCAAAGACTGCATGTGCTAACCAAGCAAAACAACCACAAGATAAGAGTAATAAATCATTCTACTGGTTGCTGTGCAACAACACACACCACCGGCTTCTTTCCCTGATTTCCACTCTATCTTCATTCGAATGAGCATAGTTGGCACGAGAAAAATGAGTTTACATTGCCAAAACGAGTGTCACAATCTAATAAAAACAGTTGAAAATGAGGAAAGTGATAAGTTTGTATACCGTTGGAGGGGGTAGTGCATTTTGTGCACATAAAAGTTATGCGTGCAATCACGCATGCACGCACGCACTAGACCCTGTGTGAGTCTTTCAAAAGTGCTAAAAACACCACTCACCACGAAACAAAACAGAAAACGGTTTTGCGGTTTTGAATGATGAAATGCTGTTGGTCTAGTGGTGCCACAGTTGAAGTTAGTTAGTAGTGGTAGTATTTCACATCATTTTAAATATACTTTAAGCACTTTAATTTGAAATATATTTATTTGAAATTTGGGTTGTTCTGCAAGCCATCATGTTTGGCTTGCAAACATGATGCCCATGCTTAGATCTGGCCCTGAGACAGACAGCCACTGGGCATAATGCGATAGGTCTCATGTGACATGTTTACACACAATCCATCCTCGGTCGGTGCCAGGGCTTGGCTAAAAAAAAGTGGATAGTTTGAAAAAGAAAAAAAAATGAAAAAAACAAAACAAGACGGATGCTGTTTCCCATATCCCTTATGTACCATGAAACCCAATCAAGAACTCTCCAACCCGAGCATGAAACCACAAATTTCCATTCATCACAACAGCCTGGTTGAGACTTTTGTTAAAGAGGGAGAGAGAGAGAGAGAGGGAAAAAAACGGGTTTGGATGTAATTGCCAACCGTTTCTGGCGTTGCATAAAAGAGTGTTTGCGATACGGTTGAAAGACATACAATCATAATAACTCAGTCTTTCTGATGTACGTGATGATTACAGATAAGTGTTTGGCATGGAAGGTCACAACATCATCAACATGGAAAATTATATGAGATCAGTTCTAGTTAAGCCCTTGCATTTGTGCTGTTACACAAAATGTGTTGGGAAGTTTAACATCTAATGGCCAGATTTCTCAAGCATTTCAAAACAGTAACTTTCTAATAAAAAAAGGACACACTCATCCAAAGAAATTTACATTTACATTTTGTGGTATATGGGTGACATCAGTGGAACTGCCAAACCTGTAAAACCAGGAGGTCCAATGTACTTACACAGGATCAATTCCTACTTCCAGCAGGTGTTCTTTGAATGTAAACATATGAAGTCTTCTTAGGTCATAAAACATTGCTGTACGTACAGTACAATCATGTGTAGAGAACCTTATTGGGCCTAGGACATTGAGGAGGATGGCTCTGACCCAACCTGTGAAACCATTATGGTTGTGTTCAATCATCATCAAAGTGCAATACGTGCCACGTTGCAAGGTACAATTCTTCACTGGGTTGCACTGGACCACTAAGGTGCACTAATGTTGACCCAACATGCAATGTATGCAATCACCAGGATCCAGCTATAGTCTTTTCTGATATGTTTTGGACTTGTCCTTCTTTGTTACTGTTGTGAGTTCTCTGGCATGACCCGTTATTCGGATCCAATGTGGGGAAAAGAAAAATTGGAAGAAAATGAATACACATTGCATCGTTCTACCTTGAAATTCAATCAACCGTGCCTTTTTATCGCACATTGACAATCTTGCACTTGTGCCCTCAGCTGAACCTGATAGAGTCTGTAGTGTAGCCAATATAAATGATTGTAGTCATTCTGTTGTGTAATAACGTCTTGCTGCACACCTGCTTATCACCTCGCTGATATGTACAGTCAGATTGCTTTCTAAACCATGCCTAATCCTGCAAGGGCCAGGCATGCATGCATGGATACATACATATACATGCATACAACATACTGTACATACATACTGCAAGATCTAGTGGCTGTTCTGTATAGCAATAGGAGTTCATGACATTCTGTATCTTATTTTGTTTTATTTATTTTTCTCGTTTTACTTTCTGTGTGTACAGTATCTGCACGTGTTGTTTGTTTTTGTGTTGTCGCTCTTTTTATATCTCATTCAATTCATCTTTCCTCTTGCTTAATATTTGACTGTTTCGAGATGCCTTGTTTATTACTACCATACTATGTGCGGCCCACATTGTAAACCTCTGCTGCTCAGAGATTACTCTCACTAACACATGCTTTGTTTGGATTTCAGAGCAATTCTTTTTTTTTGTTTGTTTTATCAATTGGATGGAATTAGAGAAACAGGATAGCACAGATGTAAATACAGGGGACAGCTTGCGCTGAAACGTAAAACGGCACCGCTTTGATCACGAGTAGCTCCGGTTCAAACGGTCACTTTGATGAAGTCGGGGATGAAATGCAAACAGTAGATCATTCTCATCGCGAACAAAATATTTCTCTAAGCCGAAACACATGCACAGCATGTTCATATGGACACACACACACACACACACACACACACACACACACACACACACACACACACACACACACACACACACACACACACACACACACACACACACACACAGGTGGTCACAGTTTCCAGTTTTGACAGTTTTTCAGTGTGTAGGCCTAGCTGACCCTCCAGTTCCTCTCTCTCTCTCTCTCTCTCTCTCTCTCTCTCTCTCTCTCTCTCTCTCTCGCAGGGAGCCTCCTCTTTAGCTTTGACAAGCTGTGTAATTATGTATAGATGCTTTTCAGCGAGCGACAGAAGATACTTCTAAAACCTTTACTGTCAGGAAAGGTGTATATTAGTGCCTCATACCATACACAGCACTCAGCACACACACAGGCATGCATGCATGCACGCACACACACGCACGCACGCACGCACGCACACACACACACACACACACACACACACACACACACACACACACACACCTCGTCCTAACTGTAAACTTCTTACCGATGCCAGGTCCTAAAATGGCCTGCATTTGTTGGACCCTAAAGACATTCCATAGCGCAGGGGTTTTCAACGGGTGGTCCGGGGACCACCTGTGGTCCCCAGCTGGTCCCCAGCTAAATGATGGACACTTGGCAACCAAATGGACCCTTATATAGATCTGTAACTCTTGGGAGCGTGAAATGAAACCAAATGACCCTTATAGATCAATTTGGTTTCATTTTATGCTCCCAAGAGTTAAATTATATTTAACATCGGAATCTACAGTTCCACACATTTAGAAAATGTAGATTTTTTTTTTTTTTTTTTTTTTTTTTTACCAGTTATCTCTCTTAAATTGTGGAAACAAACTTGAAAATCCTGTCCGAGAGACTAAACTCAACATCAAGTGGTGGTCTGTGGCTGAAATGCAGAATAAATAGTGGGCCCTGGTATGAAAAAGGGTGAAAGCCACTGCCACAGAACATTCCCCCTGTTTCCGGAAAATGTCTTGCACAAAGATCCACGGGGAGTAAGATCACCGAAACATGAATATGGATATCCATAAGCTCCTCTCGCAAGGCCCTCCTTGCTGCTGCTGCTGCTCACCTATCAGATGCAACAATCTGTCACACCCAAGACCTCACTTCGCCTCTATCCAAGACTCCAGCCCAAGAAAAATGACTGATGGACCAGGAAAAGGCCTTATATAGCGAGATCCAACTCCACACTGACACCGACAACTCCGACGGATTCTATGACGTGCATCAAATCACGTCTCTGGGCTTGCCGGGAAGGAAAACCATAACCCATCATGTTTTAGGTCCACCACAAGGAGGACATACAACAGAACAGCCCGCTAGACATGTTCCTCCTCGCCGCAATCACTTGCCTTTACAACGCACAGCTTTGGAAACCACAGATTGGGTTCACATGCTGTTCCCACCGGATGGGAATCTGTTTAATATCCATGCAGCGCCTCCAGGCCGTCACCAGAATGACCACCCAGCACCAACTACTACCTCTGTATACGCGCTGGACTGAAAGCGAGGAACTGTGTGTGTGGTGCGCGTGTCGATCTGTGAACAACTCATGCCCGGTGCTGTTGGACCGATCAGCCTGAAACGGTGCAAAACTCCCTGTGAGACAAGGAAGGAGAACCTCTGCCCTACGTGTTTTGGCCTTGCCTATAATAACTCTTGAGTTGTCGATTATGACTCAGCCTCCCAAAGAACACACGTTCTGCTTCTATTCCTACTGATTGTATCCAAAACTCACACAAGTCTGTGCATACTACCTCTGGGCTCGTGTGAACAAGGTCGTATCAGTCAGTTTTGTCTGCCCGCAAATTTGTATGTGTGGACCGCAGTCTAATACCTACTTCAGTAAGCCCCTCCCCAAACTGCTATGGTCCAATCACAGCTAAAAAAAACCATGTGACAGGCAAGAGGCAAACCACTCTGAATAATTTTCCTATATGATAAAACAGTGTTTCAAAAAAATATCCGGAATATTTTTTCCGGAGCTGAATCCACTGATTTTGAACATCTGGTTCCAAAAATGAACTAGTATTTAATGTGTAATGTCGATGATATTTACAGTATATCAACATAGCTGGAAAGTGTCCAACCCATGGTTGGACAACTGGGGAGGGGGTGCGGCACTGCGGCTTATTACTGCAAGGTCTATTGACACAAATGGGCCTTTGAATTAATTGCATAAATGTTTATTTTCTATATTATGGTTGCTATGGTGCCTGTCCTACTGCACAGGAGCAGTCCCTAGCCAGACACACACACACGCACAGTCGCACACGCACACACACTTGTGGACACACGTGTGGACACAAGTAGCAGTAGCACTCATGGATTTGTGCATACACACCATGAGAATATGCACATCGCTTTGTGGCACGCGTCACGATAAACGCATGCCGCTCGGCTCGCTAAAGCTGCAGATACATGAGGAAACAATCAATTTCAAGCTGTTGCACGTCGCTCCGCGCTGTGGTTTAAGTCAAGAAAATTGCTATCTACAGTATGTGTTTCTCAACCTGTTCGCTCGCGAGCATCTCAACAAGGGGAACGAGAATCCAGGCAGAAGCGTGAAGGTTTTTGTTGTGGGCATTGAGGAGAGGAGAGACTAAGCACTTTAATTGTCTGTGTAGTGCAATCAAACAAATATTTATAGTAGCTTTGTTTTGTATGCGTAACGGCGCAGTGTAACAGGCAGGCAGGCAGGCAGGCAGACGACAGGGCTTGTGTGTGAGTGTCCGTCATTCATAAGGCATGGGCGCCCCGGTGGAACAGGCCGTCGCAGAGCCTGCTGGTCTGTGCCTTTAGGGCTGTGGTAATGTTTGCCAGACGGTAGCGACTCAAAGAGTCTGCGGTGGTGGTTGGGGGAGGTGGGGTGGGGGTGCAGGCTGCTGGGGTCTTTGATAACTCAAACAGACTTTATTGACACACACCGTCCATTGTAGACCTACCTACCGTAGCCTATATCTCTGGGTTCCATATATGACTTTGGCGAACGAACGTTTCCTGTATACAGTAAGTGAGCGTCCAGTGCAGTGGACCTCCATCGCTCAGGGCAAACGCCTTACTCTGCTCTTGTAAAAAAAAACAACAAGCTCCGTGCACAGCTGCTCTTCAAAGGCCAGGGTTACACGCTGTGCCGAGTCCAAAGGAGTAAGTAGAATGTGCTTTGGGTTACAGCACAGCATTTTGGCCACACGAACCATGCTCATCAATCCGACGTAGCGTAGTAAAAAGGTATTCCAACCGCCCAAGCGAACCAACCAACCAGCCAACCAATCCACCCACCCGCCCACCGTTCCACTGTACACGTACAACGGCTATGTGGAAATCACGCTGAGCCAACACCTGAATGACAGATGATACATCGTCAGCCGGCTGTCGCCAAAATTTCCTAAGGCCCCCAGAATGGTGGCACACGACCTCGAATAGTACTCAGATGGAAGCCATAAAATTCACTTTCTTTGAGCCAATTCAGATAATTACGGTTCATCATCGGATCATCACTCACGTCTCCTAAGAATAATTTGCAACATTTTCTTCCTGCACAACACAGAGGTCATGGAGTTAACCATTAAAGAATGCCCGTGAAGATGCTGTTCCTTAAAGGGGGGGTGCTGTGATTTTTGTATTTTTTCCAATTTTGTACATGTTTAAGAGGTGACAGTATGTAAATAGACCCCTTGGTGTGTTTTTATGTGCAATGATGTCTTCCCTTTGTATTTAGGGTTTCTTCCTGGAGGCTGAACCTTTCCAGCCAAATGTGCCAATGAAAAAAACTTCAATATAGTGACATCATGTGCTCAGCCCCTCCCCTAACTCCTCCCCCTTTATCATGCAACTAAAGCTGTGGGTCTGGCTTCAGTTCAGGTGGATCTCCACCCATCACCACCCACCAGGCAAACCAGGCATACTTAATGAACTGGCTGAGTGGAATTATAAACAATGACAGTTTAACAAACACTGTACACTTTAATACCCGATGATGATGTTGGTAGAAAATGGTAGAAACAATCATGCCACTCCATCTTTAAGGAACAATGTAGACTAGCTTGTACAAAATGATGGACATGTATGATGTGTGTGGAGACTAAAGATCTTTGACTATTGGTGGCTTATCTGGGTAAAAAGGTAGAACTTTTCTACTGCATGTTCAGTTTCATAACCATACCAGTAGATTTGGTGGTGGTTTATAACGTGGAATTAATTTTGATTTTTCTACTGAACGTTAGAAACCAATCATTCTTACAAGACTTGTTATGGCCCTTATCCTTGGCATAATTGTTTCAGGAACATGTCTGTCTCTCTCTCTCTCTATCTCTCTCTCTCTCTCTCTCTCTCTCTCTCTCTCTCTCTCTCTCTCTCTCTCTCTCCTTCTTATTCTTCCTCTTATTCTCCTCTTCCTCCGCCTCCTCCTTTTTGCAAGCATATACAGAAACACACAAAGCTGCATAGGAATAGTAACAATTTTACATGTTTATACAATTATTTTGAAAACAAAACTTTTTGAGGTGTTTCTGAAAACTTTGCTCTCTTGTGGTTAAAACAGAAACTTGAGGATCTTCCTCAGACACTTGACGGATAGGTCCATGTCGTGCTTCAAAGAAGGCACGTCCGACATTTTCCTCCACCCTCTCTGCGCTGTTTTCTATTATTTACCTTATTTCCTCTCTTTTTTCTCTGACTGGCTGTTCGGTCTTTGTTAGAGGAGACACGATGTGCTGCACGCCCTGTGATGTTCACCGCTTTAGTGAGAGAGAGATGGAGAGAGAGAGAGACTCACCGACAAAGACAAGAGAGAAAGCGCTGTGACATCAGCATGGGTTCAAGACTGGAAGTCAGTATGACTTTGACTATTGGTGAGGCATTCATTCCAGGCCTCGCCAATAGTATGTACCGCACGTACACCACACGTGAACATTTTTAGATTTCACAAAATCCCTTTCCCCACAGACTTTCTTCTTTTTCCATTTCTAACATTTAGTCTTAGCTGAATGTTTATGTTTTTCCATTTCCTTGCTCAATGTGTTGCCTTTTAACAATTTCTCTCCGAGAGAGAGGGCTTATCTGCACACCCGATTTAATTTTGAGCAGGTGCGTTGGTCTAGGACAGGGAGGAGACCGGCATACCGCCACTTACTGGTTCAAATTATTTAAAGAGTCATGGACCAACGCTTCGGCCTTATGCCTTCTCCAGGCATTCTGAAACATATAGAACCTATGTTGCAAAAATCCGAAGAACTGACTGGTTGGCAAGTGTTCAGTGTTGCAGTGTTTGTCTGTCTGAACGTTCAGAAGAAGGGCCACCTGATGGCTGCATGGTACAGTTAGGCTCGGATGCATGACAGTGAGTTACCCACTTCCATTGCGAGGTAAATTCACTCTTCATCTTTGCACTGTCCACTATTAATAACTAGATTAGCACTCGGTAGAGTGCCAACTTGTGCAATGCGCACAAGTAGGCCATGGCCGTACTTGTGCGTGAGCAGAGCCATCAACCTCAACCCAGCCTAAAGACACTGTGTTGAAGACTTGGACTTCCCTATCGTTATCTGGAAGTAAGAGTGACATCCTCAGGCCATGCAATTAAGTAACCTGAGCATAGCAGGTGTTACATGTCACAAGACATGATGCCTCCCACTGGCAGCTGACTACTCTGGAAGAAACAATCAGCTAGGATGTGGAGACAGTTGCACACACCAGTCAGGGAGAAACGCACAACATTGTTCTTGTGCAAACAACGTGAAAACAAAAACATCTGAAAATGACAAATTGTTCAGAAACTCGCGTCCGCTTGTAATCTGGTTAGTATACTGACGACTAAATAATGGTGCTTTTCGACCGCGTGTTCAGTTTCATAACTGTGTGGGTGAGTTTCCTTGTTTATAACGTGGAATTAATTTTGTTTTTGCTCCAGAACGGCATAGTCAGAAACCAATCATTCTTACAAGACTTGTTATGGCCCTTATCCTTGGCCTAATTGTGTCATGAACAGCTCTCTCTCTCTTTCTCTCTCTCTCTCTCTCTCTCTCTCTCTCTCTCTCTCTCTCTCTTGCACACACACATGCCTCCATCAGGGCGAACATCTGGGAAGTGTTTCTGCAGCTTCAGCATCTTGTTTTTCTTTGTAACACTGGAATGATAGGGAGGCTGAAGTCTTGTTTATAGCCATTTTATTTGGGAAAACCCAACAGAAGATCAACTCCGTTGTAAAGCTGCAAGCGAGAATGGTGAAGGGGGAAAAAGAATGGCAGTGACAGTTTTAACAGTAAAGCCCTCCATTAAGAATAGGATAGATGTTTCAGAAGAGAGCTAATGATGCAGTAACATAATGTGAAGCATCATAAATTAGGCTTAAAGGGTTTTTTCACTTAAACTTTTGGTCATGCTATCACACCCCAGGCATTTTTTAAGTTGCTTGATTTGGTATTTAGATTCATTGTAGATATACTGTATATACAAACCCATTATAGCACAAAACTCCATTCTAACCATGATAGATTAATCAAAAACACCCAAACTTTTTGATTTTGTGAGCGTTGCTGGAGGTGCCCCCCCCCCCCCCCCCCCCCCCCCCCCCCAAAAAAAGAAAAAAATATATATGAAAAAACGAATGAAAAGTAAAGTCAAAGTGCAGTGGGTGTTGGGCGTTAACCAAATGAGCGTCAGCATTCCAAGCCTGGCCATTTCATATACTCTAGGTGAACAATCAGCAAAAAACAGGCAAACATTTGCCAAACATATCTGATCTGATATCTGAAGTTGGCCATTTCCGACAGACATTTGGGGCTCAATTTTTGTCCCCGCTAAACCCCTTATCCCTTAACTTCTTTGCCTTTTTAAACTATTAAAAAAGAACATTTTCTATAGTTTAAATGGCCAGTCTACAAGCTCACAATGTGTCAATAGATTGGCACGTTGAACTATTCCAAAAGGTTTTTCAAAATAGTAAAAAAAAATGATAAGGGGTTTAGGATAAGGGGTTTAGATGGTAACGAAAATGGAGCCCTTGGTGTAGAGGGAAAGTATGTATACAATCGATCGATGCAACATCTAGTAAACCTGAAATTTGAAATTTGTGAAAACCAGCTAATCCCCTTGACCTAACGGCACTTACCGACACCAGAGACATCGGCCACTTCCCAATCTTCTTCCTACCACCGCCCACCTGCATAATAAAGCACCAAAAAGCCTAAAAACTTTGTCAGGCGAAGTTTTTAGGCTTAAAACACTTGAACCCCCAAAAAACAACTGATTGTCAACAGCAGAGAAGAATGTGGTTAGTTTGAAGGTTGACAGCAGGAGCTGAAGGTTCAGACTGTGCTGGGCACACAGTGTATGCTGCGTGCACTGTAATGTGGAACAGAGAGAGACAGAGAGCAGGGGGTGACTCAGCGGCCATGGGTGCCATGACACACACACAGACACACACACAGATCAGGGGCGGATGTAACATTTCCCAATGGGGGGGGGGGGGGGGGCAGGAGAAAATGGTATGGGGGGGCTCCATCGCCCGTGTCGCTTCACGCCACAGGCGACCAAGTTGCACCCATACCATTTTCAGTTACAGGACTTCAAGTCAAGTAAAGCATCAATAATAACATCAGTTGTTGTTGAAGTTGCAACAGACACGCACCATGCATAAAGCTAAAGTTCTGACTCAGTTGGTGTTGGTTTAGTAGTGCCACAATTGCAGTTAGTTAGTAGCAGTAGTAGTGTTTCAAATCATTTTAATTATGAGTACTTTAATTTGAAATATCTTTGAAATTTGGTTGTTTGCATGCCAACCCCCCCCCCCCCCCCACCCAGCCATGCCCATGCCTACGCGGATGGCTTTGAACCGTCTCCACAAGTTTTTCCAAACGTTCGTTTCTTCGACTCGCCTCTGTCTAACTTTTGCATTTTTTCCACGCCGTAACAACCAAAACGGTTTTAAGACCAACAAACAGCTAGAACTCCAAATAGAGACAATCTCTCAGGAGGAAGAAAGAGAGCGAGGGGAGTTGGGGTTCAGGAGCGGATCTAGGCATGGACATGGGGGGACAATGCCCCCCTAAATGCCTAGTCTGCCCCACCAAACACGATGGCATGCAAAACAACTAACTACAATCGTCACACCACTAAACCAACAGCATTTCTTCATTGAAAACAGAAAATTCTCTGAGTCAGACCTTTACCTTTATGAATGCTGTGTGTCTGTTGCAACTCCAATAACAACTGGTTTTATTATTGATGCGACACAGGAAGCCACCCCCATACCATTTTCACCTGCCCCCCCCTCCCCAATTGGCAAATGTTACATCCGCCCCTGGTGGGAGGTAGGGGGTATCACTGAATGATGCCGTCCGTTGCTCGGATCACTTACACAACCTCTCTGAAATCTGAAAATGATTAAGAGACTCGACCCCGAGGGCTGTAATTTCAAATCCTACGTGTATTTTACCGAGCAAATATATCGCTAACTGTGGTCCGGGGTCCGGGTCTCGTTCCAGCTGTTTCGGAACATTTCCAAGCAAATACCAGATTTACTCACATGATATTAAGAGTCAAGGAACGAATAAATAGCGATAATTCAACTCGGCAAACCGATGATAAGGCAAGGGAAACCAGATGATAGAGATAAGTGCGTCATTACAGCTGTGCATAGGGCCCCCCCTTTCGTTTTCATGTTTTTCCTGTTATCTAAGTCCACCTTTCATGTATTCTGTGGTGTATTTTTAGGCCCCGGACATTTATATTGTCCAGTCCTCTTAGAATATGCAGCGAAACACGATGATTCAATGACTCCTCGCCTAGAAGAGGATCATATATTTCATACATTTCACACACACATACACATACACACTAATAAAAGTCAGCGCAGGCATTTCTCACAACACCATGACCTTTTGCAGGAATATCATACCGCCTTTGTTCTGTTTTGCTTCTTATTGATGCCGTGACCTATGACCCCCCAGAGCCATTACTGTTGGATATACATTGTTAATGGCCCTGGACCTCCGTGTTGACTGCTTTTACTATACATCTGCTCTGGTGCAATAAGTCTGTTTTAATGCTCCCTAGAGAGACACAGTATACATTTAAAAGGGAAAAAGGGCAATTTCCTATATATATTGTCGGAGTTGGTTCTCTTTTTCTGGCCGGCACTGATTTCACAATAACGCACGCTCTTTGGTTTCTTGCTGTGTTGTTTTTTCTGTGGTTTAAGCTTTGATTGGAAATCCCATTCTGTTGCTCTTTGCAGCTGGAACACTCTATTGATCTCTATGGTAACCTGTCCTCCCCCCAATCCACCCAAAGATAAGAGCCAAAACGATGCCATTCATCACGTGTACGTGTGTGTGTGTGTGTGTGTGTGTGTGTGTGTGTGTGTGTGTGTGTGTGTGTGTGTGTGTGTGTGTGTGTGCGTGCGTGCGTGCGTGTGTGTGCGCGCGCGGGCAAGTGTGGTTGAGAGACTGAGAGAGAGAGACTCCGGGAAATGGAACAAATGAAGACGAGAGAAAAGAAAGCTAGTGAGAGATACAGTAGTTTGAGTGTGCTTGCAATTACAACAGAGAATTTAAGGGGAGGGAGAAGGAGCACATGACAGAAACTGCAGCACTTGGCTCTGATTGGATATCCCCGGCCAAGCATCGGCCGATTTGGCTTTTAAGCTTAAGCACTTTTTCGACCGTCGCCTGACATGCTGCTATCGGCCGAATCGGCAGCTCTCATAGACAAATAATGGATGTCGGCCGATGTCGTTTGTCCATCGCCCGCTGTTAAAACGTACTGTTAGTTCCATAATCTATCCCAGTGTTGATGTGTTCTGTTGTTCCCCTTTATCTAATTCAGTGCTTTTCAACCAGTGGTCCTTGAGATGGCTCCAGGTGGTCCCCAGTTGGGGACCACCTGTTGGTTAACCTGTTGGTTAACCTGTTGGTTAACCTGATAAAAAGTTGGTTAGCCAGATGTTCCGGGTCCATTTGGTTTCATGTTTACACTCTCAAGAATTAAAAATATTCATCGTCTGAATTAGCCCAAGTCTACACAACTAGAAGATCATCTTGGTCTGTATGTTTGCCTGTTTTATTTCCCAAATCCAACTCTTTAGTTTTGGGGTCTGTGGGGCTAAAGTGTCCTTAAATTTTGGTCCATGACTATTGGTCATTTTGATCTGGATGTTTACCTGTTTTGTTTCCTACAAAAGCCAGCCTGGTATTGTCGACAAAAGCAAAATAAATCTTTAGTTTTGGGGTCTGTGAGGCTAAAATAAAATAAAAATATTGGGCCCTGCGGTCAAAAAGGTTGAAAACCACTGTTGTACAGTACAGTACATGCCCCCGTGCCGTGCCTATGTATATGCATGTTGCCTAGCCGTTTCCAAGCAGCGGTTCGACCGTCGGTCTGAAACACAGGCTGACGTCAGGCGTTGTGACCTTCAGAGTCTGGAAGTGTTTACTGCTCTGTGAAGTGTCTGCGCGGGGCCAGGGGGGGGGAGGGCGGGGGGCGACATTGGGGGGGGGTGGATCAACGACGGTGACGCGTCCCACTGGCCGCCGGCCGCCGCCACCGCGCGTGTGTGTGAAGTGATGCGCACATGCCATCAGAGGTGATGCCACGCTGTAGCCACACGGGGCCATGTAAGGGGTGTTAGCGACGCTCATAAACAACACTCGGGTGTGAGTGATGAGTACATGGACAGAAATATATCATGAGGCGGGAGGGGGGGGGGGGGGGGTGCAGGTGCTGCTGCCATGGTGCACATGTACTGTACGTTTCAGGCACTAGCAGGACTTCATTAACGTTAAAGGGGAAGTCCACCCATTTTCAACATTTTAATATGCCATTAATATACCTTAGAGGTCTGAAAAAATCATTAACATGGTGAAATACATCTGATGACATCATCAAGATGTATTTCACCATGGTAATGATTTTACTTTCAGACCACTTTTTCCTGAGAGGGTACAAATGGAACCAAATGGAAACACTAGGGTCCATTTGGTTCACATTTGTACCCTCTCAGGAAAATTTTGAAAATGGGTGGAATTCCCCTTTAAGTTGTTAGAGGAGCATTCAGTGACTTTGGGTCCCCCTCCCCCTCGGTCCCCCTCCCCCTCCTCTGGTAACAAGACGTGCACATGCACACACTCTACAGAGGGGGGAAGAGCAACAGGCCAACAGCACACACACCAAGGCAGCCTCGCATCCTGATTGGACGAAAGGCTTTTCTCCCAAAGCCGCAAACTGTAGCCCAAACTATAGGTTTTTATGACCCACGGGGGGCTCACGGGAGACAGGGAGGAACTCTTTATATGGTCAGCACACTCTAGAAGGGAGGATTAGCCAAAAAGACGAAAAAATAACAATTTGAATTAAGTGAAATCACTAACTGTACCTACAAGTTTTCAGGAGAAAGTCAATCTTCTCAGTCCTCTAGAACAACATACCTGGGCATTATGCGGCCCACGGGCCAAATGCGGCCCTTTGGCTGACTCTGACCGGCCCGTGAAAGGGTTTTAAACCAGTGTTCCGGGACCACCTATGGTCCTTGAGAGAGTTCTAGTTAAATATGGAAAGTTGGTTAACCAGATGTAACTCTTTGAGAGCGTAAAAATGAAACCAAATGGACCCTTGCGGGTCCATTTGGTTTCATGTTTACACTCTCAAGAGTTAAAATAATCATCTGAATTAGCCAGAGAATGTAAAAGAATGGTCATTTTTGATCTATGTTTGCCTGTTTTGCCTGGAATTGTGGACAAAAGCAAAAGAAATCTTTAGTTTTGTGTCTGTGGGTCTAAAATGTCATCAAATGGTGGTCCATGGCTCAAATACTGAATAAATTGAGGGCCCTGGTGTCAAAATGCACCAGGCACACTTTAGTTCAGCCTTTAGTCTTGGCCCTTCACAATATTTTATGTAAGACGAAAAAATAACAATTTGAATTAAGTGAAATCACTAACTGTACCTACAAGTTTTCAGGAGAAAGTCAATCTTTGACGATAATATTCTACTTTCTTGACTCAAGGCGAACTTATGCTGCGTTCCTCCTGCTTGTTGACAGTGTCAATACAGTTTCTCTCCGCGTTGACCCCAAGCTGATCCCTACTTCACCTTTGAACCCTAAGCCAATCCCAACCACTTGACCCGAGGTCGCTTGTCTGCTGTGACAAATGGATGAGGCGCGACTGTCGCTGCTGCGTGTTTCGACACGCCGCGTGCGAAATCCTTGGAAGTCTTGAGCGCTTATACACGCAAACGCACACATGCCAAACTGCTGAGGTGCTGCCTGCGTGCCAAACGGCGGCCATGATGGCTTCTCGCTGACCAGCAGCGCCGTGGGAAAAGAAATAAAATAAGTGGCACTCTGATTACAGTATAACACAGCCTTTGGTCACTTTGGTCATATCCATGGCAAAAGAGAAAGGTAAATTTAGAACGAAGCTGAAGGACCCAGCCGTCGGAATGCCCTATATGTGAATCCATTAAAGACTCTTTCATTTGACCAAAAAGCCATGGCACGGCCAACCCCCAAAACCTCTCTTTTAAAAAAGAGTTGGTCAGTCCCCGGCAGTAGTATATACAAGAGCCTGGGAAACTGTTCCCCCCTGTAGTTATTCTGTTTTCACTCAATCAGCATTTCCATGAAAAGTTACCAAAAAAAAACAACACAGCGATGTTCCTCCCTATATTAGCCAGATGCTGAATGAGAGGCGAAAGCTAATCTCGCCGTGATGTGCGCTCGCTCGCGCCTGGCCGATAGATTCATTACATAAGTCAAGAGAATGTGCGAGGCTGCCAACAATGGCATGTGTGAACTCCCTGTAAATCATCTGTCATCCCCCCCATCGCGTCAACCCCCCCTCTCTCTCTATCTCTCGCCGGCTTTGAAGCCTTAATTCATGGTTCCTGGTACAACCGCATCACTCGTCAAAAATAACCGGTTTTTCGAGAGACAATCGGTTATTTTCGGGGCCGGTGACCCCAGGGGGGGGGGGGGGAGAAAATGGTTTGGGGGCTTCAAGAAGCCGCACCAATATCATTTCCAGTTACAGGACTTTAATTAGGCAATTAAGCATCAATAATAACATCAGATGTTGGTGCAAGTTGCAACAGATACGCAGCATGCATAAAGCTAAAGCTCTGATTCAGAGTTTTCTGTTTTCAATGATGAAATGGTTTTGTGATGTGACAATTGTAGTTAGTTAGTAGCCGTAGTACTGTTTCAAATCATTTAAATAGAAGCACGTTAATTTGAAATATCTTGGGTTGCTTTGCATGCCATCGTGTTTTCGTGGGGCAGACTGGGCATTTAGGGGGGCATTGCCCCCCCATGCCCATGCCTAGATCCGCCCCTGGGTGACGTGGCCCTATACAACAACATGGGAAGCTTAACCTCTCTGTCTCTATTGCTGCCCCTCTAACATCGCCCTTCTGTCTCTCTCTCTCTCTCTCTCTCTCTCTCTCTCTCTCTGTCTCTCTCTCTCTCTCTCTCTCTCTCTCTCTCTCTCTCTCTCTCTCTCTCTCTCACTACGGCCCTCCCAACTCCTTCGCACAAGCACTTTAAGAAGTGAGTTCACTTATACACCCTCCCCAGGGGCCAGTGAATCATTGTCTCAAAGTGGATCACCTAATGCAAATTGGAGGCACGTGTGTAATTGTCTCTCTTAGGACCACACACACACACACACACACACACACACACACACACACACACACACACACACACACACACACACACACACACACACACACACACACACACACACACACACACACACACACACACACACTCACACACGCTTGGTTCCTGCGATCCTTTTCCTTCGTGTTTGACTAACCCGATTTGTTAGTGTTCCTTGTTCCCACGGCAACCACAAGGCTTCAGCTGTCTGTCTGTGGTCCAGACAGTTGTGAGATCTCCTCCTCCTCCTCCTCCTTCGCTCACACTGGGTCCCTCCCTAACCGTAATGAAGTCCATTTGTTTGATTATCTGTAATTTACTTTCACACACCACCGTGTCTAGGATAAGGGGGAAAAGTCATGCGTCGGTTGCATTCAATCTGGTGCAGTTGTGAATCAATTAAGACCCTTTTTTTCCCACTAATAATGCTGAAAATAGCCACTGCTTTTGGCTTGTAGAATGGTTTTTAAGTTATAAAAAAGGAAATGCACTTTGTTATGTATGTTTTTTTTATAAAGCATGCACATACTTTTGAATTTTGTTTAAAAAGCAAGCAGGACTTGAACAGGCCCGGATGTAACATTTCCCAATTGGGGGGGTAGGCGAAAATGGTATGGGTGCGACTTCAGCGCCCGTGGCGCGAAACCACAGGGGCGCTGAAGTCGCACCCATACCATTTTCGGTTACAGGATTTAGATTAGGCAAGTAAAGCATCAATAACAACATCAGTTGTTGAAGTTGCAACAGGCACGTCTGCATGCATGAAGCTAAAGGTCTCACTCAGAGAGTTTTCTGTTTTGAACGACAAGGTATTGGTTTAGTTAGTAGCATAGTGGTTCAAATCATTTTAATTATAAGCACTTTAATTTGAAATGTCTTTGAATTTTGCATGCCATCATGTCGTGTGGGGCAGTCAGGGCATTTAGGGCCCCCACTGCCCCCCAAGCCCATGCCTAGATCCGGCCCTGGACTTGAAAATTGTCTGTACTAACGGATCGACACACACCCACAGCTCTGC
Organism: Benthosema pterotum; assembly: GCA_039105355.1. NCBI lineage: Eukaryota > Metazoa > Chordata > Actinopteri > Myctophiformes > Myctophidae > Benthosema > Benthosema pterotum. The sequence continues at coordinate 40,708,472 of CM076967.1, forward strand.
CGTCAGCCCGCCATGATGATATCACCTCAAGAAACACTGCAGTGTTGATCCATTGTTGGTCAGGGTTTTATTTATATTGTTTAATTAGCTACTTACATGCTTTTGTGGTGCATCAAATCAGGGAAATGGCTGATGAATAGAGACAATATGTGGGTAAATTAAAATGTTCTGTGTATCATGTTTTGTATTATATTTTTGTCATTCAATACTGGTTTGATGTTGGTGTCTGCTTTTTATGAGACGGATAAGCAGGCATGCTGGATTACATGTGGAGTTGTTTAAAGGGACTGCATTAGTTTTTTCAACCAATGGGTTCATTTTTATATACTGTAGGCTCTTAAAGGGATATTTCACTTTCAAAAGTAATTTTATTGTTTAGTCAGACTCATGTGAACACACCAGACATTCAGTACCTATTTAGATATTTGGGGCTCCATTTCCATTGCACGCTAAACGCCTTATCCCAAACCCCTTATCCCTGTTTTACTATTTTGATAAACTTTTTGGAATAGTCTATGATTTTCTTTAATCACAGTTGTGCAGCTGATACATTTTTTCCCAAACAATATTGTTAAAATAAATGAAAACAGTACATGAAAATCCACGTATTGTCTCAAGACCACACACTCTAGACAATATTTTTTTTCCAAGTGAAATATCCCTTTTCTTATCCCTTTTTGAAATATCCCTTTTCTCTAAACTACCTAAATTTGGGGAAAATAAATAGTTAGTTGTTTAAAGATTTAAAAAATCCTATGCTATAAAGATTTAGAGGAATAAAGAGAGTTACTCTGCTGGCGTCCACTTCCACAGTCATGAAAGCTATGACAGGAACAAAACAAAAACAAAGCACGGTTGGTAATGTTATTGTTCATAAGGGGAGAGTAATCATTCAAAAGTTTGTTGGATTTCCTTTTGTTCCAACTGCAAAGTCTGTTCTCTCTCACCAAAAGCTTTCCACTTCCTCTGGAACGCTTTGAAGCTCCTCGTTCTCCTTCCTCTCTCTCAGGCTCCGATTGGACCAGTCTGGCAGTCCTGGCCAGGGATCTAGGCATGGGCATGGGGGGGCTGGGGGGGGGGGGTCAACGCCCCCGAAAATGCCCTGACTGCCCCACCAAACACGATGGCTTGCAAAACAACCCAAATTTCAAAGATATTACAAATTAAAGTGCTTATATTTAAAATGAGTTGAAACACTACTACTGCTACTAACTAAACTACAATTGTGTCACCACTAAACCAACAGCATTTCATCTTTCAAAACAGAAAACTCTGTGAGTCAGACCTTTAGCTTTATGCATGCTGCGTGTCTGATATAAATCTTGTCATCACAGAACTAAAGAATTTAATTGAAAATGGTATGAAGCTGCCCCCCCACCCCCCCAATTGGGAAATGTTACACCCGGACCTGGCCCTGGCAGATGGCAGGAGAGCTGGGCAGTCACGAGGGCCAAAACAAAAGGTAATACAAAGTAAGATTTAGTAGCTTCTTTGAGACATCTTTGAAGACCACAGGTCATGCCAGCTATAGGGCCGATGTTCTGGGCCTGCTTCCTATCTCTTTTGAAGAGGGTTTCCCATCGAACATAACATGTGAGATTTATTTCGGGTATAGGTAGATCAAACATAGAAAAACATGAAGGTGCAGGGAGGGACTGCAGGACAAGATTTGAACCCGGATCCTTTTTTGCGCTTCACCATTTGGAGCAGAATACGGTGAAATGGTCTGCGGCTGCGCGCCACATGGGTGAACCACCGCGCCAACCCGACAAGCGCTTCCCAAACCTTTTTAGCTCCAGAGTCCAGGCATGAAAATAGAAATTTAAATGTCTTCCTCTTGACCCAAAGTAGTGAAGATATAGCCAGTCGCATTTCTAATGAAATAAGTTTTAACTATGTCCCATAAGAACAGCCAGAGTTTGAATGTATTTTCCCCTATTCTGCTACATTTGGGGAATTTGATACTACTTTTTACTTTTATGCGGTTTAGGAGCCATTACAAAGGGTAAAATGTATGTGCCTACAGAAATCGATGACTGAAGCAATAAAAGAGCCATGTTTTAACCACTAACCTATTACAATGGATCACTGGAGTTTATGTCAACAAAGGCGACCGTACAAGAGGAATTGCCACACTCTCAGAACGAGGGGGGTTGTCTCAAGTAATGCCATCTCGATTTGTGTGTCACAAAAAAGCCAAGGAACTACGCAAATTAATGTTATATGACCATGGCTGCATATCAGTGGAGTTTGTGAGAGGCACTCTTATGGCATCATCCTGATATTCTTAGACGTGACCTAAGTAAACTGTGTTAAAACGAGTCTGGTTCCTAAACTTAACCCAGTGAAACTGTACCTATAACTAGGGATGTCCCAATCACGTTTATTTGCTCCTTAACCGATTCTGATCATTTGAGTGTTGAGCACAGCTGCCGTTACTTGTTTTTCTCGATCTGATATTTACATTTGTATAGAACACGTACTTACAGTATGCCATACCACAGTAGTACAACATTCCAAATCATGTCTGTGATTTGGAATGTTTTACTACTGTGGATCATAATATATACATATATATTATGATCCTCCGCATCAGGAGGATATGACTGTGTGAGTAGAAATAGGTCAACCCATCCAAAAGCAGGGGGGGTGAAAACCCCTTTCCGCACTATTGTATCCAAAACTTATGTTTTTTCTAAAGAGCCAGTTCCCGATGCAATCTTACTGTATGGAAGCGGTACTGAGCATTGACCGGCCACACAGGCTGACTAAATAAGCAATTCAAGACAGATTTAAGTGGTTGTTTCAACCCCCGCTCTAACATTTGTACTTTCCACTCGTAATTATAAGATCTGTAGCTCTGTAAAAAATACCTTTACTTTTTGGATATGATACTGCAAAAAGGGCGTTTAAGACTCATTTCGACTTATTGCAGGAATATCTTGACATGGAACCTCTTCTCGGAGCCAACAGCCGAGGGTGAGGTTCCAAACAGGGCTGGGGTTGGCAAACCAAAAAGGTCCAAAATCGCCATCGGCGGATTACACATGCACGCACGCACGCGCGCGCGCGCGCACACACACACACACACACACACACACACACACACACACACACACACACACACACACACACACACAGAACAGACAACACACACACAAAACAGAATCTGGTGGCACTCCCCCATACAGGTGCAAGCAGCAAAAGGTTAGTGAAAGTGCTGAATGTGTTGCGCAAATGTTACTGCATGTGCTAACAAAACATTAACATGGATTGGAAGTAATTTGTGCTTATTGGTATTTCCAACACACACACACACACACACACACACACACACACACACACACACACACACACACACACAAACACACACACACACACACACACACACACACACAGTTGTAGACAGTTAGCGGATGCGCTAACTGTCTACAAGTGGAAGCCACGTAGTCGCGTTGTCGGAATTACAGGCAGCCCCTCACCCCCACCCGCTTCCCATTGCTGGCGCTTGGACACGTACACCCACACGCCCACCCGCGACACACATAGACAGGTGTAAGCCGTCATTATTCAACTCGTTCAGAAAGGTCATTGCGGAAATAAATCGATGAAAAATAAGTGCTTGCATGGAACCCCTAAATCAGGGGAGCCCAACCAGTAGATCGGGATCTACCGGTAGATCTCGGCCTGATCACAAGTAGATAAAAAAGTAGGAAAAAAAATGGGGTGGAAAAGAAAAAAGATTCTCGTGCATGTGTGTGTGTGTGTGTGTGTGTGTGTGTGTGTGTGTGTGTGTGTGTGTGTGTGTGTTTGTGTCTCATTTGTGTGGCTCATTTGGAGGATTGTTGTCTGCTGTCTGTGAATTATGCCAACAGTATTGTTCTGCAACGTGTAATGGACTGTTCTGCAACTTATAATGGACTATTTTGGACTGTTCTTATTATGATTGCATTTGCAATGGCAGTGTTTGTCCAAGTCTGTTGTACTTATGTTGTACTGTTATAGGCCTATGTATGACAAGTCTGTTGTACTTTATGCTTATATGGACATAAAGTAAAGTGGTAAAACAAAGTAGTGTTGTGTTGTTGTGAAGTTACTGCAGGCTGGTAACGATGTGTGTGGTTTTAAATGTTGATATTGGACTGGTAGATCCCGGAGGGGTTGGCTGCTGAAAAGTAGATCTTGGGTCAAAAAAGGTTGGGCACCCCTGCCCTAAACTCATCTCTTCAGCACAGCCCATCAGTGGCGTTTCTAAGCAATTTGGAGCCCCAGGCAAGATTTACCATGCAGCCCCCCTTACCAACCCGTAAGGGTCCATTTGGTAAGGGAGGGGTTCCATGGAAAATCTCCTGTGACGCCACCCCTATGACAGGCACAAAAATGGCACCCCCAGGGGATAAAATTATGAACTATTTTTAAACTAATTAACATATTATATTTGTTTTAAAGGTTCAATTCTAGTTATATTTGTATTTTTCCATTAAAGAATGTCTGGTGGTCACGAGACTTGTGAGGGGGGCGGGGGTTGTGTGCAGGTTGTGGCAATCAAAGCAACAGCAGTCTCCACCAGTTTAAACAAATCTGTTTACAAACACTGTGTTTGTACACATATACTAAAGTTGCCTCCATTACCTTTAACAGATTCCCCCAAAACGCTGTTAAACAGAATAGTGAAAAAAGGCCTTTGCAGTTCTTGTGCACACACAATAAAGACCCGTTTGCACACTGGCATTGGGTGCAACTCCCGATCGCTGTGGTGTAGCCAGGTATGGTGTAAGTCCTCTCATTGGCTGCATGGAAGCAAATCAGGTTTGGGGCCGTGCTCATTGGCTGCATGGCAGAGAATCAGGTCTGGGGCCTTGAGGTAGGCCCGAAAGCCTATACCACAAGGCCTGGGGCTGGGCCTACCAAATAATTATCCATAATAATTAAAACCAGTCATCAAGAGCTTCAACTCATGATGAACAAAGCCGGGGAGTACAGTAAACATTTTTAATTGGGGGGTCAGGTGATTTCTGGACCTTTTGACTTGCAGGTTTTAATTATTCTGGGTAATTATTTGGTAAGCTCAGGCCCAGGGCTGGTGGTATAGAATTTCGGCCTGCCACAAAGGCCCTAGACCTGATTTGCTGCCATGCAGCCAATGAGAAGACTTACACCATACCTGCTACACCACAGCGATTGAGAATTGCACCCATTGGCTGTTGTGTAAATGCAGACTAATTGGTCCAGCCAGTGAGGAGTTTAGGAGTTATAGGACAGACATACAAACATCTCTATATTATAGGTCAAGGGTCAGCAACCTGCGGCTCAGGAGCCGCATGCGGCTCCAGAACACAGCCCTATAGTGGCTCCCTGGATGTAGCATTATTACATACACACTGGGGTGATCCGCACCAACATAATATAAACATTTCAGTCACCCAAAACGTGTTGCGCTGTCTGACAGTTGCCAGTTAAAGTAGCACTTGGCCATGTCAAAAAAGCCCAGCAGTTATCAGAGGTGGAGCTTTCAATCTGAACCACCCATTTTCAAAGGTTTACTCAGTTTACTATGTCATTAATATACCTTAGAGATGTTGTGTGGACTAGAAATGGAGTTCTGCAAAACTCCTTTATTTTTTTTAGAAACTCCATTTCTGAAGAAAGGTTGTGTTTCACCATGTTAATGATTTTTTTAAGAACTTTTTTTTTCTGAGAGTGTGCAAATGGAACCAAATGGCCCGCCAGGGTCCATTTGGTTCACATTTGCACGCTCTCAGAAAAAAAATAATAATAAAATGCGGCTCCAGACAGATTTTGAATTTAATTTTGGGTTGAAAATGGCTCTTTCAACATCTTGGGTTGCCGACCCCTGTTATAGGTAGATCAGTTTTAAGCTCGCTGCAAGCCAGCGTGATGTCATATTTCGTTCCGTAACACTTTCTATGATCCCTACATTTATAATGCATTATGAGAGCATTTATAGTGCATTATAAATGCATTCATAATGCCTCATAACTACACTCATAAACAAACATAATGCTTTGTGATGCACTATATCAGTAGTCATGAAACATTATAATGTCACTGTCATAATGAATTATAACAGCTTAAATTCCAAGGATTCTATGGATGTTCTTGAATACTTATGAAGACCACATCTATAATGCATGATGAGGGTTTATAATGCACTCTTGACTGACTGCTTATAATAGATTATGAAAACCTACACATGCAGTTCATGTGAACTGTAGTAATGACTTATGGCATGCTATAATGGCCCATTCATTATCATGAGTTATCATTGCATGGGTTAAGTAAAGTGACACACATGTATGCATTTATAATCATGCATAATTGATCATAAAGCGTCATTGTTGGGGCTAAGTAAAGTGTGATTCATTTGCTTGCATTTAAAAGAATGTATGCTGCATCTTGAGTGATTATTATGCAAGACAAATACAGTAAAATGTGTATGGTGGGAATTTATGGACAAGAGACCAAATACATTTGTCACATTTATTTTGACAATTTCAATTTGAAAATAGCTGGAAACACCAAGGCCAATTAAAAAATGGGTGGCAATCCCGTAGAAAAACAAAAAACAAAACAAACAAACAACAAAGTTGTCATGAGGGGATAGCAGGTGGGAGAACGTTATCCGTCCAGTTCTGCTCTTTGTAGAATTAACCTTAAAGCATGTTTGTTCCTTAACTAGTGTATGGAACAAACATAGAGAAGGACATTGGCCAGGTCTGCAGGTGCCCCATGCACATGCAGGGTCAGGTGTGTGTGTGTGTGTGTGTGTGTGTGTGTGTGTGTGTGTGTGTGTGTGTGTGTGTGTGTGTGTGTGTGTGTGTGTGTGTGTGTGTGTGTGTGTGTGTGTGTGTGTGTGTGTGTGTGTGTGTGTTTCTACCTTGAACATTTTAATTTGAAAATAGCTGGAAACACCAAGGCCAATTCAAAAATGGGTGGCAATCCCAAGCAGAAAACAAAAACAAAAACAAACAAACAAACAACAAAACACACTACCCATAAAAGGACAACTTTGTTTTTTGTTTTTCAACCAAGGCCCATGTCCTTTGAACTCTTGTTGCCAGTTCATTTATTGGGACTATAGTAGGCAATAAAAATCTCCATAATATAGTCTAAATCAGTAAAACATATATAGTCTAAAATCAATAAAATTAAAAACGGCGTACATAATTAACCTTGGCTGAAAAACAAAAAACAAAGTTGTCCTTTTATGGGTAGTGTGTTTTGTTGTTTGTTTGTTTGTTTGTTTGTTTTCTACTTGGGATTGCCACCCATTTTTAATTGGCCTTGGTGTTTCCAGCTATTTTGGTGTTTCCAGCTACTGTATTTTCAAATTAAAATGTTCAAGGTAGAAACACACATACACACACGCACACACACGCACACACAAAACCTGACCCTGTGCATGGGGCACCTGCAGACCTGGCCAATGTCCTTCTCTATGTTTGTTCCATACACTAGTTAAGGAACAAACATGCTTTAAGGTTAATTCTACAAAGAGCAGAACTGGGACGGATAACGTATTCTTCCACCTGCTATCCCCTCATGACAACTTTGTTGTTTGTTTGTTTGTTTTTTTGTTTTTCTACTTGGGATTGCCACCCATTTCTGAATTGGCCTTGGTGTTTCCAGCTATTTTCAAATTGAAATTGTCAAAATAAATGTGACAAATGTATTTGGTCTCTTGTCCATAAATTCCCACCATACACATTTTACTGTATTTGTCTTGCATAATAATCACTCAAGATGCAGCATAGATTCTTTTAAATGCAAGAAAATGAATCACACTTCACTTAGCCCCAACAATGACGCTTTATGATCAATTATGCATGATTATAAATGCATACATGTGTGTCACTTTACTAAACCCATGCAATGATAACTCATGATAATGAATGGGCCATTATAGCATGCCATAAGTCATTACTACAGTTCACATGAACTGCATGTGTAGGTTTTCATAATCTATTATAAGCAGTCAGTCAAGAGTGCATTATAAACCCTCATCATGCATTATAGATGTGGTCTTCATAAGTATTCAAGAACATCCATAGAATCCTTGGAATTTAAGCTGTTATAATTCATTATGACAGTGACATTATAATGTTTCATGACTACTGATATAGTGCATCACAAAGCATTATGTTTGTTTATGAGTGTAGTTATGAGGCATTATGAATGCATTTATAATGCACTATAAATGCTCTCATAATGCATTATAAATGTAGGGATCATAGAAAGTGTTACCCATATTTCTTTCCGTAAGCAGAGCAGTTTTGACGGACCACAGCGAGGAGTGAAATTATCTTTTTTTAAATACCAAACCTTAAACGGGCAGCAGTTCTCCATTGTCTGAAGCCAAATCAAAGAACGAGGGTTTTCATGCAACCCCTCATACAGTATGACAGTAAGAAAGCTGTGTGACCTTTCTAAAAATGTATTCTTACACACAGCAGGGTCTATATAAATCGGCGTGTGTGTGGGGGGGGGGGGGGGGGATAATTGGAGACTCTGGAATAGAATCCAACATGTGTTTATGTAGTGAGTCAGAGAGGGTTAGGTTTGCTGGGATGCACTGGTTGGTTGGTTAGACAGGATGGGCCAACTAGCAGTTCCACCAGGGGCGTTTTTGCCTAGGGCAGCCTGTTGACATTTCACTGTTTATGTTGACGTTCATCCCTTGCCTCTGTGTGGGGAGGAGGGAAGGGGAGAGCTCTTAATTGATCCGTTTGTTTGGACCAGACATTGGGTTTTCAACCGGTGGTCCGGGGACCACCAGTGGTCCCTGAGAGGGTTCCAGGTGGTCCCCGGCTAAGCTGGTTAACCAGATGTAACTCTTGAGAACGTAAAAATGAAACCAAATGGACCCTAGCGGGTCCATTTGGTTTCATTTTTACACTCTCAAGAGTTAAATTATTCATCATCTGAATTAGCCATTTTGGAATGTATGTTTTGCTTGTTTTGTTTTCCAAACCCAGCCTGGAATTGTGGACAAAAGCAAAATAAATCTATAGTTTTGGGGTCTGTGGGTCTAAAAATATCCTCAATTGGTGGTCCATGGCTCAACTCCTGAATAAATGGTGGTCCCTGAGATGAAAAAGGTTGAAAACCCCTGGTTTGGACCATACATTGGGTCTCCCTCCTGCCCTCAGTATAGCAAGTTTGTCACATTCAGTAGTTCTGATCTTTGTGATCTTTTGTGGCCAGAAAAAGCAGCAAACGAAAAATATTTAACCCCATGTTTTACCTCATCTAATAACAACCTAAAACACCTTGGTTGAAAAAAATATATATAAAGTTGTCCTTTAAAATTTCACCCTATGTTTCTTTCCCCTCTTTTCTATATTCCTCCCACTTTACCCTGCGTTGAAATAAAGAATGCATCGCTGCTCGACCAATCCACCGGAGACATTCATTCTGTCGCTCCTGTTTTCGTTCTTTTTTCCACTTTTTCCATGAACATGGACTGTTTTTTGCCTTGTCTCTACATGCCACATAGCTGGCTCCAGTCGTTTATCGTGTGCTGGTGGAAAAGGGGTCTCTTTTTTCCCCCTCCTTTTCTTTCCCCGCAGGGGTGGATGTAACATTTCCCAATTGGGGCGGGGGGGGGGGGGGGGGGGGGGGGGGGGGCAGGAGAAAATGGTATGGGTGCAGCTTCATCGCACCCATCGAAGCCGTCCCCATGACATTTTCCATTGTAGGACTTTTATTAGTCAAGTAAAGCATCAATAATAACATCAGTTGTTGTTGAAGTTGCAACAGACACGCAGCATGCATAAAGCTAAAGGTCTGACTCAGAGAGTTTTCAGTTTTCAATGATGAAATGCTGTTGGTTTAGTGGTGACACAACTGTAGTTAGTTAGTAGCAGTAGTAGTGTTTCAAATCATTTTAAATTTTAAATATAAGCACTTTAATTTGAAATATCTTGGGTTGTTTCACATGCCATTGTGTTTGGTGGGGCAGACTGGACATTTAGGGGGGGGCATTGCCCCCACATGCCCATGCCTAGATCCGCCCCTGTTTCCCCGTTCTGCTCCTTTTAAAACGCTGAGAGACAGCTGTGCTCCATCATCACCCCCTGAGGGTCTTCGATCTGTAAGTATGGCCCTCTGACTTCCTTTAGCAATTGACACCACTCTCCTATCCTTGACTCCATTTTTTTCTCCCTTTCCGAGCGTTTAAAGGGGAATTCCACCCATTTTTAACATTTTACTATGTGATTAATATACCTTAAAGGTATGGTAAGTGATTTTGTTAGTCGTTTGTTCTTTTTTTGTCTAATCCTCCCTGCTCTAGAGTGTGGTGACCATATAAGGAGTTCCACCCTGTCCCCAGTGAGCCCCTGGAGTCAAAAAACCCTAGTTTCAGTTTGGGCTTTGGGAGAAAAGCCTTTCGTCCAATCAGGTCGAGAGGGGCCTTCCACCAATCAGCATTGAGTTGGAGTCGACCTTGGCGTATGTGCTGTTGACCCTGATGCACTTTCCCCCACTGAGAGAGAGTACAAATGGACCCACTTGGTTCACATTTGTATCCTTTCAGGAAAATGTTCAAAATGGGTGGTATTCCCCTTTAAATAGTACACTAAAAAGAGCAGAAATAAGCTTGAGTTACGGCGACACAGATCTATTTTTCGGCGAAGGCTTCCAAAAGGCAGGCTCCTGCAAGCTGCAACAGCTTGCAAACTAGTCTTGCATAAAAATGCGTTGCATCCATCCACGCAGATTTATTTGACTGGCGTCACGCTATAACAAGTTCTGTTTTTGAATCGGGGATGCAATATGGGTATTGGACCCCGGACCGAAGTGCCGCTACTAAAACATTGCCTGTTTACAACATGATTTATCCGTGGGGGCATTCGTCCCGGACAATGTTCTACATTTTAAGTTCAAGTTCATGACTTTTGGCAGCAAGCAGTTTGTCATCATCTGGATCATCATCATTCTTCATTTGTGGCAGCTAGTTGGAAGTTGGATTTTTTTTTAACAAGCCCATAGCACGCCACTAGTTGGCGTGGTATGAGCTTGTAGATCTGATACTGATTTTTCAATAGCTAACGTAATGCCAATAATGCTAAGTAATGCGAACTAATGCTAAGTGATGTTAGGTAATGCTTTTGTTATTGATGCTAATAATGCAAAGTAATGCTAATGATGCTAAGGCTGAGTACGCAATGCTAATAGCCAGGGGGGGGGGGGGGGGGGGGGGGGGGGGGGTTCACGTCCCCCACTTCTCATATCTAAAATATTTTGTGGGGCAAAAGTAGGACTATGTTTTTTTTGTCTTGTCTTTACTTCTATGGATACAAATGGAACCAGATGGACCCGCTAGGGTCCATTTGGTTCGCATTTGTACACTCTCCCTTTAAGAGGCCCCTTTAAGATTCCCCTTTAAGAGGCGTCCCCCCACTTCTAAAACTACCACTACAACACTGCTAATAACACTAAGTAATGCTAATGCTAAGTATTGTTAATAATGCTAAGTAATGGTAATGCTAAGTATTGGTAATAATGCTAATAATGCAAAGTAATGCTAATAATTAGAGCTATCCGATACTGACTTTTTTACTGTTATCCCAATATTGTCCAACTCTTAGTTTCCAATACCGATATCAACCAATAACGATATACGGTATGCAGGCTTTTGTGGTGGACAAAAAATTAATAATGGGGGCATTCAGTGTTTTGGGTGATTTGGACACCCCCTCCCCCAATAGACCAACAGCCTGTGCACCAAGACCTGCCCCCACTCGATCACAATTGGATATATTTTTTTCCCGATTATGTGGCTCTATAAATATCTGTGGGCTAAATTGTGTTTCACTGATTTTTTTTCCGATATTGAATTTTAAAGCCTTCATTGAACGATAATATCAGTATCACCGGTATACTGTATCTGTCCATCCCTACTAATAATGCTAAGTATTGTTAAAGGAAATAGAGGCAACTTTTAGCCAAAAATCTAAATAAATCCTGTATATACCTGTATTTTTGCATTTTCTCCTCTACGTTGCTTCTATTTTGATGCTGCAGCTGTTTCCCTGCAGACAGACACTTGCTTTGTCCTGCAGATGGTGCAGAACTTTGTCTGTTTACAAACACAGTGTTTGTACACACTAAAGTTGCCTCTATTACGTTTAAAAATGCTAGTAAGGCTAAATAATGCTAACAATGCTGAGTAATGCTAATAATGCTAATAACGCTTAGAACACTCAAAGGAGTTCCCTCCCAAAACTAATTAAATATCCATGCTTTGCATCTATCCAGCCCCAGTGTGTGCATATAGATTATAGCCTCAGCATGTTCACAAGCTGCCTGTTAGAACCTTGGGATGACCCAGGCCAGACCCAGGCCAGACCCAGGCCAGACCCAGGCCAGACCCAGGCCAGATCCAGGCCAGACCCAGGCCAGATCCAGGCCAGACCCAGGCCAGACCCAGGCCAGATCCAGGCCAGATCCAGGCCAGACCCAGGCCAGACCCAGGCCAGATCCAGGCCAGACCCAGGCCAGACCCAGGCCAGATCCAGGCCAGGCCAGACCCAGGCCAGGCCCAGGCCAGGCAGGCAGCTGTGCCTCTCTCTGACTTCACTTTGTTATTTCTATTTTTTCCCTTCCTGCCATCCTCGCTCTTTATCATCTCATCATCATTACAAAGAGAAAGCGAGGCTAATCGCCGTGCCAAATTGCTTTAGCTGTGGTAACGCCGCCGAGAGATTTCATGTCATCGCCCCGCACAACAAGACGTCCCCGAGCCAAGCTCACACATTTTCAGATTATTACATTCTCAACCGTGCTGCGATGATATACACTATGCTCCCTTCTTCATAGAGCGTAATGTGCTCCTCCAGCTCATAAATAAATTTAAGTGGGAGAGACTCCGCGATGCCATTAATGTCAGACATCACACGTAGGAAGTCAACGCGTTTAACGCGAAACAGCTGAGGCAATTACGGCAGGGCGAGAGGCAAAATGGAAAGAGATAAAATCGCAGCTTTTCATTGTGTTTGTCATAGTCCCATATCTTATCTTTATGGTAGGCGATCCATCACGTGTTTTTTGCTCAGTTTATTTCTCGTTGGAATGTCTCTTCTGGAGCTCGCTCTACCTGCAGTGGTTCGCGCTTTGCATTACTGTAAGAGAAAGTTGTAGATTTAGGTTTCCGTGGATTGCGGTGTGTGTCCTGACCTGCCTGTTAAAGCTCCCCATCAAAACACACATCAGTGTGATTTATACACTCTACTTAGATAGCGAGGCAGTTACGACACACACAGCCTCCAACAGGTCTCCAACAGGTCTCCACTCGACCTGTCAAGACGGCTGCCGAGAGAGCTATGGGAGCGTGCGTTGCGCGCGCGGACAAGTGCATGGATGTATAATGTGCGTGTGTGCGGGGGCGTGTATGTGCACAGAACCTTGTGTGGTCATCAATAAGCACGTCATGCCATGGCTGAACTTGCAGCGAGCTGCTGCTGGCCTCCAAACTGGACTCATAAAACCTCATGAAATCCCACCACCGGAGAGACCCATGCTCAGTCCCATCTCTCTTCTTCATCTTTTCGCTCCCCTCCGTCTTCCTCAACAGGAGAACTTGGCTCTGCTTGCTGTTGGACTGTCCTTCCAGTGACCCCACCGCTGCCTGGTGGAAAGAACGAGGTCACACGATGTACCATGCCAGGCCAGGGTTTAGCAGTCTCTTATCCAGAGCGTGAGATGTTAAATGGTGCATTTATATACCGCCTTTATCCAAGGCGCATTATTACATAGATTATACATCACATTCACCCATTCACACACATTTATACACTTGGCAGAGGAAACCATGCAAGGCACAACTAGCACATCAGGAGCAATTAGGGGTTAAGTGTCTTGCTCAGGAACACATCGACACTAACTCTGGGGTTCGAACCGGCAACCTTGTGGTTACCATCCCGTGACTCTACCCCTGAGCCACCACCGCCCAATGTTCAGAGTACATATACCAATACATACAGGGGTTGGGAAGTAACGGATGGCATGTAGCAGGATTATGTCATCAGATCGACTGTAACATCCTAGAGCAGGGGTTTTCAACCTTTTTGATCCCAGGGCCCACTATTTATTTATTCAGCAGTTGAGCCACGGACCACCCGGACCACCTGTTGAAAACCCCTGAGTACATTTTAAAATCTGGATTACAGCTACGGGGGTATTGTAACGTGGGTTACATCTTGGATGACGTTCTCATCCCCTCTTCAATTTTAGGGCTACGACTGTTAAAACACTAAACAAACACTAACGCCCGTATGATGACACATATCTGCTAATCTGCTTAAAAGTAATCCAAAAGCAACTGAAAGTAATGAGTTGCTTTACTTTTTAATCAGGTAAACCTTACATTACTCTCACTACATTTTTTTAGCATGTAAAACACAACAAGGTGAATGAATGGTCACTTCAGGTGAAGGTGCGGATACAACATGAATAGGATACCAACATGAACACAATTGCATCCATCCAAACATCATGGGTTACTGAAAAAAAAAAAACATTCTTAGCGCACCCACGCACACACAAACATGAGTTCGTGGGCGTGTGCACGTCGTGAAGTCATGGTTGGTTATGTTTTTGTTTTATGTGCCCGGGCAGGACGCTAACTAAATCTCGTGTTTGTGTTTTAAAGCTTTCTAATGTAAACCGGATTTGAATGGATCCGTGATGTAGCGGATCAAGAGTTCATCCGTTTGTGTACACTGGCAGAAGGTGAAGCTGGAACTGGCTGCCTATGTTGTCGATCCTCCATCAGAGGGAATGATGGAGAGGGGTGGCGCAGCGGAGGGGGATGCGCAGCGCAGAGACAACAGCGGAGACAGCCTGCGAGATGGATGGCTCGTGCAGTAGCGTTCCATGCTTGCTTTCATGACAACTTCAGTCAGCGTTTCAGTCACGCGAAAATCTAAAGCGTTGCTGAAAGGGTTCGATTAATTGCGTCTCGTAAAAGACACAAATCCCCGTGGCACCGGAGGAGCACTATGGCGTTTTTTTGAGCGTGTGCCTCCTCCAAGCTGCCGCTCGCTCCTGCCAAGTTTGCACCGACGGCCCCGACGGTCTGAAAGTACCTGACAGAGAGCCCAAGACGCTTGTATTGATTGGCTGATTGTGAGCGATGCTCGGTTTGGAAGTGGAATCGCTGGCTAAAAAAAGGTTCAGTGTGGTTTGTTTGGCCGTTCCCCGTAGCATTAGACAATCCCCCTGGTTTGTGTTTGGACTCCAAAGGGGCCATACCCACATTGGCTGCCATTATCTAGGCTGGAATACTGTTCAAGATGCTTAAAGGATTGTTTTGAACATATAAATTAGGGGTATTTTGACATACCCTGTCATAAATTAGGAAGGCCTGTTTTATTTCAGTGTTTGGAAGCATTACCAGACTCCGCAAAGCTATTACGGCCCCTAAAATGCAGCAACCCTGCAGTTTAAAAATCACTTATCTGCTGTTTATAGTCTTATTCCTAATATCAAGAGCCCAGTCCAATCACTTACAGAATGAAAAAAAAAAAAAAAAAAATGCCTCCACTCACTGCCAGTGTTTATTTTTGCTGGTGGGGCAACCCCATTGGCTTATAATTGTACAATCACTGATTGGGCATTTACAGTTCTCCATATAAGTTGTGGTTGGGTTGATTTAATGCCATTTCTAAAGAGGAAAAAGTTGCATTTTTTGGAGGGTCCACGAGCGAATTCCACTCACCCAGGGGACCATCACTGCAGCTAGTACTCTGTGCAGCAGTGTGTATTGACGATCATAGTTTTTTATTTATCACAGGACCAACCACAAAGCGCCCGATTATAGCCATCAGCGTAGTCTTTGTCGTTTCTGAAATTACGTTCATATGGCACAATGGCAGCC
This sequence comes from Benthosema pterotum, assembly GCA_039105355.1. NCBI lineage: Eukaryota > Metazoa > Chordata > Actinopteri > Myctophiformes > Myctophidae > Benthosema > Benthosema pterotum. Next base: position 40,724,373 of record CM076967.1, read on the forward strand.
ATACACACACACATTGGCTAGTTAGTTTCATTATCATCGCCGTACATCACATTCTGTTGCTTAACCAATCAAATCAACAATTTGGGCATAGAAAAAACGAGTCAGATGTCAACATATGTACAGTATGACATACTGTAACAGTGGTTTTATAGCGATAGATGTCAGAGTCTTAAACAGGCATCATAACTCATGCCTGTTTGACCTACAGCCATGAAATATTACACATATGCCACTCCTCCTCACAAGGAAAGCATTTGTCAAGGATATTCACTAAACTTTAACACACACTGAACTGAAAAATGATTCAAAGATTTGCGCCACATTTTCACCTTTTTCAGACGGTTTGTCCGTTTCATCGCCTTTTATCTGGCCGATTGTAGAGACGACCATCCAAACATCTGCTGGTTCTTCATCAAAGCTTTTGCGGTTGACCCTGGACTGAGAAGCGGGTGGAATTACTTGTTCTCTTTCGGCTTGGAGGATTGTCCTCCCTCATATTCTCTTCGTTTCCCTTGCCTCTCTCCTCTCTATAGATCCGTCTCTCTTACTCGGACCGTCACACTATACAGTTCCTGACTTCACTATTTGTCTTGGACTCATGGACTCCCTTGTGCACGCGGCCTCTCTCGACGCCATCTCTCTTAAACTCGTTTCCTCTTAAAGAAACGGACCACCTGAATAGATTCATCTTGAATTTATGGTCCGATGTCACCCAGCGCAAACCACTGCCGAGGCCAAGCATTCCAAACGGTGTTGATTTGTGCAGGCGTCATCGCGGTTAATGAATTTGTCATCGTACGCTTCCAGGTTGGACATTCTGACATAAATTTCTCTCTTAAACTCTTGAACATGTTCTGCTGTTGTGCTTTTTGAAAGAAGTTAAAAGACCAGGAGATCTCACAAGCTCGTAACAAGTCACATTTTGGATTGGCTTTGGTCACTGTAGGTTTGGTATTAATAGTAAATTGTGCGAAGTAGCGAGTCACTAAAGCTGTCAAATACTGTACTTGTAGGGGAGTAGATGCGACAAAAATGGAATGTAAAGTAAAATTAACATGATTTGTACATTGTATTGAGGAAATGTACTTTCTTTGCACCACCAAGCAGCTATGGTGACAGCTGCACTAATGGCTGTAGTGCAGACAGCACAGGGATGATGGTAAAAGGGTTGAGAGATGACAAGGCACTGCTCGTCTTACTGACTCTCCATATATGGAGATTATGGAGTCTGACACACCCAAATGTGACGCACGCACGCAGACACACACACACACACACACACACACACATTTCTGCCGGGGTTATATAGCAATCACACTCACAGCATGAACATGAAAAACAAAGTGCTATGTTGTTTTTCAATATTTTCATATTTTTTTACCATGAAAAACTGTAGCATGGTCTGTCATTTATCTTGATTTTGATCATTCTTTTTCTGTCGTCCGCAGACCTTTCTAATGTTAACCTGCTGGTTGTGAGATGACTTGACCTCTACAGCGTAGGGGTCACTTTTCCCTGGTTGTGGGAAGTGTCATTGATGTGGCCGATCGTCTGGAGGTCACATGTTGGCTAGGCCTAATGAGAAGCAGAGAATACTGTACATTCCTTCCTCGCCTGCGGAACCATAACACTGGGAACAGAGTCACAGGACACAGGAGAAAGGATGGAGGTATTACAGTACACGAGGATGAATCGAAGAGACGAAATGAGGACGTGACGGAAGCATGGCTGAGGGAAGTAGGGGTGCTGGGGGGGCTTGAGCACCCCTTTTTTCAGACAGAGCCCCCTTGGACAGGAGGAGGAAAATACTAGTGATTTTAACCAAAACAGATTCCTGTTAATAGGCCTTATACATATGCTCTATCGTTGTATCAGAGGCTGTCAGTTAGCTCATGCATGTGGAGAGGGAAGATAAAAGCCACTTTTCTGTGTGTAAATGCATGAAAATGTGCATGCACAATGTGCATTCACGCACATTTTGCGTGTGTGCGCATCTTGCAGCACCCCATATTGAATGTCCAGCCCCCCCCTACTGTAAATATCTTCCCGCGGCCATGGACGGAAGCCACGCTCCGCCTATGACGTTGTACAGCCGATTGGTCCACTGCTATAGGCTCACACAACACACAGGGGATGAAAAAACACTGGCAGGTTCCAGATCAGTATGAATATGTGTGTGCTAGGAGAAAGGGACGAGGCATTGATCCACTGTATTGTTTCAGCTGAGCCGTTTGCTTTGTGGAATGTCGGACAAAAAAGCTTCTGGCTGCGGCCGGGGGGACGATCCGTGGCGTATAATTACACATGCCTTCATCACGAAGGGGAAGCCGCCAGAGCGGCTGGCGTGGTTAACTGGTTATACACCATGTCATGAGAGGTGAAGACAACGCAAGTGCATATCCTCCTGTCAGTGTTTTTTTACGGCCTTTTGCGGGCTGTCGCAGGTACTGTATCATCAAGCAGAACGACGCGGAGGCAGTCGTCTTCGCTCGCGGCTGCGGCGGTCAGACGGCGTGTCTCTACGTATTCTTATAGGCTGAGATGTAGCGCTCCCGTTCCAACTCCAGGGGTATAAACGTCGCCTCAAAAGGTCATTTATTCTTTTTTTTTTTCAACCTTGCCTCGTACACTAACACTGCTGTTTATCGTGTCATCAGAGGGGCGGCGACGTTCCAATAATATCAGCGTTTACTTGTGCGTTGACATGGATAATGTTCTAGCAAACAATTGGAGTTTACTGGAGGCCTGTGAGGCATCGGTTTTCCAGGCACATAACCCTCTTCTACACACACACACACACACACACACACACACACACACACACACACACACACACACACACACACACACACACACACACACACACACACACACACACACACACACACACACACACACACACACAGAGCCCATCCCACCCCCTCTGCTTTCTTTACTTGCTTATGCTCAGAGGATTTATAGTGCCGAGACTCACAAACACCGTAAATCTGTAGCCCCCGAAACTGATAAAAAAAAGGAGCTGCTTAGCTCTTGGGACCTCAACCACAAACCGGACAACCATTTACAATGCTCCGTCACTCTGTTTTCTCACTTTGTCCCACTTCGCTGGAAGTTTTTTTTTTTTTTTTGCAAGATCATGCTTTCTGTCTCCGTCACAGTCTCTTGGAGTTTTATCTGTATTTGCTGTGTGTATGTATGTATATGTATTATATTCTGTCTCTCCCTCTGTCCCTTCCCCAGCACTCGTCCCCCCGCTCTGTCTGTGCCTGTTTGTTTTTTCCCCCCGCTCCTTCCAGACCTTTCTCTTTTTGCTGAGTTGTTGGCAGGTTGAGAATCAGCGGGTTCCGGGACAACAGCGACGGTCACATGAGTGCCTCTCAGCGTGCACACGGGTCGGTTCGTGACCCCCCCGAGAGAGTGGACTGTAACTCAGTTACAATGACCTCATAAAACACGAGAGAGGGATCAGGCCAGGGCTGTTCTCTAGAAAAAACAACAAACCAGACACAGCGCAGGGCTCAACAACATGAATGACTCAGAGTGGTGGTTCATTCTGAGATTGACCAGCCCTGTATAAAAACAATCATTCACTTTGATGCAACATAAAACTTATTTTATAGCAATATACTGTGTATCAGAAATTGTCAGGCTTTAGTATAGACAGCCATGATACTGTATCATGGTGACAATATCGTGGTATCATGGCCATTAGCACGATCAATATAATGGTCAGTATTAGCCTGGCGTGGACCAGACTAACATTACTGCGTAGATATTAGTCTGAGGGAGTTATAATTCAAACCGAGGAGTGCCAGACCCAATCTGCCCAGGGATTTCCTTTTTTTTAAGTTTTGGCCTGGTTTCCAGGCTAGGCCAGTATCATGTCATACTGACCATCATGTCACGGTCCAGGACCGTGGACTTTTACTGTTTTGGACTTGATCTACAGGACTTCATGTTATTTCTGTACAATCTGTGCTCTTGTGTCATGTGTTTCTTATTTGTTTGGTTTTGTGGTTTTATTTTGTAGCATTGGTTCCTGCCTGCTGCGTTTCTGTTTACCTGCCTTGTCTGTGATTAGCCTAGTGTTTCCACCTTGTCCTGTTAGTTCCCCAGCCTATCCCATGCAGTGTTGATTGTTTTTTGGTTCCACCTGTGCCCTGTTCTCCTGTGTCTATTTAAGTCCTGTGTTTGCCTGGTGTTCGTCGTTCCTTGTTACGTGAGTTTCTACATGTCCTTCTTATTGAGCTCAGTTATTAAATATCAGTTATGTTTACCTGTTTGTCTCCTGTCTGCCTGCTTTCCCTTAGCAAAAAATAGTATACTTCAAGTTAATATTTTAAGTATACTTAAGTATAAGTATAAGCATAGCAAGTATACTAATAACAATGTACTTGTAGTACACTATAAAGTATACTCTAAAGTATACTACTTAATACTTCTACGCACTAAATTGGAACAACTTAAAGTTTACTTGAGCATACTATCAATATACTAGTTCTGCACTTCTAGTACATTTAAAGTATATCTAAAGTAAACTACTAGTTTACTTGTTGTTATACTTATGTATACTATTCATATACTTAAAAGTATACTCATCTATATACTGCTAGTTTACTAGTTATATACTTCTAACCCACTTATTTAGTTCATTTTAGTACACTTTAAGTATATCTTTACTTTCTATACTCAAGTATGCTATCCATATACTTCCAGGTTTACTTAGCACTTTACTTATAGGCTTTTAGTGCATTTCAGTTTACTTCTAGTATACTATTCATATAATCATCAGTTTACTATTTATATACTATGTTTATACTTGACAAACATTTGACTATACTTAAAGTACGCTTGAAAGTTAACATACTGCGTTTACACTAAAATCAAGAAACACCAAGACAGCATTAACATGGCACATTTCACTGTATTAAACTTAAAATAAATACAACATGGGTCAACATGGGTCATCATCGGTCAACATACCAGAGATTTTCAACCTTTTTCATTGCAGTTACAATTACAATTTTCAGCATTTGAGCCACGGACCAACATTTGATGACGTTTCAGCACCACAGACCACAAAACTAAAGTTTTTTTTTTTTTTTTTTTTGTCCACAATTCCAGGCTAGATTTGGGAAACCAAACAGTCCAACATACAATTATATAATTAATAAGAAAAATACAGAAAATTGTGAACTATTAAATGAAAGTGTCAGGGGTTTTGGTCATCCACTAGTGCAAAAGAATATAACTTATAGGCTTGCCATTGAAAGTTTATGTGGGAATCTAAGCAACTGCTTCTGGTCTTATAACCGTTTTTTGATTGATGGTGTTCTTTATCACAGTCAAAACTATGACAGACTAAAGAAGAGGTACAACAGTGCTGTGCACTTGAAAGATGATACATTTTGTTTAATTAATGACTTGGTGGTTTTTAAACTAGAGTGTTCACATCAAATTGCTGCATTGTGTCCATGTGCCAAACTGTGTTGTCTTTTAGTTGAGGTACTTGCTAAATCTACCAGACCCATTTGTAAAGATTCACATATATAAAGAGTACTTTCATACATGAGGTTAGAAAGACTGGAACGGTTAAAGCTATCTGGCCTGACATGATACAAATGAAATGTGTTGTTGTTGAAACAGTTGGCAGTTTGTACATGTCACCGTTGCCAAATAGATATGAACGAGACTAAACCCTGGTCAATAAAGTCAAGTAAAATGTTTCTGTTTCTTTACATGTTTTTTTAAGGTAGATGGAAATCATGTAAATCAACACATACTATTTACTCTAAGCTATTAAACTCTCAGACTTTTTATTATAAAACTTGAACATGGTGTATAACATGTATAACATAAAACAAAGAAGCTAATGTGTGTGGGGAAAAGTATAGGCTTAATAGTACTTAAGTATACTAGTCTTAAGTATATATCTCTTGAGCATATAAAAAAGTAAACTTAAACATACTAATCTTAAGTATATCTGTTGAGTATATAAAAAAGTAAACTTAAAGCATACTAGTCTTAAGTATATATCTGTCGAGTATATAAAAAGTAAACTTAAAGTATGCTTTTTCATTTTAAGTATAAACTAAGCATACTTATAGTATACTTTTATATACTGCTTTTTGGTAAGGGTGCTTTTGGGTTCCAATCCCTACTCAATACGTGACACACCATGTCACTGTATATAAAAGATCTGCAACTACACCCGATTCAGAAGCCACATCTCATATGACTGCAGAGTTACTGAAATCCTAGCATGAAATTTAGAAAATGTGTTCTTGTCGATTGTCTGTCTGTCTGTCTGTCTGTATACTGTATCTCTTTAAATGCACCAAGTCTCTGTCTGTGTGAACTGAGACCCGTTCGCCCTGTCAGTGAGAGTGCAGTGCCCGGTGTCGACATTGGTTGGACCCATGGTTGTCCAGAACCGTCATAAAAGGCCTCTCTGCCCTAGCTCTGAACAGGGGGCCCCTGGCCAAGCTTCATAATATAGGCTACTGTATGGAGCTGGCCTGTTCTGACATCACAAATATGTTCTAAGCATAAAAATATATTGCTTCCCATGGTTCCCCCATAACGTCTCAGTACGGCCCTGGGGGAGCTATACCATCTCTGTTGAGAAATCACTAATATGGACTAACCATAGTCCAGGGGTGTACTGTACTGTACAGGGAAAATACAGTAAATGGTTGCAGGAAAATGGGCCATTTCTGAGAACTGAGCATCCTCCAACCTGTAGGACTACCCATGAGCCAGGCTGTTCATTATGAGTTGTATTTGTAAAAGATGGAGGCATCTGTCATCTGCACTGTGTGTGTGTGTGTGTGTGTGTGTGTGTGTGTGTGTGTGTGTGTGTGTGTGTGTGTGTGTGTGTGTGTGTGTGTGTGTGTGTGTGTGTGTGTGTGTGTGTGTCAGGGGCGGATGTAACATGCCCGGTTTTGGGGGACAAGAGAACATGTTGGAGGGGCAAGAGAAAATGGTATGGGTGCGGCTTCATCGCCCGTGTCGCTTCGCGCCGCGGGCGATGAAGCCGCACCCATACCATTTTCGGTTACAGGACTTTTATTAGTCTAGTATAAGCAGCAATAATAACATCAGTTGTTGTAGTTGCAACAGACACGCAGCATGCATAAAGCTAAAGGTCTGACTCAGAGACTTTTCTGTTTTCAATGATGAAATGCTGTTGGTTTAGTGGTGCCAAAATTGTAGTTAGTAGCAGTAGTAGTGTTTCAACTCATTTTAAATGTAAGCATTTTAATTTTAAATATCTTGGGTTGTTTTGCATTGTGTTGGGGGGGGGGGGGGGGGGGGGGGGGGGGGGGGGGGGGGTCAGACTGGGTATTTAAGGGGGCATTGCCCCCCATGCCCATGCCTAGATCCGCCCCTGGTGTGTGTGTGTGTGTGTGTGTGTGTGTGTGTGTGTGTGTGTGTGTGTGTGTGTGTGTGTGTGTGTGTGTGTGTGTGTGACAGAGCTGCACTTACTTGCGCTCGGCACAGGTGTGTGCGGTGCTGCAGGGATTCCGCCGCCGCAGGAATGATGATGAAAACCAAGATAATTACTGTCATCTGATCCCAGGTAAGTATAGCCGTGGCACCACAAGGCTCTGCATCTGAGGGGTTGCTCCATCTCGCAGGGACATGGAAGGCACGTCCCAGGATAACTGGAATAGCTTTCGGCGTTTAAAGCTGCGCTTTCTCTCCGCTCGGCCTGCCCGAGATACAGCGGTTTATAAGCCTTTAACTGGTGTAATTTTAGCTTTAATGAGCACTTGAGGAGAGAGGTATGTTGAAAATTGGTACTTTGTGCCAATAAAACATTATAACGAAGCTCTTGGCAACTCCTTATCTTTCAAAGCCACTATAGCTGCGCCACTTGTAGGCTTTTCAATGGTAATTCCTTCGCCGTTGGTTGTCCAAACGGTAGCTTTTGTGTGTGGGGCACCACTTGGCACTTGCTTAACGCTAATGAGCGTGTACTTTACATTACTTGTGTAAGTGAAAAATGTAAGTGTGTGTGTGATATAGAGGGGGAGAGAGAGTAATAATTGGGTACTGAGTGGGGGTTTGAATGGGTTCGTAATGAGGATCGGATCTGAAAAGCCTATAGTGACTCAACTCCGGGTCTTGGAGGTAATTACATAAACACTGTAGTACACTTGAGCTCACGCCCCCCTTCAAATGGATTTAAAATGAATTGTTATGGCGGAGGAAGATTACCGTAAGGTTTCGTTTTTTGCGCCATCTGGGGAGAATCACCCCAAGGGCCCTCGATCCGATGATGACCTCACAAGAAGGGGGGGTTTCGGTTAAACATCCTGTCTACAACAACAATGGGCTATAGAGGCGGTGTTCAAACCCCAGCCGGGGCCCACCATGTTACAAGCCAGGTCCACGGAGGGTTTGGGGGTCATCCGAACAGGAAATGAAAAAGAAAAATGGTTGTAAGAAGTGGGAAGCGCTCATGACTCATCGAGAGACTCCGAGAAGCTCAGAGGACAACAGCAGCCCCCCCCCCCCCCCCCACCCCCCACGAGACCCCCCCGCCTGGCCTCAGACCATGGTTCTCAATGTGGAGGCCGTCGGGATGAATAGGAAAGGAAGATGGAAGAAAAAATGAAGGAAATCGTTGAAAAGGCTGGATGTGTAATTTCAACTGACAACAGTATTATGCCATTGCCAGTTCATCATGTCCTAAGCCTACTGCCCCAATTACATGCATGTCATTCTTCTTGTCATTATTCACCAAAATTGTGACAGCAGCAGTTGTACAACGCTTTATGCAACGGTCGAAATGGGCTCTGCATGCGGCCAGAGAGGATGAAATACACCTTTGAATGTACAGTATAGTTAAAATAGACATTCTACAAGCTGTAAAATGTCCCTATACTAGTGGAGATTGTCTATTTTGTCATGCCTAGTTGGAGTCCCTTTATAGCATGACAATGTTTGGGACCCGCTAGACTACAAGCCATATTGGCATTTTCTAGGCCATCTCACAGTATATACTGTATATAGTACGTTTGCTATTTGTATGAGGGAAATTGCAATTCCGTAGATACACAACTAATGGGGGCAAAAGTCTGTTCATATTACACTGAAATTCCGCACCAAAGACAATGACGGAGTGTCGCCATCTCTACTGAACGTGAGCAATGTGACACACTCGGCGAGGGAGGTACTAGCCCAACAAGTCGCCACGCTGAGCGTTGCGAAGTTCGGTATGAGCCTACTCAGCCCCCGTCCGAGTTACGACCCGATAGGCACAGAGTAGTATTATAGTAGTAATATAAGACCTAAACTCACCCAGACCAAAACCATCGCAGTGAAATTACTTGTTTTGAAAGCCATGCCTCCGTCCGTTTATCTATGGAATAGTCCTTACGTTCACATGCTATATTTTGTGCGGTCAGGTTGTCATATTTCGTGACTCTCCATCCAGCCTATAACGAGAACTCAATTACATGAAAGGGATTGTTTTGGAAACGTTAGCAAGGTCTCTGTGTGTGGGCTATGCAGGGGCCATGCAAAGCAAATGCATTGTTTTGTGCAGGATGCAGTGATGCGCAAACGGCGCAAAATTGTCAACGGAAGTACGACCACACTGGCTGCCGTGAGGTTCTGGTATGTTTTTTTTTTGTGTAATTTTATTTAGGAAAGCTTCCAGCTGGTCCCGTGTGTTGGAATTACACCCCAAGATCCTAGTGGGGCAGGCTTGCCGAAAAGAAAACAGCTGTCAGACAATGAATTACTGTTCTGTGTCCAGACAAGTGCTTTTCTGAGTGGATGAGGAAGCAGCAGCGAGGGGGGCGTCGGGAACACACGTACATACAGGCACACACACGCACGCACGCACGCACGCACACACACACACAAACACACACACACACACACACACACACACACACACACACACACACACACACACACACACACACACACACACACACACACACACACACACACTCCCCCCCCCCCACACACACACACCCACACACACACACACACACACACACACACACACACACACACACACAAGAACCCCTGCCAATGCCATAGCGTAGCCCATCACCTTCTCGGGTATATACACTTGCATGAGCATGTGCACACGTGCAAACATTCACATGCAATCTCAAAACCCTCATATTTTGGAATGCGAACCGCGTTCAGCTGGTGGCGGATTGAAAGGACTAGGAACCCACGATATTTTACACTCTCACCTCAGCGAAAGTTAAATACCTCGACATGCAGTGAGTCAACACCGACGATATACTCACCCCTCTGTATCTAAATATGCTATGTCAACGTGCGGAGCTATAGTAAGATATTTTTTGCGAGGCGGGAGAGAGAGAGAAAGAGAGAAAGGGAAAGAGAGAGAGAGAGAGAGAGAGACAGAAATCCAATACCTTCCAAAAATGTCTTTTTTTGAACGAGGGCTCTAAAAGGTCTGCGAGTTTCGCTTCTGGCAGCCGTGTGGCTTTTCCGTGCAAACAGTGCACATCCGCAGGCTGACCCCCGTGAACCGAGCACGGCCGGGGCCGCCGGGCCCCACAGTGTACCCAGGCCCGGATGTAACAAACATTTACACAGCCAAAAATGGTATGGGGGCGGCTTCATCGCTCGTGACGCTTCGCGCCAGTTTGATGAAGCCGCGCCCATACCATTTTTGGTTACCAGACTTATGTTATACCGTAAGTCATAAAGTAAGCATTAATAGTAACATCAGTTGTTGTTGAAGTTGCAACAGACACGCAGCATGCATAAAGCTAAAGGCCTGATTCTGGGAGTTTTCTGTTTTAAATGATGAAATGCTGTTGGTTTAGTGGTGCCACAATTGTAGTCAGTTAGTAACAGTAGTAGTGTTTCAGATCATTTTAATTATAAGTACTTTAATTTGAAATATCTTTGAAATTCGGGTATGCCCAATTGCCCATGCCTAGATCTGGCCCTGAGTGTACCCAAACTCGGCTGTGAAATAATCCCTGGGTGTCTCAATGCTCTCCCAGTCTCACATGTGCTCGTCAGAGAGGCAGAGAGGGGATGCTCAGTAGTCTCTCGCCGCCACACAGAAGAAGCTCTCAGAAACGGCTGCGCAGCAGCTGGAGAGGGGCTGTGTGTGTGTACATACTGTATATGACCTGCTTTCATGCGCCATGTGTGCACAGCATATGCATAAATGTGTATTCTGTGTGTGTACGCAGCATGTGTGCCGTCGCACTTTTTAACGCATGCTTATAAGCAAACACTGCACATGCCAGCAATAATGAAATCAAAGCTCGATCTCGTCTGAGCGCATTTTGCGGCCTTTTAAGGGGGAAAGTAACCAGGTCCTCCCCGTTGGGGGCTGGAGAACTTCCTCCTCAACTCTGCATGTTCTCCTCCCGCCCCAATCAAATTTAATTGGAACGTAATTCAATTTATTTTAAGGAAACGGCTCCGGTTTATGAAAATTGTCCTGTCGGCGAGATGAGGAGCGGCCTTATCTCTGTTAGTTTATATATTTATTTATTTTTTACGTGCGGACGACAGGTTCTGGTCGAATCACAAGCTGTCTCTGGTGTGTTGGCCGCCGTGGCCTCATGTGAGATTACCTGCCTTTTTATATCAACTTAATAGGAACCCCATCTGGGTCCTATTAAAGCCTTGCCATGCGGCGCTGCTGATGAGCCTGCAGCCTGAAACAGTTTCATTTGTCTCCGAGAGCCGGCCGCGGGGGGAAGGAAACAAAATCCACTTTATTCAGCAAAGGTTACAGTATGTTTGTTATAGAGGACAGGCATCCCATTCAATCATGTCATTTCTCTGCCGCGTATAAACGTGAGCAGAGGCGGATCTACGCATGGGCATGGGGGGGGGGGGGGGGGTGCCATGACTGCCCCACCAAACTTGATGGTGTGCAAAACAACCGAAGATATTTCAAATTAAAGTGCTTATGTTTAAAATGATTTGAAACACTACTAGCCTACTGCTACTAACTACAGCTGTGGCACCACTAAACCAACAGCATTTCATCATTGATAACAGAAAACTCTCTGAGTCAGACCTTAAGCCTCATGCATGCTGCATGTCTGTTGCAACTTCAACAACTAATGTTGTTATTGATTCTTTACTTGCCTAATAAAGGTCCTGTAACCGATTATAGGGACTTTAAGCTAATTAATTTATAGAACAGCAACGCCGTCGTACAGCGTAAAGTCTGGACTTAGCATTTTCTCCTGCCCCCCCTCCCAATTGGGAAATGTTACATCCGCCGCTGAACGTGAGGCCACAGTACACCTGACCGACCTACCCGTCGTGGATCGGGGTGGATCGGGATGGAAAGCAGGCACACATCGGCTTTGGCATCAGCATGGGTGATGAAGTTGCGATAAATTGTGATTTGTTTGCTGCATATAAAATAGTGTATGATCTCTCTCTCGGAGAGAGAGAGATCATACATCTCAGCATTTGGCAGTGGGAATCAGCTTCGCATAGCATTAGTGATTAATCGGGTTAGTGTTTTGTACTCTACATGTGTAGGCTATATTTATGCCTATCAAAAGCCAAGACTGTCATCTGTTTTCAGGGGGAAGGGGGGGGGGGCGAAGAAAAGGCAGACACAGCCTCAGGGTCAGAGACACATGTTGAGCCATAGATATTTGTTCACTGAACTTTTGAGACTCTTTTTGGCATCTCGCGAAGTCAGGAAATCAGCATTTCTTTTTTTTATCATCACATACAGAACAGATGCTGTGTTCATGGAAATTGAACAGAACAGAATCGGCAGATGGAGGTTAAAGTATGTCCAATATATCATCTCGAGATAAAAGAACACGGTAATCATAGGGTGCCTGGTGATCTCCAGCAGTTATAGTGCGTGATCCTGATGAGATGTGACCACACAGGCTCCATGGCATCTTATGTCTTGCCTTCATCCACAGTAGGTACATGTCTGCCCCTCGCTTTCCTGCCGGCCAGGGTTAGATCTAGGGGCGGATCTAGCAATGCCCCCCTAAATACCCTGACTGCCCACCAAACATGATGGCATGCAGAACATCCCAAGAAATTTCAAGTGCTTATATTTATCTGAAACACTACTACTGCCACAACTATAGCTGTGGCACCACTAAACCAACAGGATTTCCTTGAAAACAAAACTCTCCGAGTCAGACCTTTAGCTTTATGCATGCTGCGTGTCTGTTGCAACTTCAACAACAACTGATGTTAGTATTGATACTTATGCTAATATAAGTCCTGCAAGTGAAAATGGTATGGGTGCGGCTTCATCGCCTGTGGCGCGAAGCATCACAGGCAGTGAAGCCGCCCCCATACCATTTTCTCCTGCCCCACCCCCTCCCAATTGGGAAATGTTATATCCGCCCCTGCTGTCTGCCCTCTGTTTCCTGTCTCTATGTGCTCTCCTATCTAATAAAGTAATAAAAACAGCCATTTATACACTATATAATACTGTATTGAAAATGCTGATGGGTTATATGCGGAGCCAGTATGGAGGATATGCTTCCTGTGATTAGAGCCTTTATTAAATGACTAACCAGTGAAACCTTTTTGGTGTATGATGATGCAGCAGCAGCACCACGGAGAAATGTGTCTGCCAAATGTTAAATTCCTATTTTTTTTTTTACTTTAGAGCAGTGTTTTTCAAACTTTTTCATACTAGGGCCCACTATTTATTCTGCTTTTTTAGCCACGGCCACGGATGTTGAGTGTAGTCTCTTGTGCCCAAAACCAAGGATTTTCATGTCTGTGTCCACAATTTAGGAGAGATAAACTGGTTAAACGTTCAAAATAGCAATTCTTCTACATCTTCTAATTTTGTAAAAATGTCTTGAAAATGAATAATCCAGATGTTTAAATAAAATTTAACTCTTGAGAAATTGGTTATGGGGGAGGGCTTCATCGCGAAGGGTCACAGGCGATGAAGCCGCTCCCCATACCAATTTTGCTTGCCCCCCAATTGGGACATGTTACATCCGGGCCTGTAGGACAGTAGGAATAATGACCAGCATAGACTGCCTCTGAAACACGATTAACAGAACAGAAAGCCACAGACAGTATCGAGTAGAATAAAGATCACGTGCGGTATCTGCACACTGACGGCTCCAGCCATTTGAAAGACGCACCTAATAAAGTGTTGTGTTTATCATGATGTGTATACACGCACTCTGATGACACCAATCCTTCTTGTTGTCATGGGTTTAACTGCCAGAAAAGGTTCAAGGTTCAAGATGATTATTGTCATAACACATGATACAGTTTATAGCAGCAATTGTAAACATTGAAATTTTACTCCAAGCTTTGTCAATAGTGTGGATGATGCTATACAGTATACAATAACAATATTTTCATCAGTGCCTCAGCCCTTATTCTTTGGCCTTTTTGTACTATTAAAAAAAACGCCCATTTTCAACATGTTTTTTTTTCTTTCTTTTTTCATAATAACCTACATTTCTATGGAAGAGTATTTGGGACTTGATCATTTCCACACAACGTCTCTAAGGTACTACTGTAATTTCCGTACTATACGCCGCACCAGTTAAATTTGGGGAAAAATACAGATGATTCCATATAAGCCCCCCTGACTATAATCTTCCTGATAGAGTGCCCTTGGTGTCTGTGACCTATAACAGGGGTTTTCAACCTTTTTCATACCACAGCCCACTATTTATTCAGAATTTGAGCCACGGACCAGCATTTGATGACAGTTTAGTCCCACAGAACCCAAAACTAAAGATTTCTTTTGCTTTTGTTGATGTTTTTCTAGAAAACAAAACAGGCAAAATGACCATTAATCGTCTACATTTTGTAGTTGTGTAGACTTGGGCTAATTCAGATGACGAATATTTTAACTCGTTAGAGAGTAAACATGAAACCAAATGGACCAAAATGGAGCAAAATGTTGAAAATGTTTGTAATTCCCGTTTAGCACAAATAGATGATCTACATTCTCACGTGTTGATGGAGATCAGTTATTTGAAGCATGTTTATGCTTTTCAAAATAGGGTCCTCTATAGTACCGGTAGAGCGAGATCGCATACATGCATACGCCAGGGGGACGGATAAACAATTGGAATAAATTCTGTACTGGCCATATTATATAAAGTGAGTCTTGCGTACAGGGTTTGATGAGGCAAGATCAACATATGGAATGTCAGAACAAGTCAGCTTCATATATGGAGATCTATGGGTGGCAGAGGGTTCAGTATCTTGAGTGTATAGTGTTTGATGAGGTCTGGCCATATATGGAGGATGTCTTGCGTATAGGGTTTGATGAGGTCAGATCAACATCATCATATCATATCATATCATATCATATCATATCATATCATATCATATCATATCATATCATATCATATCATATCATATCATATATCATAAATGTCAGAACAGGTCAGATCCATATATGGGGTTCTATGACTGACAGCAGGGTCAGGGTCTTTTTAGTGCACAGGCTTTGATGAGGGCCCAGGTAAGACCATGCCTTCATTTTTGGGCCTACTGGGAACTGAAACCTGGACATGCATCAGTCAGTAGGAAGAGAGAGGATGGATGGGGGAGGATCAACATATGGAAGGTCAAGTACTGATGATGGGTTATGCAAGTTTTTATAGAGGTCTACGAGGTCGCTCAGTGAGAATGGTTACCTGGAACGGGATATGAAGGTTGTGACTTCAAACCCCACTTTAGGAACTGAATTACAAATTGCTCACATTTGGAAGCACTGTATTTCTAAAACGATGAAACGTTTCAAATATTCCTTTTCAACGATGCACGTAAATAGCCTTAAACAGAGTTTATACTGTACGTGTAAGTATGTAGGACCAATCACATAATAAAAAAGTGCAATGAATAAATGATATACTAGCTATACTAGTTTATGGTTTTGGACGACATAGCCTACTAATAAGTCGTTCCTCATCATTTTGGAGGTTTTATTTTTTTATGAAAATCACAGAGAAAAATAAACATACTAGAGTTCTGGTTTTAATTGTCTGTTGCCTAATGACAGAATCACCAGAGGCTCGCCTGCATTTGCTTCTTAACATTTCAAACATCTCGATAGTATGCTGATATTCATCATTTTAAGGAATATTGAAAAATGTCGAAATTTAGGAAATACAACATACTATAGTATGCCGTTTTTCATTGTTTTCAAGGATTTTTTTTTAAAAAAATGACGAAATCTAGGAAAATGACAGGCTCTAGACGAAAAAAAAACAGAAGTTTTGCATCAATGTTGTTACCCAAAGACAAATGAAGAGTGATTTAGTTACAAAGTAGCTCAGTGAGACCAAGATCTGAAGGTTGTAGTTCAAATCCCACTTAAGTATTCATTTTTAGGAACTGAAGTGACACCAATATAAATTGCTCACATTTGGAAGCACTATATTTCTAAAACGATGAAACATTTCAAATATTCCTTTTCAGGCAAGCATGTGCACCGTAAGATGAAGATGAATAGCCTTAAATGGGGTTTATACAGTACTCAGTGTACCGTTTTTGAGGACTTTTGAAAAAATGTCGAAATCAAAGAAAAACCAAAGGCTTTAGTACATGGTCTCGGACAACATACTATACTATACCATTTTTCAACGTTTTTGAGGATTTTTGAAAAAAATGTCGAAATCGAATAAAAACCAAAAGCTATAGTACATGGTCTCGGACAACATACTATAGTGTGTCGTTTTTCATCGTTTTGAAGATTTTTGAAAAAATGTCGAAATCGAAGAAAAACCAAAGGCTATAGGACATGGTCTCGGACAACATACTATAGTGTGTCGTTTTTCATCGTTTTTGAAGATTTTTGAAAAAATGTCGAAATCGAAGAAAAACCAAAGGCTATAGGACTTGGTCTCGGACAACTTACTATGCCGTTTTTCATCGTTGAGGATTTTTGAAATCTAAGAAAAACGCTAACAAAAAACGGCTATAGAACATGTTTTTTTTTTTTGTTTGGTTTTATTTTTTTATTTTTTTCGAAATTTCGAAATTTTTTGAAAATCCTCAAAAATTCTAAAACGATGAAAAACGGCATGCTGTGCACGACGGCAGGCTATAGCCTTGCGTTTTTGCCAGATTTCGTCATGTTTTGAAAATCTTAAAAAATCTTTAAAACAATGAAAAAAAGGTAAGGCTATAGCCTTACCGTTTTTTTTCTCGAAATTTCGACATTTTTTTTTAAATCCTCAAAACGATGTAAAATGGCATGCTGTAAAAGACCGTAAGACTATAGCCTTGTGTTTTTGCCATATTTCGTCATTTTTTGAAAAACTTCAAAAATCCTCAAAACGATGAAAGAAGGTAAGGCTATAGCCTTACCGTTTTTTTTTTTTTTTTTTTTTTTTTTTTCGAAATTTCGACATTTTTTAAAATCCTCAAAATGATGAAAAAGGGCATGCTGTGCAAGACCGTTAAGGTTATAATCTTGCGTTTTTGCCAGATTTCTTCATTTTTCGAAAATCCTCAAAATGATGAAAAACGGCATGCTGTGCAAGACCGTAAGGCTATAATCTTGCGTTTTTGCCAGATTTCATCATTTTTTGAAAATCTTAAAAATCGTCAAAACGATTTAAAAAAAACCGTAGGCATAGCCTTACCGTTTTTTCGAAAATTTCGACTTTTTTGAAAATCCTCAAAAAATCCTCAAAATGATGAAAAAACGGCATGCTGTGCAAGACCGTGAGGCTATAGCCTTCTGTTTTTGCCAGATTTCGTAATTCTTTGAAAATCTTCAAAAATTGTCAAAACGATGAAAACTGATAAGGCTATAGCCTTACCGTTTTTTTTTTTTTTTTTTTTTTTTTACGAAATTTCGACATTTTTTGAAAATCCTCAAAAATCCTCAAAATGATGAAAAACGGCATGCTGTGCAAGACCGTGAGGCTATAGCCTTCTGTTTTTGCCAGATTTCGCCATTTTCTAAAAATCTTCAAAAATCGTCAAAACGATGAAAAACGATAAGGCTATAGCCTTACCGTTTTTTCGAAATTTGACATTTTTTGAAAATCCTCAAAAATCCTCAAAATGATGAAAAACGGCATGCTGTGCAAGACCGTGAGGCTATAGCCTTCCGTTTTTGCCAGATTTCGTCATTTTTTGAAAAACTTCAAAAATTGTCAAAACGATGAAAAACGATAAGGCCTTACTTTTTTTTTTTTTTTTTTTTTTCCCAAATTTCAACATTTTCTGAAAATCCTCAAAAATCCTCAAAATGATGAAAAACGGCATGCTGTGCAAGACCGTAAGGCTATGGCCTTGCGTTTTTTGCCAGATTTCGTCATTTTTTGAAAATCTTCAAAAATCGTCAAAACGATTAAAAACGGTAAGGCTATAGCCTTACCGTTTTTTCGAGTTTCGACATTTTTTGAAAATCCTCAAAAATCCTCAAAATGATGAAAAACGGCATGCTGTGCAAGACCGTGAGGCTATAGCCTTCCGTTTTTGCCAGATTTGGTCATTTTTTGAAAATCTTCAAAAATCGTCAAAACGATGAAAAACCGTAAGGCTATAGCCTTACCGTTTCTTTTTTTTTTTTTTTTTTCTTTTTTTTTTTTTTTTTTTTACGAAATTTCGACATTTTTTGAAAATCCTCAAAAATCCTCAAAATGATGAAAAACAGCATGCTGTGCAAGACCGTAAGAGCTATAGCCTTGCGTTTTTGCCAGATTTCATCATTTTTTGAAAATCTTCAAAAATCGTCAAAACGATGAAAAAACGTAAGGCTATATATAGCCTTACCGTTTTTTCGAAATTCCGACATTTTTGGAAAATCCTCAAACATCCTCAAAATGATGAAAAACGTCATGCTGTGCAAGACCGTAAGGCTATAGCCTTCCGTTTTTGCCAGATTTCGCCATTTTTTGAAAATCTTCAAAAATTGTCAAAACGTGGAAAACCGATAAGGCCATACGTTTTTTTTTCCCGAAATTTCAACATTTTCTGAAAATCCTCAAAAATCCTCAAAATGATGAAAAACGGCATGCTGTGCAAGACCGTAAGGCTATAGCCTTTTTTTGCCAGATTTACGTCATTTTTTGAAAATCTTCAAAAATCGCCAAAACGATGAAAAAACGTAAGGCTATATATAGCCTTACCGTTTTTTCGAAATTCCGACATTTTTGGAAAATCCTCAAACATCCTCAAAATGATGAAAAACTACATGCTGTGCATGACCGTAAGGCTATAGACTTCCATTTTTGCCAGATTTCGTCATTTTTTGAAAATCTTCAAAAATCGTCAAAACGATGAAAAACGATAAGGCTATTGCCTTACCGTTTTTCGAAATTTGACTTTTTTGAAAATCCTCAAAATCCTCAAAATGATGAAAAACGGCATGCTGTGCAAGACCGTGAGGCTATAGCCTTCCGTTTTTGCCAGATTTTGTCATTTTGAAATCTTCAAAAATCGTTCAAAACGATGAAAAAAATCGATAATAGTGCAGCGGTTAAGCTCATGAAATGGAAGGTATTGTGCATTTTATGACTAAAGCATGAAACTTTCTACAGTGTTTCTATTACACCATGAAGTTTATTTTCAGATGTGGAAGCACTTCTCAGTGAAGTGCTTTCATGTGTTAGAGGCTGTAAAATGTAAGGTGGTCAAAAACATGGATTTTTCACTTTTTTGCAGGCATAAAGACAGTATATCAATAAGAAGAGTCCTGGAAAACACACTAATCACCATAAAATTGCTTTAATGTGTTAAATCAGCAGTATAAGATGTGTCATTTGGGTTTCAGGGTCCATTAGGTCACCAAACATCTCTCATAAAGAAAGACCAAAAAATCGGATTTTGCATAATTTGTGTTAATTATTGGATTGAGCATTTCACATTTCTTCTAGACATTTCCTAGTTGCAGTAAAGAGTGTCTACAATGCAATGACACTATTAGCGAGGACTAACAGTCTCCTGAGTAGGGATGACACGGTATGAGATTTTTACAGCATTGTTATGCTATTGGAAACCTATACCTAGGTGTTTCATGGTATTTAAACTAAAATACTGTATTTGCTATACTTACAGCAAAGTGAACAGTGCATGCTCAGATCTGCATCAGAGAAACTGTCACCACTTTCAGACTGACCTCTGGTGACCTTGAGGAGTCATTGACCTCAGAATTGCATTTTGGCACGTGTTGTTCCTCTCTCTATTATAATATATGTTAAGTTTGTTAAGTGGAAGTTTTATTCTAATGATAACTTAAAGTAAACAATAGACTACAGAAATGATGAGTTGTGTTTGATATACATTTTATGACATTGTGTATGACATTGATATGACATTAAAAACATCTAGGAGGAGAGTGAGCATCAGCAATTAAAATAAAGACAGAACATTCATTGTTTATGTAGTTCTTATGCAGCTCCAAACAGAACTGTATGAAGAGATATAAGTAATTGGTAGTGATGGTCAAAGCAAGAAGAAAACTCAGCTTCACTAGCGTGCCCAGAAGGTCTACAGGACACCCTGTGGAAACCCTCCACAGACCTGAACTACACTGACATCTGCTGCTGAGACTGAGGTTATGACCTATAACTTCCCCAAGGACATCTGCCTCTGAATAGAGGCTGCAATTCTGGTGAGATCAATGGCAAAGGTATGACCAGTGTGTGGAAATCCAACCTACCCCAGCACATCAACATCAGGTTTCATCTTCTATGGTGTAAATGCTGGACACTAACACAAGCCCTATAGAATTCCAAGGATGGGTGCTACGCCCAGAATGCTGCGTGTGGTACTGAACATCGACCAGGATGAGCACATCACCAACCGGCATCTGTATCACCAGCATCGGGGAATTACTGCATGTACCAAAGAAGATAGC
>CM076967.1:40745696-41105696 GCA_039105355.1 Benthosema pterotum
ACCACTGTGTCTGTGACCACTATGGGCTAATTAAGATGATGAATTTTAACTCTTGTCAAGAGTTACATCTGGTTGACCAACTTAGCTGGGGACCACCTGGAACCCTCTCAGGGAAAGCACCCAAGTAGGAAGTAAACTTAAATGCAAAATTTCCAATATATTTTTTGGGGGAATTGACCATGACTGAGGGCAAGTAGAACCTGGCTTGCAATTGCGATGGGCAAGTGCCTCGGAGACCTAGGTGTCAACCCCTGCATTGCAACCTGTTCTTTTGTTTTAGAAGGCAATGTCTTTCTCATATCAGCAAAGGTGGCTGAACACTTTCTGGGCTCTGGAGCCCAGAAACTTTTAGATTTACCTTCTTTGACCAACCGTTCTTCAATGAATGTCATGCTCTGCTTCTTTCCATCATCAATGAAGTTTTGACAACTCCTTGGAAACTCGATCTGATGCCACCTGCCCGGTGGCAATGTTTATGAGCATGTCAGGATACAGTGTCCAAGTTGAATGGGTTTTGCCTTTCTTCCCATAATCATCCATGATTTTTTAACATCTTTTTCATCCCGATCCATCCTTGATGCTCCATGCTCATGATGAGTTTCGGAAGGTGTGCATTATCATCACAGAGTAGCTTCATAGCATCCACATACTCTGCAGTCTTGTGCCTAGTCATGAGCCATCTTGTGAGAGTGCCTTTTTTGTGTGTATATCCTATTACACCACCTTGGCTCTTCCTTCACGATTTACAGTTTTGCTCCAGGGCTGGTCTGTGGAGACGCAATTGAAGTTTCTGCACTCTGTTTGGCGCACAACAAAACCCCCCTCTTTCAGGAATTGATACTCCTGGTCTCTCTTTTTCAAGGGCTCTCATTTCTGCGACATACAGGGGGAGATATTTGGAGCAGTTGGACCTCCAGCTGCTCTGAACCATGGAAAAATATTACACATGGAGCTAAGGTGCATTTCAAAATCGCCACTACGCTCAGCATGGAGCATTTTCAATAAAAGGTCCGCTCCTTCCATGAACCTTAGCCAGTATGCGAATGTTGCAGATTGTTTCTGTCCAATATTGGAGAACTCTCAATCACACCCTGTATGGTATCAACATGCTTCATCTCTAAAATCATCGACAAGGTGTTTTGCAGATGTCTTGTTCTTTGCCTGAAAGGCATGTTGAATATCCTTCAGTTCTTGATCCATCTCGCTTGAGATTAATGTTCGGCCATGTTTTGGATAGCCATGATGCAATTTCTTTCCAAAAGAGCCGAAAACATAAGCCTCAAGGGCAAGTTTGACGCATCGGACGCCGCGAGACTATTGTTTTCTTGCAGAAGTTGCCGGGCAGTTCCTTCAGCATATACATCGGAGTCAACCATCAGAGAAAGGAGTCCACCATCTCCATACAGTTTTCCAATAGTGGCAATGTTATGCCATTGTGATGTGCATGCACCAAGTCTCATGGTGACTTTACCTCCAGTGATTGGGGTTTGGCCCAAAGTATTTGTTGGGCTTTACTATAAATAGCCAAATCTGCTGTGACAAAAAATATGACTCTGCCCCAATTTTGATGCCAAATCCACTAGCCTCACTCACAGAAATATTATAAAATAAATAGAAAAATAATATTGTCTGATTTTCCTTTTCATTAGAATGGTATTCTGCTGCATGCAGTGGGCCCATGACTTTTATGCACCCTTTCTAATGTGGTGAACACTTAATGTAGACTTCCATGACTTTTTCATTAAAAGTAAAACTACTGACTACCCATTTCATGAAGAGAACAGGTCAAAGTATATGAAAACACTGTCAGGTTTTGTACTACTCTTTATAGAAGATATCACCAGTTTACCAGGGAACATTTCTCAGAAATGCAATTTTCGCTATAAAAAATCCCATATAAAGGCTGCTTATTCAACATAGAACCAGATATTTGCAATCTGATTGTTTTGGGGTTGTAGGGACACTACCTGTAGACAATCTGTGCAAGTATGGTGTAAAAACAAGCAACAGGTAAAGAATAGCAAAGTATTGACATCTTTTAGAATAGGCGTTTTTTTGCTTTTGTTGTGTGTCACTTCATGGATCAATTTCATGACCTTCACAGTAAAAGTAAATTTCGGGACAATCCATTTCATAAAGAGAACACCCTAAAGTTATGAAAAAACTATGTCCCGTCTTGTTATACCTCGGGGGGGGTACCTCAAAAACTAAGCCTCTTTTTGACCGATGTTTGCTCCACTATAGTTACTGAGTGAGAAAGGGAGATGACCTGGCCCCGCATGCTCTACTTATGTAAGACAGACCTGCTAAACCTAATGACACTAATCCCACAGACAAGAGGATAATCTTTCCTCACTCTCCTCCCTTCACCATCTTTCCATCCTCTTATACCTTTTCTATGGCCTCACTCACTCTCCCCCTCCCCTAGACTCCTTTTCCCTTTTGTCTACACCGTTCTGCTTTGTCTCTCTCTTTCTCTCTCCCTCTCTCTAGTCCCCGATTCTTGCGTCAATACTTTCCTTCCTGTATAACACTGATCCATAATTATACAATATGCGGCTGTCGGTGCTTTTATCCCGTTGATATAGACTCTATTCCTTCTACGAAGCTCCATTGGATCTGTTCTATATTCAAAGTTATAACCTTCTAACGGAATAAACGTTGCAATCACATGGCTACAGAGATCACATGTGCCGATTTGCGTTGTTTTTGAGACCATGTTTTGCCAGTGTGCATACAAAGATGTACTCAGCCTGTTATAGTGCCACTGTGAGGCTGGAAAAAGTGCCATGCCGCCCTCGTCCTACTGTGAATATGCATGGAAATTGCACGCTGTGTTTGTGTTTTTTGCCATTTTGTTCAAAACGCATTGATCATTCCAGCTTTGGCTAAGCCAACCTTAGCTGGGTTGATCACATGATCAACCGAATTGCATGATGTATGGATAAAATGTGTACGAGTAATGTGCAGAAATGTGTTTTGTGTAAATCAGTGTCATGGTGGGGAATATTTGCTACAGATAGTTGGTCGTTGACATCACAGAAGCGTAGTTTGGCATGGATGGACAAAACGTACTCTCTGCTCATGCCTTCGGGCTGGTGGAGACGAAAAACGAAACATCCGTGGCAACAGTCTTATTTTCTGCGCTGCTGTGCCGTCACTGGTCCCGCCGCCCCATTGATAACCCTATAAACCTATATGCATGTACAGTGCTACACAAAGCAAACAAAATAGTGTGATGTCGGAATGCTGTGTACAGTCCTCCTAGCCTATTGACCTATTTGGCTGCGCAACTCCGTATCTGGTTTCTTTTGTACCGTTTATTACGGTACCGGTATAGTGGTAAATGTGAAGAATATGAAGTGGTGTGGGAGCAACACAACATGACACCAACAGGCCGGCCCTTGCCTTTTGTCCTCGGACACTGTAGCGTAACACCTGTTACAACAAAACAAATCCAGGGCATTTTCTGACTTCACTTTAGCCTTCCGCGCCGTTCCATTTAATCAGGAGACAATCTGTTTCAGTTCACGTACTGTAAGTCGAGTTAATTTGAGCCGAACAGCTGAAACGACATGACGTAATTGTCATGCGTTTGACCCTGCCTGCGGCAGGCAGCCCGTCTGGCCCGTGCATGTATCCACCAACCAGCCAGTTCGCTCTGAGTCTGACCCCCTATGTGACTGTTCACATGCATGACGAACGCTCCCTTTTACTGTTTGTACAAACGCTCCCCTCTGGAATTTGTTTACAAGCTCTGCTCAATATCGGGGGGAGAATGCGGGGAGGGGGGTGAGGACTGGAGGATGAAGGGGAGGTGTCAGGTTCACATACACTCGCGTGCTCGATGTTATCACTCCGTAGGACGCCGAATTGTGTTTTAATTAAAGACAGGAGAAGAGACCCATGTTACCTTTTAAGCTTCTTTACTTTTTAAGGGATATATTAAGTTCCTAATCATTTGCACTTGCATATACGTCAGAGAGTGTCTCGAGCGTATGGCATTTGATTAGGTCATATGAGCACTTCGTTGCCTGGCCCTTCATTATGTTGTAGAACGTTCTAGATGTAAAGTATATAGCTTTGGAACCCCATCCCCCGATGCTAAGCGCCAAGCAGGGAGGCATTTGGGGTCTATTTGCAGACAAAATAGCTGATCTACAAGCCATGTTGAAAGCTTGTAGATCAGCTATTTTTGGGCCAATCTTCTTTAGCTAGCGGAGATGCGGTGTATGACACCAAAACAATTTTATTTTGAAGTTCAGAATCGAAAGGAGTGGCATTTGTGGTGTGGAAAGGGCAGCGGTGTGCACATCCCTGATTTTAACAGTCTTTGATATGACTCAGCCAGAGATTGGTTCTCTGACCTCCCAGTCTCAGGGTGTCCACCAACCCCAGGGGAACTGAGCTCTCTGGTATTAATACAGTAGGTGCGCTTAAACACTAAGATAATTGTCAATGCATGAGTAATCCATTTATTGGCAACTCGTTGCTGTGTGTTTTGTTTGTTTCATTCAGAAACTCAACCTTAAATGTCTTAATCATGACAGTGACTGGCAGCACTTTTCTGACTCAGCTGAACAGAACGAACTCAGGCCCTCTGTCCAGTCTGATTGGTCAAGGCAGACAGACAGACAGACAGACAGACAGACAGACAGACAGACAGACAGACAGACAGACAGACAGACAGACAGACAGACAGACAGACAGACAGACAGACAGACAGGCTGGTTTTGGGTCAAGCCACCCCTGAAAACAGCCTTGGTGTTTATTCTAACGTTTGTCTGGAAAAAATGTCCTAACAGAAGCATATTGAGAGTGTAAGGACATGAGCGAAGTAGCCGCCCGGCCACTCTCCAGTCTGTTGCAGTGGAAAAGCCATTAGTACGCGGCTAGGGAAACCAGGAGCTGAAGAATGAATGAGTTATGCAACCGACCATTCAATATACTCCCTCAGTTAAACAGGTTATTAAAACGTGGCTTTAACTGGCATACGACCACTGGGGGAATCACCTTGGCCTTGCAGGGAGACCAAGAATCCCAGTAGCAAAAACTGGAGCCCCACTTCACAGTTTATCACTCATATAACTTACCCCACATGGATTCCAGTGCCCGGTGTCGAGTCCGTCAGATACCCAGCTGTCCGGAACCGGCACAAAAGATACGGTAACTATATTTTGTCTCTTTGGGATTAACTAACTCCAGCTTGCACTTTTGGATTGAGGACTCCAGTCCTGCTAGACCAGGGGTTTTCAACCTTTTTGATCCCAGGTCCCACTATTATTCAGCAGACATTTTCACCCCACAGACCCCAAAACTAAAGATTTCTTTTGTTTTTGTACACATGGATTTGGGAAACAAAACAAACATACAGATCAAAATGACCATTAAAGGTAGGGGAAGTGATTTCACTTTTGTCAGATATCACCCCCCCCAAAAAAATCTGTTAAAATGCTCTATTATAAGGTGTGCAGACCATATATGGAGTTTCCCCCTCCCCCACGTTAGCAGAGGAGCTAATAAAAGTTCCCCAGGTGGAGGGTGAATTCTCCTCCAATCAGGATCGAGCAGCAGGTTCACATAGTGTAGCATAGTGTTGCATGGGTCTCCAGCATGTAAAAACTGCCAGATGCTAGCTCGCATATATTGTTGAGCAATTTTCATATTTCTTGCCATAATATGTGACCATAACATTAACAACCTATACAACGCAAAACATAAATAAATAAAAGAAAAGAATACTATGAAAACCAACTATGAAAATTCCTCAATATACAGTATGTAAGTCAGCATCCAACAGCTAGTTTCTACATGCTAGCAGGAATCCATAGTCAACGAAATTTCTACCATAAAACCTTGGTGTACTCAACATGCCTGGATTCACATTCTGGCACATGGACAACTGGTATGCCTGTATGTTGACAAATTCTGGATCAATCTAGTTGTTTCTATGCCAGTACCTCTATCACTCTTCCTCTATGGAACAGTTCCAACACAGGGGTTGACACTAAGGTCTCTGAGGCACTTGCCCATCGGGGAAGTGCAAGTCAGGTTCTACTTGCCCTCAAGTCATGGTCACTTGCCCCCCAGGTTCCAGGTGGTCCCCAGTTAAGTTGGTTAACCAGATGTAACTCTTGAGAGCGTAAAAATGAAACCAAATGGACCCTTGCGGGTCCATTTGGTTTCATTTTTACGCTCTCAAGAGTTAAAATTCATCATCTTAATTAGCCCAGGTCTACACTGTAGAAGATTAATGGTCATTTTGATGTTTTAATTTGACTGTTTTGTTTCCCAAATCCAGCCTGGAATTGTGGATAGCTAGAAAGCAGGGAAAGACACAGAGGCAGAGTGCAATGACTGCCTTCAAGACAAATTTATCTTGTGTTGTGTTATAGTGCACTAAGTTGCACACTTGCCCGATCGGGCAACCAGGTAGCAGTCTTCACTTGCCCGACCATTTTTTTTTACTTGCCCCGGGCAAGCGGGCAAGTGTTAATGTCAAGCCCTGCAACAGAGTCTATTTACATACAGCCGTATGTTCATATATAGAGATAACGTGTCAACAAACAGAAAGAAAGCAGATTTTGAGAACCATCTTTGTGTGAAAAAAAGTATTTTCCCCAAGCGATTGGGGATTAACATTTTGGTTTAAAAAGTAAGATTAAAGGGACTAAAGTAAGATTCCCAGTAATTAAGGTACAGGTATAAATGCTGACAGGAGGAGTCATCCACGGTTCCACAGCGAATTGCCTTTCCCCGTAATGTGATGTCATGCTGTCAATCACTCGTCTCACGGCCTCGGTTTAATCAGCTGTAAATACGCTTATCATCGCTGCTAATTATAAGTCCCGCTCCCAGTGCACCGCTCATTCTGTGCGTTTTGCTCTACACCAGGGGGGTCTGCTGACACCATTTTTTAAATTCTCTTCTGATTGTCAGCAATTATCAAACCACATCAGAATAAAAATCACACCTATTTGAAGTAAGGGGCGCTCTTATCATCGTACAACACTGATTACAACATGTTCGCTCAAGCCACACGGGTGATGATAAGTGTTTGTTTTAGCCCTCTAAACGAACATTCATTTCTCATCATTGTCCATGACAAGCATTAAAGCTGGACAAAGGGGCTGACGCCGCTGAAAAATGAGTCATGGACAAAGCAATTTCCAGGGGTCCCCGGCCAAGCAAATGTTGAGTGAATGTGGAAGTGACAGGATTTTGTTTAAATAATAAAACATTTAATATATTTTATTTCAACTAATAAATCCTCTCTCACACACTCAACACAATGTTGGAACTCGTGTCTAAATGTTGGCACCCTGTGTCTAAGGGTGACTAACTAGTGACAGTTCTGCTCTCTTCCAAGCAGGCCATGAGGCCGCTGGCCTTTCACTGAAACTGCACCTGCACCTGCCCCCCCATTAGTCAATGCAATGGCGTATGGGTTGTATGGGTAATACAACAGTATGGGTGGGTGTGTGTGTGTGTGTGTGTGTGTGGGGGGGGGGGGGTTCTCTGTGGGTTGGTTTGCTCACACAGAGAATTTGATGAGCAGGCAAACATATTCACTTCACAAAAGAGTCAAAGTCTCTTTTTTGGCTGCCTGCAAATCCCTTCACATTCACCAAACAGCTCTTTCTGGCAGCAGCGTGCCGGGTTCTGGCCGGGCCCTGCCTAGTTGCATCTGGCAGTCACCAGCAAGATCTGCCTCACTGAGAAAAAATGGCCTGAAAGCGCCTGAATGGCTAGCGTCGGTGAAACATTAAGTCTGAAGTCACTAGACCTGATGTGGCACGTCAAATGTAGGGGCTATAACCAAGGCAACAAATGGATAATATCTTATTAGACAGATGTTTTATACCTGTGTGTTAAAACATAATGTAGTGTACTGTATGGTTGAAAACGGCTCAGTTCATTGGTGCTTGGTTTTCAGATGATCTTTTATTGATGAAAACAGCCTTTGCCTTTCGACCCATTGGACACATAATAGAATAATCTGCAACAACAACGGAAAAGCTATTGAAAACGTATCCTTTGCAACCTGATCACAGATCCAAAAAGCGCCGCAATATTTGCGGCGCGTTCGATACATTTGTAAAAATAACGATCATAAAAAATATACATACGAGACATTTTCTTTTTTCCTTTTCTTCTTTTTTTCGATTGTAAAGGACTAAAACGACTGCATGAACAGAAACGGACATCTTTTTTTCTCTTTGCGACGATGCATAAACAACGACGAGACGATGCAGTAAAATTCCCACATTCTCTGCTAAAAAAAAAAAAAACGACAGGCAGACTAAGGAGGGTAGATGAGTTGTTAAGACTTCACTGTGTTTTAAGTGACAAATACATTTCCCTGCGAAAAAATCCACAGGACAGTATCAAAATGTACAGTTGAACAAAAAAAAAAAGAAAACTGAGTAGCAAAAATCAACAGAGCGTGAGTTTTTGAGAGTATAATCAGAGGCAAAGATAAAGAGAAGACATACTTTTTTTCAAAAAGAGAGAATTCCCCTTGGCAATGCAGAATGTAATTGGAATGGAACTCTGGGCCTATGCCTGGCCTTTTTGTTTTTCTTCCTTTTCACATAATATAACAGCCTCCATCCTCGCATTACGCTTATTCCCTTTTTACTGCGGTGTCGTGACGACGAGAGGTTTACGGTATAATTTGCTAAATAATTAAAAGGGGTGGGGAAAAGTGAAGTATGTCCTCACTCTCTTTCTCTCTCCTCCCCCCTCTCTCTTTCTATATATATATGTATATACAGCATGTTACTTTTAAAAGGATCTGGAAATTAGGAAAAAAAAAAAAGATTCCCACGAGCCTCGCAAATCTCTTTGCAACTTACATCTCCTAAAGCTGGTGTCAATAACAATACAATAAACGATTAATATCTATTTCAACCAATCCCCCCATCCACATTCAGAGACAGCAACTGCCTGCATGAAAACCCCAGATGCTTCAAAACTATACTGGGAGGCATTCCGGGAGAACCTGCAGCATTAGACGGTCGTGATGTCAATTTTTGTTTTAATACAGATATTTGTACATTAAAAAAAGCATGCTGGGCCCTGGGGGTTAGAACCCCATCACCATCTGCACCCATCTCTCCAGGCCCACTCACTCTCTGTCTCTCTGTCTCTGTCTCTTCCACCTCCTTGCTTTGCACCGTTGACTTTTTATTCCTCTCCGACTACCCACCCTCCTTTTTTTCTCACAACGCTGCTCTGTCTGCGTCTTCCCTAACCAACGGTGCAAACGCTTCGATCCTCATCCACTAATGGGGCACATTAAACATCGGCGCTAACAGCGGGTCAAATGGCACAACATCTTGGGGGGAGGAGGAGGGTGGTTGAGGAGGAGGGCTCAGGCCCGACCACCACCCATCCACCCACCCCTTGTCTACTACGGCCCCCCCGGCGAAGTTCAACCTCTTCAGCAGCAGCTGCGGAATTCCCTGCTAGGGTGCTACAAGCAAATAACGTCTCCCATCATCTGAGGTTGTCTCGGCAAATATATAGCACTCTGCGAAAAGGGGCAGTGCGGGGAACGTGCACACACACACACACACACACACACACACACACACACACACACACCACACACACACACACACACACACACACACACACACACACACACACACACACGCTCTATGTCTGTCTCTCTGAATTTTCCCCCATCTCTCTCTCTCTCTCTGTCTGTCTGTCTGTCTGTGTCTCCTCTGTGTCTGTCGTGAGCTTTGTGAACAAAGATGAAGAGCAAAAGAGAAAGCTCTGCCGTCGACTATACAAATTATACAGGAAAACTGCGTGAATGAATGACACTCCTCCTTGATTTTTTAGCCTCTCTCGTCATAACCTGAAATGCGACACGCTACATCCAACTGCCTTCTCGGCTAGACAAAAACAAAAACAATCTGACTGTTAACATGGCAGGAGCACAGGCTAATATTAACAATAATAATACCTTTTTTGCAGGTTGATTTAAGGGTAACCGTGAGTTTGGACTCCCCCAAAATATCTCTAAAGTAAACCCAAACCTTGCAACAACCTGTCAACTGATTTGTTTTGCAACTAACTCCCCCCCCCCCCCCCCCCCCCCCCCCCCCCCCCCCCCCCCCCCCCCCCCCCCCTCAAATAGATAGATAAAATGCGGGATATTCCTTTTCATCCGAATACATCAACACCGACTGTGCATGAGTCATGACGTTCGCTGTATACATTCACAAGCCTCTTGGGGGGGGGTTGCTTTTGTCTTGTGTGTGTTTGCCTGGCTATACAACAGAGTGGGGGTGAATTCACAACAAAAAATGATAATGGCCTTCTATTTTTTTTTTCTCTTCCTCTGCCTTACGGAGAGGCATTATTATAGGCACTTAAAAACACATGTTCACATATACAAATAAAGTGTTTTTTCTTTCCCCCCTCGTCAAAAAGGGGTGTTATACTTCTAGAAACAATCAAAAATCTTTGGTCTGTAAACAACCATGATAATAATATCCTAGTTTGGATGCACGATGTGTGCCATCCGAAACCGGTAATGAACTCTCTTCTTCTCTCTCTCCGCTCGGCTCCTCAAGTGTCAAGTTTTATGCTTATTCGTTTGTGACCCCGTTTTGCACAAACGTTAACTCCAATCTGGAGCGTGTTTCGAGGATGCTATAGCAATGCACCCCCTCCCCTGAGAAAGCTGGACGCAGGGGGGTAGGGTTGCTTCTTCCCTCTCTTAGAGCAGGATATACTGTAGCAGCTGTCAATCGCTGGGCACTGATGCAGCCATTTATTTATTTTTGGTCTGCTGTTGAAAAAAACATGCTGGCCGATCAGTTCTCCGACAGAATCGATCAGTCTCTCTCTCTCTCTCTCTTAATGAAAGTGTCAGTGAAAGTTTCTGCTGCTTTGCTTGCTTTTAAATGCGCCGTCATCGCGCCGTTTTGCATCAAGCACATGTATTCCACATTGCCCAATAGCCTTTTTTTTGCCAAAAAACTTGGCTAAGGGGAAGGGAGGGAGGTGGGGGTGGGATTCGGGTATAGCGTCGGCCTGAGAGAAAAGGTCTTCACAGTAACTTCTCTTCTGTTTTGATTTAAAAAAAAAAAACAAGCACTGACCTCAGACGAACTCAGAGCCGACTAACACCCTTCGTAACCCCATCATACTCGATGTATGAACGAAAACACAAGCTTTGATGCAAAACATTAAAGACGGGGGATAGTATCCTGTATACTTTTCAGCTGCGAAACTGGACAAATCGGGAGCGAGCTAGCGAGCGACCGCTGCACGACTCTGCTCCACCGAACCCCCAACCGATCTCTCTCTCCCTCTCTCTCTATCTCTCTCTCCTCCGCCGTGTGCGTGCGTCTCTCAGTTACAGGGCAGCCAGGTGGAGTAGGCGGCGGGCGGCTGCTGGCACGCGAACACCGGCTGCACCTGGGCGATGTAGTAGTTGCTGAAGTTGCCGTCGGCCACGTACGGCGCCGGCTGGTAGTAGCATGTGACGTTGGCCACGTTGGGGATGGCGTGCTGCTCGGCCAGCACGCGCACCGCCAGCATGGCGATGAGGCCCAGCGTCTGCCGCCGCTCGTGGCCCATCAGGCACACGGTGCTCTCGTTCACCACGCCGTAGAGTGTCATCAGGTAGTCGTACTTGCGCTCCTCCAGGCCCACGAAGTGGTTCTGCAGGTAGGACTCCAGCTTGCGCTGCTGCTCGCCGATGTCGGAGAAGTCGATGAAGAAGCGCGAGCACATGTAGCGCTGCAGCAGCTTCATCTCCGACTCGGAGGCGGCGCGGAAGCCGCGCACCAGCAGGTGGCAGTACTTGAGCAGGCCGCCGCCGCGGATCTCCTCGGGGTTCCGCGTGCAGATGACCTTGCGGCGCAGGTGCTCCAGCGCCTCTGCGAAGTCGCCGTAGACGCTCTCGCCCATGATGGTGGGGTGGAAGGTCTCCGCCATGGGGTTCTCGGAGCACTCGTAGAAGAGCAGCAGCGAGTCCAGCTTGATCTGGAAGGAGTCCACGCTGAACTCGAACTGCCGCCGCAGCGAGTCCACGAACTTCAGCTCCACGTTCTTGCCCCGGTTGTTGGAGAGCGAGATGAGGCTCCAGCGGTCCGAGTCGTTGCACACCTTCACCATCTTCTGCACGTAGGCCTCCTGGGGGTGCGCGCGTGCGTGTTTGTGTGTGCGAGGAAGAGAGAGAGAGAGGAAGAAGACAGAGAACAGGAAAAAACAGAGAAAATGAGAAAAATTAGCATGTTTATTTTATTTATTTACTCCATGATATCTTAATTAACTATACAGTGTAAATGTTTATATGGGTTTGTATACACCGGTATATACTGTACTGTATATATACACAGTATACACAGTGTGTGTGTGTGTGTGTGTGTGTGTGTGTGTGACGTGTGTGTGTATGTACTCTCAGTTACAGGGCAACTGAGAGCATATACCATATTGTCCCAAATATAAGACGACTCGGTTATAAGACTACCACAATTTTTCAAGACTCATTTACAGAAAAAGAACATTGAATGTCAAAATGCATAGCCCCCGAATATAAGATGACTCAATTTGTTCATATATATATATATATATATATATATATATATATATATATATATATATATATATATATATATATATATATATATATATATATATATAGACCAGTTTGTCTTAATTTACTACCTTGACTTTTTCAATGGGCAGTGCTATAGGATATCGACCCCCAGTAGGCTAATAGAGAAGCTAGTACTTGCCCTAGCCTGGAATATAGGATCTAGGTGGCTGAGAACTGGATCCTTTGTAAATTGGTTTAACTCCAATCCTCTTAACGGCAGAAAAATCAACATTTTACTATCAACTTAACTAATCTAATTGCGTTACTTTCAACTTCGAGCCGTGCGTAAAAATGCCCTCTGAATAACGAATTGTGCACAAAAATATATATAAATTTTAAGAATGTAAAAAAGAAAAAAGAAAAAAAGAAAGAATCAAGTTCGGATCATGCACGTACCTTTAACGTTAACAGGGTGATTTTCTCCTTATTCACACAGTCGGGTAAGAAATCCAGCAGGCAGTGCAACACGATATCCTTGACGGTCTGGAAATCGCTCTCCCCCTTCATGTCGGCGCAGAAGATGAGGTCCAGGTCCTTGTAGCCCAGGCCGCTGTCCCCGTGCAGGATGTGGCTGGCCGCCGAGCCGTTGAGCCGCACGTCCCGGACGTGGATCTGCTTCTCCTCCATGCGGCTCCGCACCGCCTTGACGATCTGCCGAGGCTTCATCTCCAGCGTGGGGAAGTTCCCCCGGCCGTGGATGGGGATGGTCTCCGTGAGGATGGCGTCCAGGCGCTGCACTTGCTCCCAGTTAAGGACGCTTAGGACGTTGTGGTTACTGGCTTGGTGACGGTGGTGGTGGTGGTCGGCGTCGGACGCAGATGAAGATGAAGACGAGCCGCCGCCGCCGCTGCTGGTGCTGCTGATCGTGGAACTACTATCGTCGTCTGATGACATTGTGGGGTGGGAAAAATAATAATAAAACTGCGAATGAGATTTTCTGATCGGGGCTCTCACCCAAGAGAGCAAAACTGCAACTTCTTCTTCTCTTTTAAGCGCACACTCGCCAAAGTTGCTGCGATGCCAGTTTCATCCGCGATCTGTAAACTTATCGAAGAGTAGCCTAAGGACCAAAAACGACGATAAAAGTATAAAAGTGTTAAGGCAGGTGGTGAATGCTGCTGCGAGGCGCTGCGTAATTGCGCGCAGTAGGAGTGGATCGGAGTGGAGATCCGTCGAGAAGGAGGTCGCGTCGGCGGTGGAGGTGTAAACGTGCCTTCTCTTACTTTCTCTTGCTTTTTTAAAACGCGTGAAGCATTTCCTCCGATGGCACTGCTAATGTGTCTGATCGCCTCTTTGAAGAAGAAGATCGTTGATGTTCCAGCGGGCTTGCCTTTCCGGCCGTGACTCCATCATCATCATCGTCGCCCCCAAAGGCACGCCTATGATTTTATGAATTTGCATGAATACGCTGCTTGCTGCCTGCTGCCGCTCTGCAAAGAAGAGCCCCCGATCGTAGAGTCACAGCACTATGTTGGCACCTTCTTCTTCTATCGCCTCCCCTCCTAGCCCATGAACACAAAACTCTCCAAGGAATCTTCTTTTTTAACGCACAACTCCTGCATTTCTTCTTCGATTGAACCCAGACATAAAATCCAGCTCATCAACTTGTGCGTGGCCAAAAAAAAAAAAGTCTTTTGCCACTTTCTGTTTACTTTAAACCCCCCTGAATTAACCCGTTCCCTGTTCCCTAGCTGGATATGCTCCCGTACGTTCTTTCTGCGATAGGCAGGTCTTTAGGCTATGGAAATGTCATCCAGCTAATTCACCACGCCCATCTCTTATCCTTTCAATGAGATGTAAGTAGGGAGACTAGTGTAGCCTATATTCACTATAGGCTGTAGCCAGCCTGCCATACCATTAGCTTTCATTTGGCCAGGGCCGGATTTAGCCAGCCCTACTAGGGTGGGCTGGAAGAATGGCAGGGTGGGCATCTCCAAAGTTTTTCATATGAAGCAGTGGCTTTCAATCTTTTTGACACCAGGGCCCACTATTTATTGGGCCTTTGAGCCACGGACCACCATTTGATGACGTTTTAGCCCCACAGACCACGAAACATTTCTTTTGCTTTTGTCCACAATTCCAGGCTGGATTTGGAGAAACATCTGGTTAAACAACTTTCCCCCATTTAGCCTGGGGACCACCTGGACCTCTCTCACCCACTGGTGGTCCCGGGACCACTGATATTACTTTTCATTTGGTGGAAAGGATGCACATTTGGGTGGGATCTGCCCACCCCTGCCCCACTCTAGATCCGGCCCTGCCATTAGCTTTCATTTGGCCCAGCTGTGTTTTTCAACTTTTTTGATAACAGGGCCCACTATTTGAGGACATTTTAGCCCCCAGAGACCCCAAACTAAAGATTTATTTTGCTTTTGTCCGGAAACAGGCAAATCTACAGATCAAAATGGCCATATAATCTTCTAATCTAGATTCTCTAGTTGTCTACACTTGGGGTAATTCAGATGGTGAATATTTAACTCTTGAGAGTGTAAACATGAGAGCGGCAGTTCCTATTGAGTGAAAAAAAAAATCTATTTATGAAAGGATTAAAATATTGAAAGTGTTTTCATTGTTTTTTATTTTAGTTGTAAAGGGCAAGCTATAGCATATAATGATTTAAGGCATAATTTGTCTTACTAGCCAGGGATCCTTTTAAACCAATCCTTCCTATTCCCAAAGAAAATGTATTATTAGCCAATTATTATTTTTCTTCTTTACAGTGGAGTGTCATCAACAAGTGCCAGTGATATCCACGCCGGGCCGAAACTAAGTTATGACGTTACCATGTCGCCCCCTGTGGGATGATGGCTGGAACGTGTGTGTGGATTCTGGATTACAGTAGGCTATATTGCACTACACATCATGACTATCATATTCCAGCAGATGTTACACTGATGCCTCAACTCTGTAGGCTTTTTTTTCTTTCTTTTTTTCTTTACTTTTTTGTCATATTCCCCAAGAAGAATTTGTGAAGAAGCGTGTAATGATGTAAAACACAGTCTCCCCTTGTTATCTCATAAGCTTGTTGCCCCCAACACACATGTAACTATTAACCCCTAAGGGGTAGAGGTTTCGAACTCCTCACCTCTCCTCCATTCAGCGACCACCTTATACCATAAGAGTCTTCCAGGGAATTACATAATACGGGTGACACGGCAGATGTCAACACCTCGCTGTAGTGAGCTTAGATTGGCTATTTTCCCTTGACCCTAACCTAAGGGTGACCCTTGTCACCCTTAGGTTAGGATAGAGGCCTATATAGGTTTTATCTCTCCTCCAAAAATGACTGTACGTGCGTGTGTCACACACATATTCGGGCATGCCTGACGCAGAAGTCTCTCTCTCTTTGTGTGTGTGTGTGTGTGTGTGTGTGTGTGTGTGTGTGTGTGTGTGTGTGTGTGTGTGTGTGTGTGTGTCTTACTTGTAGTCAGAGCAGGCTCTAGGCATGGACATACCCTGACTGCCCCATCAAACATGCAAGACACCCCAAAGTAAAACTCAGTAAAACTGAAAACTATGTCAAACTACTAGCAAACAAACAAACAAACAAAAAAAAAAAAAACGCCATTTCATCATTCAAAAAACAAAACTCTCTGAGTCAGACCCTTAGTTTCACGCTGCGTGCCCGTTGCAAATTTGACAACAACTGATGCTTCCTTGCTCAATATAAGTCCTGTAAGTTGTAAATCTTGTTGGTCACAGAACTAAAGACTTTAAATGAAAATGGCATGAGGGCGGCTTCATCGCCCGTGTGTCGCATGGCCCTCATGCTATTTCCCCCTGCCACCCCCAATTGGGGAACGTTACACCTGGGCCTGCTTGTAGTAAGGCCTCACCAGTGTTGTAGTGGTACTTTTAGAAGTGGGGGGACGCCTCTGAAAGGGGTATTCCCCCCATTTTATTTTTTTGTACAAATGTGATTATTTTTTGTACAAATGTGTTATTTTTTTGTACAAATGTGAACCAAATGGACCCTAGCGGGTCCATTTGGTTCCATTTGTACACTCTCAGAAAAAAGGAAACTCATTAACATGGTCCACTACACCCCTGGGGCTCACCATAGAAATATTCTCATTTGGAAGCCTCCCTCTCTCCCTCCCATGTTCCCTGTGGGAATGTACAGGACGTGCTCCCAGCTGAGTGTGAGAAAGCAGACACAAATGCACGCCGTCAGCCCCAGGCCGGGGTGATGACAGCGGTGCAGAGGCAGCGTAATGGATGGGCCGAGCTGTAATGCCATTCACTCAACATGTCAGACAGAGAGAGCCCCATGCTCAGACACTTATCTCTCATTCCTTATGCTCCGAGTCTACAAATTAGGGATATGAATGAGCAAATTCGTCGGCCCTTAATATGTCGAAATAATTAAAATTGGAAGATTTTTTAAATGAAAGCACTACACTCAGGCTGTTTATGTTGTGATATGGGTTGACATTTTAATGGTCCAGCCCTAGTTTTAAAGTTTAATTGCTTTTTCAAATGAAGCCATTTTAGTTTTGTTTTTATTTATTCATAATATTAGCCCCTCCTACTGTAGCATATGTTCAGCAAAAGTGTAGATTTTTGTCCTAACAAACTATAAATGCCTTTCACAATGAATGGAGAATGTCATGTGTATGTACCGTATTTTCCGCACTATAAGGCGCACCGGATTATAAGGCGCACCTTTTAAAACCGATTTCATATATAAGGCGCACTGGATTATAAGGCGCAGTGAATAGAAGCTACTACAGTTAACATAGAATAGAAGCTACTGCAGTCAACCAATCCATATATAAGGCGCACTGGATTATAAGGCTCACTGTGGATTTTTGAGAAAATTAAAGGCTTTTAAGTGCGCCTTATAGTCCGGAAAATACGATATGTACTGTATGTATGCATTTTTTTAGACAAGTACTATTTTTGTCCTACACAGATTAAATTCCCATTGATAATGAATGGAGAGTGATGATATGAGTGCCCCTCACTTCACATGGGTGTGATTTTTGAATGCAGAATGGCATCATATCGGGATCGGTTATATCGGTTATTGGCCATGAGTAATGACAGCAATTAATTATATCGGACATCGATATCGCCTACAATGTATACATCCCTATAGTATAAATAAAGCCACATGGACCTGGATCTATTTAGTTCCATTTGCACACTCAAGAATTTCATTGACCCCTCAGGAAGGGAAATGATTTGAAAATGATGATTGTTTTAAACGCGCTCAGGCAAATAAAACACATTTTATTTACATCTAACAGCCCGAGCGCACCTTAAATAACCCCAGCACTATCTTTATCCCGGTCCGCTCCGATCACAGGTGGGTCTGGGGTGAGGGATCGCAATAGGGAAACGCCTCCACCTCCAGCAGCGACCAAAGATCGAAAGGCTAAGGAGGGATGTGCATGGAGAAGCCGTGGTGGGGTCACTGGGAAGAGGAAACCAGAGGGGTTGGAGGGTCAGCACAGCCCTGTCAGGCTGCATGGGGGCAGCTGTCATGGAGGATCCATCAAGCCACGCAAAGCCCTGCGTCACTGCAGCTGCCCCAGCTCTGTAAAGCCAGATTATCCCATTTGGTCTGTGGCACAGCCTCTATAGGCTCTGACAGCCTGCATGTGGGAGCTCTCTACAGTATCTATCTGTCTCTGTGCACTGAACTCCCTCTACAGGATACAGGCCTGGCGTGGAGTCCTGTTGCCATGTTGTTGCAATAGCATCATCAGTGGTACTGACAGGGCTGGATCTAGGCATAAATATGCCCCTATATGAACCCACTGTTTCCCCCTCAGCCCCTTAGATTTTCTAAGGGAGATTTTTTTTCCCCAGGCTCCCTGAGTCCCCCAGTCTTGTATTCACACCTCTGCTAATCCCCGGTGACCCTAAAAGAACTACAAGACACAATAAAAACACTTAAAACCAAGAAAGCCTGCGGAGCAGACGGGATTCTAAATGAGACGACAAAACATACAGACCTCAAATTCCAATTGGCCATATTCTAAATATTGTGCTCAGCTCTAGGATTTTCCCCAACATATGGATCGAAGGGCTGATAACGCCACTCCACAAGTGTGGGATTTTATTAACAGCAACCTCGGAAAGATCCTTTGTATAATCAACCAGAGAATCCTAAACACCTGAGCAAATCACAAATTGGCTTCTTACCAAAATATCGCACAACAGATCACATCTACACACTCAACACCCTATTGCTTTGTCAACGTCAGAAAAGCTCAATTTGGCACAATGGTCTGATGTACAAACTGTTGGAAAGTGGCATTGGTGGGAAAACCCATGACATCATAAAATCAATATACACCAACAACAAATGTGCCGTAAAAATAGACCAAAAACACCCAGACTTCTTCCCTCAAAGCAGAGGAGTTAGAAAGGGATGCAGCCTGAGCCCAGTACTCTTCCAACATATACATCAACGAATTGGCAAAAAAACTGGAACAAACAGCAGCTCCAGGCATCCCCCCTAGCAAACAGTGAAATCAAATGCTTACTCTTTGCAGATGATTTGCTGCTGCTGTCTACAACCAAGGAAGGACTACAGCAGCAACTTGCTCTTGCACAAATTCTCCCAGACATGGGCCCTGACAGTTAACCTAACCAAGACCAAAATCATGATATTTCAAAAACGATCCAATTGCCAAAACCACCAATTCTTCCTAAACACAGTCCCATTAAAACAAACAAAGAACTATACCTACATCAGCAGCAAAGGGAATTACAACCAAGCTGTAAAGGACCTGAGAGACAAAGCAAGAAGAGCCTTCTATGACATCAAAAGAAACATCAAAGTAGATATCCCAATTAAGACTTGGCTTAAAATACTGGACTCTGTTATAGATCCAATTTCCCTCTATGGCAGCGAAATCTGGGGACCAATAGCAGACAATGACCTCGAAAATGGGATAAACACCAAAACGAGACCCTGCACACTGAATTCTGCAAATCCATTCTCCGGACCCAACAGAAAACACCAAATAATGCATGCAGGGCAGAATTAGGGCGATACCCACTTATAATTAAAATAAAAAAAGAGAGCACTGAAGTTCTACAAAGTGCCAGAGATACACTCCATAACAAGGCACTCACACACAACAAAACTCAAGAGAGATGCCCCCTCACCAAATTAGCCGTGGAACTCACAACCGGACTCACAAAATAGAAAACTAAACCAAATTATAAAACAGCAAACTGAGAACTATCTGGCACATTAGAAAGAAGCAACACAAAAGCAGAGTAAACTGGAATGCTACCTGGCCCTAAACAGAGAATACAAAATGGCAGCATATCTGAGCTATGTGACTGACCCAAAACAAAGGAAAATGTAACTAGGTACAGACCGAGTGAAGACAGTCTCGCAATTGAGAAAGGCCGCCATAGGCAGACATGTATCCCTTGCGCATGGATTAATGATTAATCTATCCGTGAAATAATAGCAGTATGAATAATAAGTGGTAAAGCGTCTCTAAATTGATATCAGGTGGCCTATTTATTTAGGATTATTATTGTTTTATTTAATTATAGTTTTATAGTATTGATCGACAGAAAACAGGGAGAGAGAGATTTGGAAAGGAATCGGAGTCGAACCCAGGAACGTGCCGTCAGGCTACTTGGGAACCTGTTGTTGCCTGACATCAGTACTTTCAGTAGAAGATACATTTACATCCCTTACAGATTTGTCTTGCTCACAGCTAAGCCTTTTGATTGGAGGACATCTTTGACACATTGATCGCAAAATCTCGGAAACAGAACACCACACATCTGGAAATATACGTGGAACTATGAGCTCGCCTAAATGGACCTGGAGTGACTCCGTCAATGTGTTTCCCAGGTGTGGAGGTAAAGTAGCTCTGAGCGACAGGCCGGCCGGGGTCCCATAGCAGTGCACTGACGCCGGTGCTCTATAGCCGTATAGCTCCCCGGTACTAAATCAAAGTGATTGTCATAGAGACAACCAGTATATACTGTATCATCCTGCACTCACTGGACAGTCGTGTATTCCCCAGTTGTCGAGGGGGAACTATCTCCGCATGGATCATTTATCTTCATCGCCGCCCATCACAATTTAACACTTTAATTGATTTGTGGCGTGTATGATATCATTTCTCGGTCTCCCGGGGCCTAGTGTAGGCTACGGTTTCCTCTCCTATCAGATGGCCTATATTCATTTGAAAACAATTATCAATCCGCAGCCTTTCCAAGAGCTTTTTCGAGCTGCGTTTCCTTTTCCGAGAGAGAGCCGAGATTGGAGGGGAAAAAAAGAACTCTTGCCATCACCTACTAATAAACTCATCTTTTTACTATCGTGCCGTTTGCTTCTGGGGGTTACCGAACACTCTTCTGGACAGGTCGGTCCAATAAATTGAAAGAGGAGCCCGGTGGGACCCATTATATTCAGTGCCAGTCAACTAAACAGCGACAGGATGGATTTATCTGCCATGAAGCATCCCCCGAAGTAAAAAAAAAAGGCCTAGTTTGTACATCTTCAGCCTCGCAATGCCCCCGGAGGCGCAGACAGCGAGCAAGAATGTATACCACCATAAATAAACCTCGATGCAGCTGACTTAGGGTTGAATCCGACCGAGGGCCTACATGTTATTCCTTCTCTCTCTTATACTCTGTTTGCCGTCACCCGCCTCCAACCAAAGGACGGTCAAATCGTGACTCATTGGACTTGTCTGACTTCACTTTTGATTTCTTCTCAACATTCTTTTCAATTTATCCCATTTTAATGACGCATTTTATGCGGGCCAGATAATGACGCTTTCCGACGAGCGTTGGAAAGCAGCATACGTTGAGACTGCACAATTGACCTCTCCTCCGCTTTCTAATTATTACAAGTGTGTTAATGTCTGTGATGAGATGCGTGCAGGTCTCTTTCCATGCCCTGGATGGCATTATACCCCCACGGGAGACGTTGTGGGGTCTAGGGTGAGGTTGCTCTGGTGCCGTGAATACCGCGATTAGAATTTCTATTTCATTAGGAGCAAATCCGGAGAGCCTGACCTTTCTCCGGTGACCTCACTTAAACAGGAAAGCTTGGAGTTCTGTTCGGTCGAGTGGTTGTTATTACAGAGGATTTATCGTTGTCTGGGGCTGGGGTGGTGTGTGCACATAGAGGAAAAAGTGCGGGGGAAACAGACGACAACAAAATAGAATGCAAAACTGCAGTCTAACTGTAATGGGAGAAGACTTCAAGGCAGTAGCAATGACAAACAACTGACAGCAATAGCTGTGAAGCAACGCTGAATCAAGATGAGCAGAGGAGCCCGCGGCGCGCTCGTCCTTTTCTTTTGGCCCTGAGCGATCTCGAGAAGTAAATAAGACAAACTATCGGGGCGACACATTGAGTGTTGAGCTGGGACATTTAAAAAACGTGGGCTGAAACAACAGTGCCTGTGTCCAAACGAACTCAGAGATCCCTCATCGCTCTGGCCTAGCACAGACACTGACTGTACTATTTTGTAAAGCGGGTTAAAAATGTTGGCGCTCGGGGGTGACATCGCTCCCGAAAGCGCCGAATGATGACAAAACCTGCATATAAAGAAACATATCACCCCCTCCATTCCTCTCCCTCACTGTCCAACTCTTCCATCAGGCTATTTCTTTCTCCCTCCCACCCCTCCATCTCCTCTTCCTCTCTCCGCGCTGTGATAACTGGATTTCCAGGTGGGTTGGATTAGTTTGTCCTGTCGGAGCGATATTCCCCGTGCTGACGGCATAGTTAGTTTTGGTGGTGGATCAGAAAAGCTCCAAAAAGGAAAAAAAAAAGAATGGGATTTCCAGTCGTTTGCAGTCAATTGGTTCTGACCCCCAGTCACCAAAAAAAACATGGGGAATCGCTCTAGCATGAAGGAAATGTAAAGTGGGGGTTTATATAGGGTCACAGCATGGAGAGGAAAGCCACAGCACGTGAAGAGAGGTTGTTTTCTTAACTTATATTACAGTGACTGTGCATCGGTGGTGCTTGCATGTTTCGAGGCGACTTAGCTCTCAGCGCTCGGGGCTGCGTTTCACCTGGAGATAGAGAAGCCCACCTCTCTTGCCCCTCGTAATCCCCTCATCTTTCCTTTATTACGGGGTGTTTGTGATCTACCTGACAGCTCCCATCGTGGGCCCTGCCGCAGCGACACCAAATGAAGGGAAAAAGTGCTGTTGAAACACTTGGGGGAGTTAATAGGTGCAGCAGACTCCCTCGCTCTCAGCGTCAAGCAGCAACACCATGTGCTGCTCCTGAGATAATTGCCACACCCTGAATCCCAACCTAATAGAATCGCAGTCCACGTGGACCTCTGCCCTATTAAGGTCACGCTGACAAACATCCCTTAAGGTGTACTTCTGTGGTATTCAAGCGGCCTAATCCCCACCGGTTGGGCTCCAAAGTAACCGTAACCGAGCTCCTGCATAATTCCATTCAGCGATGGATCATGGATGTACTGTATGTGGCATTCGAGCGATGAGTGGAGTAGGCCTAATGCTCAAACTAGAGATTTTTATATTTTGAACTGGCTTGCAGGTGGCTCCTAAAATCATCGAGGATTCAAATTGTAAAGCCATCTATTCTACACCATAGGCTGAGGAAATACGAAACCTGACAATGAAATGAAAGTGTATGTTGTGTACTTTTGCCCCTCACGGAAATGAACGCACCAGATAAGAGCGTGGGAGTCGCGGTCTCGCATTATAATAAAGGAGCACTTTATCTCTAATGCAACTCGCACCACGCTGCACAAACGTCTCAAGTTGTCATCACACCCCTGGGTTTGGCACCTGCACAGAAAGAAGAGACACACACAAAGCTCTCTTCTCTCAATAACTCGGTTCCACGCCAAGAAGCCCCGCAGAAGAAGGCCAAGATCCTCGACCGAGAAACACATGGGCCCTCACTAGTTTTGTCAGATCAACAAGCACAAGCCACAGAGAAGAAGAGAGAAGACATTGAAGACAAGACGACGTCAGCAGCAACTAGACGTCTTGAAAAGGGGACAGCCAGACGGGCACGTTCCGAGCACACTTTGTACGGGAGCCAACCCCCCGAGCAGTGACGGTTGTGGAGCAGTCAGGTAATCTGCGGCTAACTGGCTCCATGTCCACTAAGTGGGATTGAGAGGGCTAGTCTGTACTCTACACCTCTCCACCGACTGTGGCCATGGAGAGGAAAAACTAAGCCGCCGGAAAGGGGCTTTGTAGCCACAAGGAGAGGGTTGAGGGCTGAGGAAGTGTATGAATAACTCCTTAAG
The DNA here is from genome assembly GCA_039105355.1 of Benthosema pterotum. NCBI lineage: Eukaryota > Metazoa > Chordata > Actinopteri > Myctophiformes > Myctophidae > Benthosema > Benthosema pterotum. The sequence continues at coordinate 40,769,568 of CM076967.1, forward strand.
TATGGACGGGTGAGAGCCACTCTTTGGGTCAATCTGTGATTCTCTACTCGATTGAGGAAAAAAATTAGGTGTTAACCCATTGTGTCCAGTCTAGATTTCCAGTTTCTGAATAACATTATAACAATATTCAAAGATTTGCACCACATTTTCACGATTTTTCAAAAATAGCAGAGATACAAGCTCATAGCGCGCCACTCGGTGGCGCGTTATGAGCTTGTAGATCTGCTATTTTTTAAATAGTTAAAACATAATGCTTAGAACACCAAAACGCGTTAAGTGCACTAAGGGTTAAAGGGATGATTCAGATTTTTTTTAAGTTAAGTTGTATGAAATACTTGTCGTTAATATAGTGGCATCAAGTGTATTAATTGATGTCCAATTGAGTCCCGTGGTGGGAGTTCTGCTCTGGTTTTGGTGTTAAGAGTGTGTGTGTGTGTGTGGGGGGGGGGGGGGGGGTACAGATGTACAGTTCATATTTTACAATTAATTGTGGATTAATGTGTACCTTCTCTACTTGTCTTTAATGCCTCAGTGACCCCCAAAAAGCGACCTGAACTACTTAATATTGACCAAAACCAGAGCAAAACTCCCAGCACAGCAGTCTGGACATCAATTAATACAGTTGACACCACTATATTAAAGGCAACTATTTCATACAACTTAAGTTCCAAAAATCTCTTTAATCAAACTGAAATATAAAATACATCTGTTGTTGTCAAGTTCTTCAAACTAAACTTAATCTGTGTTGCCCCGTCTTTCCACCTCTGTCCCCACTTAGGGTAAAAATGCAAGATTTACATACGTACATAAAATTGTCTAGACTCTAGATGTACGGTAATCTAATAAACAATGGCCTCATTGTAGCCACCCTCTCCGACACACATTTAGAGTTCCTTTGGTCAGTTTTTAGTACTCAAACCGATAGCTAGAATGACAATGAAGTACCGACATAATAAAAGGGTGAAAAAAAAACATGGCAAAGTCACAGCATTCTGAAACCGAAACAGAGAAAGAGCATCACATTTCCATTCTGAAAGAAAGAAAGACTCTCTTCTGGTGAGCATGCCTGATCCGACCTCAGCCGTAAAGTTTATGACAGAAGGATTTTTCACTGATTCAGAACACATTTAAACGTCTTAGATGACAGTGAATGATGTCGTCAAGTTGAACCTGCTGAGTGAGGGAACAACTAAAGCCTGTCTCCTTGCTCTGAAGGGCCGGATAAACGCTGATTTAGACTGGCATGTCTTTGATTTTGCCTGGCACAGGCGCGCTTCCACTCAGAAAAAGCTGGTCGGGGGAATGCGAGAGGTATTCCATAGAGTGCCTAAACGTCCCTTTTTTTCCCTCCAATAAACAAATTAATCCTGGAGGTATCTTCAGGCTGGACAACGGCCCTATGACTTTCCCATCTGCCTGGCAGTGAGACAGGGGGCAAGGCATTCATCTTCCACTCACTCTCCACAGGAAGAGTACATTACCTTCCTTCAATGTGCCTCTGCTCCATCAACGTCCATTTACTGGCTACCGTGTGCCTCGGTGAAAGCACGCAGCGGCCATTCAAAATGGGTCGTTGTCCCTCCCGGTGCAGCGGGTATCCAAAAATAATTTGCCTGCCCTAAAGTATGCCGTGCAATACTCAAAGTACAAAAAGCGGCGCCCCATGAAACTGGGGTATAATTCGTGAATTCACTTTTTTTCTTGTTCTGTGATAATCCTCCCTGTGCTGATCATACAGTAATTCCTCCTTCACCACAGTGACTCGCAGGGGTCAAGAAGCCCAGTTTCTTTTCTCCAAATGAATCACCAAAATCACCTGTCATTAAACACCCAAATACTCCTTTAAAGGACAACCAAGGTTCATATTTTAGGTTGTCATTAGAGAAATTTAAAGACGGGTCTTAATTGGTCTTAATTTGCTGCTTTCTTTTCTTTTAGGGACTTTAGTTGTTCTTGACAGAGTGGCAAGAAATTTGAACAAGGCCCTAAATAAATATTTGTTAACAAAATTTTAAAGCAATTTCTTTTTTATCATCTACTACAGTCTACAGACAATAAACACCAGGAAATTATGTCTGGCCACAAAATATTACAGGATCTACTGAATGTGACAAACCATGCCACATTGAGCCCATTATACAACGTAACATACAGTGCGGTGTGCTGCCTCCTTCACATTCAGTATATGCTGTGAACTTCTGTGGTCAGTTATAATTTCCTGGGTTTTATTAGGAGTGTAGTAGAAAAACGAAATAAATAAATCACATAAACATTTAGTAAACAAATCCATGCCAAACAGCTAAAATCCCTAAAACTAAAGGAAGCAAAAATATCAAACAATTAACACCCATGTTTTACTTTCTCTAAAGGAGGGGTTTTCAACAGGTGGTACGGGGACCACCAGTGGTCCTTGAGAGGGTTCCAGGTGGTCCCCAGGCTAAATGATGGAAAGTTGGTTAACCAGTTGTAACTCTTGAGAATGTAAAAATGAAACCAAATGGACCCTTGTGGGTCCATTTGGTTTCATTTTCACACTCTCAAGAGTTAAAATATTCATCATCTGAATTAGCACTATTTAATTAAGAAGTCTACACTGTTTTGTTTGGAGAATCCAGCCTGGAATTGTGAACAAAACCAAAAGAATTCTTTAGTTTTAGGTCTTTGCGGATAAAATGTCATCAAATGGTGGTCCGTGGCACAAATGCTGAATAAATGGTGGTCCCTGGTGTGAAAAAGGTTGAAAACCACTGCTCCAAAGCATAAAGCTTGGTTAAAACAAAAACAAAGTTGTCCTTTATGTGCGACATTTGTTTGATGCTTCACATTGATCCATCTGACTGACGGAATACTTCATTAGAGATGGTGTTACACGACTGTGCTTTTACGCCCATATTGTGAAGTTAACCTTTGGAGCCGCAGCAGAATAAATGGACCTTTTGTAGTTTTCTGCTAGTTGTTGTTGTGTGTGTCTGTATGCTTCATCAGTACCATTAGATGTAAAGCAGCAAATGTGCGGCGACTATCCTCGCCGTGCTAATGGAGCCTAATGGCTTACTCATATTTTCCCCACGGGGGACCGCCGCCTCTCTCGGACTCTCAACGTGACGCTCTACCTGCAATTACAGCTAATAAAAAGCCCAAATCACTGCACTGCCTCTTCAGAGCACGGCAGCCGTAGTTAATCAGAGGTTAAGAACTCCATAATGGCTGCTCGCTCATGCCAGGCAGGTAAAGTGAGCGGAAAAAGGGAGATGAAATTATGTTAATTACGCGCCAAAGAGAATCTCATTTTTCAAAGCGACACACGAGTTCAGACACCCGAGATGCGACGATAACACGAATCGACAAAACGAACCAAACACGCCTTTCCTCCTAACGGCAATTCCATCCATTGTTGCAATCCAGAATAGACTATTAAAATAGGAGTGAGCCAAGTTCATTGCACAGGTCAGTTCTTTTTTATTGCATGCCATTCTGTCTTTTGCTTTCCCAAAGTGTAACACATTCACACAGCAAAAAAAAAAAAAAAAAAAAAAAAAAACAGAATTTAATGGACTGTGTAAAAAGGGACCGACGAGGATCGTTTTTTTTTTCTTGACTTCAGTCGACGCTCGTGTGCGTGAAGGGCACTGGAGATCTATAAATGTACATGGTCCGGAGCTGAGGTACCACAATAATTCATGTGCTTATAAGAATAAGACAACCTAAGTAACAGTAAGGTAATGAAAATGATGCGATCAACTCATTTACTGACAACCAAAAAAAGGCACATTAACCTTTTCAATCGCTTGCAACGTTTTGACAGCAGACAGAAAACCAACAGCGATCTGAATGTATTTGATAATCAGCTTGTGCTACTGTTAGTACAGCTTGTGTTGAATAATGATACAAGAAAAGCTAAACTGCATTTGGTAGGAGTCGTTATCGCTGGCGTTCTACCTGGAATACTGTCCTGGACACTCCCCGTACTAATGAGCTGAAGTGAAGCGATCACTCATCAAAAAAAAAAAAAAGAAACTGCCAATTTGGTTATTTATCAAGTGCAGATGGGCTCCATTTATCACGCAGCATGAGTAATACTCACGCAAAATGGCTCGAAAATTGGCACTGGTTCTTCTCACCATCGGGAACTCCTGCGATCCTGCCTGTGCCCCACGACTCGATCTCTCTCTCTCTCTCTCTCTCGATGTGGAAGTTTTGGACCCCGTCCTCCTCCTCCTCTTTGGCAACATGACATTAATAAACTTGGGTCACGGAGTTTAGAGCATTTTTCTTGAGGGGGGAGAATGTTTTCATTTCATGTCATTCTTGTTTTCCAAAGCAAGACACTATTAAATAAAAGAAAAAAAAGAAAGAAAAGGAAAACAAATCATCATCATCATGCACACGTACATGTAAAATCCATTTTCCCCCCAAACATCGTAGAATTCCATTACATCAACACAGCCAAGAGAATAAACAAAAAAAACCTCAGTCATTAAAGATATGACGAAGCAGCGATTAATTAAAAAAAGAATCTAGCTTTGCGACTGGGACAGGATGAGCATCAGACCTGCCATCGGACCAGGAGGGATGGAGGCAAGTCTGAGGTGTACCTTAAACACTTGTTGAAGTAAATGAAGTAAAATGTGATAATGACGGCGGTTCAGTTGTAGCGGAGGAGATACTGCAGGGTATGGAGCTGTCTAGGACAGTGGTTCCCCAAACCTTTTAGGCCGTTACACAAAACAGAAATTAGATAGTCGTATTGCGACCCAAACTCGCTAAAAATAGCAGATCATGGATCGGTTATTTTCCAGTACTTCCACTACTTCTCATGTGTTCCAATTGATGGAATTTCTTCCGATTTCTCTTCCATTTCTTCTTTGAAAATATTCTTAAATAATAATACAATTATAAACCAAACCTAAAGGAAACAAAAACGTCCCATAACAACGCGTGTGCGACTCACAAATGGGTCCCCTGTGACCCACCGTATGGGGGAACCAATGTCCTAGAAGCCTCCCTGACAGCATGCGGTTGGCGCATCTTTATGTTTGGCGAGTTGTTGTTGTCGTTAGTGTTTGTTCCAGGTGGGTGTGGCCATGGGGCCCCGCCAGCACCTCTCCACGACGATGAGCTCGTCTGGGTTGTTGCAGGCCTTGTAGTGGAGCAGGAGGTCCTGGATGGCCCGCTCCTCGATCTGAGAGAGACGACAGAAGAACAGAAAGGAGGGAGGGGGAAGGAAACTTCAGTCATCCGGGAAAACCCTGGCGAAATTATGATCGATTAAATTACCATAATTCGTCGGTGGGCAGTGTTAAAAAAAAAAAAAAAAAAAAAAAAAAAAAACGCTGACATCGAAGGCACAATGATAATAATCAGAGTCCTTTTTATTTTTACATAATGGCATATAATGGTAGCCAGAAACCCACAGTAAATCGTGTTTTATGAAGGCTCTGACAGTGGCCTGGCATCGGCGTGGAATAAGGGCTGACTTTTCAAAGCCTCAGAGCTGACAGCTGTAAAACGAACAAATTTGGAGGCGAATCATTTACGGCCGTCATAATAAATCAGGGGCGCTATGCTACACAAAGCAAAGAACAATCACAGACAGACAGACAGACAGACAGTGTAAACAACGTTTGGCTTTCCCAGTCGAGTGCACCCCGATGACGCACCCCCCAGGTTCACGACTGGGGCGTCTGAAAGCATCGAGCGCCCAGTGTTTTTACCCCACCAGCACCGCGCGTAGGTTTACCTGGATGAGCGCCAGCGGTTTGTCCCGGCTGCGGATCAACGCGGCCTCCTGCTGCTTCTCTTCTTCCACGATGGAGGCGAACGCCACCGTGGAGGTGTTGGGAGGGCTGCCCACGGCGCCCAGCACCCAGGGGCTGGAGGGGAGGGGAAAAAAACAACAACATTCAGGGCTATATCACAGTTTAAAATCCAATCGCCAAGTTCAGAATCTATTTGTATTTGTTTATACGTTTTACGTTTTATTTTTTTATTCGGTATTCAGTCAGAAATCTGGCTGCACTGAAGTGTGTCATTGAACTGTTCATGGTCTACCATTGTTTTGAATTGCTTTTAAAATGTCAGTGTGACTGAGCTCTTCTCGGTCCGTATGGTTTAGAATCGTTTTAGAAAGGTTCCAGGGTAATAAAAGCAAAGTAACGTCCGTGACAAAACACTATAAATCGCCAACATTAAAGGGATATTTCACTTTCCAAGAAAATATTTTGGTCATTATATCATCTGCACTCATGTAAACACCCCAGAGAGTTTTTACATTACTTGATTCAGTATGTAGATATTCAAACCCATTATAACTTCATAAACCATTTTTAACCATGATACATTCATCAAAAACACCTGACTGATATTGTCCTCCTAATATGTGCTTTTTCATTGCCTGTTTGAATTTATTTTAAAATATTATTACAATAATATAATATTCGATTATTGTATCCACCAGCTTGGCGCAGAGGATGATACGTTATCCAAAACAATATTTTGAGAATGAATAAAAACTGTACATGAATCCCCCACACGTTAGGAGAACAATAGCAGTCACCAGAAAAAGAAAAAGTTTGGGCGTTTTCGATTAATCTATTATGGTTAAAATTGAGTTGTTAGTTATAATGGGTTTGCATGGGTAGGGGGTGGGGTAGCTAAAATGAATATCTTAATTCCTGAATCGAGTAACTTGGTGTTCACATAAGAAGTAGATGATAAAATCACAAAAAAAAGTTTTTTTTTTTTTTAAAGTGAAATAACCCTTTAAAAACTCCTAAATATTTCCCATTACATTAAAGAATGGTGATGAACACAAATTCAATCATGCATAATGTATTGCATACTGTAGATCAGTGGTGCCCAAAGAGGTACAGTAGATGATACTTTGTCAGGGCTTGACACTAACACTTGCCCGCTTGCCCGGGGCAAGTAAAAAAAATGGTCGGGCAAGTGAAGACTGCTACCTGGTTGCCCGATCGGGCAAGTGTGCAACTTGGTGCACTATAACACAACACAAGATAGATTTGTCTTGAAGGCAGTCATTGCACTCTGCCTCTGTGTCTTTCCCTGCTTTCTAGATTTCCACAATTCCATGCAGGCTTGATTTGGGAAACAAAACAGGCAAATTAACATACACATCAAAATGACCTAATCTTCTACATTCTCTAGTTGTGTAGACCTGGGCTAATTAAGATGATGAATTTTAACTCTTGAGAGTGTAAAAATGAAACCAAATGGACCCGCAAGGGTCCATTTGGTTTCATTTTTACGTTCTCAAGAGTTACATCTGCAAAATTTAGAATATATTTTTGGGGGGCAAGTGACCATGAGCTGAGGGCAAGTAGAACCTGACTTGCACTTGCCCGATGGGCAAGTGCCTCCGAGACCTTAGTGTCAACCCCTGCTTTGTGATCCACCAGTAGATTACAAAGGCCATGCATGACACATGCACCTGCACCCACTATGTGTAACTTGAATTGAGGTGACTTGATGGAGGCAGTTCAAAACCCACAATGCAATAAGACTACTTCAAGGTAGTTGCACCCAAACGTCAGATAACATTAAAACGTTCAGGGACCACTAGTGGTCCTTAGTTGAGAGAGTTCCAGGTGGTCTCCAGCTAAATGATGGAAAGTTGGTTAATAACCCAGTGTAACTCTTTGAGAGTGCAAAAATGAAACCAGGGTTTCATGTTACACTTCATCATGTGAATCAGCCCAAGTCCACACAAGTAGAGAATGTAGAAGATTAATGGTCATTTTGAATTGTGGACAAAACCAAAATAAATTTTTAGTTTTTGGGTCTGTGGGGCTAAAATGTTATCAAATGGTAGTCCGTGGCTCAAATTCTGAATAAATAGTGGGCCCTGGTATGAAACATGTTGAAAACCACTGGCCTACAGGAAAACCCCACCAATTCCATTTCCCCTCTCCGTTTCCTGTTCTAAGTGCGTCTCATGCAACCATTTCCAGTAACTGGATAATAATTATTATTTTGGTCAGTAGACCTTGTTGAGTTGGTCATGCCTGTTGGCTCCCTGGGTTTGTGTGGAAAACATTCTCCTAGAATAATGACAACATGACAAATAGGCGCGCCAGGTTTGAAAGTGCTTACAAATCCGGACACTTTGGCTATTGCATATTTTTTGCCGATGCAGATGTCGTCAAATAATGGCCAATATTTCGGTTTGGCTGGAGTTTCTAAGCCGTGGCTTCATCCTCCACGAAGGAGGAAGACTATGCTGGAAGCGACTCTCCGGGCTGCAGTGATCCCTTTTGACGTGAGGGGTCAACTCCGATTAACATCACAAAGCTTCGACTTCTAATCAATTCACGCAGCTGGCTGATATTCAGGCGAAGCTATTCTACAGAATGCATCACACAGCGCTGGGCACGTCCGGCCCAGATGGACAATGGAAGAAAGTGCGCCGTTTTCAGATCAGATAAAACGCTCTGCTGCGCTGGACGAGAGTCCAGAAACACTGTGAGGCTCGAGACCTCGAACGCCCCTGAAGGAGGGAGCAGATGCAAATCTTCTGTAAAAAGGAAAAAAAAAAAAGAGAAAACAGTAAACTGACCAAAAATAGAGCACAGACGTGACTCACTCATCTCCTGCTTCATGGAAGTATAGTCATTTCTCTCGGGAAAACAACATTGTATGTTAGGATTGTCTCACCGTGGTCCAAAACTGTATCTGAAATATTGTCAGGGAGGCTGGCTTTGTATCGTTTACGATAAGTCCGTCAGGCATATCTGATGCCAGGCATATTGCTATATTGCCTAATATAGGCAACTTTAGTGTTCAAAATACTGTATGTGTTTGTAGACAGATTTGAATCTAACTCCACCTCGCCACCACTCTCATTGGCTGAAGACTGCTGCGCTGTGATTGGCTAAAATGCCACCTCACCCAGGCTCATGGGTGAGGGTCCTGACTCCTGACACAAGCACTGTCTTGTCATGAGCCTGACAAAAAGGATATGTTGACAACAACAAATGTTTTGGCAAAAAAAGTTGCCTATAATACCTTTAACTACCGTAATTCAGCAGCACTTTAGGTTTAGTTGGTTGTTTAATAATCCTAATCGTCCCTGAACAGGTCATGCCCAAAATAATATATAAACACTTAAGAATTGTGAAATCTATCTGTGGGGAAAATAAGTGAAGCAAATGTATTTACTATTTTTCCATGACTCCTGTGAACGACAAAGTAACTTAATGCTTAAGTGTTAAGTATCGTTGAATTGATTCAATGACAGTTACAGTCACTTTTAAGATCTGCGATGAGACAAAGAAAAATAAGTTGAAGGGTACATGAGCTCGGAGGAATTACAACAAAATAGCTGCGTTTTTCTCCACCCACAAGGACGACCGGCCATTTCCAGTTCAACGGAGGAGCAACCGTTACGGGAATTGAGCTCAATCTCAGCTTTGTGAAAAGGTCAGGGCGACTGGACGCTTTAGTGGGCATCTCAGCCCAGCTGTGGGCTGTTAACCCCTGCAGAAGAGCACATCATACACTGACTCTGGCCTCAGTCTGACCAGATACCAGAGCACTGGAAAGACTCTTTCTGACCCCCATCTTGGTCCTGTGAGCCTGTGTTTGATACAGGTGAAATGACAACACCCACACCTTTCTAATAATAATAATAATAATAATAATAATAGAGGCAACCTTTTGCCAAAAATCCAAATACATTATAGGTATATTTTTTGCAATTTTCCCCTCTACATTGCTTCTACATTGATGTTGCAGCCGTTTCCCTGCAGACAGACACTTGCTTCGTCCTGCAGACAGTCCAGAACTTTGTTGTTGTCAACAAATCATGAAAACAATGGGAGTGGGGGGGGTTGAGGCAGCGTTTTAGCCAATCACCGCAGAGCATGCTCTCCAGCAGATTCATAATGAACGAGTGGAGGAGTGGAAGAGTGGAGGTGAGATTCTGTTTTTAAACAAATCTGTTTACAAACAGTGTTTGAACACACTAAAGTTTCCTCAATTACCTTTAAAGGTAGGGTAAGTGATTTGAAATTCATGGTGTAGTACCAGCCTGGTGCACTAGGGGCGCCCAAGAGTAGCTACACTATGTGAACCTGCTGCTCGATCCTGATTGGAGGAGAATTCACCCTCCACCTGGGGAACTTTTATTGGCTCCTCTGCTAACATGGGGGAGAAGGAAACTCCATATATGGTCTGCACACCTTATAATAGAGCATTTTGACAGAAAAAATATCTGACATCTGACAAAAGTGAAATCACCTACTGATTCCCCTACCTTTAAGGCCCAATTGTCATCATTGTCAGTGAACTAATTTTCTTTATTTGTGTTACAATTATCAGTAGTATTATTAGTATTTTAATTTACACTACACCACACTGACAGTGCTGTGAGGAACCTTATTACATTTGTGGAATGGTTATTGGATGAGTTAACAGTTTCCCTTATAAGAGAGAGGGAGATGGAGATAGAGATAGCATGTGTGTGTGTGTGTGTGTGTGTGTGTGTGTGTGTGTGTGTGTGTGTGTGTGTGTGTGTGTGTGTGTGTGTGTGTGTGTGTGTGGCCCTGCAGGTCCATGATCACTGACCTGACAGTTCAACAGTGCCATCAAGTGGAGACAAGCTGAACTGAACATATATATAAAAGACCCAGCAGGTGTATACCAGTGTGCACAGAATGCCCATGGATTTGGATGCGTTACACTCACCCGCCTGGTCTCTCTGGCTCTCTGGGTTCAGCACTCTTAAAGGAGACCCTCCGAGGAGGAGGAGGAGCAGCAGAAGCCACAGGGACTGGGGGTCTGTGAGTACCCGGACTACATGGAGCTCCCACCAGCCCCGATTTCACCACCCGACTCTCCTCCTCGGCCAGCAGGTCCCGAAATGACACGGAGGAGGGCGGCGACTGCACCGCCGTGGCCCTGGACCAAGGGGAGGGAGAAGAATGGACATGAGAATCAGGATGTGTGTCTCAAAGTGTACCGTATATGTCAAATGATTGATTATCATCATGACATACAGTACAAAGAATAGAGTTCATGTAGTTAATGGCTTAACCCTTAGTGTACTGAACGCGTTTTGGTGTCCTAAGCATTATGTTTTAACTATTGAAAAATCGTGAAAACGTGGTGCAAACCTTTGAATATTATGTTATTCAGAAACTAGAAATCTATACAGGACCCAATGGCTTGAGACCCACTCACCAGGCCCTTCCACTGCTTTTGGGTGGGGTGACAATAGGAGTGGATTTGGACACGGGGGACTCTGTGCTGGCCATCGCCTTCCTCTGCTTCTGGGACGTCCTGCTGGGGAACACCAACTGCTTGCTGCTGAGGTGAAGGAGAGGAAGAGGGATCACATAGAGTAGAGAGCAATGGAGCAATGGCAGCGCTTCTCTAAATTCATATACGCATGGTTGCAGACTCACATCTGAAGAGAGTTTGTGCTCGGGACTGTGACTGAGGATTTGTAAAGATGCTGGAAAACCATTGTCAGCTTGTAGACAAACTATAGTATTTTCTATCGCCACAAAAAGGGCTTAAGCACGTGTTTAAAACTTGCATGACTAAATGCACCCACAAACGGACTATCAATATCACTTTTTAGGCTAAATAAAATGCAAATGATGCTGAATAATTAAGAGTCTAGTCTCCAGTTTGTCCGGAGGTGTGAAGAACTCCGCTAGGGTAGAGTGGGGTGAGAGTGGTAAAAACGGAGCCTTCGGAGAGCTCTGTGAGCAAAGCTAATCGACTTCAGGAAAGGTCAGACTGAACTGTTTGGACCATGTTGTTCATTTTGCTGGGGATCCCTTGGAACCTCCCAACAAGGTCCAGGGGATCTCCACAGACCCCCACTTTGAGAAGCCCAGTGCAATAATGCATTAAATTACAATCATGAAGGCGCTGTGACCTAGAACTCTTGACATGACTGAAGGGACCAGAAGATTTTGGTGAAAGTTAAGTGGCTGCCCGGCCATTTTCCCTTGTCAAGAGCGAGGGAGACAGAAGTGCCTCTTTATGGCAAATGGGAAGCCAAAGTGTAGACACCATGTGCTTTCTGAAAAGGTTAATGTGGGTCTAGTGTATTAGTTTATGGATCATCATACTAGTCTGTAGTCAAATGGAGTTGGATGTTCTAATGTCTTTGTTATAAATTCCAGTCCACCTAGGCCCACCTAGGCTAGGCTCAATGTTGACTGACGCATCGCACGTTCGAGTCCCCATCCCAACGGCCTTTGCCGTGTGCTAAATCTCTCCCGTTTCCTGTCAAACTACTGGTCTATCAACAAATGGCATGAAAACAACATGGTTTTGCTTTCTTAAAAAAATAGAATAAACATGCTGCTCAGGCTATAAATAGAAAGCGCCGTAATCCCTGTGAGGTGTACCAGACTTGACCTATATGTCACTCTGGCACATGTCCTAAACCCCACAGCCATTGCGCCGTTTTACAAGTTATTGTCATACATATTTCTACATATCAGATCTCAGTTGCAATTCTCAGTTAGCCTACTCATTCACACTCCCAGTTATAGCCTTTCGACAGGTGGTCGAAAGGCTATAAAACCAAATGGACCATTGCGGGTCCATTTGGTTTCACGTTTATACTCTCAAGAGTTAAAATATTCATCATGTGAATTAGCCATTAGAATTAGTGAATTAGCAAGTCTACACAACTAGAGAATGTAGAAGATTAACGGTCATTTTGATCTGTATGTTTGCCTGGAATAGCGGACAAAAGCAAAAGAAATCATTAGTTTTGGGGGTCTGTGGCGCTAAAATGTCACCAAATGGTGGTCCAAATTGGGCCCTGGTATGAAAAAGTTTGAAAACCACTGGCTTATATTCTTTTTCTGCTTTAAGCGCAGTGTCCCCGCTGCATGGGGGGCATTCACAGCCTTTGGGGGCGGAGAGAGAGTGGCCATTTTAATCTGAAGTCTGTGTGAGGTACAGTAGTTGGTCTCAGTGCCTTCATGCGGGTGTTGAGAGGAAAGTGAAGTGTTCAACCCACCTCACAGGGCTTTTGGAGACGGCTCCGCGGCTCTGAAGGGCTTCCATGTCCATGATGGCCCTCAGATCCAGGACAGGGGGCGGCGCGGCGGGACTAGAATAGACAAAAACTGCAAATGAAATACAGCTCTGACCTGCAGCGACTCGGGTAAAGGACTACTTTATTATCGCCTAGGGAGAATTTTGTCCTACGCCCATCTGAAGCGTATGAAATATTCATGAAAGAAATCATTATGCTTTTATATTTCCGAGTGCAAACTGCGAACCCTCCTCCTTTTTGAAGTCATGGACCGTTTTGGGGGGAATAATGCGCTAGATTGTTCAGAGGGCGGCTGTAAATAGAAAATGTTTATCCTCTACATTCCACCCATACTATATGGAGCAGCAGTGAGCAGCGGACACACATCAAGGGCAATTTACATTTTTCTTTAAATCCAGAGCGATATACAGTAAGAAAAACAGAATATGCAAACATATTTGAACACGGTGTCTTGATTGGCCACCCCACCTCTCTGGTGTAGGAAATGGCTGTACAATTGAGCTAAAAATTTGGCTAAAAGGTTCGCTATAATACCTTTAAAAGCAAAAGTACTAAAAGGCAGGAAGAGTAGGTGGTATTGGGAGAAAACCTAATGCAAAAAACATCAGGGAGAACACGCAAACTCTTTCAAAAGGGAGGAGAATTAGGGGTTGTGTCCGTACACATTGGGGATGGGCTGTGGAGCGGAGCTCCACGGCGGGGTGGGGAGGCCGTTCCTCAGGGAGGTCGGGGTGCAGAGTGGTGTCTTAACCTTCTGGCTCACATGATACTTTTCATCCGGCAGGGGATCCACGCCATTTTGTGCGAAAACCTAAAAAGAAAAAGAGAGAGAAAAATCTATGATGTAAATACGTAGAGATAATGTACAGCTTACGTTTCAAACAGCTAATGCAACGGTAGGTCAATTCTAAACCGTATTATTAACCAATTCTATACGGCAGGAGTGGTCCCGGGACCACCAGTGGTCCCTGAGAGGGTTCCAGGTGGTCCCCAGCTAAGTTGTTTAACCAAATGTAACTCTTGAGAACGTAAAAATGAAACCAAATGGACCCTGGCGGGTCCATTTGGTTTCATTTTTACACTCTCAAGAGTTAAAATATCCATCATGCGAATTAGTCCAAGTTTACACAACTAGAAGATTAATGGTCATGGACAGAAGCAAAAGAAATCTTTAGTTTTCGGGTCCGTGGGTCTAAAAATGATCCTTAATTGGTGGTCCGTGGCTCAAATGCTGAATAAATGGTGGTCCCTGGAGTCAAAAAGGTTGAAAACCCCTGCTATATGGCATGGGTTTTCAACCCTTTTTCATACCAGGGCCTACTATTTATTCATCATTTGAGCCACGAACCACCATTTGATGACATTTTAACCCCACAGACCCCAAAACTAAAGATTTCTTTAACTTTTGTCCACAAGACCAGTCCACCAGCGCAACATGACAGCAGCGTAATCATTGCACGTTCACACTGATGATGGTGCCTGTGGTGGATGATGTCTTACCTCGGCCTTGTCCAGGCAGACGGGCGACTGCAGGTCTCTGGGGCTGCCCACGCCCATGTGGCTGCCCTCCGAGTCCGACGTCAGCTCCTGCAGGGACTCGAACGAGTTGTTCTTTCCCGACTTCACCAGTGGTGGAGACACGGCTGAGGGGGGATAAAGAAGGAGAGAAAAAAAGAACCGCTGACCAAAACGATCACGACATTTCAATGGTGGGAATGCTTGGCGAGACAAGCTGGCACCTGTGGACGCTGACTGCGATCCCCACAATATTTGGCGCAAACATGGAAGGAAAATGCATTCTGTACAACAACGTATAAACATTTAGATCGGTTTAGTTATTGCATGCAGTTGTCTTTGCCTACATCCCAAGTCTGGTCCTGATTCTGAAGGTGTCCTTGATTTGTGCATGAAGCAGGCATTCCAAAATAAACATTAGAAGTACTTGGAAGCATTGTGTCAAGGTTAGATCTGCCATGTACTGACATTCGGAAGCCTGGGCCATGTAGTTAAACCAACCACGAGTGGCGTAACATTAGCTGGCATGACAAAGAGCAGAGACCTTGCCAAACAGTACTCTGTTTCAGCTGTTTGTAAGCAGTGTGGAGGAGGAAAGTGGAGCCATGTGTAGCCGTAGCTGCCCACGACCTGTCAACCCTGTTTTATTTGTTTCCCTGTAAAAGCAATTGTAATTTGCAGATTCAAATAAACTAAAATGTGTGTGTGTGTGTGTGTGTGTGTGTGTGTGTGTGTGTGTGTGTGTGTGTGTGTGTGTGTGTACATGCGTACCTGCAGCTGGGGGGCTCTGAATGATCTCAGACAGGGTGTATCCTCCAGAACTGTCGGAGCGCCGTCGTGGTTTCTTTTTAGCTTTGATCTTAGCCTTCTTCCACAGAGTTTCTCTGGATTCACAAGTATGTAATGGAATGACACGACAATAGATGATTCGCTGATTATTAATCTGGAGTGTGTTCGTGAACAAGATGTCCAAATGCACGTGTATACACAGAGTTACAAGCGAGTAGTGAGTAAAGTGACTTTGACCATGTTTAATGCAATCAGGCTTTTCTGTTTGTATGTATGGGCTGTCAAGGTCAGAAGGTTTGTTCAGTTATTCATATTAACAGCCAGGAGTAACCAATATTACGGTCACTTCCATCGCGGTCTAAGACACTGTGGTTTATACAGTCGCTCTCAGTTTGACAACAGCAGTATAAGGTTTTAATCAGCCTGCCTGCGTCCCAGTTTGAAGGACTGCATGCCTCTGTGCCTGAAGCCAAAACCACATTAGTTCATTCATCACTGTATCATAACTAATGCAATAATGAGAAACAAATTAAGAGATTAAAAGAGAAGAATAAGATTGCATTTCACATAAAAAAAAGCCCAGCCGATACGTACAGTACATGCCCGAGAATCAAACTTAAATGATATCGTAAACCCCATTGGTGTACCTGGCAGAGTTTTCCAATTCCGTTTCTGTTTTATGGCTGAAGACCGAGTCCAAATCGTCCTCCTTGTAGATGCTGATGTCTGGGGCGTCGGGATACGGCGTGATCACTCTCCTCTGCATGGCTGGGATCTGCCAATGTTGTATGCGTTAAAACGTAAATATGTTTTCCCCTATTCGAGTGCCTACAATACAACAGGGGTATGCAACCTTTTTGAAACAAAGTTTGTATTTTTCCTAAATCGCCATCATGTCAATTTTACTGACACCACGCAGAAAGTTCCAACATATTTATGGTACACAAATATAACCTTCCTTTTAAAAATGTCTTAAATTGTTACGTCATTAGAGTCGGAGCAATAAATCAAGTCCCTCCCCAGTTCAGTTTTAATGAGTAGAGAATTACGTGCAGGATGTCATTTACATACAAAATATGAGCGAGTTTATATATTTATTTATAAACTTTTAATTATTTTACAAATACGAAACACTACTCTCATATGTACAAATGAAACTGCATTGATCTCCCCTCGCGGTTCCTGAATTTTCATGCCGGTGTTGAAAGAGTTGGTTTTGCATCTTTTAATGAACGGTGTCAGACTCAGGGCAAACCAGCATCGTATTTGGTGGCATAATAGCAGAGAGACAATTAACTTCCTGCAGTTACAGCACATCACCAAGACATCTATTCCCTTCCAATGGCGCCATAGGCAACACTCGACACCAGGGATTTAGCCAGCCCTACTAGGGTGGGCTGGAACAATGGCAGGGTGGCAACTCCAAAGATTTTCATATGAAGCAGTGGTTTTCAATCTTTTTGATACCAGGGCCCACCATTTATTCAGCATTTGAGGCACGGACCACCATTTGCGGACATTTTAGCCCCACAGACCCAAAACTAAAGATTTCTTTTGCCCACAATTCCAGGCTGGATTTGGGAAACAAAACAGCTCTCAATGAGTTACATCTGGTTAACCACCTTTCCACCATTTAGCCGAGAACCACCTGGACCTCTTTCAACCACTGGTGGTCCCCAGACCACTGATGAAAACCACTGATGATGGGCTCTGCCCACCCCTGCCCTCCTCTAGATCCGGCCCTGCTCGAGACTATGCCAAATAAGCTATTACTTTTTCTTTCAATAGTGTGATAGGAAGTGCATTTTGTAATGACCTGCTGGATGCGTGAACAAGAAACACACACAAAAAAAAAATCTGTGAAATTTTCATGCATGAACCAACTGCAGTGCAGTGCTATATTTAATCATCAAATAAATAAATCAATTATTTCACAGTGAGTGAGGACCCTGGCTGGGCTCATCATTTGGGCACTTAACGTAATGGCTGCTGAAAATGGGGCTCTGCGGTTCTTTGTGACTAATTAATTAGAAATCAGTCAAGCAGTAAGAGCCATTTGCAACATTATTAATGCTGTGCCTATGTAGGAACACATTTAACACTTCCACAAAAGCTTATATTTCTGTCAAATGCATGAACATTTCTGGTTGATTCCAAAACCAGCTATGCTAGTCTTTAAAGACTTTTCTTTTACACAAAGTGATTACATTTAATTCAAATATAAGGAGTTCCTCCTTGTCCCCAATGACCCCCTGCGGTAAAAAAAAACAACCTAGTTTCAGTTTTGGCTTTGGGAGAAAAAGCTTTTGTCCAATCAGTATGACAGAAGCCTTCCTCCAATCAGGGTCAAGTGGGGGGACGGGACAGAGGGGCTTGCTGTATGTGCTGTTGGTCTGTTGTTCTACCCCCCCACTGTAGAGTGTGTCCATGTGTACATCTTGTTACCGGGGGGACCAGGGAGTTCTCCAAGTTACCCAAATCACTGAATGCTGTTTTAACAGCGTGCACCACATGATATTATTGCTTTTCTTTTCATGTTTTAAATACTGGGCACTCTGCATGTGTTATGTCGACATACTGTATATCAGCTGTAAGATAAGAAAACTTCTGTTAAATGGGATTCTTTCAGTTTAGTAGCTGAGCTTTCAGTGGCGTTTCTAAGCAATTTGGGGCCCTAGGCAAGATTTCTCCTGGAAAAACGCCCCTGTGAGCTTTGGTGCGGTGCATCTCTGTCTAAAGTGAAGAGACGCAACGTGAAATATTACTCACCATTCTCCTGTAGGCTGCAGAGAGCTCCAGCAGCACCTCATCACTGAGGATACTCAGCGCTCTGAGGACACACAAACACACACAGTACAGAAATGAAATCTAAAGCACAAAATAAAATAGCAAAGACTGGATCTACTTCAATCCCTGTGTGCCTCTCAATATCCATAATAAAATACCGTATATGCATTATACTTTGCCGTTGCAGTGTACCTACCGAGTGGTACTACATTACAATTCCCTTGTAAATGGTATATGGTGCATTTATATAGCGCCTTTATCCAAGGCCGGCACCTCTTCTAATCTATCGATTCAATACATGTGTTCATCAAATGCAATAATGTTCTTGTTCTCTTTGGGACCTCTGCAAGGTTCAAAGTACATCGTATTTGGTCAGCTGTTACACCACGCTTTCATCTCCTCCTCAGCAATACACAAGAGTTAATAAGCAATACGATGTAACAAACACTGTTGAATTACTCGTTTATCAAACTTGCGGAAGCACCTCATCACAGAGGCCATCTGGTGCGCCCACACACACAAACACACAGCAATAAACAGATTGCAATAAACAGTTGAAATTTGGAGCTACAAAAATAAATCTTCACGACTTGACTAAACATCAGATTTTCACTCACTTTGACTCCAAAAGAGCGGCCATGTTGAGCACGATGAACTGAAGACAGGAGAGTTTGAGCTGCTCTGCGTTATACATGGCAGAAAACTCCAGCAGCTCTGCAGCATTCTTCAGAGTCACTGAATGTTAATATATAGCATTACTTTAAAAAAAACATTTATACAAATTTACTGTACATTTCTCATTCCATTCATGCTTTGTAATTAATACTTGACTATAGCATGTTCCAAAATGAGTACATAAATCACATAGTGTCTAGAAAAACAAGTAAAACACGAGTCTAGTCTCTCTGACTCAAAAAAGTTTTTGTGCACAATTTTGTACAGACAAACTGGCACAACGTTGGTCAAAATAACAATTCTTCTACATTTTCCAATTGTGTAGATTTATGAGAATTACGTAATTCAGATGCTTAAATATAATTTAGCTCTTGAGAGCGTAAAATGAAACCAAATGGACCCATAAGTAGGGATGTCCCGGTATCGGAAAAAGTATGGGTATCGAAAAAGTATCAGTATCAACGCTTATTTGTCATCAATGGGTCATATTGGTATTGGCAAATATGCCAGTCCAACTGCAGGTCTCACACAGGGGGTTGACACTATGGTATGGTAGTTAAATGAAATGTTGGGCCATGTGGAGTTTGCTTTAGAGTTGCCCAAGTGCACATTTCAGTAAAGGAGTCTGCAATTCCCAGTTGATGGAGTTCATATAAGATCCTTTATCTTTTATATTATATATTCTTCTCTGGTATCAGTATTTGGTATCTGTATCGGCAAAAACAGAAATTGTGGTATTGGAAATGAAAAAAAATTGGCATTGGGACATCCCTACCCATAAGGGTCCATTTGGTTTCATTTTACGCTCTCAAGAGTTACAGATCCATGCCCGCCTGCTGGGAGAGCCAAAAATCACCAATGATCACAAGACGGTAGAACTTACGGTTCTCAGTGATGGCAACCTCACACATCTCCTTAAGTCGGGTGATGAGGAGCTGGTCGGCTACGATCAGGACGTTGCAAATAAACTCCACGTTCAGCGACCCTGGGAGTCAGCGTAGGCAGAGTGTCAGTCTAACCGAAGCTGAGTATCATCAGACAAGACATCAATGGTTCGATGAGGCATTGAATTACGTTGCGTTTGGCTTTTCGACAAAACTTTAAAATTTACCTTTGATAGTAGGTGATTCGTCGGTGTAAATATACTCAAGAATGACCTGTAAGATTTCTGAGCTGGTGGGCATCTCCAGGGCAGCACATGATGTGGCCTATGGGGAATGGAGATAATATTGTTAAAAGTGCAAAGCCTCAAAGTGAACATTTGATTTTTGGCATACATTTGCATTGTATGTGTCCCTCCCCAAATAATGGTACAACAGTACTGTATACATGTATGATTTCCTTCTAATTCAATTATTAGTCTTGTGGACATTCAATATGCGTGCACACAAACACACAAAAGTATGAGATGTTAGTTACTTTTCAGTGTCCAGAACTCCAGATCCACGAATACTACACTTTTTTGGGGGGGGTTGATTAATTGAATACCGTATTAGTCAGAAATGTAAACAGCATGCGGTAGATTAAGACATTAAGGATAACATCAAAAGGTTCATGTGGATTGGTTTGCATTGTGGTCCTACAGCATGTTGGTGATTTCAGCGTTTTTGGGATTCCACGCAAAGGAAAAAAAAATGAATATGGTCCAAAAGATAGCTATTGTCCTGGAGTTTTCTAGGGACCCAATTCAGCAGGCTAATTAGTCACAGAGAGGGCCTACACACCGGACGTTCGGCAAACATTGTTGGGAAGTCAGCAGAGTAATGCTGGCATGTTATAGCACTATACCGTCTGGTATAGCTGAAAATTCAGGCAATCAGTCCTCAGAAAAGATCTAATCCACCAGTTCAGTTTCACCATATCATAAATATACAGTATATGTATACATACAGTACATGAATCATGACACACTGTGCACTGTGCAGTACACCCTTAACGCGAGTAAAAACAGAAAATACACAGACAATACCAATTTCTATTTCAACATAGAGAAACATGTCCTACCTCGATCCAGGGATTGCCAAGCATACTGTGGAAGTATTCTGTGGGTACAAAATAACAGGTGCAAAGATTCAAATGCAGTCACTCACAGCCGGGTTCCAATTGAGCATTTTGTATTATGTTTGTGACAACAAATTCTGAACAGAACCAGTATAATTTTACAATGGTTTTCAAATACAGTACTTTTCTAACAGACAGAAGGCTTTATCTTTATCACCAATAAAATAATATTAAAGAAACTGTTAGCTGTTTGATATGTGTAACATCACTATAAATTATAATTTTGTTTGCACGGTCAGAGCTGGTTGTCAGATATCAATACACTTTTAGACCAACATGTTTATGACAGCATGGATAATTACATTTATTCATTGATCCCTACTTGTCTCTGTGCCCAACTTGATAAGCGCAAACAAAGCTTATTGATAATGGCTACTCAATAAGCTTGTTATCGGATTTTTGGGGGTATCGGTTATCGAGCTCCATCCCCAGCAATTATTCCAATTAGTGTTATACAATACATTCACAGCCTTGAGGACATGTGTTGAGAGATCCTCACGTCTAATTTTCTGGTGCTAAATAAATAATGTTAAATCCGAAGTGGATCTGGGGCTTTCGTAGTTTGCGGGGGGATATGGAAACCAACAGCGGTCCTTACCGAGCCTGGCACACAGCACACTTTTGTGGCAGGGAAATTCCTTCCCGTCGTCAGACTTTAGAGTAACGTCACAAAGGTAGGAGCTGTGAAAAAAGTAATACATCCACATCAGAGAGCAGGAAATGAGATTATCTATAGTCATACATACACAGACAGTGGTGGGCATGTATTATGCCACTTGAGATTATCAGTGGAGCCAGCTGACTACCGATGTGGTACTGCAGTGCTACCACACCCCCTTCGTGGTAACAGATTTTTCACTTCATTCAAACGCTGTCCATGGTTTTAGTGGCACACACAATTATTTTAGGCTAAAATACATTAATACTGACCATTTTTTCTGGTTGAACTTGGGTTTGTTTCCAATTTTCTTGTGTATAACGTGTATCCTTCCATTTTGATACTTCACTCCATCCAGACTGTGAAAGAAGAGAAAGAAATAATCTCAAACCGCACACTTCCTACAAGTTATAAAGCAGTGGTTTTCAACCAGTGGTCCCCGGACCATGCTTATATTTGCCTGTTCTGTTTCCCAACTCCATATTGTGGACGAAAGCAAAAGAAATCTAGTTTTGGGAGCCTGTGGGGCTAAAACGTCCCCAAATGGTGGTCCATGGCTCAAATGCTGAATAAATAGTGGGCCCTGGTATCAAAAAGGTTGAAAACCCCTCTTATAAAGGATAGCATCATCATCATTAAACACTGTGTTTTGTCTCCTCACCGTGCAGACAGACTGCCCATGCCCAGCTTCTTTGCGATGCCCTGTAAGGTCTTGACGGGGTCGGCGGCCCCTCCTCCCTCGTTGGCTCCAGTCTTGTCGCCCTTGCCTCCCCCCTTTCCCTTCTTCCCGGGCTTGGTGCTGCTGCCCTTGTTGTTCTTGGCCTTGTCTCCGTCGCCCTTGGCCGTGGGCGGCAGGGAGCGATAGACGTCGAAGGCCGATCGGCCTCGCAGGTCGAGGTCCTGCAGGCTGCTGATGAGTTTTTCCTGTAAGGGATCATCCTGGCCCTGGGGGGAAAAATACAATGACACGATGAGTGGGATGGAATATTTTGAGTAGGATTGTTTGAGTACTCTGGCTACGGCGGTGGTTCTCATATTTTTCCACATCAAGGATGCTTAAATTAATGTATTTGGCTCACGGCGAAAGGATTTGGTGCCAGAGAACCTCATAACAATGATTTGTTGTTAAAATATTCCAAAGCCTTTCGTTATGTCTTGAGAACCACTGAAAATAGCCAGTCACTCAGTTTTATGAGGTGATTTGATGCTCAAGTTAACTATCTAATTTCACTGGGGACACCGCTGGAATCCCAATACACCATGGTTGAGGGGCAACATATCATTCATTGTTTTCATGTCCAGCACAGACCCTAAGTTTTACTAGCATTTAACGTGTTTTCTGTGTTATCATCATCATCATGTTAGCTGTGGATGGGGGCTTATTCTGGTGTGCCCAGCAAAGGCACAAGATCACAGGAGGCTCAGAGATGGAGGCCTGGCTGTGCTTTCATGTGATATGACTGAAATCAAAAGAAGCGCCACTATGACTAAGACTAACTTGTTTGTAAGGTGTTTCATTGCAGATGTTATCTGGTGAGAGCATATACATTATACAGTATGTGTATGTCCTTGTTGACGTAGTTAACACACAATGCCACGAATCCCCCTCTAGCACCCCCACCTGACTGATGCCAGAACTGTGTATAGGTGCAGCTACTACTACGATGTTCCTCACATGGTTCTGGCTGTGGTCGTAGGTAACTTGATGCTCCTCACCTGGTTGTGACTGGGTGTGGTCCTAGGTAACTTGATGTGCCTCACATGGTTCTGGCTGTGGTCGTAGGTAACTTGATGTTCCTAATCTGGTTCTGACAGGGTGTGGTCCTAGGTAACTTGATGTTCCTCACCTGGTTGTGACTGGGTGTGGTCCTAGGTAACGTGATGTTCCTCACCTGGTTCTGACTGGGTGTGGTCCTAGGTAACGTGATGTTCCTCACCTGGTTCTGACTGGGTGTGGTCCTAGGTATCCTGATGTTCCTCACCTGGTTCTGGCTGGGTGTGGTCCTGGTTGTGACTGGGTGTGGTCCTAGGTAACGTGATGTTCCTCACCTGGTTCTGACGGGGTGTGGTCCTAGGTAACTTGATGTTCCTCACCTGGTTCTGACTAGGGTGTGGTCCTAGGTAACCTGATGTTCCTCACCTGGTTCTGACTGGGGTGTGGTCCTAGGTAACCTGATGTTCCTCACCTGGTTCTGACTGGGGGTGGTCCTGGGTATCTTAGGCTGGCTGCCGTCCACCAGCAGCTGGCAGGACTCTGTGTAGATGAATCTCAGGGCGTGCTCCAGCATCTCCGGGGGGATCTTGTCCAGAATGAGCAGGTCGCAGCCCACTGCGTCCTCGCTGCGCCGCACCTCGCCGTCCGCCTCGTCCTGCTGCTGCTCGCCGCCGCCGCCGATCTCCTGCGCAAACTGCTTCCTGAAGAACTCCGACCTCATGGACAGGACGTACTTGTGCGCGGGGAAGGTGCGGTTCCCCGCCTGCAGCGTCACGTCGTGGATGCTGTCCGTCTCGTCCACCTCCTCCAGGAGGCGGCCCAGGTGTTGGTAGAAGGAGGACGGGGACGCCATGGGGATCTCGAACAGGCTGCGTTGACAGGGGGGAAAAGTGGCATGGTGTCAGTGGCGTTTCTAAGTGATTTAAATGTTCAATTGTAGTTATAGAGCAGGCCTGCTCAACGTGGGGTCCGCGGTCTACCAGTCGATCGCGGCGTGATCACGAGTCGATCGTGGGAGATGCGCGGGGAAAGGGAAAAAAATGGGATGAAGAAAAAAAAGAACGATTGCGCGATTGTGTTGTTGTGAAGTTACTGTAGGCTGGCAACGATGCGTGTGGTTTGAAATGTTGATATTGGACTGGTAGATCCCGGAGGGGTTGGCTGCTGAAAAGTAGATCTTGGGTCAAAAAAGGTTGGGCACCCCTGTTATAGAGGAATGTATTATGTACTGTATTTATCCATTTGAGGCTAATTAGCCTGGGATCCTTTTAAAGCATGTCTGGTGGTCGCCCCTCCCACTCATGGCGCCCCAGGCAACTGCCTAGTCTGCCTAATGGCAAAAACATGCATGGTGTCAAAACAAAATCACACATTTTAAAAGGGGCTCTTAACCCATGTTGACCAGAAATGGTTCAAGCCCAACATGGGTTAAAGTGGACTTGAAGATTTTGAGTGTTTTTACCATTGCCCAGGGTATTGTTACCCCCTAAAGCGTTATTTAAAGCAGATATTGAGATATCTGTGATTTTCTGGGTGTCTGAATGGGGACATATGAATAGGCAGTCTCAGTTTCTTCTATTTAGTGAAGTCACTAAACATACCAATTTTAATAGACACTTTCTCCCCTTTAAGTCTGCATATATGCATAAGTCTGCAAGTATGCACTCATAATGTACATAATGCTCTCAGTGGTTGTTTAGATTTATACAAAGTGTACAAAAAGGTATTAAAAGCCAACATTTATATGATACATTTAAATTTAATTTCATGCTGGAGCTTCTTTAAGCTTGTATCTCGTTCTGCAGGACTATGCAATAGCATGCAAGTACCGGCACATTGTTGGCAGTATTGTGTTTTTTATTAGTATCGTGTTTTTATTAGTATTGTGTTTTTTCTTGTTAGGATGTCATCAGAAATGCCACGCTACTTTTGAAGAGTGAAATCATTTCCCTCAATGTCACATGAATGCCATTCCTCACAGCTCAATCAGCTTTTGTTGCATCAGCTTTTATGAAAAAAGAAAATAAATGAAATGAATTAACGACTTGAGGCCGAATCGTGTCATTCCTCATTGACTTTCACTGCCGTTGCTAACAAGTCATGGCCACGGCAGGCTGGCAGGCAGCAGCCTTTTTTCTGAAAGAAAATAGAAGTGGAATGAGTTCTGAATTGCCCAGTGTGGTCGCTTGATGGGTTTTTTCGGGAGTTTAAATACCTCCTTGGTGAGGCGCCAGAGCATTTCAAAAGGTGGCAGAGAGAGGCATTAACAACCTAGACTTACTGTCATTAGAATTGGGGGACGCATCGGCAAAGGGACGGGGGGAAAAAAATCATTTGAATTTGATTTGAATTTGAATCAGCTGCAGAACTCAAGGATCTGTCTCGAGAGATTACTCTTCATTATTCACACACACGCCACACTGTTGCAAGGTTTTTGTATCATCCATCAGTTAACTGAAGCACACAATCGATGAAACAAGGAGCACTTCTTACGTTTGATTTCCATCTCCGCCCACCTCTGTGCTCCCGTGCTCATTCATTTGTAATGTGGTGTGCGTGTGTGTGTGTGTGTGCGCATGTGCGCACGTGCGCGTGTGAACTTCAGCTTGGCAGTGGCACGGCGCGTAGTGTAGCGCGGGCCGCGGCGCGCTTCAATTAGGAGTTGAAAGTGATGCATTGTCTCTTCACAAGGATGAGCCTCGGTGGACCCGACTCTCCCTTTTGTCTCTCTCTCACAAATTGGCTGGTGCAGACAAGCCTTCCAAGCATGAAGGGAGGGGGAGGAGGGGGGGGGGGGGTGAAACAGGACTCAGAATGAGTCGCATTAATTGTTGTCTGCATGTCAGTCTGGGTGCCGTAATTAACCATTCTGATGACTGATGTTAGGTGAGTTATTGCTGATTTATTGTAGCCTTCTGCATTTTAGCGGTTACATTCGGATACATTTTGCGAGGTAGCAATTATTTGGCATGTAGGCCATTTAGAGGGGAACCCATTTTCAACATTCTAATGTCAATAGTATACCCTGGGTGGACATGATAAAAAAAGTTTTGTGTTCCCAAGAAATGGAGGTCTGAAGAAAATCACTAACATGGTGAGACATCTTGATGACATCATCAAGATGTATTTTCACCATGTTAATGGATTTCTTTAGACGCTTCTTTTTCGGAGAGCGTACAAATGGAACCAAATTAACCCGTTAGGGTTTATTTTGTTGCATTTGTACACTGTCAGAAAAAATGATGAAAATGGGTGGAATTCCCCTTTAAGCACATTTACTCTTCATAGATTGGTAAATAGAGTCATCAGTCATCACTAGCAAAAGACATTAGTCTAATGTCATAGGAATCATGGGGAGACCCTGCTGCGTTGCCCTTACTGTATGTTAAAGTTGTCGGGAAGTGATCAAATCCTTATGTATTTATGTATGTACACGTACACCAGCTCAGTGGCCTTGTGGTTAGAGTGTCCGCCCTGAGACTGGGAGGTCGGGGTTCGATTCCCGGCCGGGTCATACCAAAGACTCTAAAAATGGGACCCAATGCCTCCCTGCTTGGCACTCAGCATCAAGGGTTGGATTGGGGGTAAGTCCCTGCGATATACTAGCGTCATGTCCAGGGGGTGTACTTGTACATCAAGCTGCCTCACGCTACAGAAACAGGAGATAGGCTCCTGACCTATATGGGCCTCAATGGCTCAGCTGGGCCTCCTGACATCATGGCCTGGCAAGGCTACTTACTTACTTACACGTACAGGAATCTTGTTTTGATCATGTCTTTTGTGAGCTTTCACATTAAACGATTGATAGCAGATTAGGGATCACACCATGCACACCAGGACGCGATCCAGACCTAGGCTACGTTTGGCTGCCGGCTCTGTGCACTGCACACACATACAGAGTGCCATAACAGTTGGCTGGCTGCGTAGAGTCCGATGCTGTATGAAACCTGAATTTACACACAGAATAATATTCATCTATCAATCCATACCGACAGACAGCTTTTCTGGCGCTCATTGGCTGTAATACGGACCTTCCTGAGTGCGGACGCAAACCCCATTCATGCTGTTATGATGTCCAGTCGGCGAGAGAGAGACTGGACATCATAACAGTATTTTTTTTTCCTGAGAGCGTACAAATGTGAAATATCAAACCTGCCAGATATCCACACAAACGCTCGGGAAGGCAGCCTTTATCTCATCACACACAATGAGCAAAACCTTTGAGATTAAAGCACAAGCGTGCGCCAGATCTGGGAATGGTGTCTTTGTATGCCAAAAATCTCTTGTACGCCAAGAGATTTTTTTCCCCTCAATTATCTGCTGTGAAACTTTGAAATTCTCTGCTGTGGTCCCTAGGCTAAATTATGGAAAGTTAGTTAACCAGATGTAACTCTTTGAGAGCGGAAACATGAATGTTCATGTTTACACTCTCAAGAGTTAAAATATTCATCATCTGAATTAGCCCGAAGTCTACACAACTAGAGAATATAGAAGATTAATTAATGGTCATTTTGATCTGTATGTTTGACTGTTTTGTTTTTCCCAAATCCAGCCTGGTATTGTCGATAAAAGAAAAAATAAATCTTTAGTTTTTGAGTCTGTGGGGATAAAAATGTCATCAAATGGTGGTCCGTTGCTCAAATTCTGAATAAATAGTGGAGCCTGGTTTGAAAAAGGTTGAAAACCACTGCCATAGACGGAAGTAACAGGGGGTGCAAACGAACCAACCTGGTTTTAGGGTCCGACTGAAGGACTCCAAAATTGCGTCCTTTGGAGTCCAAGGTGATGCTGACCGCTCTGTGCACGTTGGGGAGCTTTTCCAGGCGAATGCGCTCGTAGCTCTTGCCGGCATCCGAGTGGCCACACACCTCCACGCCGCTGTCTGTAACTTCAAGAAGAGGCAGAGCATTCGAAATGAGCAGTAGC
Organism: Benthosema pterotum; assembly: GCA_039105355.1. Lineage (NCBI taxonomy): Eukaryota > Metazoa > Chordata > Actinopteri > Myctophiformes > Myctophidae > Benthosema > Benthosema pterotum. The sequence goes on from CM076967.1 coordinate 40,797,738, forward strand.
CACTAAAAAAGGCAAGCATTACTCAAGCTTAAGCGGTTATTATTGATCCAAGGGCTGTAAAACCACCAAGCTTTGGGTGACTTAATGCTTAAGGTGATATACTGTCCCCGTTGCCCCTCACCTTTCTTCTCCTCGTGCTTCTTGTGCTCGCCGGCCCACACACCGCTGAAGCCCTCGCCTTCCTGCGTGACGAACATCATGTTGTTCTTGCTGAGGGCGATGTCCGACATGAACACCTGCCGCCTGTACGCCCAGCGGCACTGTCTCACCGAGCTGCCCGAGGAACGCCAGCAGAACACCTTCACCATGGGGGGGAGCAGGGGGACAGAGAGACAGGAGTCAGTGGGTCAAAGCCATGGCCATGATGTCTAAAGGCCCTGATACACTAGCAATATTTTGATCAATATCAACTAACAGTGTCAACATCAACGGGCAACATGAGGGGTCACATGGCAACAGGCAACACCTCTAACAACACCACTAAAAGGGGAATTACACCCGTATTTTTTTTCCTGAGAGTGTACAAATGCTCTCAGAAATAAAAGGAGCCTAAAAGAAAAATTATTAACATGGTGAAACACAACTTGATGATGTTATAAGATGCATTGTTCTGGTTACAAAAAAAGTTAGTAAGTTAAAGCACTAAGTATTAAAAATACATAATTGACGTTGCTTGTTGATATTGATCAAAACACAGGTGTATCAGGTCCTTAACTATGGAGTCTACGGGGATGTCAGGGCCTCACTGTGATGCCAGAACAGCTCTATATATAGACATCTACGGGTCAGATGTGATCAACTGGCCAATTTGGTACATGCACAGAGCCTGTTTAGAGGTTTTTGCGACGGTTCAGGACAATGTTGTATCCCACCGAACCAACACAGCTATGTGTGTCAAATTCTGCAGGCCTAACGGTTATTGAGTTATATATGGATTACAGATGTTCGTACTCACAGAAGGGTACAGAGACTTAAGTGAAGTAGATGTATATTGTATAGTAAATGTAGATAGTAAATAACACTGCACATCCAAAGCTGTTTTCCTCTCTTATGCCAAGTGACAATACTCACTCGGCCAGCTTCGTCCAGGGCCAAGAGGGACACTTTTTCTCCTCCTCCCTCGTTCAGAACCTGGGGGTCCACGCGGTGATCCAGGGTTCCTCCGGTTACAAGGACTTTCTTGATGTTCAGTTGTCTGGCAATTACAAGACAAAAGCATAATGTTTTATGGCTGACATATGGGCGGATGTAACATTTCCCAATTGGGGAGACAGGAGAAAATGGTCTGTACCAAAAACTAAATTAAACTAGACTGAAAAAAGACTCACTCACTGTAAAAAAAAAAAAAAAAAAAAAAAAAAAAAAAAGGAGGAAGTAATCCTTAGACGAGACTTTAGAAAATCATCATTTCATTTATTTGCTCATAGTAAAGTGCTCAGTGCTCAAAGTGCACACCAGGACCAGGACCAGATGAAGAACCTGCTTTTAAAGAGCTACACCAGGTGTAGCTCTTTAAAAGCAGGTTCTTCATCTGGTTCTGATACTTTAAGCACTGACGAAGGTCTTCGGACCGAAACGTTTGCTTTTTTAAAAAGCACTTTGAGCACTGAGCACTTTACTATGAGCAAATAAATGAAATGATGATTTTCTAAAGTCTCGTCTAAGGATTACTTCCTCCTTTTTTTACAGTGAGCGAGTGTTTTTTCAGTCTAGTTTAATTTATGTTTTTGAGACTTACGCTCCTGTAGTCAAGTTCGACAAAGAAAAGAGGACAAAGAAAGGCGCAACAGTTTTCTCGGTTCGTCTGTACCAAAAACTAACCATTTTCCGTTGGTTACTTTCATTAGGCAATTAATGCCTCAATAATAACATCAGTTGTTGTTGAAGTTGCAACAGACACGCAGCATGCATAAAGCTAAAGGTCTGACTCAGAGAGTTTTCTGTTTTCAATGATGAAATGCTGTTGGTTTAGTGGCGACACAACTGTAGTTAATTAGTACCAGTATAGTAGTGTTTCAAATAATTTTAAATGTAGGCACTTTAATTTGAAATCTTGGGTTGTTTTGCATGCCATCCTGTTTGGTGGGGCAGACTGGGCATTTAGGGGGGCCTAGATCCTCCCCTGGAACAATGTTTAACATAAAATAAATCCTGATTTCCACCCAGTGACATGCAGCACTAACACAAATGTCAACCTATAATAGCCTGTTTCACCTTGAGGCCAGCTTCTTGCACTGGTAGTCCGTCAGCAGGTAGACGTCCCCCTTCTCCGTCACCACCACCGTCGCCCCGTTGCTGGCAGCTGCCATGGCGATGGTGACATCCTTGTGGTGCAGGGCTGACACCTGTCGGGGAGCTGTCACACACTTCTCCCCGTTGGGGTCAAGCAGGTATCCTGATGGAGGTGGAGAATGACATACCGGCTCAACAAGATCTACACATCAAAAATGTGATTGTTCCATTACTGAAAATCCATTTCAAGGCCCATTAGAAAGTTTGAGCTTTGCAATAGTGGTGATGGTGTTACTCAATGTTCTAGTGCAGGCGTCAGCGACCTGCGGCTCAACACAGCCCTAGTGGCTCAGTGGCTGTAGCATTATTACATACACACACAAAATAATATAAACATTTCAGTTACCCAAAACGCGTTGCGCTGTCTGACAGTTGCCAGTTAAAGTAGCACTTGGCCATGTCAAAAAAGCCCAGCAGTTATCAGAGGTAGAGCTTTCAATCTGAACCAGCCATTTTCAAAGGTTTACTCAGTTTACTATGTCATTAATATATATACCTTAGAGATGTTGTGTGGACTAGAAATGTAGTTCTGTAAAACTCCTTTATTTATTTATTTTTTTTAAACTTAAACTCCATTTCTGAAGAAAGGTTGTGTTTCACCATGTTAATGATTTTTCTTTGAGGACCTTTTTTCTGAGAGTGTGCAAATGGAACCAAACGGACCCGCCAGGGTCCATTTGGTTGACATTTGCACACTCTCAGGAAAAAAATAATAAAATGCGGCTCCAGACAGATTTTGAATTTAATTTTGGGTCGAAAATGGCTCTTTCAACATCTTGGGTTGCCGACCCCTGTTCTAGTGTTTAAGAATAATGTACTTATAATGAAAAATAGAGGGGGAGAATTGGAAGGTTTTCCTGTTTATGCTATTACTGACATTTGAAAACCGTATTTGAGGTTTGAGTTGACAGTTTGTGATGTTGAGTTTAGTTTCTTGCACCGAAAGCTAAGTACTTTCACGTTTTTGTCCACAATTTGTCCACAACTCTTGAGAGAGTAAAATGAAACCAAATGGACCCAAACTGGTCCATTTGGTTTCATTTTACTCTCTCAAGAGTTCAATTATATTTAAACATCTTACTTAATTTTCATGAATCTACGAAATTAGACCTTTTACGCTCTCGAGAGTTAGAGATCTTTTAAGGGTCCATTTGGTTACCAACGATGAGAATGAAGTGCTAAATGCATTAAAAGGATCCCTGTCTAATAAGATAAACATTGCTTAAAGCATTATACTTTCCCTATATAACTAAAATAAACAAATAAAAACACCAATGGCATCTTATTTCTTTCATAAATAGAGAATATTTCACTCAACAGGAACTGCTCCTGGCGGATGATGATGTCACGTGTGATCTAGCTCTATACAATATATGGATGAACATGCTCTGTGACATCATCCTCCTGCGAAAGGAGCACCTCCTATAGAGGGAAAGATTCTCTATTTATTAAAGAAATAAAGTATTGAAGGTGTTTTTTATCTGCATGTTTTAGTTATAGAAGGCAAGTATACTGTTTTAAGGCATATTTGTCTTATTAGGCAGGGATCCTTTTAACGCATTGTAGACTATCCCGATTCTAAAAATGTCTTTGAAATACTGACCTAAGTGTATTGAAAAACTTCAAATTATTGTGTAACACCATCACATTTTTGACATTTTTTGATACTGTACATCAGGGGTTTTCAACAGGTGGTCCGGGGACCACCAGTGGTCCCTGAGAAGGTTCCATGTGGTCCCCAGGCTAAATGATGGAAAGTTGGTTAACCAGATGTAACTCTTGAGAGTGTAAAAATGAAACCAAATGGACCCTTGCGGGTCCATTTGGTTTCATTTTTACACTCTCAAGAGTTAAAATAATCATCATCTGAATTAGCACCACTTAATTAAGAAGTTTACACTGTTTTGTTGGCAAAATACACCCTGGAATTGTCAACAAAACCAAAAGAATTCTTTAGTTTTAGGTCTTAGGTCTTTAGGTGTGAAAATGTCATCAAATGGTGGTCCGTGGCTCAAATGCTGAATAAACGGTGGTCCCTGGAGTCAAAAAGGTTGAAAACCCCTGCTGTACATACTGTACAGAACCCCTATTGGGGTTCCCGTCAACAAGGGTAAAACTACCACTAGGGGTTCCCGTCTACTATGGGTTAAAGGTGATGCTTACCCAGCTGTCCTCCATTGAGTCCCATGGTGTAAACTGCCTCCCTGGTCCACAGCACGGTGTGGAACCTCCCAGCTGCCACTCCTATCACCGTCCTCCCCTTCAGGCTCTTACAGGACACCTGGACATCGTTTTAAACGTTCAATAAACGTTCTGAAGGATTTTACAAAAAGGAACTACATGGATATAATGATGACGTAAAACACAAGTGGAAACTAGAGCTATTGGAAGAATAACAAAAAAAAACTAAAGTCTGACGTATGTAACTACAGTTTAACTTCATGATGAAATAGAAGCCTACAAGTACTGGGTAAATACAATATACTTGTTATTGTTGTGTCAAAAGGAGAACACGCTATGAAGACAGTTGTTTGCACTTAATGCCGGTGAAGAGACATAACAATAGAAACCTCCAGGCGAAATTTCCCAGGAGATTGTGCATCTCAAATGCAAAGCTTTGGCTTTGGTTACACACCGAATTCCTCAGAGGGAAAGGCCTCCATTCGCGACATTGAACTACAGTAGCTACAGCTAGTTATATTTAGAGCCCGACAGATATATCGGTCGTACAAATATACCGGCCGATATCGATACAGATAAGAAAGACATAAAACGGAATTATTTCACTAAAGTAAATTATGTTAATGTCATATTCTATTATTTACTTGAAAAATAAAATAAATTTGAAGTTTAGATGTTTTTTTTTCAAATGTATTTTTATTATTTTAATTCATTATTAAACATTGGTCAAAAAACATTGGAAACATCAGTGTATTTTTTTCTCCAAAAATCGGTATCAGCCCCAAAAATATGGCATCGGTCGAGCTCCAGTTCTATTCCTCCTAGCAGCCTTACCTGTCGGGGTACGTGGGCGGAGGCGGGCGGAGGAGACAGGCCCAGCTGATGGAAGGTGTTTAGGCCAAAGGTGTAGACGTAGCCCCCCTCTGTTAGCACAACCGTGTGGTCCTTGGCTGCGGCTATCTGAGAACAGTGGTGGGACTGCAGGCCTTCCACCATGCGAGGAACCTGTGCATGGGGAACACATGAGATCAGACTAATCAATTTAACAGACTAAAAAAAATAATCTATACGTACAGTAGATCCCAGAGCCTCATAGTAGGAAGAGTTGCCTCATTACGGGGGTACAGACTCAGACACGTGACCTCATGGAGAAGAAAGTGCGCCTAACTGGCATTTGCAATATATTATTTTGAATCGCCACAAATAGACAATTTTAGGTATTTTAAACTATTGTTCAGTGACAACTATCATCTCTGTAATGTGTATGATGTGGCATTATTAAAAAATAACAAAAAAATAAAAATAAACCAAAGGAATTTAAAGCCATTAATGCTTTTCTGCCTACTTCCCAAGAGCACCCAGCTAGTCTCGCAGTATGCGCCCAATATTGCGATTATGTCAGTCCTTAACAGTATGTGAATGAGGTGCTATTGGAGATTCTATTCTGCTCTTTCAAGTCGTAAATATAATTATATCGCTAATCATAAAACAAACTGTAAGAAAATAACCTGTGCATTTGTCTGCAAATAGTCATTATTACACGCTGGTTGTTGTCTGCCCGCTGGATTCCATTAGATCCATTCACTGTGGTTGACACACCCTGCCTTCCCAATAGGAGATGTGAACGTTGTTGTCAAAACTCTGTCTCGACATGGCACTGGTAGATCTCAAGCCCTATTAAAACAGGGCTTGAGATATATAATATATTTGGTAGTTAAAGGGGTATAAAACTTTTGTTCATTTTATGGTCTACTCAGCCTCATGTGAACACACCAGACAGTTTATAAGTTACTCCTTTCAGTATTTAGATATTTGATGTTCATTAACTGCCGGAACGACCTTCCTATACAAACTCTTGTACTTGTACTTCAACAAAAAGCATTGTGGCCCAGGATGGTATTTTAGGCCAGTGGGACATGCATAGTTTTAAAGATGCCAAACAAGCCAAATAAACCCATTTTGGAATGAGGATGTTGATAGGCACCGTGCGATCATTTCCATCCAGTCTACTGTAATATCCTACCAGGTAGGTCTGCTCATCTCCATGGCCAAGTCGCCCTCCCAGTCCATGTCCACAGGTAAACACCTGGCCCTTCTGAGACAGGAACACAGAGTGGAACTTACACAGGACCACCTGAAAAGGAGAGGACAAAAGAAAACTTTGGTTATAATACCAAAAGGTTATAATGTGTGCGTGTGTGTGTGTGTGTGTGTGTGTGTGTGTGTGTGTGTGCGTGCGTGTGTGCGTGTGTGTGTGCGTGTGTGTGTGTGTGTGTGTGTGTGTGAGATTTTGGTCATTTTGGTCTTTTTGTTTTGCCAGGAAAACTGAGACAAAAGCTGTACATTTCCAAAGTTTTCCTGAGAGTGTACAAATGAACCCACGGAAACAAAAGGTCCTAAAAGAGAAGTCATTAACACGGTGAAACACAACTTGACGATGGAGCTGCCAATGGACTGGTCCCATGGGCCTTCCTGTTACCATATAGCCAACTTGTAGGCTATGTGGTTAGATAGCGTTATTGGGGTTGGTAAATCACCGTAGAAGTCCTATTCGGCTGTTTCTTTGTTATACATTGTGCTGAATAAAGTGGCCTGACATCATAAGCCTGTCGTTCCAACTTGGACGCAGCGATGCATATATATTTCCATTTTGGCGTCCAGGGCCCTCGTGTAGTGATAGTAAAACAGCGTGCAGCAATAAAGGGCCGCGGTCCAAGTGGAAAAGCAAACATCATTACTAATACATCGATCCCTTCAAGCCGCACAAAAGACCACAGGGATGCGTCCCCGGAGGATCACATTGATGGACACCCGCGTGCGCACGGATACACACGCGTGCACACGCACACACATGTGGTTTCACTTAATTAAAACATGCCATTCTGGGATTAATATTTAACCCCCCGGCACCTGCAGGACAGAGTGGGGAAGACAAAAGAGCTGCAAAAAGACGGCGTCCGCGTGTGCCCACACCACAAGCCCCGTCGGGGTCGTACTGTGGTCGTGAAAGGGGATCCACACACACACACACTTTGCATTATGATATTATTAACGCTGCATCATAAGCCCCTGGGGTCAACAGAAGGACCAAAGCATTGGGTTTCTCGCTTCAACGGTTTGTTTGTGGGAAAAAAAAAAGTGCATGTAAAAAAAAACAAAAAAACAAAAAAGAAAACCCTTCATGGAAATACCTTTGACAAATTCACTTTATTTCAGAATGATCTGGCAACACGCATGACATCTGGTGCCATGCATAGTGCATAGCACTGGGGGCGGTGTTTTTGGTGCCAACAGCCATACTAATCGCACAGAGCAGAAACAAAAACGTGGCATGAATTGAAACCATAGCCTGGGCTGGCTCACCCGAGAGCCAGGCAGTGTGTTGAACCATGCAGAGACCACAAATGGCCCCAACGCAAGGATACAGTCCAAGCACAGGGCAGGTCGTTTAACACCTGTTGCCCCTGGACTCCCATGTGCAGAAGCGATCTTCTGTAAACAGCACAAAAAGGACGATGAAACCCACAGTCTTCTCACTTGCACATTACTGTAGCCGAATCACTGATAAATGCCTAATTTATTTGGTAACTCTCTCTTGGGCAAAATATGACTCAATGATTAATGACTAATCAACCCGCTGTTCACAGACAGAATACAATCTATTATTCCTTTTTGTTTTCATATGCTGATTTATTTTAGAGAGGGGTCAGCCCAACCATATTTATTACGAAGGTCGGTGGGTCCCCTTGCCCCTTAAGTTCCCTGAATATTGATGTTGCTGTTAGTCTGTGTACGAATGAAATTCACTCAATGCCAAATGATATCAGGTTGCTGATATCATTTCCCAAGGTTGTGTGAATATTATATTAAATTTCCATTTTTGAAACTGCACAAACATCACTGGATATAACTTTTAATTACACGCTTGACAGACACACTCCTCTCCGCGGTTATTTGCAAACTTTAAACTGCTCGCTCAAACCGATTGCACCAGGAGGCTACTACTAACCCCCAGTGTGGGACTGTGCATTCGAGTACAAGAAGGCTCAGCTCCGATCAACGCTACTACTAACCCCCAAGGACGGGACTGTGCATTCGCTTTTCCCTGTACGTGTACGTGTGTGTGTACGTGTGTGTGTGTGTGTGTATGTGCGTGTGTGTGTGTTTTCAAGGCTACTACTGACCCGCAGGTTGGGAATGTGCTTTCAACTGCATTCCTCTGTGCGTGTGTGTGTGTACATGTATATGCATGGCCAAGTGCACGTTTGGAGTGGCCGGGAATGCAAAGATCTTCAGCTCGCTATAAAACACAACCGACCAGCCAGTCGAAACGGATGACACAACACAAGCTACGTCTTGAACAACGTCTGTCAGAGTGTTGTTCATCAGTCTCCCACTCCCTGTGTCTGCAAAATACACGCCACCACTGCATACACACACACACCGAAGTGTGAAGTGACAGATCTACAAGCTCGTTGCAAAAGCAGGTTGCAAAAGCAGGTTGCAAAAGCCATGCGTTTCCTCAAGCCGCAGCTAAATACATTTGGACGTGTACCAGGCTCTGTGACTGACCATACTTTATGTGATGCATGTCAAACTGGGGTCCTTCAGGTCCTTCATATTATTTTTGCCACATTGCTCACATTACTGTAGTCATTTCCTTTTGGACTTTTGGACCGGCATTACTCATTTCCTGCAAATACTGTATACTACCACAGGTAAGGGCTAGTAGAAGTTAAATTTGGACACGCTCCATGTACAGTACGGCCGTCTCCATATATGAAGATCATGACGCTGACCTGATCATTTACACATTATGTACCGGACCGGCAACTCAGCATCTGACATGGCGGGCACCATGTTACATCTGGCCTAATCAAACCCATATATGGCGCTGACCTGTTGTGACAGGCCATGTGTGACGCTATGGGGCTTGCATTGACAGCTGCAGTCGTGAAATTTTGTAGTCTGTGTGTGTCTCCATGTCACCTCCCAGAAAACTGCTGCCGTGGGAAGGGCTTTGAGTCTGAATACTGAAGTGAACCTAAATGGAAATTCAGCCTGTGTCAGTGGCAGCCAGGCGAGCAGCAGCCTGTGCTCCTCTCCCAGAAGACTGCCAATAAATAGGTCTTAGCAAGAAAGGTTTCTGAATGTGAATCTGTTCTGTGTCTTATCTTCATCAGCTAGGAGTTATTATTTTGGTTAGGAAGCATGGAAATCTCATCTGTTTTTACCGTTTCTCACTAGTGTCTTGAAGCAATGTTGACATGCACCATTTTGCCCAAAATACTTACAGTTAATGAAGAGTATATTCATATATAAGTAGGTGTATGTCTGTATGACGAACTGAATGATTATTTGTCAAGACAATTTAGAATAATGTTGCTGTCGGGCAGAAACCAGTTTCTCCACTTTAATTTTTTAGCAAAGTCCAGGCTCATCGTCATCCAAACCTCTCCACTCCACTTTGAGCACTATTTGGCTAAAGTGATGACAAAATACGGACAGATTCAACTAAGTATTTACCAGTGTATAAAGTCACCATGCTAACTTTGATGAGGCAGTATTGTTGACGTAAACGGTTTTCTGCCCGACGGCAGTTCTAATGGCAACGAACGCACGCTTATTTCTCAGTTTTACCTGGCGTCAGAAATAGAAGAGAGTGAACAGAGAGTGCCCAACGCTCTCTGAAACAACCCCCCTGAGCGGCGCTCTAGCGCCCGTTGAGAAACACCGCCCTAGAGAGAGGCACAGACCTCAGGGAGGTCTTTGGGGAGGTATAATGTTTTGCAGGGTGAGTCAGGTACCGTCATGCACGATGATAAACAAGATGTTTTTCTTTTTTAATACAACGCCTTACATAACAGCAGCAAACACCTACTTGCCCTTGTGAGAGCGGACGACAAAAACAATTTATTATTGGCCTTACTTGCTTGATGTAGACTCCCGTTCTGGCAAAGACGTCGACAAGCTCAGGGTGCTGCCGGCTCTCCTGGTTCCCATGCCCAAGAGTGAAGTTTGTATTGTTGCCCCAAGTGTACACCTCAGTCGGGTCTGGGGGGAGAGACAACACGATAAAGAGGGAGAACAACGTTCGCAACAACAGCAGCAACAGAAACAACATTATCTGTTTTGGACAGGAATTTCTTTCTTTTTTTTTTTTTTTTTTTTTTTACAATCCCCAGTGTATTTTTTAAACACCCCAAAGGGTTTATTTTTTAACAGTCAGACCTATATTAAGATGTCTGATTTTCTGTGTGTGTCTGAATGGGGGCACATTCATTTTAAGTCGTAAGTATGCACGGACATAATCCACAACCCCTCTCAAAGACGCCAAATGAAACCCAGTGAAACCAGGCAGACCATGCATATTATGTATTAAAAGCCACCTTTTATATGATACATTTGATTTTAAATTCATGGAGGAGCCCCTTTAAACCTTTCGATGTCAATTATCACATGTCACAGCAGTGCAACCGAGCAGCACCGTGTTGAGTTGATTGCCTTGCCAATGGACACAACCTGCACTTAAAACACACTGTCTAACAGCATTTCACCACAGTCTGAGTCAGGCACCTCTTCACACCCTATCACTCTTTACTTGTTGAGAGTTCTGGCTGCAGACAAGATGCATGACAGTTTATCACTTCACCTTAACTCAGCAGTGGACGTTTAAACCATTTGACCTCAGCGACGGGAGGTGGTCCACCCGTTAAGTAGCAGCTGCCTTTAGATGTCAGCTGGTGGCTGGCCAGTCTGCTCGGCTTCTGACTGATTCACCATAAGCCTGATTCAGTGAAGCAGCCCAGGATTGACGTCCGTTGCTGAGGGCACAAGCTTTACTGGCAACTGCAGAGGTGCTTTTTTGTGGAGGTTCTGCTTCTTGACTGCAGCCAAGTCATGTTGGCCTAATTATTCAGATGTTTATATGCGTTTATTATTGACCGATGCTATGCATGTTATTTAGAACTCTGTGAATAAGTAAATATACTGTACATCTAACAAGTCATGACCACCAATACCAATACCATACTTTTTTTCTCAGCACTAGTCATTACTCGACCAGTTGCCACCCTGATGATGACTGATGAGGATTTCTGGTGTGTGGTTGTATTTGTGGTTGTCCACACGTCATGCTTTCATCAGTCGCTCGGAATGAGAGCGTCAGCTAAGCCGGGGCACGACAATTTTGATCTAGTTCAAGAGAAATGCCTTTTCATAGCTTTTCTCTTCTTACCGGTGGGTTTAAACACGACATGTGCCGGCCTGTCCTTCATTGTCAAGTCCAGGACAGAGTGACCCTCCTTGTCCTGGGTAGAGAGTAGTCCACCGTGCTAAAATAAGAGAAGAAAAAAAGAGGATGCAACTTCAGGATGATGACAAACACTCCCTATATTTCCTTACTGTAGCTGTGGAGGGCATATATTGTAGTTTTAAAGGACAAGGATATCAAGAAAATATCTTAAAGGTCTTTGAGCACTGTTTGATTACATGACAATTGTTTGTGCATGACATTGTACAATCAATGTCACTTTGGCTTTTGAACCAGGGCCCACTATTTATTCTGCATTTTAGCCACGGACCACCGTTTGATGTTAAGTCTAGTCTCTCGAGCTCAAAAGTACGAATTTTCAAGTCTTTGTCCACAATTTAGGAGAGATAACTGGCAAAACGTTGGTCAAAATAACAATTCTACATATTCTGAAATTGTGTAAATTCTTGAAAATAAAGCAATTTAGACTGGAGAAAGTAAAATGAAACCAAATGAGGGTCCATTTTAATGCTCTCAAGAGTGACAGTGACAGATCTATAAGGATCGATTTGCCAACTGTCCATCATTTAGCTGGGGACCACCTGGGGAATCCTCTCAGGGGCCACTGGTGGTCCCCGGACCACCTGTTGAAAACCCCCGTTATAATGCATCAATATGCCTTACTTTTAAAGCATTCAGTTGCCACATTCTATGCACATACTCCATTGAGTGTGTGCTTTCTAATGATCTTTCTACGATCCGTCAGCCAACCCACCTTCAGCAGGGCCATGAGGCAGTGGATGTGTCCGTAGAATGCGCTGCGGTGCAGGGCGGTCCAGCCGGACTCCTTGTCCTTCACCGCGGGGTCGGCGTTCTTGCACTCCAGCAGCCACTCCAGCAGGGCCCTCTTGCCCAGCGAGGCGGCCAGGTGCAGGGCGGTGCGGCCGAAGCCGTCCCGCAGCGCGGCCGCGTTGTGGCAGTGCGCGGCCAGGAAGCTCCGCAGCTGGCCCTCGGAGCCGGTGGCCGTGACGGCCGCCACCACCTCGTCGGCGTGGCGCGGCGAGCTGCATTTCGGCGTGCAGTCCGGCAGCGTCGCTAGGCTCATCCTCCGGTCCAGTCCTAACCCCCTAAAACCTCCCCTGGCCTCCCCTTAACCCTGTTCTCTCCCTAAAGACACAAACAACCACCTATACAACTGATGGCTAAACAAAAAAATGAAACGACATGAAACAAATCCAAAACAAGCTAATAATAATAATAAACAAAAAGAGAATGAATATCCCTCCAGGAAAGCACAGCTTATCAAATGAATAAATTTCATCAAAGAGCTGCTCTCAAAGTGACGTATTCGTACAACGACGTGGTGGAGATGGGTGAGGTGCTAGAATTGTGCTTGTGTTGAGGTTCCACTGCACCCTAGCGACCCCAGAGCCTTTAGACTCGCCTCAGTCCACCATGTCGCCCGGCGGTACGATACAATCTAAGGTGCTTTCGGTGTACAATGGCATCGAGACGTCAACGATGACTATTATTATAAGTGATTATATCTTTTTATACAAAATGTTACAAATGTTCAAAAAAATAGCTTCTCTCACTTGTTACTTTTTAAATAATTTACAAAAAGGCAACCATGTCAACGACATTATCCAGTAGTCCAGCCACCCCCGACTTGAGGGGAAAGGTTCCCTTTCCCCCCAAAACACCCCGCCGTGCTTTCAAAACTCCATAATTGTATGATGCACCTGAGGAAGAAAAAGCAAATAGTTATTACTCAAACAAAAAACAACTTAAGTAGGATCAATTTTATTGATCTAGGCTTGTGTTAAAGAGCTAAATGAACCAGCAAAACACCATGACACAACAAGTCTTGCGTTTTGTCTGGTTTTATCGTCGTAGCAGTGTTTGGTATTGACCTGAACTTTTGTTTGAACTGTACCCATTCTACAAACTGTGAATACAATTTTCATCAATCAGTCCAGTCTCCACTTTGACCTGCAAAACGCGATTGAAAGCTACATAGACAGGGTTTGGAAAAGCTAATAATAGTCATACAATTTTGCCGCCTCTGACTGTGATCGATCTGAATTGGTAGCTGACTAATACAAATATGAATCATAATCATAATGCTGTCTCTCTGTCTCTCCCTCATTTCAATTTAAACCGTTCTTCGTGTGGGAAACATTGCCAAAGAAAGGAAATGCAAATGTCACACTTGCACTGCCCATAGGTTTTGCCTCTACATGGTCAATCCATGGCAGAAGCAAACCAATGCAAGTTATTGTTATTGACGATGTGAGACATATTTGGGGGAATTGTGTACAGGATTGCATAGTTCCGTGAAGAAGTTACAACAAGGCGTCTACTATGAGTTGCTGGTTGAAGCGAATAGGATTATGCAACAACTTAACAAGGCTTCAGAGCTATAGCCTTCTTGGACGATTATCCAAATCCTGCCTACTGACTGGACAGCAACTCATCCAATGCATCAGGGCTTTTCCCCTCTCACAACTGTATTATAAGTTTGTGCCCATTTAACTCCAACCCCCACCAAACTGCACATTGTATCGTAGGTAACACGTTTATACTGTATTATGTAATAATACGAGTAGCTGGAGCCTGGACGTAAAGCCAATAGACATATGGTAGTTTCAATGTTAGCCGTTTATTAGAGACACTGTAGGAACATGGGGAACCGTCAGTGTTACAGCTGCCATTATAACAGCATAATAACAAGGCACGAACATAATAATTTAACAAGCATAACACCATATAACATAAGCAATACTAGGGGCCAGGGCTACAGCTAACTGTTCATGTTGATTATGAAAACCACCGTAGTTCTGGGGAATAGACCCGCCTTAGCATTGTCTGATTGGCTGGCTCCCAGACTGGGGGCCAATCAGACACATGATACAGCTGGGTCTACTCCATAACTGCGGTGGGGTTCACAATCACGCCGCACTGACACATCAGCGCTAGCTCTTTGGCTACGTGCCGCGCCTCCCTCCTCCGAAAGAAATAGCGGATCTCCAAGCTCACAGCGCGTCGCGGGAACGGCGCGTTGTGGGCTTGTGGATCCACTGTTTCCTGTGGCTGCGGCTAAGCTAGCGACGTTACAAAAAACAACAAGCCGGCTTGTTTTCCCCCCTCTCTCACCTTCCGTTAGATGAAGAAAGGAGAAGTCATGGAGCGTGCATCAACAGCAGTACACATCCACTGTGTCATTATACTGGGAATGAATGCAAAACGGCGTGTTTTACAGTTTCGAGTCAACTTGGAAAGGAGACCCGGCGGCTGGCTGCTGGTGCAGAAGAACTGTAGGTGATGCTGTCGCTGTCAGACAGGGGGAACCAGAGTCTTGGGGAATAGACAGAGTTACGCAACCTCCGTTCACTTCATGGGGACAGCTCTCCTACATAGACATCTATTGAGAATGGGGACAACGAATGGGGACAGCCTGTTCCTATTCAGGTTGCATGAACAGCCTCGAGAGAGCTCAGTTTCTGACCCTCGATGTCGCAAATCTTCTACTGGATGGGTCTGGGCGTTCCTGGGAAGTAATGTGACTTCTGATTGGCTCAGAGCAGTAAAACATTCCGTTTCTCTATTGGGTATTGGGTATTGGGTATACTATTGTAATTTCCCAAGCTTCTAATACAAATATCAATCAATCAATCAATCAATCAATCAATCAATCAATCAATCAATCAATCAATCAATCAATCAATCAATCAATCAATCAATCAATCAATCAATTCTAACCCCAGCGCTTTGCAGAAGGCTTGTTTCCATTGGGGCCCTCCATTTTCAATTCATCAGAACATATGACACAAATATACAGTAGGCCTACTGCGTAATAGCCAATTTGCTTGTGTGCATACCGTATGAGGGGCATTTTCCCTTCAGTGTCAAAGGGCTTGTAGGCTAATTTATATCATATTGGGCAGAACCTATATTTGACCTAATATATCCCTTCATTGTCAACAACAAATATTGAGAAGAGGGGACATTTGGCCCGAACCTAGTATGTAGGCCTACTGCTTTAGTGTTGTGTCTAATGTTGTGCTGGGCATTGTATTGTATCTGAGTGACACTGACAGTGCAACAGTTTGGGGGCTTCAGCACACAGATTGATGCCTCCAGATTGATCCGCTCAAGAGGGGTGGTCATCTCTGGTGATAAGCTAAGCCTTTCTACTTTTTATTGGGGCCAGTGGTAAAAACCTACCACAGGCCAGTAAAAGGTTACTGCTATTTTAGTGCGGTTTTGAGGGTAAAGAGTTAGCACTGCATGAAATGCATTTAGTCCAAATATATACAGTAGCACCAGAAATTTACATATTTGCATACAGTATACTAGCTCATATTAGAAGATTTCCACGCATTAACTGTCTATGGCCCTCATTTATCAACGTGGTGTACACCCAAAAATGAACGTAGGACATGCGTAGAGCAGAATTCCCACCTTGTTTGACATATATCATTCCCACCATGAACTTGAAGTTGATCCCACGTCCGGACAAAACCCACGTCAGGTCGGGAGCTGTCGTAGGATTTGTCCTTGCCTGTTTTTCTGTCCTAAACAAGCGGAGCAGCATTGTCTGAACTGCAGAAAGGTATCTAAAGTTATCTATTCACTCCTAATAGCTATAAAACCTAATAAATGATACAGATGAAAAATATATAGTTTTGAAAAGGCATATTATGCGAGATTACATCCCTGATCCCGGTGGGGTGAAAATAAAATAAAAGCCACTTTTATTTGCAGTGACAAATACATGCACAGCCTGACTATTTAAAATGATATTATAGGCCTATGCTACGTTAGTACAGGTATATCGTTCGCCTCAGTCACTCAGATAAACTGCAGACCTACAGTAGGCTGCTTGTGAGAGCAATTTCGGTAGTCGTGATCGCGGATCGGCGGGAGATTGCATCGATGTGGATCTACAGTAGCCTACGTCTGGTTTGTACAATGGTCTGCATGAAGGATAGAAAGCTTGAGGGGGAGATAGGTAGGCTACGTGCGCTCTTCCTAAAAATGCATGGATTTGATCCTACACTACAGAATACAAACCTGTAGCCTATTCCATTTACTGCGATGTAATAAAAAAAAATGTGGTCCGAGGACCACCAGTGGTTCTTGAGAGGGTTCCAGGTGGTCCCCAGGCTAAGTTGGTTAACCAGATGAAAAGTTGGTTTAGCCAGATGTAACTCTTGAGAGTGTAAACTAAAAATAAAACCGAGTGGACCCTTGCGGGTCCAAATACCATGCAATTATTTTACTTACTGAATAAACAAGGCAACTTGCGTGTGTCCGTGTGAAACAGAGAGGGAGGGCGCCGCGGCAAGCAGCGCAATCGGTGGAAAGTTTTTATTCATTAATGCCTAATCCTGATGAAAAAAAGAATTAAATAAAAGCCACTTTTATTTGCAGTGACAATAGCCTACATGCACAGCCTCACTATCTACAATTATGGTCTGCACGAAGGATAGAAAGCTTGTAAATCAGCATCATCACACTAATATGTAACACCTGCACTCCTGCAGTCATGTGCCTGCCATCGATTCATTTATTAATCACCGGCGATCACATTATATGGTTGATATGAGTTTATGAACTGTCTTGTCACTGCTGGCAGTTATCTATCTCTGATTTAGGCTACGTGGTCAGACTGGTCACTCACAGGCAGCAGTCGGACTCGGGGGGAGAGGGGGGGGGGCTGCGCTCTTTCTAAAAATGCGTTGATTTAATCCTACACTGCAGAATACTAAAGCGGCCTATATTCCATTCACGGTGATGTAATAAAAACTGGTCCTATAGGCCAGTAGTTTTCAATGTGGTCCGAGGACCACCAGTGGTTCTTGAGAGGGTCCCAGGTGGTCCCCAGGTAACCAGATGAAAGTTGGCTCTTGAGAGTGTAAACTAAAAATAAAACCAAATGCCATGCTATTATTTTACTTAGCCTACTTAAAACAACAGCGAACGGAGTTGCGTGTGTCTATGTGAAAGAGGGGGGGGGGGGGGGCTGTCGCGCCGCGGGAAGCAGCGCAATCGGGCTGTGGGGGGGGGGGGGGGGGGGGGGGGGGGGGGGGGCTGGCTGGCTTGCTGGCTGGCCGCAGCGCAATCGGTGGGAAGTTTTTATTTTTTTCCCCCTCATCACCATGGTTGCTGGTCGTATTGCAGTTGTTAATGTCGCAAAGAAAGGGAGGAGCGGCCTGTTTCCAAGGGCGTGCCAGATTGATTTCAGCCGTCACATTTATCATCGTAGGAAGGAAATTAGGATGGACTCAGCTGTTTGGGATCGCTTGATATATGCCGGGTGGAGTTGTGTGCACTCCAAAACCCACGTTGAAATTTGGGGACGAATCTGCACTCCTTTTGATAAATGAGGGCCTAACTGTCTATAACTGTCATTACTCCCCCACTGTTTTATAAGCCTGTCCAAACAGTCAGGCTTCAGCCAGGCCAGACTCCATGCAGCTGACTGGCAGCCCTCTCCATGTCTTCATGTGGAGAGGGCCTCACATCTGGGGCCCCACATTGAGACACTAGAGGTCTCAGATAGTCTTCCTAGACCTAGATAGTCTCCCTCCTTCCCAGACAGAAGGAGGTGTACAGAGGTGTCTCAGGCCCCATAGCATGTTCTCATTATCCTGCTGAAAGGCACAGATGCAAGGCATGTCATGAGAAGAAATTAGATGAGTGCATGAAATGTCTGTGAAGTTGAATGGAACATGGAGTACATTGCTGCAAAGATAGCCAAAACTAGACTCTGTGTATGTGTCTCGTGGGTAAGTCAGCCTGCTTGTTTTCACCGTCTGGCTGAAGGCGCGGCCTTGGACTACATTTTGCACCCTGTCCATCGCTCCGTCCGTACATCTGTCTGTGTGTGTATTTGTCTGTGAGCAGCTAAACTAGACTTTTGAGGCCATCAGGCCGAGTCTCTGTGCCACTGCTTCACTCACCCTCCTTTGACCTCCTCCCACCGGGGAAACCTGATCCAGGTCACGGCACCAATGAAACACCCAGGATTGGAACCCGGGTCTCCCGCATGAACGCCCAATACCTTAACCACAGGGATATCCCTGTGGATTGGGGAAGAAATTATAGACTTTTGAGGCCATGGCACTGAGGCTCTGCTACATACGCATGAACTTGATACATTGGCAGTGCAATATTGCCGTTATACTATAGTTACCATGCATCAAAAAGGAAGATATTGCATTCATTTTGTGGGACATTCTCGCTCTCAAATATTAAAATAACCTTTCTGCAGTTGCTCTGTCCTCAACCCTGAGTCGTCCTAGTATAAGATATTGACGTTTTTTGTTCTCAAACTATTTCTCAAACTTGGAGTTTTTTGGGGGGGATGTTTCATCTGTGTCTCTGGTGTAGTTGGCAGGTAGTTAGATATGCAGCTCGGAGGGTGCACACACTACAGCCTGTCTGCTCTAGTGAGCCAGCCAGGTTTGCCTGTGGCAGACAGCCTCTCTGTGCTCTGTACATATAAAGGATTAGTTTAGCATCAGTCAGTGTGTTCTGCCAGTGTATTCACTAGTATTTAGAGCCAAATAGCATTCCGATCGACTCTGTGCATAACTGAGTCTCTCTCTCTCTTTCCAGAGGGTCTAGCCTCAGCGGATGAATGTGGTTTTGAGGTTAAGTCGGTTTAGGACATTTATGTGAAGTTTAGATATTTCGCGAAACACTGAAAAGGGGGGAAAATCCTGTCTGTATACTCTTTATACTTTATACAAAATTGACATTCCGGCTATGCCTGCTTAATTTGCATTTATATAGCACCTTTATCTAAGGCCACAATAAGGCACTTTTGCACTTTGGGAGGAGCCAGGATTCGAACCGCCAACCCACGAACAGTTGTATGGCCTGCTCTACCTCCTCTACCTCCAGAGCCTGTGTGTGTGCGTGTGTGTGTGTGTGTGTGTGTGTGTGTGTGTGTGTGTGTGTGTGTGTGTGTGTGTGTGTGTGTGTGTGTGTGTGTGTGTGTGTGTGTGTGTGTGTGTGTGTGTGTGTGTGTGTGTGTGTGTGTGTGTGTGGGAGGGGGGTCTCCTGCAAAGGGAGGGGAGGGTGTGAACTGACACCATCACAGACAGCAGATGCATAAGTCAACATGGGTTAAATTTCGCATTACAGTGGTGTGCAGTGTGCATTGTCTGAGGTGACCTAGAAGAGTCTTCTATTTTGTCTTGCTATAACGGACGCATTATGTATTTTTTCTTTTATTATTATCATGTAAAAAAACTGTTTTTCCAGCTGAATTATAGCATTATGGGAGGCTATTATGTGCCACTATATTATGACTAGAAACGTTTCAAATGCCAGGTGCACACTGGACCGGGCCCTGATAGTCTGTTTAGATTAGATCATCTGATTTGTAATATCGCAATACTAGATTCATTTGCATGAACAATAGCCTTATATATGAACTCCAAAATAGTGAAATCGGCGCATACCAATCTCGGAATTTCACGGATATGTAGGCCTGGTAGAACAAAAACTGCGAATGTCTGATCGTACGCGACCATACAAAGACAATTAATCGTGAATGTGAATTAAACGTAAACGACACACGAATCTTCACTTTTGGGGAACGATTGCAATCGACAAAAGTTTCACTGCTCGCCCCCCTTTCCCCAGAACAGTGGTACGTTCCCGTTGTCCCAGACTCCGGCGCAGTGTTGCCAACTTGGCGCATTTGTCGCTTCAGCTTTTTTCGAGACCCCCTAGCGCCAAAATTAGTGAAAAACTCCTGTCGGAAAATCTAGTGCTTTTTTGCTGGAGATTTAGGGGACATTAGTTGACAGGCACCAGGGATAAAACCCTCGTTTTTCACCATTTTTCCTCCTATGATAGAGTCCTCCTTCCTTCCTAGAAAGGACCAGTGGTAACCAAATGGACCCTTATAGGCCTAGTTATAGATCTGTAACTGTTGAGATCGTAAAATGAAACCAAACGGACACTTTCGGGTCCGTTTGTTTCATTTTACGCTTTCAAGAAATAGTTAAATTATATTTAACCAACTGAATCATCTAATTTTCAAGAATCTACACATTTTGCCAGTTATTTCTCCTTTAGTCCGAGAGACTAAACTCAACATCAAATGGTGGTCCTCCGTGGCTAAAATGCAGAATAATTAGTGGGCCCTGGTATGAAAACGGTTGAAAACCCCTGATCTAGCGCATTCTAGTGCATTTTGGAAGTGCCACTGGTGTATTTTGGATTTTGGCAGTTGGCAACACTGGGTGGGCTGCACCGTGGCACCAGTTTGGAGCATTCGGGGAGTTGGAGATGCTCGGCGAGGTTTATACTAGTGCGCGTGTCGGATGGATGGACGGATGCCACCGTGGGGGAGACGCAGATTGTTTGTCGTCTGTTTTAGGGAAATAAAAGAAGTTGTTTGCCGTCTTAAGGAAGGCCATTTGCATCGACAAGGAGGACATGATTGGATGGGGCTGGATAGGGGGGGAGGAAAAAAAAAACTAACCCAAAATGATCACGAAGAGGATTAGGAGGATATAACTTAAACTTTATAAGAAGCGAGCTTGGCGCACAGCTTTAACCGTCTTGGATATGTAAACCCCCCCAGATCTGAACGGTTCGTGTGACTGTGGGGTTATGATTTGGGTCGTTTCCAACAGATTTGTGTCGGAGGAGGAGGAGGTGGGACCGCGGCGGTGGTGGGACTAGATCCAAGTGGGAGAAACGCCGGAAAAAAGTTTCCATTCCCACCCAGATCTGAGGAACAAAAGTCGTGCCGAGACACATCGGCGGGGCAGCTATTTGACTTCTGACCCGTTTTGCACGGTATTCTAGCTCGATTTTTAAAAAGCCTGATCGGAGTTGAGGTGGGGAAAAATGTGCGTGGCGACTTTATGGGGGCGTTTACGCGGAAAAAACAACCGATCTCGGACAAAGAAGAAGTTGGATCTTCTGGCGCTTCACGCCTTTTTCTTCCTGGCGTTCGTGTTGTCCCGATGCGACTGCTGCCCGGACGAGTGCCTGTGCTCCACGCAGACCGTGAAATGCCAAAACCGGGACCTGAGGGCCATCCCGCAGCCGCTGCCGGCGAACACGAGACAGCTGTTCGTCACGGGGAATCGGATCGGCAGCGTCGGCGCGGAGTCCTTCCCGAGCCGCCTGGAGCAGCTGACGGAGCTCCACCTCAACGGGAACGAGATGGAGGTGGTCGAGCCGGACGCGTTCCGCAACCTGCCCAACCTGGAGCGGCTGGACCTCAGCGACAACACCATCCTGAACATCAGCGCCGCGGCGTTCCCCGAGGACAATAAAGTGACGGTAAGTTCCCCCCCGATCCTTTATCATCTGGTGTGTTGTAGGTTAGATTTAACTTATTTAAAGGGGAACTCCACCCATTTTCAACATTTTAATTAAATATACCTTAGAGGTGTTGTGTGGACATGATGAAGTTCCCCCAATTCTGTATTTCCTAAAACTGAAGGTCTGAAAAAATCATTAACATGGTGAAATACATCTGATGACATCATCAGGATGTTTTCCACCAATATCAGTGATTTTTCTTTCAGACCCCCTTTTCCTTAGAGGGTACAAATGGAACCAAATGCACCCGCTAGGGTCCATTTGGTTTGTATCCTCTCAGGATACCCCCCATTGGGAAATGTTGTGTCCGGGCCTGCACGTCGCACGGTTATTCATTTAACCTCACGGCAATATCGATATTTCTGGGTGCCGAATCGATTTCTTAATTATTTTGCGACTCGATTTATCAACAGGCGACAAACACCCATACACATTGCATTGCTTGTATTATGCTAGAACATTTCAAAACAATTCTAATATATATTATTAATATAACAATATACAGTGTTTTTCCCCCAATGGAACTATCCTAAAAAAATAGTCGTCTTATATTTGAGGACAATATTTAATAGTTGACATTCAAAGTTCTTTTTACACAAATGAGTCTTGAAATATGGAGTGGTCTTATAAGCAGGGTCGACTTATATTCGGGACAATATGGTATATACTGTACAGTGTTTGTGTGTTGTCCCTAGTCTTTTCATTACATAGACACCTTCCACTAGTCATGTAATATTTGTGTTTTGCAACCTGTTCTACCTCCTCTGGCTCAGAGGGGTAGAGCAGGTCATCCGGCGGCGGTTCGAATCCCAGCTCCTCCTGTTTACATGTCGGAAGTGCCCTTGGGCAAGACACTGAACCCCAAATTGCTCCTGGTCTTGTGCCTTGCGTTGTTTCCTCCTCCATAGGTAATACACAATGTAAAGTGTCTTGGATAAAGGCGCTATATTGCACAATGTATTGCCAATTTGCCATGTATTTTGTTTGTGCTTGTTGTAAGTTGCTCTGAATTAACAGCAACCCCTTAATCAGTGGTTTTCAACCAGTGGTCCAGGTTCCAGCTGGTCCCCAGCTAAATGATGGAAAGTTGATTAACCAGATGTAACTCTTTGGGAGTGTAAACACCCTCAAAGAGTTAAAATATCCATCAACTGAATTAGCCCAAGTCTACACAAGTAGAGAATGTTTTGCCTGTTTTGTTTTCTCTGAAATCCTGCCTGGAATTGTGGACAAAAGTAAAAGAAATCTTTAGTTTTGGGGTCTGCAGGGCTAAAATGTCCTCAAATGCTGGTACGTGGCTCAAATTCTTATTATAATAAATGGTGGGTCCTGGTATCAAAAAGGTCGAAAACCTCTGGCCCTAAATGCCTAACAAAATGTATCAATTCCAGGTGTTGAACCTCAGCAGCTCGTTCCACGTCAACGCCTCCACCAGCACCATCCTCCTGAGCGTTCTGCGGAAGGGGAACTTCGTCCGGCTGGCGCACCTGGACCTGTCGGACAACCACCTGCTGGTGCTCCCAGACGGGGCGTTCGCGGGCCTCCCGGCGCTTGCCGAACTCAGCCTGCGGAACGCTTCGCTCGTCTCCCTGCAGAACGGGACGGGACTGCGGGTGCCGCCGCTGCGGGAGCTGGACCTGCGGGACAACAGCCTGCGGGAGCTGCCCAACGGCACGCTGGCCGACCTCGGCCTCAAGGAAGCGGCGGAGGCGGACGACGGCCTCCGGGTCCGCCTGGCGGGGAACCCCTGGCGCTGCGACTGCTTCATCGAGGACCTCGCCACGTGGCTGAAGACGACGGCCGTGGATCAGGAGGTCGTCGTGGTCGATGCGCAGAACCTGAGCTGCGCCGACCCGGGGGCGCTGCGGGGCCGGCCGCTGCTGCAGCTGGAGCCGCAGCAGCTGGAGTGCAGCTACTCGGGCGACATGAAGGGCGTGCTGGAGACCTCGTACGTCTTCCTGGGCCTGGTGCTGGCCCTCATCGGCGTCATCTTCCTGCTGGTGCTCTACCTGAACCGGAAGGGGATCAAGCGCTGGATATACAACATCCGCGACGCGTGCAGGGACCACATGGAGGGGTACCACTACCGGTACGAGATAAACACCGACCCACGCATGGCCAACCTCAGCATCAATTCGGATGTTTGAGTTGGCCCATTTCGAACCTGACACTGTAGATTCTACAAAACCATTGGCTCTGGAAGAACATATTAAACGATTTGTACTGCAATCTCACAATTTCCCCCCGAAAAAAGTAGGTGTTCTCGGGGCGAACACCTGCTATTTTTCAGTGAAAGTTAAAAAACCACAACTACGGTACATGGTGGTTTAAGAGGAGGACAGATGGGGACGCAAAAAAAAGGAAGGCGTCACGTGACTTTATGCTATTGCGATATCGATATGCATGCATGAGTGGCTGCCTCTGCCACTTCTTCAGATATACTGTAAAAAGATAAAAACTATCTCAATTCTCAGCATAGTCCCTGTAGCCTATCGATGTCACAACCTCCTCCGTTCAGCCTCTTGTGCATGCACCTGTCCTGTCCAACACAACAGCCCCTTTAAGTTGTGATGTCCCAAAATTCTCGTTGGTTTCATGCACTTGACCATCGCATGGACAATGCATCATGGACAGTGTTGTGATTTTTGTCCCGTGTTTATTGCTTTTTCTCCAAAAAGGATGGACAGAAATGGAGCTTATTTGACCTTTTTTTTAAACTAAGATGGCAAATATATCTGGCACTGACTTCCAGCATTCCTCAACAAATATGCCTCTACTGCACATCGGTATGCTGCTTAAACGGTTTATTATTATTTTTTTTTCTTTAAGAAATATGTGATTTAGTGATGTAGAACTTTGCATATTTACAGTGCTCACTTTACAGTTTTTTGCATCTAGTATAGGTGGATGTTATTTAAAGTTGTTTTTCCTCTCCCCCAAATGAAGATCTTCAGCTAAATAAAATGCCTTGGAATTGCTGACTTCTCTCTCTATTTGACTGAGGTCCTTTCATCTCCAGTCTGAGGAATTTAAAGCAGTGGTTTTCAACCAGTGGTGTGGGGACCACCAGTGGTCCTTGAGAGGGTTCCAGATGGTCCTCAGCGGGTCCATTTGGTTTCATTTTTACACTCAAGAGTTAAAATATTCATCATCTGAAGTAGCCCAAGTCTACACGAGAGAATGTGGAAGATTAATGTGCATTGTGGTCTGTAGGTTTGCCTGTTTTGTTTACGAAATCCAGCCTGGAATTGTGGACAAAAGCAAAAGAAATCTTTAGTTTTGGGGTCTGTGTAGAATCGGGCGGACCCCCTGTGTAGGGCTAAAATGTCCTCAAATGTTGGTCCATGGCTCAAATGCTGAATAAATAGTGGGCCCTGGTATCAAAAAGGTTGAAAACCCCTGATTTAAAGTAATGGCTTGCAGAAGAATTTAGGGCCACCCACACGCTCTCTTCTGCTTCCACAATAGCACTAACTGCTGCCCTGAGGTGTGGTAGCACTTTGCTCACATTACTCACCTCGAAACAATGCAAATATCTTTTGTAGTTTTCAAAGTGCTACTTTCAGCTTTGTGTTTGGGTGGTGGACTGGGGAGGGGGCAAAGTTGACTTGGGGCTAGTCTGCAGGATAGAGAGTGAGTCAAGTTGAAGGGAAGTCACTAGAATCCAAAGAAGTAGCTGCTCCTTCCATCGGCTTCTATCGGCCCAATCAATTTAAGTACAGCTGTGAAGCCGATGGCGGGGGGGAAAACGAATAATTGAAATCAAAGCAACATTTGAGGAGCGAATAAAAGGCGGTTGCATCGCAAAACACGTCGAACAGAACATTCCCACGGGGGCACGCCGATTCGAGGTATTATGGAAATGAGCTTCGGCACGGCTGCATGCGCTTTCATGTATCCCCGTTTGAACTCACAGCTTTAATGTGGAGCGTTGTTTACTACCTTTTTTACCCCTTATAATTCCATTCTTAGCCGTTCTGTGATATCAAATAGGGTGTTCCTTTGAAGAATGTGGCGCGCTTAAATGCGGCAGCGTGGCTCATTAGTGTGTTTTTGTGTGTCTTAAATCGGAAAGTCTCTGAACCGTGTCGGCATTTTGAAGACCACCTAGATAACACGCTGTCTCTCTCGCACTCGCTCGCACGCGCACACACACACACACACACACACACTAGAAACTGACTGCCTGCAGCTATGCATAACTAACAATCCTCAGCCACACAATTCCTTCAGTTTTCCAGGCCTGTATTTAGCAGTGAAATGGGGTATTATAGTGTCATGTCCTTCATTTTTTCTGTTTTATTTTATACTATTTTGAAAGGTTCATTTTATGGGGGAGGGGACTTGTAAATATGTTTGTCTTCCTTAAGCAATATTTTTATTTGTATATAGAACAAAAATAAAGAAGGATTGTATTCATCCATGCCAACATTCATTGGTCCTTTGCTATAAATCAGGGGTTTTCAACAGGTGCTCTGGGGACCCCCAGTGGTCCCTGAGAGGATTCCAGGTGGTCCGCAGGCTTAACGATGGAAAGTTGGTTACCAGATGTAACTCTTTGAGAGCCAAAAAAAATGGACCCTTGCAGGTCCATTTGGTTTCATGTTTACACTCTCAAGAGTTCAAATATTCACCATCTGAATTAGCCCAAGTCTACATAACTAGAGAATGTAGAAGATTAAGGGTCATTTTGATCTGTATGTTTTGTTTTCTCCCGAAATCCAGCCCGGTATTGCAAGAGAAATATTTAGTTTTGGGGTGTGTGGGGCTAAAAATGTCATCAAATGGTTGTCCATGGCTCAAATTCTGAACAAAATAGTGGGCCCTGGGTATCAAGAAGGTTGAAAACCACTGCTGTAAATCTTGATCATTACTAGAAGTGTTTTTTCTTTTGGAGCACACTATCTGCCTGATCTGGTGCTCTGGGTAGTGTTAATGCCCCTTGCATCCCCTGCCAAACCGCCGCCAGCAGAGAGGAAGAAGACTTGTCTCCGTGGACCAGAAGATGTGCCGCCGTCACGGCTGTGCTTTCATAAGTCAGTGCTTTTCCCTAGCTTCCTGCAGCTCGCCTCGCACCATCCCTGGAGGTCATCATCGTGTGCCTGGAAACGGGCAGGGGCGGATCTAGGCATGGGCATGGGGGGGGCAAAGCCCCTCTAAATGCCCTGAAACGGGCAGGGGTGGATCTAGGCATGGGCATGGGGGGCAAAGCCCCTCTAAATGCCCTGAAACGGGCAGGGGTGGATCTAGGCATGGGCATGGGGGGCAAAGCCCCTCTAAATGCCCTGAAACGGGCAGGGCCGGATCTAGGCATGGGCATGGGGTCGACATTATAATTGGCCCGATGGCCCGAAACAGGTTTGAAAACACGTGCGGACCACCAGATGGCGCCCTATACTGGCCCGATGGGGCCAGTGGTAAAATGCCCTCGTTGGCGCCTGCACATTTGTTGTACAAACTTGTTGTATGGTCGCCATGACAACCTGTATTAGTCTTTGATCTTGGGTCAAAAAAGGTTGGGCACCCCTGATATACATATTGTATTATTATTTTTATTTCACAATATGTTGGTGTTGTTTTGTAATTGTTTAAGTTTTATTTATATTTTGTTTATTAGCACAAAAAAATATTTTAGGCATTCTGCATTGTATATGGGTCAGCTTGCTGATCGGTCTACTGGTTTTGACCCCCATGAAAAGAGTGCTGTTAACACTCTGATTGCCCTTGACGCATTTTGACGCTGTAAACACGCTATAATACCTAAGCCCTTGATGCCCTTGACGCTGTGTTTGACGCTTTATTTAATCCTTAATTTTTATAACATTCATTTCAGGTGATTAGCATTTTTTAGCATGATCGGCTAACGGCAGGTTCTACTCACTTAGTAATGGCCAAAATCGCCACGTGCACGCTTGCACGTGCGCGTGCGCGGTCTGTATGTCCATCGCTGATCATAATCCAACCATCGGTGCGTCATTACAGCTTGATTTGACTTATATATGATAGAAAACACGATCGCTCCAACGTAGCTGAAGGAGACGATCACAACCCACACAGTCTGCCTAGCAACAGTGGCATGGATGAACCGGAAGTACTCTTACTCTGTGACCGGAAATGCTCTTCATTTCCGGCCATCGTCCGCATTACTGCCACCTACTGGGTGTTATCATATAGTATATGATCAACTCTACAAATGATGAGTATTTGGAATCATATGCTTTATTTGATTGGCATTAATTTGATGAATGAAAAATGTGAAAATTGGGGTATATTGTTGGCATTATGAGGAATAGTGGCATGGCCAGTAATAACTCAACGATGGAATGTGGTAGAGAGATGATTTTTTTTCCTGTGTAAACCAGAGACATTCATGCATAAAATGAGATATTTCGTGACATTGTGGTCATATCACAAAATATTATACTGGAATTCAAAATATGGGCCTGGGAGCTTGATTAATACATTAAAAATGGGCAATTAATGAGTTAACTTGAATGCATTTAACGCATTAATAAATGGTGGTCTTTTTTGCAGACTATGGGGATCGATTACCTGGGCCAGTGGTTACAGTTGTGGGGCCAGTGATTCTTAAAAGCCACTGGCCCGAAGGGCCAGTGGCAAATTTCCCTTAATGTCTACCCCTGATCTAGGCATGGGCATGGGGAGGCAATGCCCCTCTAAATGCCCTGAGTGCCCCACCAAACATGATGACATGCAAAACAACCCAAATTTCAGAGATATTTCAAATTGAAGTTCTTACAATTAAAATGATTTGAAACACTACTACTGCTACTAACTACAATTGTCGCACCACTAAACCGACAGCATTTCATCATTCAAAACAGAAAATTCTCTGATTCAGATCTTTAGCTTCATGCATGCTGCATGTCTGTTGCATCTTCAACAACAACTGATGTTATTATTGATGCTTACTTGCTTAATAAAAGTCCTGTAAGTGAAAATGGTATGGGTGCGGCTTCATCGCCCGTAGTGCTTGGCGATGCCCCCCCACTTGGAAAATGTTACATCCGCCGAGATATCGGCGGATGTAAGGGCCGAGATATCGCCGAGATATCGCAACGAGGGGGGGTGGCTGTTTTGCCCATAAATTCCAGATGTTATCTTTTTTTTTCTTCTTTTTTCCGTTCTGTTCGATATGTTGCAGTTTTCTGATGACGGAAGCTTTTATTTTGCCGGTCTATTCAGCAAAAAACCAGAATCCATTAATGAGCATGCGTTTCCACCAGGGACAGTCCTCAGCGTATTGGGGGTCACGTTACAATATGCAGCGTTTGTCTTTTTTATGACATTCTGCTGCTTTCTGAGGATGATGGCTATTATTTCTGATGTGCAGGTGAAGTAAACCAGTATAACCCTATAGCAGTTAATGACTTTCCCATAATAATGGTCATTTGTGGGTCACAGTAATTCCTCAGAGTTAAATTAAATCATCGATTTACATAGTTAATACTCAATATACAGGGACGCTGTATATTGAGTGATTCAAACATAATCCTCCTGACTATAGAGTGTGCCGACCATATAAGGAGTTTCTCCCTGATTCCATTGAGCCCTTGGGGTAAAAAAACAAAACAACAACAACAACAACCCGTTTCAGTTTGGGCTTTGGGAGGAAAAGCCTTCATCTAATCAGGATGAGAGGGGCCGAGGTGCATTTGCTGTTGGCCTGTGACTCTTCTCTCCACTGGAGAGCATGTGCATGTACACGTCTTGTTACCGAGGACATCTTTTTTTTGTTTGTTTGTTTGTTTTTTTCCCAAATCACTGAGTTACCTCATAATGTAACTAAATAATCCCTAGATGATATGCATATGTTCATAGACACACACACACACACACACACACACACACACACACACACACACACACACACACACACACACACACACACACACACACACACACACACACACACACACAGAATTTCTCAAATGTAAAGTCTTTTTTTCTTAATTTCATATTCTGTCCCAGGAGAGGTACAGTACAGGGTGCTGGCTGTGCTTAAACACTCGTTTCCACGGAGACCATGGCAGACACACACACACACACACACACACACACACACACACACACACACACACACACACACACACACACACACACACACACACACACACACACACACACACACACACACACACACACAGCATGCTGTGAACGGGCCTCGCTGCAGATTTATATTAACAAGTACTGTAAGTTCCACACACCTCCAGTCACGCTTGGGAGAGCAGGTGTAATTAAAGGGGAGAAAATGCAATGTGAAGTAGTAAAAGGGGGTGGGGTGGAGGGAGGGGGGAGTTGGAGGCGAGCGGCAGGCGCTCTGTGTGTCTCCAACCCCCGGCACCCTGTCTGATCCACACAGTGGGGCCCTTTGTGTGTGCTTGTTAAAACCAGTCTCCTATAACAGCACCTCCGCACGTCTACAGAGAGCTTTCGCTTGACTTGTGGTTTCAACTTTAAGGCCCTCAGAAAGACGGATGCGTCTGGTCTGTCTCTCGGACAGGTCGGTACCTTTCCTAGGGCTGTGGAGGAGCTGTCTGTCTGTCTGGGAAATGGGCCATTTATAATTCAGGGAAAGAAGGAGGCTGATATTTCTTCCTTGCCGTGGTGTTGTCATCGCCATCTGAGTCAGGATCATTACGTGGTTGGTTCTCAACCTGTGGTTAGGGACCCCCAAGGGAAAGCATTGACCAACAGTACAGTGGTTTTCAACCTTTTTCATATACCGGGGCCCACTATTTATTCAGAATTTGAGCCACAGACCACCGTTTGATGACATTTTAGCCCCACAGAACCTAAAAACTTCATTTACCTTTGCCCACAATTCCAGGCTGGATTTCAGAGAAAACAAAACAGCAAACATACAGATCAAAATGAGCATTAATCTTTTACATTCTCTAGTTGTGTAGACTTGGGGCTAATTCAGATGGTGAATATTTTAACTCTTGAGAGTGTAAACATGAAACATTTTTACGCTCTCAAAGAGTTACTTCTGGTTAATCAACTTTGCATCATTTAGACTTGATGTTTCTACCTTTATTGATGGTTACAGACAGTGAAGATGGGATCAGGAAAGAGGGACAGAGCGAAGTTGGAGAGACATGCAGCAAAGGTCGTGACTATTACGTGGGGCGTCCTGTGGTAGGAAAACACTTGCTAAGGAATTGAGTAGAGCCGACAAGAAAGAGAGTTTCACACGACCGGCCCAAAATAAAAAGCACAAAATGAAGTTTTAATGAGTGTCCGTGGACTAAGTGACAAAACCAAAGTGACAGACCACAATGCCCAAAGTGCTGGCTGAACAGAGTCGCATCATGTCCCTTCTTTTTTCCTGTGTCCTCCGAGTCGTAAGTGCTTTGTAAGCATAACAAAAGCAGGACGGGAAGTTGGTGAGATAGGCTATAGTTATGCAGAGGTTCATGCACACGGCGGGGGTCAGAGGGTCAAAGGGACTAAGGAACTAGCAGACAGCCATAAAGAGTGATAAGCATGTGTGCCGCACTTCGCTGGGCAATATGCCAGCCCATATGGGGGAAAAAAAACGTATATATGCAAACTCTTGAAAGTGGCACCTTTCATATACAACGTAAAAGAATAAAGTTAATATGTTGTATAAGATCCATAGTATTTCATTGTAAATTGAAGCTTATATTAAACATATATCATTTTGTGATTTATAAGAATTATATATAACATTCACAAAAGATGTAAGATCCATCGTATTTTTTGTAAAGTGAAACAGAATTTTGTATTTTATAAGAATAATATATGGCACACAAAAGAGATCCATATAGTATTTTTCTTGTAAAATGGCTTGCATGAAAGGTACCACTTTCAAGAGTTCCCATATAATTTTTTCCCCATAATATGCGAGGTGGCTCCGAGTCTTGATAACGAATATATTGCCTCATACAGCTCAATAGAGCTGAGCAGTCCCGCCCCCTTGTAATGTCGCCCCGGCTCCAAAAATATTTTCCCCGTTAATTTTCCTCATAGGCTTTCCGAAAATGATCTATATAAAGACGATTACGCGGTGGACAAAGCCAAGTCGAGTCATGACAAATCATGACAACACACACAACGTATTCAAACAATCAAATAATTTCCAGGAAGAAACAAAAAGTGTTGTATCCTGACGTTCTGTCTGCAAGCACAATCGTCTTTATATAGATCATTTTCGAAAAGTCTATGAGGAAAATGAACGGGGAATCCATTTCCGGAGCCGGGGCGACGTCACGAGAGGGGTGGGACTGCTCGGCTCCATTGAGGAACACACTTTTTACTCTGAAGCTCCCAGTTCAAAAGCCAAAGATATATAGTCTGAAAAGCCTGTTCAAGCCCCCATGTTTGAAGGGGTGTATGCGTTTTGTCGAGTTATATAGCTATTGATGTTTCCACCGTCGATATATTACAGAGTGCTCACTATGGATTTGTTTTTACGCTCGGAAACCCTGTCCAGGACAGGATTCAAACACGCCTCCTTAGAGGCCATATCGACTTATATTGACAATACACTGTAACTTGTTACACTGCACACTGGTTGTAGCAAGAGCGGCAACCAGAAAACGGCAGATAGGGCGCCAGGGCTCTGACAAAATGTCCCAGGTTTTATTCCTAGTTCTGGCTATGTGTCTATTGAGAGAGACATTTTAATCCCCAATTGCTTCTCCCGACCACCTGAGTAGCCATCAGCTGAGTGAAGGGTACTGTTACATACTAGGGGTGTAACGAGACATGGATGAGATTGGTTCATTCTGGCAATATGATTCGATTCAATGATCTAAAATCGATGCAGTAACTATTTAACAAATAGATTAAATGTGTGAAACATGTGGAGACTCCAGATTTTCTAAGGAAAAATGTATTATGATGGATATTAAAACAGTGATCATTTAGGTGTGGACGTTGCATTTGAACACAAGATGTATTTTTCTTCTTAGAATTGCTAAATGCAATGCAATAACTATAGTATTGGTGGTCATTCGACACGAAATCAAACGATACGATGCGATATTTTCTTTCTTTGTATGCACATCATACTAGTGATATATGATACTTCTCTCTATAATCACATCTATTAGTTAAACCTGACAGGACCAATTGCACATGGCCAGGTCAGACTACGTCTTATATTTTCACCTATTCCTTTTAAAACTAGTGTTAGTTCTTCTGTATCTCTACTCTTAACCTGTATGAGTATTGCCTGCTTCGTTCGTTCGCTGCGGACAACCATCGTCGTACTTGTTTTCTTAACCCTGCATGCGCACACACGCTCCCTGCCTCGCCGCTGTGCTCTACCGACGGCCAGTGTTTGTTGACTTTGCGTTTAATATGCCAGTTCCTATTTGCCAGCGTTGAGAGACGGACTGGCAGGTGATCACATTGCCAGAGAGGACCATGATAATTACATTGCCGCCTGCATGCGCTGGTCTGTTCTGCTCTGCTATACTCCGGCGCAGACACCTGGCCAGCCACCATGCCGCTGACCTTTCCCTGGGAAAAAACTGGCTCTGAAAACAACGTTCATGTGAATGCCCTTTGGAGAAAAAAAACATGTCCTGCAATAAGGCAGATTATACAAATAACACTGAATCTCCCTGGTACGAGATACGATTGAGGCTAGCCACGCATCGCATGAGGCTCATACTTCACGAACGCCATACAGCAGCTTAATCCAGTTTTTGACGGATCGCTACATTTACTGTACATCATAACTTGTACATAAACATTTCATTTTCAAATATAAAGTGCCCACACATATTTCTACGGGTGTTAGACACTTATTGAGCCCGAAATTAGGATTGCAGTGTGCCGCAATGTTTAATAAAAAGCATTTTTATCCGAGCTTTTCTTCCGCCATTGGCTTTCAATTGTATGCACCCCTATCGGTGTGGAGGAGCGTGGCACTCTGAACATCTGTGTGTTAACCAAACCTACCCCAACCCAGAAAAGTAGCACGGGGAGCTCTTGCTTTATATTAAACAACGGGCGCAATAAGTGTCCAGCACAGCACCCGTGCTCACATGTGTGAGTACTTTATATTTGAAAACGGAATGTTTATGTACACACTATTGATGTAAATGTATAGCAATCCGCCAAAAACACTTTTGTAGATTCTACAAGACATTCGCTCTCAAAGAACTAGGCTACTGAACGATCCGTTCTCCCCAGAAATAGCAGGTGTTCACGTAGTGGCGCGCTATGAGCTAAGTAGAGTACAGAACGGTTTAAATCCTTGTTTATAATTGGTGGCCGTACAAGCGTGACAAAAAAAAAGATCCAATTTGTGCGTCACGTTTCGGTGAGCTGAGCGGCAGGCAGCACGGTACGGCGAGGCCAAGTAGGCTATAAATAGGCATGAGTGGCCTCGTGTTAGGCATCTCGCCTGCCTCTATACCCACTCTCCCCCTCTCCGCTCCTCTTAACATGAAATGCCTCCTCTCCTCTAATGTTGATTTACGACGGCGCACACATCAGTGTTCCGTGGCACGCCGCCCTCCCTCCTGCTGGCCTTAATGAACGAGCATCCCCGCTAAAACGAAGACAGATCTGGGCTGACAGCGCAGCACCGCGGCCTTCCGTGTTGCGCGCCGCTGCGTCTGCCGCGCAGCATGCGATCCGACACATGCAGAACATGCAGAACATGCGGACGGACACCTGGAAAACAAAGCATGTGAGTGATGGAGGTGTAATTTATGGGCCCAGTGTGCTAACTAAGGGCAACACAGGAGAAGGTTGTGTGTGTGGCGTTCGAAACGTTCAAAAACGAACACACAGAACTTGGGAAGGAGTTGCATAGAGCTGAGCAGTCCCGCCTCTTTCATGGCGTGATGGCTGCCGGCGACGCCATTCCAATTTCGTCTTCCTCATATACAGCAAAATGACTTCTATAAAGACAATTATGCTGCTGACAATGTCAAGGCAAGACTGGGTTGCGACAAATCATGTTTATGCTCTCAAAGAGTTACATCTGGTTAACCAGCTTCCCGTCATCTAGCTGGGGACCAAAAAAAGTGAAAAAGGTTCAGTGATTCAAAATGTATGCGCTATTAACATGAGTTAATTTTTTAATTGCACTATTTTTCTGTAATTAATCAATCTAAATTAATCTGTTAAAGTCCCAGCACTAATATATATATATATATATATATATATATATATATATATATATATATATATATATATAAACAAATAACATTGAACATGCTGACCAGCCGTCACTGTGCATGACGGCAAAAAACTGAGAATGACCTTTTTGGTTGGGTGGTGGGGGGGGGGGGGGTTGGTGGCAGGTACACCATAAAAACCCTCAGTACGAGTCTAACTGAACGTCAACCCAACGAATGGACTCTCGAGAGGTACAGGCGGACCAAGGAACACTCAGGATTTTACTGTGTGGGGTCAGCCTGGAAACCTACCACAGAAAGGGGAGACTGACCGGGATGTTATTCCGGTCATGCCAGGCTAGTGTGTCAGGGTATGGCTGCTGGCTTTTTCTTTTTTTTTTTTACTAAATGTTGTCGGAGATGCAGAGATGCAAAATGTTAACAACATACCGACCTTTAAGGCTTGACCTTTAGATCACAGACGATCAGCCATGGCCACGCTCAAAAACATGTAGGCCTATATACTTATTTTAAGAAAGTCCTTCCTAAAAAACTGTCCTTCCACACTAGCTCCGGGAAGGATTACATGAAGGTTCGGCCCCCAAACAAACTCGGACCAGCGGAAAAATGTTGCGACATTGAGGGGTTCAGAAAACTGAGCGCTCCAGTGCTGCTCATGCAGCCTGAAGCAGCAACAAACTGGATTTTGAAATAAGTTGTTTTCAACAAGGGCGGCGCAAATAAGAGCCTTGTCAATCATGTCTCTGTAATGTTTAGACCGTAGGCCTACTAGTACTACAAAAAAGTTCTAAAATAAAGGGATGTACAGTATAATCATTAAAGCTGGACTGTTAGGGCCCCATTTTGATCACCTTAAGTATCATGTCTTATGACTTTGAGGTGTGGCAAAGCTGTTTGGCACACTGTCGCCTGATGTTTATGCTGTACTACAGTGTATTACTAAAATAAATAAAGATAAAGAGGTTTATGTAAAAGAGCCACCATTGGACTGACCCCATGAAGTGAACGAAGTTCGCGACAGCCTAACTCTATACTCAGGGTCTGAGTATTTTTGGGGCCGAGCCTTCCTGTTACGAGAAAGCTCTTCCCTATAAGATTAGGTTTACAAAACTATTAAACTATTAAACTTGGTTAGACCAAGCAGTTTGACATGTGACTCCTCCTGGCAGATAAAAAAACACAACATGTTCCATCCGATGCTCAAGTCATTGGTCCAGTCATCACTCGCTCGCTCTGAGCCTCCGGCAGAGGATGCAGTGTTTTGACAGCAACTTGTTCCTTAAGTGAGTATACGCTTGGCAGGATTGCCGGGGAGATCACTGTCTAACCGGGAAGGGGAGAATATTGGCCCTCATCCCTTGGCATTCTCCCAATCTCCTCAGCATCACCCAAAAAACTGAGTTTGTAATCCAAGTGGTCATGGGGTTGTAATCAAAGCGGTCATTTCAGGAGCTGTTAAGAGTATTTGGAAACAGCTGAATTGATGGCTGCCAACGAGCCAGACGTTCACACTGACATTGAAGAACAAATTAATCTTCCTCCGTCGCTACACAACCAGCAGCACGACTGAACTAAACACTAATGGAAAGCATTATGATACCTTTGGCCGTGAGCTCATGGAAAGAATATGTTGCGGAGGACCGTCTAGCCTGATACATCATCTGTTCTGTCTGCTCCACCTTCTTAGAGATTCAGCACAGCTCTGGGTCATTAGACAGCCACATTTTGTTTCTGGCTACAACGCCAGGGCACAAAGCCATCTCTACTATTAGATTTATTTGGCTCTTTCTCTCTGTGGTAGATTAGTTGCCATTAAGCCTTTCTTAAACATAATGGTTGATTATATTGCAAATGATCAGATATTTGGAGTCTGTGGCAGGAATTATTCATCTATCATCAATTATACATCTATCTGCAATAGCTTTTCTGTGAGCAAGGCTTGACACTAACACTTGCCCGCTTGCCCGGGGCAAGTAAAAAAATGGTGGGGCAAGTGAAGACTGCTACCTGGTTGCCCAATCGGGCAAGTGTGCAACTTAGTGCACTATAACACAACACAAGATAAATTTGTCTTGAAGGCAGTCATTGCACTCTGCCTCTGTGTCTTTCCCTGCTTTCTATCTGTCCACAATTCCAGGCTGGATTTGGGAAACAAAACAGGCAAATTAACACATCAAAATGACCATTAATCTTCTACAGTGTAGACCTGGGCTAATTAAGATGATGAATTTTAACTCTTGAGAGTGTAAAAATGAAACCAAATGGACCCGCAAGGGTCCATTTGGTTTCATTTTTACGTTCTCAAGAGTTACATCTGGTTAACCAACTTAACTGAGGACCACCTGGAACCTGGGGGGGCAAGTGACCATGACCTGAGGGCAAGTAGAACCTGACTTGCACTTGCCCGATGGGCAAGTGCCTCTTAGTGTCAACCCCTGTGTGAGCGCGGAATATGTTGACATTGCAACACATTCCTTGTCTTTGTAATATAACCTTCTTATTGTTATTCGTATTGTCTCTTTGCTTTTTGCATTCCCGATGCAGCATGAACTTTA
Organism: Benthosema pterotum; assembly: GCA_039105355.1. Taxonomy (NCBI): domain Eukaryota; kingdom Metazoa; phylum Chordata; class Actinopteri; order Myctophiformes; family Myctophidae; genus Benthosema; species Benthosema pterotum. The sequence continues at coordinate 40,835,528 of CM076967.1, forward strand.
TTTTGTGCATTTCCGATACAGCGTACGGTACATTGTTATTTGCACTCCTGACGCAACATTTATTTGTGACTAAAATGCTGTGTTTTGATTTCTTTTTCTCTTTTTGTTTACTATTATTGTATTGACTGTACAGGGCCCAAACGGAAATAAGGCCGCTAGGTCTTTTTTGGTGATCCTATTTGATAAATACTTGCCCGACTGTACTATGTACTGTTTTGCTATTTATTGTCTAATAAAATATTCAATCAATCAATCAATCAATAGAGAATTGGTTTCCAACCATTTTGATACCAGGGACCACTATATATATAGTATAGTCTATTCGAGCCATGGAGCCAGGAGAAATAACAGACCAAACATTGATCAAAAAGAACAATTCTTCTTTCTAATTGTGTAGAATTCTTGTAAAACAAGTAATACACTCTTTGCAGGGTTTGATTTTACACCCTCGAGCGTTAAGGATCAGCAACTCTCCATCATTTAGCATGCATGTATGGGGACCACCTGGAACCCTCTCGAGGACCGCTGGTGGCCCCCGGACCACTGGTTAAAAACCACTGTGATAGAGGACTATTCTAATTATATAAGGATATGTGTTCTGAGTAACACTTCAACACATCCAGCCTTATATGTTAACACAAGATATGTGTGTAATGCGGACTGCTCAAGCCTTGGTGTGTGTGTGTGTGTGTGTGTGTGTGCGCGCGCGCGCGCGCGCGTGCGCAAAAGCTACCTTTCTCTAACAATCCATTCAACCAGAGGCCAAGAGCAAGAATAACTACCCACATTTTTCTTACTTGTCCAAAAATGCCCTGACATGTTTACCGTCTTAGAACTAGGTTACCAGAACCATATCAACGGAGGTGCAGAGGAAAAAGAAAGGAGATACTTTAGACTTAAGCGTGGAGGCGGGAAAAACCTGCCTGCCTTGTGAAAATGATTTATTTCTTTTTCGCTTTCTGTGCAGTTTTTGTACTTCTTTTTTCAAACTGTTTACCATCTGTTTAAAAAACGAGGACGCCAAGCCACGCGGGGAATGAAAGTATAGTGCCTTAACCAGGACAATTATGATGTGCTAGTAGCGGAGATGAAAAGCACATTCGGTCACAGACTTATTGTCCGCGGGCACGAAATAAAGTGACTTGGACATGTCCTTTGTGCCAGTAGCCATCAATGTCCACACAGCCAAGGCTGACCCCCATATGTTCTGTTCTGTTCTCTTCTTGTATTACTGCCTCGTGCTTGATTCTGGCACGTTCGCACATGGACGACTATAGGATGTACACTACTAAACCCATGCCTGGCAAGGATAAGGTTTCATTGTTGATAGACTCTATTTGGCAACGACACTCTCTGTTGATAGACTTCTACATTGTGTTATCCAGATAGCCGCTGCTGTATAGTCCAGCTGACATTGTACATGATATCAGTCTGGAATACTATCAAGCCATAGTCAAAGATATTCATGCATATATTCTCTGATATATTGTACATTATTATTATTATTATTATTATTATTATAGTATTCAGCATTTGAGCCACGGACAACTATTTGATGACATTTTAGCCCCACACACCCCCAAACAAAGATTTGTTTTGCTTTTGTCCACAATACCAGGTTGGATTTGGGAAACAAAACAGGCAAAACATACAGACCAAAATGACCATTAATCTTCAACATTCTCTAGTTGTGTAGACTTGGGCTAATTCAGATGATTAATATTTTAACTCTTGAGAGTGTAAAAATGAAACCAAATGGACCATTGTGGGTCCATATAATAATATACATTACATAACTCAGGGCAGAGTGACCAAGTGTAGATGGCTGTAGTCTGTCTGTCTGTCTGTCTAGAATGTATGCCACTCACACGGTGCCCTGGGCAGTTTAAACTGAAGGGTTCTATTAAATGTTTGATGTTCCAAAATGAACTGCAAACTTCCAAACGCAATGTTTGATGTTCCAAATGCAGGCTTAATTATGGACTTTAATTAAGCCTCGGTCCCCATTTCCCCAAAATGTCTCAGTCTAGCCTGCTCCAACATCTGGCTGAAACATCTTCAGAAAATCCATCACGCGGAAGCCACGTCTATGGACTTTTAATGTTGCAGCTTCGAGCTGTGACATCACACGTGGCAACAGCCACAGCAGGCACCCGTCACTTTAGTTTATCACACACATACTTCATAACAGTGTAGCCTAGATGTTATAATAGTTGTAATCAATAGGAAAGGATTTAGTGATGACACTGTATTCTTGGAATAGTAACTCATACCTAGAATAACTGTAAAAATAGAGCGGTGACACGCTTAGATGATCTTGTGTCTCGCTCTTTGCGTCTGCACCGGAGTCCTGCTGTCAATGCAAGTGGATGGGCGAGAGTAGTTTATTTGGAACTATGTTAGTGCCAAACATGCGCTTTCCAGCTTTTTCAGCCAATAGCCGTCGTCACTGTGCTTTTCGGCCAATAGCCGTCTCTGCTCAGCTCTGCTCAGTCAACGGGGATTGTTGCTACTCTCGCTCATCATACTGTAGGTACTCTACTCATACTGACTGCGTTTTAGACAGTCACAGCATAGCAGCAGTTGCCATCATGTTTGGTGGGGCAGTCAGGGCATGGGGGGGGGGGGGGGGGGGGGGCATTGCCCCCCCATGCCCATGCCTAGATCCAGCCCTGCACTGAGGTGCTGCGGTTGTAATTATTATGAAGAGATAGTTACTGTATGAGACCACGGTCCATCTCCTTTTTTTTTTTTTTTTTGCAAGGCCGTGCGGTGGGCATGAGACTGATACAAAGTGGCTGGTAATGCGATGTAGATGAGCAGAGACGGCGGGTGTCACGGTGAGTAATGACCTCTGCACCGCAGCAGAACCCGGGCAGGCAGGCAGGCAGGCAGGCAGGCAGGGGCGAGAGAGAGAGAGATGCTGCTGCTGCTGCCGCTGCTGCTGCTCGGCGGCCATGATGCTGCTCAGCCATGCTTTCACAAGGCCACGGGGAACCAATCCCGCTGGAAAAAACACGCTGTCGCTTTTGTATCGCTTTGTCCGAATTAGAATGCTCGGCAGTCCTTGAAAGGGACGTTATTGATGGGCTGAAATGTATGAACGTACGTTGTATTACCCCTCCTGGGTGGGCTGCCATCGATCTGTTGTTTTCAGGCATATTCATATTCAGCGAAAATAATATGTATATGCAGGCAGGTTTTGGCCATTGGGCAGACTAGGCAGTCGCCATGGGGGGGGGCTAATAAGCCTCATATGGATAAATACATTATACTTGTTTAAAACACATATTAAATGTTCTTTAGTTTAGAACTAGGCTACTGCCATTTTACTCTGCATGTCATAGGTATGACATCACAGGAGATTTTCCCTGGAGCCCCCCTTTATACCAAATGGACCCATAAGGTAAGGGGGAAATCTTGCCTGGGGCTCCAAATTGCTTACAAATGCCACTGTATGGAGGTGTTTCTTTGAGTTGATTTAAAAAAAAATGCTTCTAAATAGTTCAGAATTCCGTGGCAGCTGGATCATCTCCATGGAGGTAAGGTTCCTGTCCAACTGATTGTGGAGAACGAGGTTCTTGAATCCTCTGTGGTGTCTCTGGCTTGGCTGGACGCTCCAGTGAACAGACTTAGCTGCAGGTTTGCACGGACGGTTCACTGTGAAAGTGATCCTTTCAGGCTGGTTAGGGAGGCAGTCGTTCAACAGGAAGCTGAGTGGTCCGGCAAGATGTTCCTTATTGTTAATCCTGCGGGGATAGGGGATTCACGCTCCTCCAGCGGATGGCCGTTCAGATGGTCTTAATAAGGATCCATGGGGCGGAGCAGTTAGGCTTCAGTGTCTTGCTCGTGGACCAATAGCCAGGGTTGCAAATCAAACCTGGGACCGTGAGACCTTCGGTTTCTTTCGCAATGTCCGCCGGGAATACCTCAACGTGGCTGATGGAGCTCATTTTTGCTAGAGTAGACATGGTTCGCCACTGGGGCTGATGTAATATTTCCCAATTGGGGGGGGGGGGGGGGGGGGGGGCTCAGGAGAAAATGTTATGGGGCGGCTTCATGTTATGTTATGGGATGAAGCCGCACCCATACCAAAGTTGCAACAGACACGCAGCATGCATAAAGCTAAAGGTCTGACTCAGAGAGTTTTTTGTTTTCAATGATGAAATGCTGTTGGTTTAGTGGTGACACAGCTGTAGTTACAACGTAGTTAGTAGCAGTAGTAGTGTTTCAAATACTTTTAAATATAAACACTGAAGTATCTTGGGTTGTTTTGCATGCCATCATGTTGGTGGTGGGGCAGTCTGGGCATTTAGGGGGGCATTGGCCCCCCACGCCTATGCTTAGATCCGCCCTGCCCCCTGGTTCGCCACGCCTTCTAGCAGAGGTTGGCAGCCTGGAAGACGCCTATATGATTTTCTGGGTATAGAAAGGCTGACCAGAGCTGGACTTGGTCAAATATTCAGCCTTTATACAGTATTTGGCCAAGACCAGCCTATACCACGACCAACAATACTGTAGTACTCAGCCATTGGAGACATTCATTGGACGGCAAATAGGAAGGGGTGGGCTAGCGGTGGTTCAGGGCTCGAGTGGCTGAGTGAATGTAATGCACAATCTATGTAAAGGGTAAAGACGCTACATTTATATATGCATCGTTTACTGTTTAACCAGCCACTCAATGGGAAATACAAGGTTCTCTTTCGTTCTCTACACTCGCTATGCCAGTTCCCGTGCATCTCTCACCCAGGCGTTTTCTCCTTGGAAACACAAAGAACTTGGGTCTCAGAGACTAAGTTGGCAGTGGTAGGGACCATGGGGTGACTTGGCTCAGTTGGCTGGGAGAAAAATGTATAAAGTTAAATGCACTAAGCATCCTTATACCTATTGACAGTACTGCAAGTTGTAACATTTGTCGCAGTCATATATGTAATTCATGCTTAATTAATGGTTAAACTCGTATATTCATTAATCATGAATTCATCTTTAATTCACGACTTTACCCATTTTCGACCTATCTTCATCATGGTCATCACTATAATGCTGATATGGTAGAATGGTAAGTATGGCTGTGGACGCTTCAGAAACCTGCCCTGCCTGCCACTGAGGGTCATCAACCTGAATCAGGTTCCATTGCTTAATAGGGCTACACATGGTGAGTTTGTAGATCTGCTTTTTTCTGCATGGTAAAACATATTAGAAGATTTGAAGAAAGCGCACTGAAGATAATATTCGCAGACACAGCGAGAGTAACACGGAGGCTCAGCACTTTACTGTATATCGACAGCTGTAGGCGGATGTAACGGATGAGAGTTTTCTGTTTTCAATGATGAAATGCTGTTGGTTTAGTGGTGACACAACTTTATAGTTAGTTAGTAGCAGTAGTAGTGTTTCAAATCATTTTAAATATAGGCACTTTAATTTGAAATATATTCGGTTGTTTTGCATGCCATCGTGTTTGGTGGGGCAGACTGGGCATTTAGGGGAGCATTGCCCCCCCCCCCCCACGCCCATGCCTAGATCCGCCCCTGCAGCTGTAGTTAATCTGGAGTTCACATTGATGTCATCGTGCGAAAGGTTACTGAACACATTAGATGCACAAATACATGTTTTAGAACCAAATGGGCTTTCAACGCATGGGACTAGCAAGAAGAGTCGTCTAGCTGTTTCAGAAAATGGTACTTATATGTGGTTGCTGGTGGACCTCAGGTATGCGTGCATGCGTGTGTTGTCTGTGTGCGTGTGTGTGCGCATAAGCACGTGCGCTATGTGTGATATTTAAATATCACATGACCTTATCCGAAGGCCAAACCGAAGAGGTTGTGGAAACACTTACAACCACAATGCTCTGGTTACAATCTCGTCTCGCCCCCCCTGTGATGTTGTCGTGTTGCAGCCCCCTCACCTCACCCCACCCCCTTGATCTCCATCTTGTCATCTTCTATTCTCTCTATGAAACGAGACGAGCGCTCCTCCTGCCACTAGTCTGGCAGCAGAGATGGAGAATAATGAAATAGGGCTTCAGATATACAAGCACTGACAGCCCCCCCCCCCCCCCCTACACACACACCCACCCACCACCCCCATCCCCCATGCCCTGCTGACAGATGAAATGCAATATTCTTTCCAAGAGCTGCTGTAACATGAGCTCCATATGCAGATATCAGATAGTACTTTACCTGCATGCCTCTATTACACATCCACAAGCCAACGCTTTGGGCAATTAGGCTCTCTCCAGTTACGCCGGCCGTACGGACGTCCATATAAACCCAGGGTAGATAATACGGATGATAAAGGCTCATTTAGCCTTTGTAAAGACCAGGCCAGCAGGCCATACTCCGCATCATGCCCTCGGACACATATATCGTGTTTTATGGCAATGCGCGAGCCAAGTTCGTTACGTGTGTGTGACTGTGCACGATTGCAAGATTCCTGAGACGCCCGGAATTTAATTGGGATTCGCTCTGAGAAATGCAAATTCCTGCAATTCACTAGAGCATGGATTAATTGCGGGCCAAAGGAGGAGGCTTAGCTTAACATGCTCTCTCACAAATCCCTGCAACAATGTGGGAATAGATGTGAAAGGCTGGATTCGACAGCTATAGCTCTGTGGTTCAGGGGTCCTTGTTGCTAATGATGATCAACAGATTGGGTCATTGTCAAACTGAAGCTATACGGGTGCTATGTTGCTCCAAGACCAAGCTTGTCGCACTGCTTGTGTCATGTCAAAGTATATGTATTATAGACTTGTCTTCAGAATGATAGAATGCCTTATGTCACCATTTCATGAGCACATGCATGTGGTCCTGCAGGCATTATTATCAATGATGAAAGAATCTGATACTCCGTGAACTGAACTGATACGCTTCTCAGAAACTAGCTCTGGAATGATGGCTAGGAACTCGTACATTTGTAAGATACAGTACATACCTGTATTGCACCCCAGGGGCGGATGTAACATTTGCCAATTGGGGGGGCAGTAGAAAATGTTATGGGGACGGTTTAGCAATACCATTTTCCGCACCCATACCATTTTCGGTCCAGGATTTATATTAGGATATCAATAATAACATCACTTGTTGTTGAAGTTGCAACAGACACGCAGCATGCATAAAGCTAAAGGTCTGTCTGACTCAGAGAGTTTTCTGTTTCAAATCATTTAAATTATAAGCACTTTGAAATATCTTGGATTGTTTTGCATGCCATGTTTGGTGTTTGGTGGGGCAGACTGGGCATTTAGGGGGACATCCCCCCCCATGCCCATGCCTAGATCTGCCCCTGCTGCACCCGTATTCAAAGATAATGATGTTCAGTAAAAACACATTCCTGGAGTTTCTACAGTACGTTGTATGTGTTTTTTAGGTAATGTAGTCACGCGTGCCAATGTTCATCACCAAAGTGTGTCCTCACTGCATTCCTGGACTACAAAGTCACACCACAACACTTGTCTCCACGAGGAGGGGAAGGGCGCCAAAGCATCATGTGCATTGTACAAGCTCAACAATCCCAGTCAAATCATAGTAAAGCACACAGGCTACATTGTTTTTCTGGCCATAGGGTACAAATACGACAAATACTATTAACACAGAGCGACTGCGGTTTTCTTCCAGCGATGAAATGACCCTTTAACACATAGAAACGTGCTCCTCGGAACACATTATTTCCCCCGAAGTCATTCTTTCAGCCTGACACTTCTGTTTTTCCTTATTCCTAGCCTGATTTGTTACTTTATATTCTCTCTCTTACCCCCCGTGACGCAATTTATTCTGATTTAATGTACATTCTCATAGTCAGATAAGCTCTAGGCCTACTGTATGCCACAGAAAACAGACAGAAAGCTCTGAAATGATGTCTGTGGGGCATTGTTACTAGTGCATGGCAGGACCCATACACCACAACACACTGCGGGAGAGTCTTAAAATGTACTTGTACTGAAAACACGACTAAAAAGAAAAGAGAAATACAGTAGGACACTCACTCGAGTCCCCCTTGTGTTAATGGCCATTAAGTTTATGTTCTAGGTGTCCTATGACAATGGTTTTTAACCGTTTTGATACCAGGGCCCACCATTTATTCAGTATTTGAGCCACAAACCACCATCTGAGGGCATTTTAGCCCCACAGACTCCTCCCAAAACTAAAAGATTTCTTTTGCTTGTGTCCACAATACCATCCTGGGTTTGGGAAACAAAACAGTGACGCGATGACCATTCTTCTACATTCTCTAGTTGTGTAGACTGTGGGCTAATTCAGATGATGAATATTTTAACTCTTGAGAGTGTACATTTTTTACGCTCTCAAACAGTTACATCTGGTTAACCAACTCCCCATCATTTAGCCTGAGGACCCTCTCAAGGACCACTGATAGTCCTTGGACCACTTGTTGAAAACCCCTGTCCTATGACAACATACAGTACACTCCAAGACAGAGAAATATGAACAACCCCTGTGTGTGTGTGTGTGTGTGTGTATGTGTGTATGTTAGGGCTTTAACCAAAAAATCGATACATCGATGCATCGATTTGCATAACACGTGTCGACTCCAAAAAGCCCGAGTCAATAAGTTGTTTTTTTCCCTTCCTCCGAAGGAAAGGAGGAAAGAGGAGGAATTACAGTAAACATTTACCTTTGTTTTTTCTTTCTCTGTGTGTGCGACGCGTGTGTATATAATTCAAATGTAATATTGGTTACTGTCACTCACGGACAGAAGTCTCCTTTGATGTTTCCTTTGCAACTCTATCGGAGTTAAGCTTTAATTACCAATCTTATGCAGCTGCATCGCGCTCTTGCGCTCTGGGCGCACGGCGTTCCAGCTGATCATTACGTACATACACGGATCATCATCAGATCGAACAGCAAACAGTGTCAGAGGAATACAGAACTTCATCAACCAATACCTCCCCGGGCTACAGCGACCGTCTTGTTCTTCGTTTCGCATTAGGCTACCGCACGGGACGCATGCTTCTGTCCGCGTCATTCTCATTAATTTACTGAATGAATCATAAAAGAAAAGCGGCGCGGTGGTGGTGTTGGAGGAGGAGGAGGCGGCGGCGGCGGCTACATATAAATGGATCGTATTCTGCGTTCTAACGTGTGGGCTGCTGCGTATTGATAATGTTATGTGTTTTTGCGCTGTGTGCCAATATTGTTTTCATATAAGCTTGCCACATGCGCCATGCGTAGCCTCGCGATGTGTTTTGGATAAGCACTGCGCCGGCATATAGCGGCACCATTTGAATCCCCCCCCCCCCACCCCCCCCCTCGGGGAACCACCACGACGGACCCCCCCCCCCCCCCCCCCCCGCGCGCGCCATAAAACGATAAATCGATACAACTTCGACTTGACTGTCTGACAAGTCGACTTGAAAAAATCTCAAGTCGTTAATGCCCTAGTGTATGTGTGTGTTTGTGTGTGTGTGTGTGTGTGTGTGTGTGTGTGTGTGTGTGTGTGTGTGTGTGTGTGTGTGTGTGTGTGTGCACATGTGCGTGCCAGTGAAGAGAAATAAACAAGACTAGTGCAAGCAGCATCGTGACTAGATTACACCCAGTATACAAAGACAAGCTGACATCTGCAGTTTCCTTCATGTGGCACCCGTGAGCTCAACAATCAGCTAGATCTCATCATCCACAATGATCCTGAACAGTGCTGAGGGACACAGGGCCACATTACTGTAGAGCGGTGGTCCGGGGACCACCAGTGGACCCTGAGAGGATTCCAGATGTTCCCCAGCTAAATGATGGTCAGTTGGTAACCACATGGACTCTTATAGATGTGTCTGAGATCATAAAATGATACCAAGGAGTTAAATTATATTTAAACATCTTAATTGCATAGATCTTCAAGAATCTACACATTTAGAAAATGCAGAAATGTTATTTCTACCAACGTTTTGCCAGTTTATCTCTCCTAAATTGTGGACACAAAGTTGAAAATCCTTAGCATTTGGGCCATAGAGACTAAACTCAACATCAAATGATGGTCCTTGGCTAAAATGTAGGATAAATAAATAATGGGCCCTGGTATGAAGAAGGTTTAAAACCCCTGCCGTGGGGTGGTAACAGCCACAGCCTCCCTGGGGGCTTGTTTCAAGGGGAGGGTGGGGCTGGAACAGAAGAGAAAAGGAAAATCAGGGACTGGGTATTTGGCTTTCATTATTAACAGCATATTTTCCTGACTGACTAAAATGCGCTGTGTACTTTCAGCACCGCGGAGAGCTCAGATTGGAAGCTCCCAGAGTGGCCTACGCCGTACCTCCCAGCATGGCTGTTAAAACTCCTCATTATTTTGAGTTTATCATGCACTGTCGGTCTGTTCTGTTCGCTTGGGATAAATAATTGCTTTATAGAGATTGTGTTTTTTTAGACTTGGAATTTACTAGTTTGCTTCAGCTGTTATTCATTTATTTATTTATTTCAACTTAGTTTTTATTGGTTATTGCAGGCAATCAACATGAAGAAAAAATAAACAAATATATGAAGCAGGTACAGTGTCGAGATTCGGCAATATCTTTCACAAGATCCTTCATTCATATAGTGGCATTGTTATACCATTGGTGTCGTTTTGTCTTCTGTAATCAGTCCATTTCTCCCATTGACAAATAAATAATAGATCTTCCTTCAGTCTCAATAAGTGGGTCGTTCACAAGCCGGAGGTTCTGGTTTGAGACATAGTTTAGTAATTGCTTTTTCACTAGCTGCCAACAGTACTTTGACCAGATATAAATCTTCTTTCTGCATGGTATCCTGCGTCAGATTGCTTAAAGGGGAATTCCACCCATTTTCAAAAAAATCCTGAGAGTGCACATATGTGAACCACATTACACATTTTGTGCACTCTCAGAAAAAAGAGGTTCTAAAAGAAAAATCATGGTGAAACACAATGTGATGACGTCATCAAGTTTTTTCATTTTTTTCAGACCTCCATTTTTAGGTAACACAGAATTGGGGGGGGGGCTTTTTATAATGTCCACATGTAGCAGGTGGCTACAGCCTCTGTTGTGATGGCCAGGTATGTTCTTATGGTCTAGCGGTTAAGATGTAGGACTTTCACACGGGAGACTGGAGTTCGAATCCCGGGCGTTAGACATAAGATATTTATTAAATGTTGAAAATTGGTGGAATTTCTATGAAGTATTAGCTCCAATATATCATACTAGTCTTTGGTATGCCATAACCTAGAATCTTCTTTATCTCTGACAACTTATTCAATTCATACTAGTCAGAGAGGCCCACTGGGAGGAAGGCATTTAGATTGGAACGGGTAAAACGACTGATAGTGCTAACAGTGACACTACAAACCGGAAAGTATACTGTAATGTAAGTGAATTCCCATATAGGCTGCGCCTCGCCCACACGCCAAGTGAAATATTCATCTTGTCGTCGAGATCATCGGCGGTGACCTCTTATAGCGCCGCGCGTGTGAAGTGTCCCCATGCATCCGTCCGCCAGTGGATAATGTGTCCTTTTCCTAGCCGTTGGCAGCGGCAGGCTCTCTGACACATGACACAGAGTAATGTATCAGTCCCCCGGTTTCTGGGACGGACGTCGTCGTGCATGGCTGTAGTAGTAAAGTCTGTATACTGTATACGTGATATATATAACTGCTTGGAAGACGAGACTTGGCAGCGCGCCGAGGAGGAGACGGAGATAAGCTGAGTCCCTTTTCCTCTCGCCGGTTCAATAATTCCGATGGAGAGACAGTCGACGCTAGGCAACCTAGTGATGTGTAAGTGAAGAGGCCCTGAAGTTGACAGGCAGCTGCAACAGGGCCGGATCTAGAGGGGGGCAGGGGTGGGGTGCGCACCCAATGATGGGCAATACCAGTGTTTTTCAACCATACCACAAGTGGCCCTTGAGAGAGTTCCATGTGGTCCCCAGGCTAAATGGTGGAAAGTCGTTTAACCAGGTGTAACTCTTTGAGACCGTGAAAACGAAAACAAATGGACCCCTGCGCGTCCATTTGGTTTCGTTTTTACGCTCTCAAGAGTTAAAATATTCATCATGTGAATTATCCCAAGTCTACACAACTAGATAATGTAGAAGATAAATGGTCACTTGGATCTGAATGTTTGACTGCTTGGTTTCCCAAATCCAGCCTGGTTATTGTGGACAAAAGCAAAAGAAATCTTAAGTTTTGGGGTCTGTGGGGCCAAAATGTCCTCAAATGGTGGTCCTCCGTGGCTCAAATGCTGAATAAATAGTGGGCCCTGGTGTCAAAAAGATTGAATACCACTGCTTCATATGAAAAGCTTTGGCATTCTTCCAGCCCACCCTAGTAGGGCTGGCTAAATCCGACCCTGAGCTGCAAATTGTGCAAAGTGACAGCTTCAGTATGGCAATGAGCAGGAAAACATCAGCGGTGAAAAAAATATTCTCATGTCGACACGACTAGAATGGAAAGGGAATAATAATTGCCATGTCGTGATTCCGTGACACCTGATTCATGGCGTTCCTATACGCCCTGTACCGGCACACATTATGCTTGTCAATTCGGGAAGTGAATAATTTCCTAACTCTACGGTACGTCGCAGAGAACCTTAAGATGAGATGTTAAGTGTCAAGATCCGGCAGCACGGCGGCACAGGGGAACGCCTTGAACTGCCTCGTTTAACACGAGACAGCCAGTCAGCCATGCACGTTCAAAGCTAACGAAGAAAAAAAAACACTACAACAGCAACACAGAAAAATATACTCGTGCTCGGGCAAAGACATATACTGACAGAGCTCGTGCAAGCACTCTCTCATAAGAACGGAAATACAAGACAATTACAGCCTTGACTGCTCACCGCACTGAGGGAGAGAGAGAGAGAGTGATGGGACTTTGTTGTGTCCCGGCGATGATTCCATCGGAGGATAAATGTTTTATACGCCTCCGAGAATGAGAGTTAATGTGAACAGCACTGGGGAAACATTCACGAAAAAACAGACAGGGGTGTGTGTGGCACGTCGAGACTACAGTAAATAGGGAAAAAAATCAGTATAAGCCTACCACGTGCACGCATGCACACCATATTATATACAGTATATACACATGGAAATACTAGCACGCACACGGATCACACTACCCAGTCTCATGAGGTTCAGTAGAATGTGTACGGAATTGCCATTCCGTCCATACACAACTAGAACACGCATATTATACTAAAATGAATCCGTGCATATGACACTGAAATATGTCTGCATGCCATTGACAATGACGGAGCCGCGCCAACAGCACCACTCAGCCACGTCCGTCCGAGTTGCGATGTGTTATGGACAGAATAGTAAATATTATGAAACCCAAACTGCTAGTTTGGGTTTACCCATAGTGTAATAAAATATAGAGAGTTAACCGGAGCGATAGCCCCACCCCCTTGCTGTTCATTTCAATACAAGTTCCTCAGTGGCGTTTTGAAGCACCCGGAAAACCGCCGGAAGTAGTGGCACTTCTGCATTTTCGCCACTTCCGCCCACCAAATTTGGTGTTGAAAATGCAGAAGTGTTTTTTCCATGAAACGCACATGAACGAGCGCCCAATATGTTAAGCTCCAGGAGCACGGGGTTTCCTAGTCATGAATCCAGGGGCTGCCCGCTGTTCACATACGTTGTACAATCGCTAGGGCCGACCGCTTCAACATTGGAGAGGCTCTCGACTAGCCACGTGGGTGACGCATTTCGTGTTTGTGATAAACACACCCACACAAGTACATTTTGGCCTTTTCTAGTAGTGTATGCACGCATTTCTGTAGGTGCCATTTCGTGCATACTAGTGTACTACCTGTGGGATTGAGATTGAGCAGCAGGGCTATTGGGAATAGCGCTTCGTATTTCATCTTCTTGGGTTGTGTGGTCTCCATTATTTCTTGAGCTCAAAGATATAATGCCAGGGGTATGAGGACTCCCTCACAAACATAATTATTAAGACCTTCACCCTAGGCAATAATCAGCTGGAAAGCAGTGACACACACACATGCACGCACGCACGCACGCACACGCGCACACACACACACACACACACACCCACACACCCACACACCCACACACACACACACACAGTTGTTCCTAAGTTCTTCCTTTTTTCCTCACGCCCTTCCTAGCCACAATTATTGGACCTTTATGAAAAAACCCAGATGATATATTTCTATCACTTATGCCACCCTCCCTCCTCCCTCCTCAGCCTCACAAGGCGGGCAGGATCAAATTATCTTTATATTTGGCCACAAATATCCCAAATGGCGTCCAGCCACTGCTATATATGGCTGCCACAAACATCCTAAGCGCTGGCCACAGCAGCGGCGCTTGGGCTGTTTTTTCCGGGTGCACCCACGAGGCACATCTGAGAGAGAGAGAGACATGGGACCGGGTGAATTGAACCATTCGTCTTATAGCCATGAGTGGGAACAGATTGGCCCCGTCTTTAACCCCCCCCCCATCCAGCCATATTTTATGCAGACAGAGATTCCCTGGAGCATGAGGCACAGCACAGCAGCAGGCTGTCAGCTCCGTTGGGGGGGGGGGGGGGGGGCCTTAAACATCCGTTTGTACCCAAGAGACCTCTTAATCTAAACGTCTGGGCGGCCGCGTCACACCAATACTTTGGTCCCTAATAATGCTGCATATCATGAAAGGAACAAACATGATCTCCAGGGGCTGCTAGTTGTTTTTACTTGCATGAGCATATATAGCGACTATCAGTCTAGTGTTGCCAACTGCCAACATCCAAAATGCACTAGTGGCCCCCAAGGGTCTTCTACATTCTCTAGTTGTGTAGACTTGGGCTAATTCACATGATGATTTTTTTTTTTAACTCTTGAGAGCGTAAAATATGCTCTCAAAGAGTTACATCTGGTTAACCAACTGTCCATCTAGCCTGGGGACTAATGGTTGAAAACCTCTGTCATAGGAGGAAAAATGGTGAAAATGAGCGTTTTATCTCTGGCGCCTGTCAATCAATTTCGCCCCAACTCACCAGCCAAAAAGCACTGGATTTTCTGCCAGGAGCTTTTCACTATTTTGGCGCTAAGGGAGTCTGAAATAAAAAAGCTAAATAGAGCGACAAATGTATCAATTTGGCAACACAGTCGTCCCTCGAAGTTACGCCGATTGGCTGGTTTGGAGTTGTCGAGGTGCTTGCTCTGTGCTCGCCTGCTCTGCTCACGCACAAGTAGGCCATGGCATACTTGTGAGCAACACGCAAGTTTGCACTCTGATGAGTGCTGATCTGCTTTTTTTTATACTAGAGAGGACTACCTGGGTCATGGTGCAGGTAGCAGCTCTAGTGGATCCCCCCCATGGGGTTCATTAGTTTGCTCACCCATTGATCTCTGTGATCTTCAGTGACAATCTTGGAGCAAATGATGATGCCATGCCTGTAATCAAGAAGCGTTGTACCTTTCGACCGGCCCTAGGGTATGTGATGGTGACAGCTCAGCCATGCACCAGCAGGTACGAGGCATTGTCTACCAAACCAATTCAGGAATCCATTATGTATGAGTGTGACACAAGCATAGTGACACCCCCAGAAAAAAAGTGCTTACTCTTCGCCGGCTTGCACATGTGTGACATCTCTATTGCTCATGCTGCAATAATCACATCCCCGAGAGTCGTTATGCAACCTTGTTGTTGCCCATTTGTGGGATACTGTATATATGCGAAAGAGATTTTTGTTTTAATTTTTGTTTGATTGGTTTAAAAGTGTCCCGCTCTGCCGCGTTGAGGCATGGACCATTTGCTCCCTATGAGCATTGATCATGGAGAACCCAGGTTTGAGCCTGCAGGTCCTTAAGGAATTAACCTGGAACCACTGGGACCACTGGTGGCCCTAGATCAATATCTACCTAGCCCGTGAGCCAGGGGGTTGGTCGGTACCGAAAAGGTGAATAAGGCTCATAGTGATTTTTGTCATGGTAGACATGTCTAGAGTTAGAAAATATGTGATAGCCTTGCACCAGTGGTAGCTTTATGGGTGCTATCATGCATTTTATTATAATAACACTATAGGCGGAAATTGCATGGGTCAATATATAAAAGCATACTATATAACTACAACAACAAAAAAATAACAAAGTTTATATTTTTTCCATTTCTATGGGGTGTCTAGAACAACATACTAAAAGTTCTAAGAAATCGAATTTGCAGAACTATGTGTAATAATTATCATTCCAATATGTGTGCCAATATCGCCAGACAACAATACACTCCAATGAGCTTATTTTTTTTCCTTTAATTCTATCACAATGAAACTTTCCAGAATGGAAGTTGACATGACAAGTAACATTTTCTGTATTATTTTTTTGTTTTTGTTTTAATGAATTTGAATGTGCAAATGAGCTCCAAACTCATTAAATTGAGGCCAAAATACAACCTAATAAGCTTATTTTCCCCTGAATTAGGGGTGCCGTGCTACGAGCTTGTAGATCACAATGAAACTTGTACGTTTGATGGCAATGTTGCTTTTGGGCTAGCCTGGTCTAGCCCTCAATGATTTTGGCCTTGGGGGGGCGGGGTGCCGTGGCATCCACACGGCAGATGAGCTGCGCTCTGATTTGATCTCACGAACGTGTCGTCATCCCCGGCCCCTCCCGCGCCCGTCCACTGCTGTTCTACGTCACATCATTTAGAGCGACGCCCACCCCGGAAGGTTGACTCCCCCCTCAAGGCCACTTTCCAACGTGCGTTAGTCCAGGCTTTCCGTTTTCATGCAAGGCGAATGAAAATGAAAGCCTGGGTGTCGAGGCTACTTTTGGGCTGGCTTCTAACCTGAAAACTGTCCAGGGTTATACCCCTGTACCTGCCAGGGGTATAACCCTGGACGGTATAGTCCTCAGGGTCATGGAGGTGCACAAGCCTCTCCCTCTTGTTTTTGTCCTTTATACCAGATAAAAAATTGATATATAGTGAAAGGCAACTCAGTTACTATTGGGCTGATTTGGATGATTCTGACATCAAAGTCTAGTTTCGGTGTATACCTGCTACACCCCATATAGTGTTGTAAAGGTGACTATGATTGCATACCATACCAACCGCTATTATTAAGGTAGAGAAAATAATTCCCAAAGTTAAGTTTCCAAACTTATGTGGGCCAGTTTACATTTGTCTTGGGTTCATTTTGTTTCTCCCGTTGTCTTCTGAGCTGTAGGTTAATGTTGCACAGAATGTGTCTGGATGGATGGATGGATTTTTTGTCATTGAACACGATTGTACAACGAAATCAAACTGTTTGACATCAATCCAGTGCAAACAAAAGGGTCATATAGGGCAACAATAAAAACAGTAGGAAAATATATTGTAGAGCTCGTAATTGTCCGGCAGGTAAAGTATTTTTTTATAGAGTTCAGGAGAATAATGGCAGAGGGGAAAAACTGGTGGTTAGATTGTAACCTTGGTTATATTAGGGATATGAGCGAAGCGATTTTGTTTCTGGATCTGATGGTTGATGTCTTGAGGCATCTGTAGCCCTTCCTCCTCTGTGAATGAGAGGGTTGATTTGTTGGAGTGAGTAGCATCCTTGATGATGTTGAGGGCCTTAGACCGACAGTGCTGCTTATAGGTGGACTCAATTGATGGTAGGGGGAAGCCTGTGATGCGCTGTGCAGTTCTCACCACCCTCTGCAAAAGTTTCCACTCCGCCACAGTACAGTTCCCATGTATGGGAAGCTGTTATACAGTAGGTGAGTCTACTTTCGATGGTGCACCGATAGAAATTTAGTCTGGTGGGATAGCCTCACTTTCCTCAACCTCCTCAAGAAAAACAGGCGTTGATGGGCCTTTTTTTATCAGGGAGGATGTGTTTGTGGTCCAGGAAAGATCTTCGGATATGTGAACCCCCAGGAACTTGAAGCAGGTTACCTGCTCCACCTCCACGCCATCCATGAGGGTAGGAGCATGCTGCCCCTTCTGCCCCATCTAAAGTCCACAATGAGCTCCTTTGTCTTGGAGATGTTGAGTGTGAGGTTGTTCTCGGCACACCACCTCACCTGGTGTTTGACTTCTTCCGTGTAAGCACGTTCATCGTTGTTCCTGATGAGGGCGATCGCTGTGGTGTCGTTTGGAGGAGGGGTAGGGTGTTGAATGCGGAGCTGAAGTCCATGAATAGCATTCTTACACAGGTGTTGTCAGTGTCCAGGTGGGATATGGTGAAATGTAGTGCTGTAGCAATAGCATCCTCTGTACTCCTGTTGTCCCGAAAGGCAAACTGGAACTGGGGTGGGCTTCGCTCCAAGTGATGTGCCGTAGCACAGCAGGGGAAGAGCCAGGGCTGACGACACGTTTCTGAGATCAAATCAGATCTATACAATCTACCGCCGTGGCATTGCAGGTTAGGCCAGGCAAGGTTTACCATAACCAGCAAAGCACTCAATGTCACATCCTGTAAATGCGTGTAATGCAACCAGACTGTCACCAAGGTTTTCTCCAAGGTCCCAAACTTGTGTATATTCATTGTTCACAAACCATTTGCGGTTTTGAGTACCACACTTCTGATATTGTGTGTGCGTGCGTGTGTGTTAAAGTAGTTAAATCACCCATGATTATGTGATGTTTAATTTCAAGGGGGAGCCATTGTGGGTTTGGCTGATGGCTACCAGTAGTATATCAGAAGTGTGTGTGTGGCTGTTGTTATATTATGATTTTTCTCATGTTCAATTTGTCCATCCATGGTACAAACATCAGAAATGTTCATAGAGGTGAATTATTTAGAGTTCAGACAATGATTAATTATATAGTCATAACATAATCAGATTATTAGCCTAAACCACTATTCAGATACTCTTATGAAACTGCTATCACACAGTTTTGGCATCCCTGGATGTGTTACGAAAATAATGATACCACATATGCATTTTTTGCAATCAAAACAGACAATTTGTCTAGCCCATTAGGCCAGGTGTGAGTTTGACTACTTCACCGTCACAGAATCCCTCTTCCCCAGTAATATTCATGTTTTATAAAATACAAATATTTAGCCTATTACACTACACTATCATTATAATCTTTTAGGTTATGTACAAAATAAACTTTTCTTTCATGAAACCGAAGTACATCTTATAGAATTTAAAGTCGCTATGTTGTCACTGCCTATAAGAGATAACATTTCAAGAGATTCTGATTTTAACAACTTTTCTGAACAATATATATAGTCTGAGCTTTATTCCAACTATTTTCTGACTGAGATAGGTTCAATAATAAGAGAGAACCATCATTTTTAAGTAGAATGATTAATTCGGATTTTGAAAACTGTATTTTGGCATGTGATCATAAATGGAGTGATAACACACATAAAGCTACCACAGATGCAAGGCTATCACATTTTTTCTAGTACTAGGGGTGTATACCTACCCAAAAATCACTATGAGAATTATTCACCTTTTCGGTACCGATGACCCTATTTTTGGGGTCCTGGCTCAATATCTACCTTAGGACAGGTCCAGGAGACTCTGCAGGAAGGGGGTTGGGACGGGGTGGTGTGCACGATTTATTTATGACGTGGGCTTCTGCCGGAGGCCTACCTTATACCTGTCTGTGTTTGTCTGGGATAAACCTCTGGAATGTTCTGCACATGTCTAGAAGGCCAAGTAAGTGGCTCTGAGACAAACAAAAAAGAAATCATGTTACATATTTAGCTTTCATTTTATATTTGTCAATGGTGGCTGGATGTATGCATGTCATGGGCTACACCCAATTCTATTTTAGACTTTTTGAATAATGAATTAGCCGTGTGTCCTTGTGTCGCCAGTCATCCAATCACAATTTATTTAAGTCAATGCCTATTGGGTCGGTTTTGGCACATGCCAAGGTAAGCACTTTGGCCTTATCAAGCAGGTTATAGAATAAATTACGTTCAATTGAAAAAGCGTGACGTGGAGACAACAGCACAGGCCAGTATGTGATTTAGTCCTACTGCCCAAATCTGGGATTAGTTATTCTAACATAAAAATACACAGCAGCTAACTCAATGTCTCAACTATAGAAATATTGAGGTAGATTACATTTGACCTCACTTTAGTCTGAGATATTTGGCAATGTCTGGTGGAGACAAAATCGACACACCAGGCCTCGGGACTAATATATTTATAGGACAGGTTTAGGATATTCTTAATCCTGGCATGCATTGTTTTGGGACTATGTCTACAGTTAATGGACAGTGCAAATGGACCTTTTAGGTCACCCAGTGGTATTGTAGACAGACAGATGTTACATTTGTAGACTGCTTATGTCTCCTTAATATGTTGTTCTAATTTTAATCTCCAAAATGCCAAAGTGAGCCTAGAATAGAATTTACAGCTGTATTAGAGGTTCATGTGCCTCTGGCTCAACTGATGCCAGAGCTCACCTCCCGGTGTGTGCAATACCAGCTACAGTATCTCCTCAGATTTCAAAATTAGTGTTTTTTTTTCTAAATGCACTGTGATCATTCATCGTTCAATGTTTTATTTTGTAATCGGACTGGAATGAAAGTAGCTATGAACAGATGGCTCTGGCTACCAGTATGACCAAGAAGGAGCTTGTTGACTTGAAAATGAAACTAAAATAACTGTAGAGATGTATTTGTGCCGCAACACAACCTAGAGGTACCCAACCTGCCTCTATGATTAGGGAGCTGTAGTGACAGACAGACTCCGCTCTCGCCGAAATTAAGTCCACACATCTAGCTTATCATCACACCTAGCTTAAAAAACACACAAAAAACCCAACAAGTCTTGCAGTGCGTCGGCCAGGTCGACCAATCAGAAGAAGGAAATGTTGGAGTCCATGTTAGTGGCTAGTTTTAGAGAAACATGCTTTTTAGACAGAGGGAGTGACTAGTAGCAGCTTTCAAAAACAAAAGCAAAACTGGTTTGCGCGTCTCAAATGTAAATAAAGACAGTTAGGGGTTAAGTAAACCATATAGGTTGATCACATCCAAACTGTTAATTTAAGGGACAATTGTGTCATTTAATGGCCAACTATACGACACACAGTATGCCATGATCTTTTTTGGCTAGGTGTAATTTCTTGGGGTCTAGAAGGACTAATAACAACCCAAAACAGCCAAAACAACTGTAACAATCTAAAACGTGAACCTTGGTTGAAAAAACAAAACAAAAAAACAACAACACTTAAGTTGTCCTTTAAGCAGGGCTATTTTTGCATACAGCCCACAGGCAGCCATTGTTTTCCTACTGACTCCCTGAAATTACTTTTGTTCCTATCAGACTCAGCCCTCAGACATTTTTTGTGTTACTTAAAACGGCGTCAATGGTGCGTCCGTTACACACATAAGTGTGAATACAACTGTAAATCCTAGACTCATAATTATAGTCTGCCTTTGGTATTTATTTATTTTTTTTTTGGAGATTAAAGTTGTTATTTGGGAGACATAAGCTGTCTACAGATACAACTGTCTGGGGTACCAACAGCTGCAATACTGCTGTGTGCTCTAAATATGGGAAATTCACACCTTGCACTCAGTCAAGGGATATTAATAAAATCTGGAACAATGTGATGGTAAAGGTTTCATTATATTAGGCCTTCATTATATTAGGTCTTTGTAGAATGTAGCTTGAGACGTGTAAAACTAGGGATTTTGCCTCATTTTGAATGCAAACCAAGCTTTTGTTTTGCACATAAAACGCTCCTTGGGCTAAATTAGGCCATAGTCACTCGCCTAAATGCGCTGCCTGACCCCATAACATTTGTGATTGTGGCTATCAATGTTTGTAGTCCAAGGAATGTTTCACGTGCAAAACTAATGCTTGGAATGGATTCAGAATCATGAACCCCCTTAGTTTGCCATGTCACATGGTTCTTAAAGTATAAGTAAAAAATACCAGTAGACCAGGGGTGTCAAACCCAAATACAGAGTGGGCCAAAATAGAAAAAATGGTACAAGTCGAGGGCCGGAGATACCGCTCTGTGTTTCAACAGCAAGAAAAGTAATTTCCCTTCAAAAATCAATGTCTCTTAATGGCAAGATAATTGTAAAGATGAAACTGCCTGCATTAAAAAACTGTTTTACGTTTTATTGAAAAATAGCAGGTGTTCACGTCTATGAGACGTGAACGCCTGCTATTTTTCGGGGAAATACCTGCTATTTTTTGGGGAAATCCTCACCAAGTGCTGCTTTCATAGTTAATTGAGAAAGTAAATGAGACTGAGTTGAGGAAGTAAAACAATTAGTTGCATCCATTTCTTATCATGGGCCAGTTCTAATACTAATTCAATATCATCCCGCGGGCCGAAGATAATTCATTCACGGGCCTGATTTGGCCCCCGGGCCTTGAGTTTGACATATGTGCAGTAGACCTTGCCACAAGCCCCTCATCATTAATCATCATTAAGAAGCAAGCCCAAATAAGTTCCACATGTACACCTTAGAAGCAAGCCCAAAAAAAACATCCACCAGCAAATATTTGCAAGTGACTTTACAGAATAAAACAAGTCAAATGTTGCTTATAATAAGTAGACATGGCAACACTGCCCGGACGGAAGGTATAAGCACACACATACATAAGAACCCCAGCCTTGGTGAGGAAAATCGTTTATAGCGTCATTATGACTGGGCTCATTGCACTCCGAGGAAGGCCTCTTGCCTTCTGTCACAGTGGAACAACTGAATGTCATATTTAATGGAACTAGTTGAGCTGTTTTGGCCATTAAAACTCATGGTATGATGGACAAACGCCTGGAGCTCCAAACTTAATTTCAGCAAGGCCTAAGTGAATTATACAGTCAACAGATCGGACGGGCAAGATACACTGTGCACTCATGGACACACACACACGCACGCACACGCACACGCACACACACACACACACACACACACACTGCATTAGAGTGGTGGGGAAATATTTGAAACGTAGTTGCAGAAGAGCTAATGATGAGCAAAATAATAATTCAGTGAAGAGTACATGGCAGGAAAAAAAACAACTTGGAATGGACACAAACATTAATTAGGTGGAACCGTTGCAGTGCAGGGTTCATTCTTAATGTGGGAAAGGACCACAGGTCTTCATGATCTCATTAGATAGTGACCCCTAATGAGAGAAAGCGTAGATTCCAAGGGCCGTGTTGGGTGGAATAACTTTGGACGATTCTTTGGCAGAAATCACTCGTTAAGGCCAGCGAGAGACTAAAATGGGAAACTCAATCCTATGCCTCATTTGCTCTCAAAAGATCAGCCCGGCTTTATGGCTTATAACCTCTCACAAGGAGCCTCTTGCATTCCAAAAAGACCATACGTAATGTCACACTTCGCTGTGCCGCTAAATATGAAAATAATATCGGTGCCATTAGAAAAGGCAAAGACCTGGAAAATGAGTGTTACCTGAACAACTGTAAAAAGTAACACACACGTGCACACGCACACGCACGCACACAACCACCTAGGCTATCACTGTCAAACTCTACTTGATCATCTCATGGAGAGCTTTTTCATTTCAAAGACCACCAGAATTTAGATGCATTAGGTGGACCCCATTTGATCAAATGCAACCAATTTCTATTACAGACCCAACAGGGTTTTGGAGCTCCAGTGAACAAGATGTTCAGAACCAGCCAGTGGTTGCCAAACTTTAGCTCAAGAGCCAAAATATTAGATCTACAAGCTAAAGGAGATACAGTATATAGTCGTGACCTATAAAAATCGGTCCGTCAACCAAAAATGGTTCCTGACCCACTGTTGGGAAACAGTGCCCAGGGGTAGGCTACCTTATAGGCACCAGTGCCAACATTGGCATAAGCGTGTGAGAGAGTAAATTTGGTTTGAAAACTTGGTTTGAAAACTATTTTTTGTAAATGTAGTCAAATTAAACTAATTCCTAAATGACGTCCTGCCAATTCGAAAATTCATTAAAATTAAGGATGGAGGCTGGGAGTTACTGCTGAGTCTAATGATCATTATAACGACAGAGAACGTATTGAAAAAGAAGGAACAACTGTATATTTGATGGACAACCGAATTACCGAATAATTTGAACAGTGCAATCGTTAAATTCTTTGAATGCATTTCTTGTGCAGAAAACAAATCAGGTGTTCACCGCACCTGTCCTACTGGTTAGAGTAATCACAGAACTTGTTACCTGTAAAAAATTTGCTCAGCTGAGCTTTCCAAAAGGCCCATTTAGGCCATTTAACTGTGACACTGTTGTTTCATTGAATTAGAATAATGGAGAAACCGTTTCATTGAATTAGAATATTTTTTATTATAATTAGAATCATCACTTTCTCAGTATTTTGTGGCTGCCCCCTTGGCTTGTATGACTGCCTGAAGTCTCCGTGCAGGGGTTGACACTAAGGTCTCCGAGGTACTTGCCCATCGGGCAAGTGCAAATCAGGTTCTACTTGCCCTCAGCCAAATGGACCCTTGCGGATCAATTTGGTTTCATTTTTACACTCTCAAGAGTTAAAATTCATCATCTTAATCAGCCCATAGTGGTCACAGACCCAGTGGTCCCTGGCCGCAGCAAAATGATAGTTTGGAACCAAGTGGACCTGGGAGAGAGATAGGTAGAGATAGCTAGTTCTTCAAATCGATGCCACGGACAGGGCTTGACAGTAACACTTGCCCACTTGCCCGCTTGCCCGGGGCAAGTAAAAAAAATGGTGGGGCAAGTGAAGACTGCTACCTGGTTGCCCGATCAGGCAAGTGTGCAACTTCGTGCACTATAACACTACACAAGATAAATTTGTCTTGAAGGCGGTCATTGCACTCTGCCGCTGTGTCTTTCCCTGCTTTCTAGCTATATACCTATCTCTCTCCCAGGTTCATTTGGTTCCAAACTATCATTTTGCTGGGGTCAGGGACCACTGGGGCTGTGACCACTATGGGCTAATTAAGATGATGAATTTTTTACTCTTGAGAGCGTAAAAATGAAACCAAATGGACCCTTGCGGGTCCATTTGGTTTCATTTTTACGCTCTCAAGAGTTACATCTGGTTAACCAACTTAGCTGGGGACCACCTGGAACCCTCTCAGGGACCACTGGTGGTCCCCGCACCACCTGTTGAAAGCACCCAAGTAGGAAGTAAACTTAAAAGCAAAATTTACAATATATTTTTGGGGGGGCAAGTGACCATGACCTGAGGGCAAGTAGAACCTGATTGCACTTGCCCGATGGGCAAGTACCTCGTAGACCTTAGTGTCAACCCCTGCACGGAGACTTCAGGCAGTCATACAAGCCAAGGGGGCAGCCACAAAATACTGAGAAAGTGATGATTCTAATTATAATAAAAAATATTCTAATTCAATGAAACGGTTTCTCCATTATTCTAATTCAATGAAACAACAGTGTCACAGTTAAATGGCCTAAATGGGCCTTTTGGAAAGCTCAGCTGAGCAAATTTTTTACAGGTAACAAGTTCTGTGATTACTCTAACCAGTAGGACAGGTGCGGTGAACACCTGATTTGTTTTCTGCACAAGAAATGCATTCAAAGAATTTAACGATTGCACTGTTCAAATTATTCTAATTCGTTGACCAGCAACTGTATATTTGATGGACAACCAAATTACCCAAGGCGTTGGGGTAATGATGTCGGTGCCTCCAAAACCAGAGAACACAAGGCAACAGACGACACACGGAGTAGTTCAGGCCAGGGGCGGATCTAGGCATGGGCAAAGGGGGGAAATGCCCCCCCTAAATGCCCTGACTGCCCCACCAAACATGATGGCATCCAAAACAACCCAAGATACCCAAGAAAACAAAGTGCTTATATTTAAAATGATGTGAAACACTACTACTGCTACTAACTAAGTACAGCTGTGTCACCACTAAACCAACAGCATTTCAACATTGAAAACAGAAAACTCTCTGAGTCAGACCTTTAGCTTTATGCATGCTGCGTGCCTGTTGCAACAACTGATGTTATTATTGCTTTACATGCCTAATAAAAGTCCTGTAAAATGGTATGGGTGCGACTTCATCGCACCCATACCATTTTCTCTTGCCCCTCCAACATGTTCTCTTTCCCACCCCAAATGGGACATGTTACATCCACCCCTGTTTCAGGGCCTGCTTCATTTGCACTTGGTGGTTAAGAAGGGCAGAGAAGATATGGAGAGTAGAAGCCTTGAAGGTTCAATCCTGGATAAATTTAATTAGCCAATTCACTCCGCTTTGCCGCCTGGGTGGTCACAATGCTTCTTTGTATTTCATAATAAAGGTAATTGTCACTTTGGTATTGGGCAGATCCAGGCAGGCCTGCAGCAGTGGAGAAAGAAAATTGGATCCCCAAACAGCGCCTATAAGAGCATGTACCAAGTGGACATACAGTACAGTAATGCACTATTATACTGATTTGCTGGTTGGAGATAGCCTATGAAGATGGAAGGCTTTGCTGTAAAAGTGTAGATTCAGCTCTACGCCAAGCTGCAGATCAATATAAATTAGACAGATTGCACTCAGTGGTGTTGCATAATTATGGCCACGCGACAGTATGCAATTGTTAAGATATGCAATTTCCACTAGATATGATCGATAATGTCATTTTCAACTTAATTGCATCCTTTAATGTTTTCGACTAAACAATCCCTCCATCCAGACTTAATTTTGACCTTGGATACTTTTGGTTATACCAGTGGTTTTCAACCAGTGGTCCGGAGACCACCAGTTGTCCTCGAGGGACTTCCAGGTGGACTCCAGCTAAATGATGGGAGTTAGTTGGTATCCAAAACAACGCAGATCCATTCCATTCGGTTTCATTTTACACTATCAAGAGTTACATCAGTGTTGGGACATGTGCACTACGTAACTTAATATATTACATAATATATTACCAAAATGCAGTAACTTGTAATATAAATATATTACTTAACAAAAACAATCTAATATATTATACTTTTCTTTCTGCATTACTGCATTACTTTCAATATTACTTTCTGTCAATCTATTTTGTTGAAAATGTTCTTGTGAAATTATCTTGACAACTGCAAGTTAAATAATTACTTATTTTCTATAATTTGTCATCAAATTATTTATCCAGGAGTGACTTTTTTCAAGTTGGATTTGGCCGATAGCCAAGTGTGCTTGCTTTATTGTAGGTATACCACTGGCCTATGTAATATTTCATTAATAGTGACATTAAATATTTAATTATATATTTTGTAAAACATTTTTAAGTAATATGTAATAGTAATATTAATATATTACACTTGCTCAGACAGTAATATTGTAATATAATATATTGCTTTGAAATGAAGGTAATAATTAATAAGTAATATATTAACAAGGTAAAGTAATATTCCCAACACTATCAAGAGTTACATAATCGTTTGCATTACTTAAAGGAGTTTGGAAAACCCTCCGGTCCCCCGGGTAACTAGATGTGCACATGCACACACTCTACTGTGGGGGGAACTGCAAAAGACCAACAGCACATACATACTCCATTTACTGTAAGTACCTCGGCATTTGGCTAGAAGATAAATTGTCTTTTAAATTTCACATTGAAAATCTTGTCACCAAGACAAAAATTTGGCTTTCTTTATAGAAACAAAGCATGTTTTATAGAAGCCACTTTTCTGTCAGTCTTAAGGGCGTTACAGGCGGCGAATCTGAAACGCACACATTATCGTGGCGATTCCACCGTGCTACTCTGTGCTGACAGTCGAGAATCGCGCAGCAAGAAAAAAATAGTCTTGGGCGGTATTGATTTTTTAATATCGGTATTGATAATGTGTTAATTAACTCGATATTCGATATTACCGGTATTGACGGCAATCAGAGTTGGAACGCTCCACCAGTCACCTAGCTAGTTCTCAGAATTTGCGACTTTGAGGGGTCAGAAACTGAGCGCTCTGCTGTTAAAGCAGCCTAAATAGGGAAAAACTGGAGTTGGAAATACATTGTTTCCATAAAGCCTAGCCCAAATAAGGGCTAGTTTAGGCATGTGTGTAACATGAAAATTGTTTGTATAGTTACAATTAAGTCTCATTGCTCATATTTTAATAGAATACAGTATAATGTCTGTATTTGACGATATTCGGTATTCGATATTTTTCACAGACCCAACGATATTACTCGGTATTGATTTCCAATATCGCGATAAACGGTAATACCGGTATATTGCCCAAGAATCGCGCAGCAAGAAAAAAAAAAGCTCACAGGATGCAAGAAACAAGCATGCATGCAATAAACAACACTGGACTCCGTGCAATAAATCCCGGCGTCACACGCTCTCTTTATCGCACGTCGTTTTCTGACCACAAAACGCCGGTCCCGTTGAAGATGAACTAGAATGCGCGATTTGTTACTCGCGTTGGTAAAGCCCCTAAGACTATGCAGGAGACATTATTTACAGGACCGCTCCTCCATCTACAGTATTTTAAAGCATCTTGACACTGTGTACCATTCAGCTGTAAGATGGTGACAGATATGGTACCCATCACTGTACACTATATGGTAATACACACTCTCATCCCCTCTATCTGAGAGGTGAGAGAAGCGTTGGCATATGTTTATTTTAGGGCTGTTGAATGATTTAACATTTTAATCAGATTAATCACCGCTTCAATATTAATTTAATCATGATTAATCACCATTCAAACTAGTTCCAAAATATGCCTGTTTTCCTTTACAGGATTTGAAATTTAAAATAATAATAATCTGGGGTAAAAAAGATCTGTTTATTTCTTAAATATTTATCAAAATAGTTGATATAAAAGCCCCCAATGCTTATAGAACTCTCAAGCTATATTCTATGGCGCTGGTTAGAGGAAGACACACAGCTATATGTCTCTGTAAAACCGTTCTCTACCCATTTTTTCAGTGAGAAAATGTTCAGTGTGCACATGAGTTAATTGTGTTAAAATCTTTAATCAGATTAATCAACAAAATTAAGTTAACTAATTAACTTAATTTTGTTGATTAATTATTTCAACAGCCTTAGTTTATTTTAAAGGCCATCTCAGAGATGGGCCCTCCTTATATTTGCTCTATGTTGGACCATAATGCTGGTGCCAGTGATCACTGATCAGATCCGCTCAAGTGACTTTGACGCCCAAAGGTTCCTTTTGCAAACACAAAATGTGATGAATGCATGCTTTTTCTGTTGGATAATCTGTATTAGTGTTTGTGTCCCGTTATCATCTCTCCCTTCTGCTGCACCACACATCAATGAAGTTATTTCGCTGCACAGAGGCCAAATCTCATCAAATGGTGGTCCGTGGCTCAAATGCCAAATGCATCCTGGACCTTGTCTCTTTTCATATTAGATTAATAATAAACAAAACCAGCTCACCTCCCGTCCTTGTATGCTGTAATTGCATTTGTGTGAACTCCACAAGGCGGTGTATACCTCTGGGACACGGAGTGAGCGCCTTGCTAATCACCAATCAACACCAACACCAGAACAGTGTCTTCGCCCTCGTACACTGTATCCACTCAAACAGTGCACTCAAACCAAGGAGGGGTGAAAAGAAAAGTAGGAAGACACTTAGAAATGTAAAAATAAAAAAGGTTTAATCAGGTATTTGCAAAAACATTCAAGAAAAAAAAACAAAGTGTTAACAAATAGATTTTCTGATCTTTAACAAGAATATTATATTTGGTTCAAACAATTGGCTAAATAAAATTAATTTGGCGCAGAGAACAGAATTATTATTATTACCGTATTTTCCGCACTAAAAGGCGCACCGGATTATAAGGCGCACCTTCAATGAATGGCCTATTTCAGAACTGTTTTCATATATTAGGCGCACTGGACTATAAGGCGCACATAATAAAAGCTACTGCAGTCAACATAGAATAGAAGCTACTGCAGTTAAACGATCCATATATAAGGCGCACTGGATTATAAGGCGCATTGTTGTCTTTTGAAAAAAAAAATAAGGTTTTTAAGTGTGCCTTATAGTCCGGAAAATACTACCGGTACTACCGGTAGCTCTATCTGTGATACAGGCTCTGGATGAAGTAGCCTGGTCAAATGACCTCATGGGAGAGATACTGGTGTTTGGAATATATTGTTTTGAACAAGAAGGCCGCAGATAGACAATTTTAGGTATATATACACACAACATGACTGTTATACTGTTTTTTGTTCAGTGACAACTAAAACCCCTGAAATGTGTGTGATGTGCAATTATTTAAAAATGAGCTAAAATAAAAAGGGATTTAAAGTCATTAAACCTGGGCTGTTGCCCGAGTCCAATGCTTTTCTGCCTACTTCCCAAGAGCACCCAGCTAGTCTCGCAGTCTGTGCTCACTATTGCGAGAATGTTCCTGTCAGTTCCCTAATATGTGAATGGGCTGCTATTAGAGGAACTATTTTGCTCTTTCAAGTCATCAATATAATTATATTGTTTGCAAAACATAAAACAAACCATACAAAAACAATGTGTGACATGTTTGCTTTCAATACAATTACCGCCAACCAAAGATACTTATAATTTATATTTATAAAGATGCCCATACTACAAAGCCTACAAATGGTCTCCTAAGTAGTAATGGTTTCGATCAGAGCCCCCTATCTGTCGTATGTGAAACTGCAGTTTACAAAGAGACTCTTCCTGACTCCTAACAAATCTCGCGAGAGTTGGGCGGTGGGATAAAGAATAATTTATAACAAAGTGAAAATTCTTCTGTTCTGTTTAGCTAATAGAAGCCATTTTACTATGAATATGCTGTAAATATTATATGCCTTTTGATGATCGGGTCCAGTATTTAGTTCAGTGTCCATGGAGTTAAGGAATGGATCATAAGTTGTGTTCACGTTCATTCTACCATTGGAAATGAATAGACTCCAACATACTTCCCGTCTCCTAATATTGTACCCGCCCCCGCCTTCTAGAGTCAGGAAGCAACGTAACTATGACCCTCTTGGCCATTGGCCTCTTGGCCGCCAACTATTTTGGATTTCAGCCAATGCTGATCCTTTACTTTAGTAAACCGTTACAGTGATCATTGGCACGCCAATGCAATCACTCTCTCTCTCTCTGTCTGAAGAAGGAATGCTCCTGTGCTGTACCACCCTTTCCTTACAAGTCTCCTCTGTGGATGTGATCTGCTGATCTCTGAATTTCTCACAGCCTCAAGTACGCCACCTGTGGAAGACAGACAGAAAAGGGTAGGTTTGTTGAAATCAGACCTCCAAATTGAGGATATAATCTAGAGAGAGTAATGGTTATGAATGACTGAAGATCCAAAATCACACAATTCCACTGTACTGATGTGTTGTACACAAGGGGATAGAGGAATGGCTCCTGACTGATATGTCATTACTAGACATGAGGCCCGCTGTGCGGGCCTCACGCCTAGGGTCCGCGCCATTAGGGCAACAGGCGACTTGCGTTCACCCCAATTTTGAAAATGTTCATTTTTTTGGACACTTTGCAACACTGCATCTTTCGTCATAGGCAATGTAATTTTGGTCATACTAAGAGGAATTCTAATAGTTGTGAGTAACATGAAATTCTTACAAAAGATTACGATCATGAACAGGGAGGTATATAATGCAGCAGTAATGAGGATACATGGAATATGGATGGGGACAGTGGTAATACATGTATAGGCAAAGGTCTGTGCAACATAAAGCCTTACAAAGAATAAGACATAGTTGGAACTGTTTGTATAGCAGTGGACTCAAGTGAAAATTGGAAACGCCAATGTACAGGTATAAGGCAGAGGGCAGTGTGTTTGTGCCTTTACAATGTGGTGATAGTTGGACATGCACCATATGACATTACACAGTCACACACATCAAGGGTGGCATCCTATAGTATGGCCCCGTAGTTGAGGGATACCCAGGGTGCGTTCGGAAATACACCCTAAACGCACCTGGTGTATTTGGGGCATTTGGTGCACGCACTGAGCAACCCTACGCTGGAGACGGGGTTGGCCGGTGTGAAAGGTATGATTGTGTCACAGCTGTGTCTCGAGCGCTCCCGTTCAATGAAAAGCAATGCAAATGTTGTGAGCTAGGAAGCTAGGCTATGGCTAAGCACTGTACTGTGGTCCCCCAACTTTTCCATGTCTGTCAAGGACCTGCACATTTATCAAATAAATGCATGCGGACCCCCATTTGAAAATACTTTCCAGGGGACCCCCATAAGAGAGGATTTATATGGCTCTGGCAGTGATTCTCACCATTTTTGAGTGAGGTGTGTTGTTGGTTTTTACTGCTCGTTCGTAAATCAGGCTCACTCAACGCACTCGGTGAGGTCTCCGCCCACTAACCCAAATCAACTCAATGCACTCGCAGTTTGTATTTCCGAACATACCCCCAGTGTCGTAGTGGGACTTAGAAGTGGGGGGAAGCCTCTTAAGACATGTGCCACGCGCACATGCATTTGTGTGTAGGCTACCTGCGCAATGCAAACATACACACTATTAAAAAGACACAGATACACAATATGCTGCACACAGTATAACATATTGAGAAATATGGTTTACAATGCTAATTGTATCAATAAAAGTAAATGTCCAAAAAACATCTTTCCCCAAAAAATATTCTAGATGTGAGAGAAGGGGGGCGCCGTCCCCCGCATCCCCCCTCCATTACACCCCTGGGGATACCTAAAGTTGAGATAGTGATGGGAACCAAATGGGCCCTTGGGTCTGTAACTCAGTGTACAAATGGAACCAAATGGACCCGCTAGAGGTGTTGTACACAATCAGAGTTACATTAACAGTGGTTGAACAATATAAATTGAGGGTCACAGAAAGAGAATTGGCATTAAATTGGGTGTGTGTGTGTAGGCAAATTCATGTCAACTGGGGGTCCTTGCAATTAAAATGAACACTGCAAGAGCTTTAAAATGTTCTCTTATAGGGACCATTGTGGGGGTCTGTGTAGCCTAATTCATGTTAAACTGGGGGTCCTTGCGATTAAAATGAAGACTGGGAGA
Source organism: Benthosema pterotum (assembly GCA_039105355.1). NCBI lineage: Eukaryota > Metazoa > Chordata > Actinopteri > Myctophiformes > Myctophidae > Benthosema > Benthosema pterotum. Next base: position 40,868,323 of record CM076967.1, read on the forward strand.
GTTCTAAAATGCTCTCTTATAGGGTCCATTGGGGGGGTCCTTGGAATGTAAATGTTTGTATGTTGTCATGAAATGTAGCTACTATCCAACTAAACGTATATATTGTTATGATTACTACTGCTATGCAAAGATATTAATACACACAGTCACACACTGCGCGCGTGGTTAATAATATGATGCATGCAATTAAAAAGAGACATTGTTGTTGTGCAGATGGACAGTGTAAATGTTAATATACGCGGACAGCGCGTACGGGCGTGCATGTGCAACATGTTGCATGTGAAACAATGTGGAAAGAATCGTGAGGTTTTTGTGTTTTGGCAAGCAATTTACAATGGCTTGTTGGTTTCTGTGTCTGTAGCGACTGGGACGCTAACGCTGAGCGAGACGCTGTGTGGTTTTCGGTGTGGTGTTGTGATCCGTGTGTCATCATCGGCGTGGTGCTGGTTGTAGGACAGGCAGCCGTGTCCATAGCGCTGCGTTAGTCGTATAGCCTGGCTATATCCAACACTAAGAGCAGCGGCCGTAAGATGCATTCGCTTGGTTTTTGCGGCTACCAGAAAGAGCAAGTAACGTCCATCTTCTGCAGGGCGTGTTGTTGATTATAAGAGAAATGGTGAGGAGTTTCATCGCATCGAGCACATGATCAAGCAGCACTACGTAAAGTTGTATGGACTGGCTAGCAAAGCCAGAAGGGGGTTGGGTCTGCGTGCGGAGGCAGAATCATAAGCACAGTGTGCAGTGTTGCCAACTTGGCGCATTTGTCGCTATATTTAGCTTCGTTCCTAGAAAGGACCAATGGTAACCAAATGGACCCTTTCGGGTCCGTTTAGTTTCATTTTACACTCTCAAGAGTTAAATCATATTTGCTTTTTTCTTGTGAGTTGGGGCAAAATTGGTTGGCGCCAGAGATAAAACCCTTGTTTTTCACCATTTTTACTGCTATGATAGAAAGGACCATTGGTAACCAAATGGACCCTTTCGGGTCTGTTTTGTTTTCATTTTACACTCTCAAGAGTTTAATCATATTTAACCATCTGAATTACCTAATTTTCAATAATCTACAGATTTAGAAAACGTAGAAGAATTGCTATTTTGATGAACATTTTGTCAGTTATTTCTCCTAAATTAGGCTGAGAGACTAATCTCATCAAGGGGTGGTCCTCCGTGCCTAAAATGCAGAATAAACAGTCGGCCCTGGGATGAAAATGGTTCAAAATCCAATGCTCTACCGCAGTGGTTTTCAACCTTTTTCATCCCAGGGCCCACATTTATTCAGAATTTGAACCTCGGACCACCATTTGAGGACACTACGGGGCCCCACAGACCCCATACGTAAAGATTTCTTTTGCTTCTCTCCATGACCATTAATCTTCTAATTGTGGTGTAGATTTGGACTAATTCACATGATGAATATTTTAACTCCTGAGAGTGTAAAAAAGAAACCAAATGGACCCGCAAGGGTCCATTTGGTTTCAATTTTACGTTACGTTCTCAAGAGTTACATCTGGTTAAACTACTTAGCTGGGGACCACCTGGAACCCTCTCAAGGACCACCCCTGCTCTACCGCATTCTAGTGCATTTTGGATTTTGGCGGTTGGCAACACTGATTTTGACGTCACAGTGGCTTAGTCCGAGAGGAATGGAGCCAATTTCTGTAGTCCGGGAGTGTGACACTGCACCAAAATTATTTTCATATAAATGGACAGTGTACAGTAAATATGGCAGTTGCATGGATGAAATATAGCCTATGCTGTGAAGACAACAGTGCTGGAGGTGTTGTGCATGGTTAGATCCATGCAAACATTGTAGTTTTTTAGGAGAAGCCCCACAAAGGCGAACGGATAAACGGGCAGGGCCGCTCTCGCATTGTAGTAGCAAGATAATGTGGGCAACAGGATGAATCCAAGGGCGTTCTCTTTGCCGGTAATCATTCTCACCTGTGTGTTGCGTTTGCAGCTATAAACTCAAAACATACTTCATGTGCCACTGCGTCAGAGGCGTATTTACAATAGAGGCAAAGCAGCTGGCAATTCCTTTTGAAAAACACTGACAAAGACTGGAGAAATAAAACACTAAACCTGCAAACTATTAGTGGGGTAGTGGATTGGCTCCTTGTCCATTCAGAGGCGTATGTCCATTCTGTAGCACGACCCTCACCCATACGCATGCAAATGTGTGCCTTTTGTCTGATGAGGTGCCAGCCAGCTCCTTCCCCCGCACCTGGCTGGCACTCCATGAGACAAGAGGCAATACGGTACATTTGCATTCCTTAGTGGACAGACACCTGTTAGTCACCCTTGTAGGTACAGTACCACCTTTTTGAAAACCTGTTACGTGTAGTGTTTTTGATTGTGAAACCACAAAACGTAAAAGAGAGTGACGCAAATCAAGAACAGCCATGTCAATGCTTTGTTTTCCCCACTCAATTTCAGCACAACGTCACATACTTCAATCTGTCAATTGTGGAAAATATTTAGAGAGAGAGAGAGAGAGAGAGAGAGAGAGAGAGAGAGAGAAAGAGAGAGGAAGAGAGAGATTTTGTCATAATCATAGAAAGCGATGAGGCCACTGGTGGACGGGTTTCTGAACTGCCCACAGCCCTTCTGTGAGACACAGACTGAGTAGGAAAAAGTGGTAGCCAGTGAGGACCAATTGTATGAAGATACCGTTGGTTGAAAAGTAACTAACTAACTCTGAGGGAACGCGGGTTCAAACCGGCACCCTTGCGGTTACCATCCAGTAGCCTGGTCTAGCCCTCAATGATTTTGGCCTTGGGGGGGGGGGGGGGGGGGGGGGGGGGGTGGGATCCACACGGCGGAAGTGCTGCGCTCTGATTTGATCTCACTAACGTGTCGTCATCTCCGGCCCCTCCCCCCATCCACTGCTGTTCTACATCACATCATTTAGAGCGACGCCCACCCCGGAAGGTTGACACCCCCCTCAAGGCCACTTTCCAACGTGCGTTAGTCCAGGCTTTCCGTTTTCGCGCAAGGCGGACGAAAATGAAAGCCTGGGTGTCGAGGCTTACCATCCGGTGACTCTACCCCTGATCCACTGCCACCACGGTACAGGCTTCAGTTCCGGCATGCTATTGGTCCGACAGTCATTTAGTCCGACAAACTAACTTGAACCCTAACCGTAATGGCAAGCACAGAGCAACCGACCTGCACTTCTCCGTGTTGGTCCTATGGTATGTCGGATAATAAAAGTCTGCCTCCCATAAATCACACCCTTGCTAAAGAATACACACATTGATTACACTTCCATATTATATTACCATCATTACTATTATTAACAATATTTAATTTTGTAGTTCTTTTTCTTCCTTGGCTCCTTAGAGTTTGCAGCAGCAGTGGTGCGTACGATGCGACATGACATCTGGAGGAAGGGGGAGCGGAGGCTAGATCAGTCCAACCTGCTCACTTCCCAAGGACTCAGAGCACATGCTCTGAGGCAGAACTACAACATATGTGGAGAGTGGACTTTTTTCTTTTTTGCACATGGTCCACATCGTCTGCACTGTTTCCAAATCTCATCATTGACAGCTGCTGTATGTTATATTTATGAATTCATAATCTCCAGACAGACCACAGGTCCGTCTCCCTCCAGTCGGAATACAAGCAGGGGCGGATCTAGGCATGGGCATTGGGGGGGTACCAAACATGATAGCATGCAAAGATATTTTAAATTAATATTTAAAATGATTTGAAACACTACTAGTGCTAGTAGTTCGGAAGCACCACTGATGCACATTTATAAATATACAGTATTAGCAACAGTGATTAAAGCTACTGAAGCAACAAATTAAGTAATGATTTGATGCTCATTGCACTTGCACAAGAAAACAGCATTATAAGTAAGGCTGTTTGTTGTGCATGATGGACAGAATTCCGTGGAGGCATGCATGTAAAAAACAAAACAAAAGCACACTTTTTGTCAAGTGAGGGGTCAGCTGAGCATATTCAGTGGTCATACAGACAGATAAAAAGTTGTGCATAGGAGGAGCTAGTGCCCCTCAAACAATCTACTAATTTTACTGTACTGTGACGCCCCAGATGCGTGTGTGTGTGTGTGTGTGTGTGTGTGTGTGTGTGTGTGTGTGTGTGTGAGATTCTAAGCGGACTATAGAGAAATACAGTGTAACACACACCTTCACCTACATATTTGTAGCACCGGCTTGTTTTCACCTTGTATTGACCTACAAGCTCATAGCGCAACACTCGGTGGCGTGCTACGAGCTTGTACATCTGCTAACCTAAAGTATAACATAATGCTTAAAACATCAAAGCGCGCTAAGAGTAAAGAAAGGGTTAAACAAACTAAACGTGAAAGATTAGTATTTATTTATTTTTATTAGGATTGCATGGCCATATCATTTTATATCATCATATCATCATCAGCTATTTTCAAGCTTTTTTTTTCAAGCTGGGAGACTAATTTCTCTGGCAAGAGTTGGGCTTGTTTTTTTGGAGGTGGGTCTTGGCTTGTTGCGCTCACTGGTGCTTACGATACAACCTGACATCTGGAGCAAGGGAGGGAGGAAGGGAGTTGGCATTTGAGCACAATGCTGTAACAGAATCACATTGAATCCTCACCTCCTGGCTGTTGTGAGGGGGGCCTAGGCCTGCAGCCTACAGTATACAACCGGTGTGGAGAGCAATGGACGACACACGCAAATCTAGTAGTGGCTCCATCGCCAATTTGACCCAGGGAGGGGCGAAACCAATTTCAATGGTCGCAAATTGATCTCGCCGTCTCAGAAGGAGGAAGGAGATCAGTGTGGCTGTGCGGTTACTTTACACAGTGCGTGTGGGTTATGTTGCAAATCAGACATGAGATTTAACAGGGGCGGATGTAACATTCCACAATTGGGGGGCAGGTGAAAATGGTATGGGTGCGACTTCATGGCCCGTGGCGCGAATGAACTTGCACCCATGCCATTTTCGGTAACAGGTCTTGGGTATTAGGCAAGTAAAGCATCAACAATAACATGTTGATGTTGAAGTTGCAACAGACACGCAGCATGCATAAAGCTAAAGGTCTGACTCAGAGAGTTTTCTGTTTTCAATGAAGAAATGGTGTTGGTTTAGTAGTGCCACAATTGTAGTTAGTATCATTACTAGTGTTTCAAATCTTTTTAATTATAAGCACTTTCATTTTAAATATCTTTAAAATTTGGGTGTTTGAATGCCTTCAAGTTTTGGTGGGGCAGTCAGGGCATTTAGGGGGGCATTGCCCCCTCCATGCCCAGGCCTAGATCCGCCCCTGAGGTTTAACTTGAATCTCACCGTACAGGAGGATTTGCGCTCCGCTGGGCACAACTTTGTAATTTAGCTTTGCCGCTGCGCTGCAAATTGAGTAGTTCTCCGACTTAAAAGCTGAGACGTCTCCTCCGCGCTCTGTTGGCTAAATATAGCGGCGCGTCAGCGGCTATTACCGTCTCTTCAAACCAAAAGAGCCACAGAGGGCAGTAAGTTAATGAACGTCGTAACGTGAATTCACATAAAACACACACACACAAAAATAAAAATAAATCTCCTCAAATTAACTCCCACTTCAACTCTCATCTCAGCTATTCCTGGGTGCTGAAGGGTCATAACACAGCAGTGTGTGTGTGTGTGTGTGTGTGTGTGTGTGTGTGTGTGTGTGTGTGTGTGTGTGTGTGTGTGTGTGCGCTCCAGTGAGAGCTCTATATTGGGATGATGGATGAGGGCATTTTGCACACACTCAAGGCCCTCCGCCACCGCCGTCGTCTACTCTGCCTCCGTGTCTCTGCTCCTCCACGCTCCGGTACATCAACCGTAATTTATACAAATGATGAACAAGTGTCCGAGAGGTGAATCTCTTACAAAAAAGACAAAACATCAGAGAAGGGAAAAAAAAATGTGCCGCTTGCGTTGATGACACAGCAAAATGTCATCCAGCACAGTGTCGCCAACTGCCAAAATCCAAAGTGCACTAGTGGCACCTCCAAAATGCACTAGAATGTGCTAGAGCAGTGGTTTTGAACCTTTTTCATACCAGGGCCCACTGTTTATTCTGCATTTTAGCCACAGACCACCATTCGATGTTGAGTTTAGTCTCTCGGACTAATTTAGGAGAAAAATGTAGGTCAAAATAACAATTCTTTTCTAAATGTGTAGATTCTTAAAAAATATGTCATTCAGATGTTTAAATATAATGTAACTCTTGAGAGCATAAAATGAAACCAAACGGACCCGTAACGGTCAATTTGGTTTCATTTTACCAATGACCCGTTCTAGGAAGGAAGGAGGACTCTATCATAGGAGGAAAAATGGTGAAAAACAAGAGTTTTATCTCTGGTGCCTGTCAACCAATTTCGCCCACGCTCACCAGCAAAAAAGCCCTAGATTTTCCGCCAGGAGTTTTTCACAAATTTTGGCGCTATAGAGGGGTTTGGAGAAAAGCTAAATATAGCGACAAATGCTCCAAGTTGGCAACACTGATCCAGTGGAAGACAACGGCTGTATGTTTCTTCCCCGTCTATAGGAACGATAACCCCTTTTTAGTCGTGGAAGGAATGTACAAAACGTGGGGTTTTATCTCGCAAGGAATGTACCGACACAATATCAGGAGAGATGGGGGTTGGGGGGGGGGGGTACGAGGAGCCCGGAGGCTCTGTAAACCTTTCCTACAAACAGTCATTCTTTGATGCTCGCAGTGCAGGCATTTCTGTTATCACAGCACTCAAAACTTGGCAACGTGGCCGGAGGAATATTTCCCCCCGACTTGAAGAGTGAGAGAGCGAAAACGAGAGCTACTGAAGTCAGAAAGAGAGAGAGGGAGAGAGACAGACGGAAAGAGAGAGCGAGAGACATTAGGTGGGAAAAAAAGGATAAAGTGTGAGCACAGGAACGTGGAAGAGATTCTAAACTCGATCCGGCTGTGCGGAATGATAACCGATAAGCTTTGCCCTATGAGGGGGGAAAACAAGTCAAACAGAATTTCTGAGTCATTTACAGACTCGGTGGTGGAAGATTTCACGAAGGCCAACAAGATTGTCTCGGCAATGTGAGCATTATAGCCAGCCACTGACCCGCATAATAACGTGGAGGAGGGGTCTGGGGCACCAGATCGTTCCCAATCTTCAGATCATTCCTGGGCGTGCGCGTCTGTTATGTTAACACCGAAAAGGGAAAAGGGAAAAGCGAAAAGCAGGCCCCCGCTATTAAATCCAATCGCTTCTGGGTTTGCGGTTCCTAACCCGCGATGACTCAAGCATGTCATTAAATCCTGCAGTCACTGAGCGCTATTGACCCGAACCGCGTTGGTTGTGCAGCTACACAGTATGACCAAACAACATGCAGGTAGTTTGATGGCCCAGAATCCGCAGTGTTCATTCAAGTATGTTTTTCATTTATCCAACGATGTTGCAACCCATTTTTTCCACCCAGTGCCAATTTCTAATGTGATCCTGGGCTCTACACATCCTCCACCAACCTGGGGAGGAGGCAGCGGACTGGCCTCATGTTTCCTTAAATGCATGAGGAGTCCAAGCTTTTCATTTGACAGGACGTAGCGCGTGGAAGGAACACATTGTTCCAACCAGTTCCAGTCCCCTCCATCAGGCGCCCCGGCTGACCACGGGGAGGCAGTTTAGAGCCCAGGATTACTGCATGGTTTTGTGAGGGTTTGTTTTTTGTGAGGGTATCTACACGTGGGGACACAGGGAGATGCAAACATGGAAATTCCGTGCAGAAAGGCGCTTTCGCCATCCCCGCCTCGGGTATGGACACCGATGACGCAGAAGGGAACACACCGTCAGCACCCACAGCAGCAACATCCCCATAGCGGGAATTGAACCCAAGACCTTCTCGCTGTGAGGCTTCTAGCTGTGCCCACCTCATTTATACTTCCAGATTTAGAGTTAAATGAAAGAGCAAGGCATAATCACATAGTGTGTAAGGCTTTGATGGGAGTCGTGGGGAGTCGGGGACATGTCATCCTCGTCTTTCCATTAAGGTCGATGTAAACAACTCATACGACCCCCCCCCCCCTGTGCGTGACAGCAGCAACGCTTGCGATGCATTCCCGTCCCTATGCATCCGTCGCGGCCACCGACGTCTAACAAACCCAGACGTGTTTCCTGGGGGGGGGGGGGTAATTAATTTCGACGACATGCCGTGCTGTGCCGTGCAGTGCAGTGTGGCGGCTCGGAGCATGACATGTTGCCGACTGAAGGAACATATCGATCAAACTCGACTCGTCTCCCTATTTTTTTTTTAGCTGCCCTGGTCTATTCCGGGCCACGTCTATCTTATACTTTCCAGCCTGTTCTGTTCTGTGTGTGTGTGTGTGTGTGTGTGTGTGTGTGTGTGTGTGTGTGTGTGTGTGTGTGTGAGTGTGAGTGTGTGAGAGAGAGAGAGAGAGAGAGAGATTAATGAGGTGGGTGAGGGGTGAGGGTGGAGGGTATAGTCTTCTCTCTGGCGATGCGACTGACGGTTTTCCGAGTTGGGACTATGTTACACTCCATTACTCTCCACCATTAAAGACCGCGACCTGCCTGACCGCTGAGGTCATTACCCACCGGGAGCAGCGTGATTAAACGTTCTACTGAAAAGCGGCGCAAAATGTTTATTTCACATCAGACTTGTATTTTTGTTGACGCCTCCGTTCGTACAGGTGGGTGATTTTAATCAGGTCGAAATGTTAACCCCGTTTCAAGATCGTCTGCTCATTATAATCACATCTCTGTGTGCGTAAGTGCATACGCATAACACTAATTAATCGCACAAAACCAGAACACTCCTGGTGTACTAGCATGCTGCACACGGGTGCCTCCGACCTCAAGACACAACACATTCCACGCACGGCGTAATAACAGGCTGGTTTAGGCCCACGGCCTTTCATCTAGTTCAAGTGGGGACTCGAGTGAACACACACCATCACATTAAACCTCACATCTCATACACACCCATGTTATGTGTCATGGTGTAATGCACACTTTGTTTCCATGGCGAGAGACACACACACTTAACTTCATTGCTACTGTGTCTCCTTCTCTGTCTCTCTCTCTCTCTCTCTCATATCACAGATCCAGTGTTTCAGATCCTTATCAACCATACCCAGCAGTGCTATCCTGTTTAATGTCTCCTCCACGATGCCCCGGCACAGTGTCAGTGTTGTTAAAAGTGATTTGGCCAGCAGGAACCCAGAGAGTCTGGAACCCAGACTCTTTCTCCAGAACCATCTCCGGTAACTGGAGATGGCTCTATGATCACATTACGCCTGTGTCGTCCTACTACTCCCTCCGTCTGCGACAGAGCGGGCTACAATGAACGAGTAGGAAGTTGGATCGAGTGGGTCCATTTATCACACTTTTTTTTCTTCTAAAACCATTGTCCCTTCTTAGTTATCCAGACACAGACACACACACACCGGGGCCACAAAAACCTTCTCCCATTTCAGTGCCATCGTAATAGCTTTTCTCCCGCTCCTCGTAGTCATGGCAGCTGCCCAGATAATCGAAGGCAATACCGATTCCGCCAATATAAGGACTGGTTGGGTTCCAGTAGCCACGGGGGTTTGATATTAGAGGAGCGAGGAGGAGGCAGTCAGGAGTGTATCAGTCTGCAGTGAGACAGCAGAGGGCCTGTGGAATTTAATTAGTTTGCCATCCTAGAGGCTCGGTGGTGGTGGTGCTACAGAAAACTCCACTAGTAAGCATTTTAGTGTGTTAGCCCCACGGCCCAGCAACTTCACAATAACAGCGACAGCAGAATGACAACTATTATGCGACTTTAACTCGCTTTAAGGCAGAGAGTTTCCAAACTTTTTTGGAACGTCGAAGACTCCCGAATTGACACTCATTACTAATTAGCATGCAGACTATGTGAAAAGAGATGCCTGGGACGCTCAGAGGTGATTTTTATGGCTCCAACGGTAATTCTTAACCAGTTTAATTTCGAGGACCTCCCCCCAGTTTGTTATGCATTAGGCTACACATGGCATGTCTATCTCTGAGACCCCATTTTATTGTATAATCAAAGTTAACTTGAATCTGAGAGTGTACAAATGTACCATTTGTACTGCAAGCTAGTATACTGTATTTACCATTTGCCATACACAATGCCAAACCCTGACATACCGGTTTAAAAGGAAGTTATAAATTACAATTCTCAGAGAGGCTTCTATTAACGCTTGCTCCACCAGCATTTTTCTTTATTTTTGTAGGTAGTTACTGCCCGCAATTTTCATGTAAAAAAAATGTTTCCGGTCAGACATTTTAGATCGGCGCGCAGGATGTTACTTCCAGTCCGTCTCTTATTCGGGTCCCTCGGCCGGCAAGAGGAGGCTAGCGTGGCTCGCAGCCGCTAGTATCAGGATCCTATCAAACGACAGCACTACTATTCAAAGACGGCTGTAGATCTTTGGCAATGGCAGCAGCCATAACTCTTATTTGATAAGCATAGATCTACAGCAGGAACAGGAAAACGATTAATGGTTAAATCGGCGACTATTAAGGGTTATGAGCAAAATAATAATGGCGACTCCAAATGTCCAAAGTCTCTAGTGTGCTCAGATGATCTCTAAAGAGAGCCACAGCCCACACTCAACACATAAGCTAGTTCAACAGACCAAATAATTGGAGGCTCCAACCCGACAGCTGCTGTGAAAGAAAGAAAAAAAAAAGGCTTACTGCAGAGCTTTAATGTCACTTGGAAGAGAGGAGAGGAAAGTCCCAGAAGTCACTTTTCTTCCTTAAGTTTTTTTTTTTTCACAGGACATACAGTTGCAGATAATGTGGTGGTAATTACTCTGCAACATTCGCTAGCTGAAGAACAGTACTTATAATGGCGCCGTCAGCACAGTTAACACCTCTTGCTTCTCTAGTCAAACAGTTTCACAGCAGCTCTGGCAAGCCATTAGTGCAACCGCAGGGAGCAAATTACTGTGAAAAGCTGCATTTCATGTCAGTCGTTCCCGTTTCGTGATACGCTCCATATATGGCCGTCTCCATCCATATATGAAGATCACCACACTGACCTAATCAAACACTAGATAGCCATGCATGGAGAAGATCATCACTTAAATACAGTGGATATATGGAGCCAGTCAGCAACTCTACGTCTGGCCTCACGGTCACTGTGATGATCTGAACTTGTCAAAGATTCAAATGCAGCCGAGGATTCTGATTGGTCTGTGGTCTTGTTTGAGGGGAAAAAAAAACACTAGTTCACATTCGTTTGATCACCATCCAATCAGAAACAACGTGGCTACGTAACAGGTAACGTCAGGAAAATGCGAGCAGTGCTCTGGCCAGACTGATTTGCAAAGTGACATTTCAGATGTGAGGAACGCAGCGAATCAGGCTGGAAGCCAGGCTACCGTCCTTGGTCTTTGTTGTCTCCCTTAACTAGCACACCTTTTACACAATACCCAGCCCTAAAACGCAAAACAACAGGAAAAAGGGGTCCCTATATGGGTCATTCTCAGACCTGTTTCATCGACCTCAGGGAGTCTTACTGGTATGAAAGTCAATACTTTTTGTTCGTCATTGTTGTTGAAATTACAGACTGTAGAAAAGGTATGGTGAGGAGCGTGCAGACCTGAAAATATCCTATGCAATAATGCAAGTGAGCAAGACTATATGGACAGGAGGGCTCTGAGTGGTGTAATTAATTGAGGAATAAAAACACCGGAAAACATTGGAGAGTTATGGGAAAACCGTGTAAACAATAATAATGAGCTCTCCTACCGCCTGTCCACCTAGAGTCCCTGCTGTGGAGCTTAATAGCCAGGTTTTTCCCCTCAAAAACTCTTTTAAAGGTAATAAATAACTGGCTTAGTACCTCTAAGATGGCATTGCACACTTTATCGCCTGGCCGTCTCACCTGGTACTCCTTCATGCGCCGCAACGACGTCGGGAGAGAAGAGTTGCTGTCGTCCATCAGCTGTTTTAGCTCTTCGCACGCCTTTAGTGGCAGCACCAGAGGATGCCCTATGGCGCCGGCCTCCCAACTACTTAAAATTCTGAAAACACACACATGCATAGACGCGCACATTTAGTTGTCGCTCCCAAACGACAGCTAGTTTTTCTAGTGTCCAAGACAGCACAATACAATCGAAAACATTGCAATCTCTGTGTAAAAAAAAGATTTACTGTACAAGACCAAGACTTATTTGCAGCATTTGCAACTGTAACCGTAAAATAAGCCATAGTGCTCAGTTGAAGCACGGACGAGGCACATAAACTCAAGGCGGGTGTGACAAATACCATTCTAATATCTTTAAATCCCTGAGAAGACACATAAAAAAACGGGACGAATGGCTCCCTGTGACGTGCACTGGTGAAAGGGGGGTGGAGGGGGGATTGAGGAGAAACGAAAAAGAGATTTGGAGAGGGGAAAGGAAAGATCGATGGCCCCGTCTGAGCTTGAATGGCGCCGATCCAGTTTCACTGGGGGTGACATTTAGCCATCTGTGTGCCATTCCTTGGAGGGGCAACGCGTCTCGTCCCCTTCTGGAAGTGACAGATAACGGCATCTCTGTCTCTGTCTGTCTCTGTCTGTCTCTCTCTCTCTCTCAGCCTTATGTCCACGTTGTGGCAGACTGCAACGTAGTGACACGGTGGAAGCAGCACATACATCATACAGTGGTAAAACAACACCACGAGACCAAGTGAAGTCACCTAGTAGATGAATACCTAATACCCACTGGCAAACCAAGCTGCTATGACAATAGGCCTTTCAGTAAGCCCCTCCCCAAACTGTTACAGTCCAATCACAGTTAAGCATAACATGTGATAGACAAACCTCTTCACTGATAGCTTTCCTATATGATAAAACCTTTTTTTTTTTCTTTTTTTTTTTTTTTTTAATAAATGTCAACACACAACACGTATTTTTCTATTGCATAGGACTTGCCTTGTTGATGGTTACAAAAATGAACCAGTGTTGTAATGTCCATGATATTTACATCGGAATGGTCTGGCTGGAAAGTGGATGCTGGGGAGAGGGCGGGGCTTACTGAAAGGTCTATTGACAATATTATAAATAATAATATTATATATAATAATTTGTACACCCTCAGGGAAAAAAATAAAATGGGTGAAATTCCCCTTAACACAAAATGGGGCCATGAGGTGTGTTTTATTAAAATGCATTTTATTTGTTATATATCGTCTCTTCACATTGCCAACGATGTGGTAACAGTCACACCTTACTGTATAGTAACGCTGTTGCCATATCCCCATTCTAAGTATGTTGGGATAGGGGAAACAGCCAATATGGCGTCTTTTTTCACAAAATAACAACCGGATCACCTTATTAGAAATAAATCAACTGCAAATAAATAGGAAAGAAAGCCTTCTAGCATGGAGCTGTCCTTTAAGTGACACATGGCACAGTCGAGTCAGTGCAGAGTATCAGGTGTTGTCAGTGCTGTAACAGTGATAGCGTCTTTCAATCAAGGGCCATAATTGGATCATTTGACAGGTTACAACCTGGTATTAACCCGGCTCATTGATTCTCCGGTTAATTAGGAGGCAAACTTTAGCAGTGGCCTCTGCGATAAAACTGCAGGTGCAGTCGAGTGTGCTCCTGATTTGTGCCGGCACTGATCAAGAGGCATTCCACCCCCCTTCGCCTCACGTTGGAATCAAAAAGGCCACTTCATCTTTAGTTTTGACGGTGGGTTCTTCTCAGATTGGCTGGTATGAGAAGGTTACAAGGGGGGAAATGGCAGCTGGACAAAACATTCCCTGCATAAATATTTGAAATTAATTATGTCCTTTCAGTAGCACTTCCTGGAAATGAATGTGTTTGAACTGAAAGAGGCGACAAGCAAATGACATCAGTCCTGATTTGGTGATGAAATATATTATGTAACAATGTCCAGAAATGCCTCCCATGTGCTGGAACAAGCACATTTTCCTCTGCTCCAAATTGCTTTCTTAATGGAGCTGTATGTCGATCGGGGACAAACTGTTTTGTTGTCAATATATTATAGTCACTTGGATGAATGTGTCTCATCTATGGTAATATATTATAGACAACAAAACCTGGCATATAATCTGGCAAATTAATCTTAACCAGGACTGCCATGACTCGAAGAATGAAAAAAGGTACCATTTCTCTAATCATTCTCTTATCATTGGTCATCTTGTGAAGTACTATTATTGTTTTCCGGTTTTGGCCATAGTGCTGATCCACAACAATCAAGTCCTTAAACGGACACTTAAACATTTTTGCAAAAATGTATGTGTATGTGTGTAATCTGAGGTGTTAGGTATTTGAGTTGTTAGCAGTAAGACCAGTGTCTCTGTCCTCTCCCTTTCCACAAGCATTATCGGAATTGTAGACCAGGAATGAGTGTCGATGACATCAAGAGAGACCAGGCTCACTGCTAACATCCAAAATATCTAAAAGCACATATACTATACACATAACCAACCCCCCCAGAAAGTGTTCTAAATTCTCTAAATGTCATTAACATATGGTGAAGTGCCCCTGTAAAAAAATCCCAACCACTACAATATGAATTACAGGGTTGACGGTGTTGTCCAATACCTGAATGGACAAAACAGCCTTGTTTTTCAAGGGGCGCAAAACCCTCCGAAGTCTGGCTTTCAGACGTGATGTCATGTGGTAGCCGAGTGTATGGCCTTCTACGTTTTAGGCCCCTCACATCACACAAGTGTGCTTTTTAACTAACTCAACGTTGTTTTTGCAAGGGGGTTTGTTTTCAAGATGCCTATTGGAACATTCTAGTATTCTACACTACAGTTAAGACATCTACATCTACAGTATGTTTAGTGTTCTGGACGAGGGAATGGGCGCAGGGTGTTGATTCCAATTAAAATAATGAGGATGGAAGATTCCTGCCAGCGGGGTGGGGGGGGGGGCATCGTGATGAGACACCCGCCGTGCGCATCACACTATGCACACGCCTTACCTTTCAACGTATGACAGCAGGTACACCGCGGCACCGCCGCTTTCACAACAACTCCTCCGGTGCCTTGAACGGACACACAACGTTCTGACAACTCTGGAGTTTACCTTTGAATCGATGGGAATAATTTAGCAGAGCGACAGACAATTAGCGTTTGAAATGCGCCAAGAAATGTTGAGAGAAATGTGTTACTTTTCATCTCGTATAAACAAAGTACAGAGGAAGGGAAGGTGTTGTGTTCCTTTTCTCGCTGTGAGAAAGGTGGCTGCTTTGTATGTGTTTTTGTGACGAAAGGATAAAAGGAAAATACTAATAAGAGACACATTGAGGGTGGGAGTGGGACGGGTTGTAGGAAAGATAGTTGGCCTTACTCTTGTTGCGTGAGGTCTTGATCAGAGCAAGGTATGTAGAGGACTTTCTGGGCTCTGGCGGCTCTGCATGACAGAGTGCGAGGGGTGACAGTTTGGTCATCATCGCCATCGGCCGCCTGTCTCTCCGGAACGGACGCCATGATGGAGTCGCTGTTCAGCAGCCAGAGCTAAGGAGCGGGACAAACGTCATTTAAGCAGTCATTTTATACACTGTAATACAGTATACCGCGTTATGAGTTTGTAGATCGGCCATTTTTGAAAAGCTTTGAACATTTGAAACCAACGTTTTGAAAAATATGACATATCACATTTTTTGTGCGATAATCCTCCCTACTAAAGAGTGAAGTCAGTGCTGCTGACCATAATAGGAGTTCCTCTCTATCCCCACTCCCCAGTGAACTGCAGGGGTCAAAAAATGAACAAACAATACTTTCAGCCAGGTTGGGTTTTGGGTGGCAAGGCCTTCATCCAATCAGGATAGAGGGGGGTGGGGATCCTGTAAAAAACACCAAAATCTATAATGTTTGACACAAATCTTCCCTGGAAGAAATTATGAATTTACCGTAGGTGATCCTTCACATGACCATATTGGCGAACCATTGATATACGAACATGTTTTTTTGTGTGTGAAAACTTTGTAGAATCGAGTTCTCAGGTCTTAACACAGACAGGTGCGAGCGGTCAGGGTCACATTCAGGCACGCACATGAATACTGTACATTCAAACCTTCACCCAGAGACACGTCATAACACAACATTAATCTTATGCTGTGTTTACTCAGTGGGAGGTGCACAAGATACAAAGAGAGGAAGAAAATCTGTAGCAGTCGTTGATAAACAACAACAACAACAACAGGGTACCACTGTGCCTCGAGCTATTTTAGCCCTAGAAGGCCCCTAGCAACATTAACCCTTTAATTAAAAAAAATGTTATCAGTATTTATTTATTTATTTATTTGTTTGTTATTTTTTCACATACATATCATGGTTGACTTGAGGTTGATTGTTTAGAATTTCATTGAAATTGGTCATGATATTTGCATAACAATAGCCCCCACAGAGGCTGCAATTAGCCTCTTCAATTAATCTCTGGACTTAGTGCAATGGTTGATGATTTTTAACCTTTGACCTTTAGTCTTTAACCCTTGATAAAAGTATGTAAAATGACAATGCAATAAATATATTTTTGTTATTATTAGAATGTCTAGAACATGTACATTCATTATATTAAAAGATATCCCCAAGAATTGTTTTAATTTATTATCATTAATGAATGAATGAATTAGCATAAATACAATATTTTTCCAATTTTTATTTTTTTCCTTGCTTTTTTTTAATAGATCATGGTAGTACACCCTAGTAGTAAGACCGAAAAACGTTTTTTTTTTTCAAGTAGAAATAAGTCCGGGCCTTGGAGGGTTAGGTCGATCTGGTTGCAATAGCCTTAGGACAATATTACACTACACTTATTCATTACTACAGTAATAGAAGATTCTATGACCGTTCCATTGAAATCACATTTTGCCCTGTTTGGAGGTCTATTTAGATCTCTATTCACATGTTAACTGGCTGTCCTTCTTGAGGAGGTCACCAGCTAAAGTTTGTAAACAAAATGATCTGTTCTGGACAGCGCTTGTATTAAAAAAAAAAGAGCATTCTTTCTGTGTGGAGTTTGGATGTTCTCCCCGTGTCCCCTAGGGTAGATACCCTCACAAAAACATGCTGTAATCCTGGACTCTAAACTGCCTCCCCCTGGCCAGCCGGGCGCCTGATGGAGGGGACAGGAACTGGTTGGAATAACGTGTTCCTTCCACGCGCTACGTCCAACCAGGGAAATTCCCCCTGTCAGGTGAAAAGAAGGCAGCTTGGACTCCTCATGCATTGAAGGAAGCATGAGGCCAGTCCGCTGCCTCCCCAGGTTGGTGGAGGGTGTATAGAGCCCAGGATCACATTAGGAATTGGCACTGGGGGAAAAATGGGTTACAAAATCGTGGGATAAAAAAATTAAGGAAAAAAAAGCATTCCACTGTGTATTTTGAATTGCTTTACTCTTAGTGGAAGTTCTGTAAATAATATATAAACACGGTCAATCTCACGAACAGAGCTGGTCAATACCTCTCATCTGACAAAAGATGTATTGACATCAAAACCTTGACGTTTTTTTTACAGGCTTTAACGGTTGGAGACTCCACCGGTGTCTTCCTTCCAATAGTTTTGACGAACAATCTCCGACAGGGTGAGAGAAATATAAAAAGGGAAATAAGACGGGAGAACAGGGTTTAAAAGAACATGGCTGACAAAAATCCTTTTTTTCTGTGTGAGTGGGACAGTGAGTGGAAACGGATAAACATTTCTGCAGCGGCTACAAACGTCAAGAGTTGGGTTGTGTGATTTTGAAAATGAAAGGTAGCCTGTAGCTTTGTATCGCCCTCAGTGAATCTGAACACAGCATCGACGTTACATGAAGCTACTTCTACCCATGTCGGGATTGTTCTTATCAGGGGCGGATCTAGGCATGGGCAATGTCCCACTAAATGCCCAGTCTGCCCCACCAAACATGATGGCATGCAAAACAACCCAAGATATTTCAAATTAAAGTGCTTGTATTTTAAATGATTTGAAACACTACTACTGCTACTAACTAACCATCATTGAGCCAACAGCCACCACTAAACCAACAGCATTTCATCATTGAAAACAGAAAACCCTCCGAGTCAGACCTTTAGCTTTATGCATGCTGCGTGCCTGCTGCAACTTCAACAACAACTGATGTTATTATTGATTATTGATGCTTATACTTGCCTAATAAAAGTCCTGTAACCGAAAATGGTATGGGTGCGGCTTCATACCATTTTCTCCTGCCCCCCCCCCCCCCCCCCCCCCCTCCCCCAATTGGGAAATGTTACATACCCCCCTGGTTCTTACCAGTAAAAAGACCTTTTCATCAGGTGTCTGGATAGTGAAGCGGAAGGAGCTTAAAGTAGTGGACAACGTCAGCAGCCTGGCCGCTACCGTCTGTTCCAGGAAGCCAGATCTAGGGAAAAAGTGCCTGCATTTAAGCTGCATATTCCTCTGTTTTCATAGCCAGAAGAAGATGGCATGCCAAACCTGGACGACTCATCTTCTTCCAGTGATGAACAAATCTCAGGGAAAGAATTAGACAGTAAAACATAGTCCAGTTTTTTTTTTCTTCATTCATCACAATCAGCCCAGGATAATGTGACGCGAATAAATATTTCATATTCAAATACCGGTATTATGTTGTAGATCAGGGGTATTCAACCTTTTTTTTTTTTAATACCAGGGCCCACTATTTATTCCGCATTTGAGCCCCGGACCACCATTTGATGAAATTTTCACCCCAACAGACCTAAAAATTAAAGATTTCTTTTTTGTTTTGTCAACAATTCCAGGCTGGATTTCAGAAACAATAGTCATCATTCAAACATACAGATCCAAATGACCATTAATTTTTCTCTAGTTCTGTAGACTTGGGATTTTAAGAGTTATATCTGGTTAACCAACTTCCCATCATTTAGCCTGGGGACCACCTAGAAACCTCTCAAGGACCACTGGCTGAAAACCACTGTTGTAGATGAAACTCACCTGAGTAGGGACATGTCGGTTATGTGGTCTCCAACACCCGACTCCACCACCACCTCTGTGACGTACAGCTTCAGGGTTTCTGACATTTAAAAATGGAGAGGTCGTCAAATAATGTCAATGTCAATTCTGTTCATTCATGCTACCGTATTATAAGGCACACCTTCAATGAATGGCCTATTTTAGAACTGTTTTCATATATAAGGCGCACCAGATTATAAGGCGCATAGAATAGAAGCTACTGCAGTCAACATAGAATAAAAGCTACTGCAGCCAACATAGAATAAAAGCTACTGCAGTCAACATAGAATAAAAGCTACTGCAGTCAACATAGAATAGGAGCTACTGCAGTCAACATAGAATAGAAGCTACTGCAGTCAACAACATAGAATAGAAGCTACTGCAGTCAACATAGAATAAAAGCTACTGCAGTCAACATAGAATAGAAGCTACTGCAGTCAACATAGAATAGAAGCTACTGCAGTCAACATAGAATAAAAGCTACTGCAGTCAACATAGAATAAAAGCTACTGCAGTCAACATAGAATAGAAGCTACTGCAGACAACATAGAATAGAAGCTACTGCAGTCAACAACATAGAATAGAAGCTACTGCAGTCAACAACATAGAATAGAAGCTACTGCAGTCAACATAGGATAGAAGCTACTGCAGTCAACATAGGATAGAAGCTTCTGCAGTCAACATGGGATAGAAGCTACTGCAGTCAAACAATCAATATATAGGGATTGTATAAGGATTATATAAGGATTGATTATAAAGCGCACTGTTTTTTGAGAAAAATAAAAGCTTTTAAGTCCGCCTTATAATCCGGAAAATACGGTATACGTTATGCGAGATTGGGTTGGATAAATACTACGGTGTAACATTACATTTTAAACAGCGATTCGATACGTCATCATGATACATTGATGACGATATGTGAACAATAGTGTATTGGTTATATGTGGCGATAGGTTTACGATGCGATTCAATGATCTAAAAACGATAAAGTAGCTATTTATCAAATACATCAAATACACCCCGTGTGAAACATGTGGATCCTGCAGGGTTTTTTTTTTAAGGGAAAATGTATTATAATGGATATAAATCAGGGGTTTTCAACAGGTGGTCAGGGGACCACCAGTGGTCCCTGGGAGGATTCCAGGTGGCCCCCAGCTAAATGATGTGGACAGTTAGTAACCAAATTGACTCCTATAGATCTGTAACTCTTGAGTTAAATTATATTTAAACATCTGAATTACTTATTTTTCAAGAATCTACACAAGAAAATATGGAATAATTGTTATTTTGACCAATGTTTGCCCGTTATCTCTATCCTAAATTGTGGACAAAAGCTTGAAAATCCTTGCTTTTGGGTCAGAGAGATTAAACTCAACATTAAAAGGTCGTCCGGGCTCTCGTATGAAAAGGGTTGAAAACCACTGATAAGTAAATAACTAAACACGGTGATCTGGCATATAGATTTGAACACAAGATGTGTTTTTCTTCTTAAAATTACTAAATACAATGCAATGCAATAAGTACTTAGTATTGGTAGTGATTCGGAATGGATTCAATACCGATTCTTGACATTGTAAATTGATATGATACCAAGTCAAATGATATAATGCGATATTTTCTGTTTCCGATATACTCGTTATGTAAACAGAAAATATACGCGTTATCTATGTTCGTTTTAATTAAAAAATATATTTTGATAGTTACTATATTGTTGTTACTCCGTTAATAAACACAGTATCCATTAACCCCCCCCCCCCCCCCCCGTCTTCCCTTTTTGTGCATGTGTGTGAGTGCGTGCGCGCAGATCTAACCTGATGCAATAGCTTCTCCAAGCACTGAGGAGCAGCTCTTACAGGAAACGAGCATCAGTCTGTGGCACGGCTTCTGAATACAACAAACAAACAGAACACATGGGAAACACACATAAATCCCCATCCGATAGCGAGGAGGAGGCAGCGGCGAAGATAAAGAGAATACCGTAAGAGATAAAGACACAGAAAATAGACAGATGGCCAAGGAGTCCATTTCATATCGGTGATACCGACTGACAACATTATGCACAAAGAGTGAGTGACAGAAGGCCATCCAATCCACACAGACCACATGGAGGTATGTTGGCGTGTGCCAGTAAAAAGTGGATATGCCAGCACTTTATTCCATTAATTTGACATTTTAGATGTGCTACCTTTTGAGGATTTCCCCCCCCCAATTCCTACTTTTGATGTAAAACACATGGAGGGTGTAGCTGCAGTCATCCAGATACATGGATAAAGTATTTGTTCAGGTATGTTATCAGCCCTGCGTGTTCATTACTGCATGTGTCTGGGCTCCATGTTAATATGCTGCAACAACTCGTAAAGAAGTGACCTCCAAAATGAACTGCAGTCATCCAACTACTCAGAATTCGACTTTGGAAAATGTGGGTATTGATTTCAGAACTCAAGATTTCCCTGCCCTGTTACACAAAATAATGGCAGAAAAACATTGCTTTTAAACGTTTTATAGGCAACTTTAGTGTGTACAAACTCTGTGTTTGTAAATCTAACTCCTTCTCGACTCCACTCTATTGGCTCATTATGAAACTGCTGGATACTGCTGTGCTGTGATTGGCTAAAATGCCACCTCAGCCCCCACAACCCCCTCCCCCTACACACTAGCACCGCCTTGTCCTTAGCCTGACGAACGTTTCGACAAAATGATTTGTTGACAACAACAAAGGTTCTAGACCATACCTGGGCATTATGCGGCCCGGGGGCCACATGCGGCCCTTTGGCTGACTCTGACTGGCTCGGGGACCACCAGTGGTCCTTGAGAGGGTTCCAAGTTAAGTATGAAAAGTTGGTTAACCAGATGTAACTCTTTGAGAGCGTATAAATGAAACCAAATGGTTTGGTTTCATTTTTACACTCTCAAGAGTTAAAATATTCATCATCTGAATTAGCCCAAAATCTACACATTCAATCAGAGAATGTAAGAGAATGGTCATTTTTGTTATCCTGTTTTGTTTCCCAAATCCAGCCTCAAATGGTAGTCCGTGGCTCAAACACTGAAATAGTGAGCCCTCGTGTCAAAATGGTTGGTCTTACTCTTACGTTTATCTTGAAATTAATTTAATATTATGCAGACTTTAGTTCAGCCTTTAGTCTTGGCCCTTCACAATATTTTATGTATCTCATTTGGCCCCTTGGGAAAAATAATTGCCCACCTCTGTTCTAGACTGTCTGCAGGGCAAAGAAAGTGTTTGTCTACAGGTAAACAGCTTCAGCATCAATAATGCAAAAAGAAAAGAAAAGACAGAAAAAAACAAAAACAAACACACACCGGTACCGGTATATACAGGTTAGAGTTCTCAACGGGCTTGAAAATTGAGGTTCGGGCAGAGTTTGAGAACTCTAATACAGGTATACATTTTCATTTTGGGCTAAAAAGTTGCCTAACACCTTTAAACATACAACTCGATCAGTTATATAAAAGCAATGTCTGGGCATCCTGAATGTTCTACAGTTCTACAAAAAAACAAAAAATACTGTGCTGATTTGTCGTGATTACCGTGACAAGCTCTGACATTTGTTCCATTCGTTCCCAGACACCTCATTTATACCTACTTATGCCCAAGCTCCAAAATGAGTCAATCTTTACAAAGTGACGCATTGGGAGCTTATACCGATCTACAATATTTTTGAGTGAGTCATACAGTAAGTGTCTCTCACCTTTGGATCCTGGCTGCCTTCTGCGCCGACGGGGCCTTGTTCCTGGGAGAGGGTCTCTGCACAGCCGCCGTCTCTGGCCAGAAGGATGAAGGTGTCGCCCAGTAAACAGTCCTCCGCGCGGGGCAGCAGCTTCTTGTTGTTGGCGAACGGGTCTGGGTGGCAGCACCAGTCGTCCACGATGGCGTTCCAGTTGCCGTTGGGAAGAGGGAGCACTCGCTTAAACACTCTTAGCAAGTGAAAGGGAATTCAATAAAATAAGTTATTCACAAGGCCAATATTTGATTCTGTCTATTTGATTCTGCTAGCACAGCGGTGTTCATTAGGGCTGTAACAGGCACACTGTCATATCACCAATTGAATCTAAGCCCCTTCTGCCTCAAAGAAACCAGAAGGCTTCAAGGCTCTGACTTCACCAAATTAATGAGAATTGGAGACCGTCGCATTTTTTTGAACTTTTTGTCCACGGAAGAGCTGCAATAGCATGGTTTATCCAGAATATTACTTTTTGCATATTAGTTTTTGTATCCTATTGACAGGTTTTCCCATTTCGTAGAAACAACCCTAAAACTACACCAACATAAAGTTGAATCTAATAATACTATCACGAATGTACCGACTTTTAAACTTCAATGACCTTTAACTACACTTTTTCCTCCACGCTCAAATATTTTCTTATCAGCTCTCATTTTTACACACAATCCTATCACATTGAAAAGGAAATTGCTACCGTGAGAACAAAACCAACCTAAAGATGGCGGTTATAGTTATCTGACTTGCCAATAACACAGAGTATAAATCACTATCTTTGATCAACAACACAGCCTCAGTTGAACCTTGGGTTATTTTCATCCACAGCTCTGAGGCATCAGTCAAAAGATGTTGTGCTTCTCTTTCTGTAGGGGGAAGTCATAAATAAACCCTGTTTCCCCATCTACGGCCCTCACCTGTCTTCAAGCAGCCTGGTCTTGCAGCCCTGGCAATAGAAACAATAACTCTCCTTCACCCGCAGTCTCTCGATCACATCGACCGAAGCCTCTGAGGGGAAGAAAAAAAAAACACAAACAAATAAACCAGACAAACTCGGTGAGAAAGAGTGTTAAAGCTTATACCAGAGCATCAAGTTGATGAAACACAGGATGGGGAATTGGGAAGAAAACTACACAATCAATCCCTGTTTGATTGGGTTTGTCAATGAAAACTTCTCCCAGATGTGCTAGACGGTAGCTTCTTCCTCTCAGGGAAAAAACAGTTGGTGGGAGTGATTGTAAACGACCAACTTAAGAACATAACACAAGCCTGGAAGCACACTAGCACACACGGTAACGGGCACAGTTGTGATTCTGACCTTTCCACTTAGAAAGAACATTGATCAAACCGTTGTTTGCTGTATCACGGGGGTTTCCAACCTTTTTGATGCCAGGGCCCACTATTTATTCAGCATTTGAGCCACAGACCACCATTTGAAGACATTTTTAATCCCACAGACCCCACAACTAAAGATTTATTTTACTTTTGTCCACAGATATGGATTTGGGAAACAAAATAGGCAAACATACAGATGAAAAAAAATGACCATTAATCTTCTAGTTGTGTAGACTTGGGCTAATTCGGATGATGAATATTTTAACTCTTGAGAGCGTAAACATGAAACCAAATGTTTGGTTTCATGTTTTTTTCACACTCTGTTACATCTGGTTAAGCAACTTTTCATCGAGTTAACCCGGGAACCATCTGGGGACCACCTGGAACCATCTCAAGGACCACTGGTGGTCCCCGGGCCGCTGGTTGAAAACCACTGCTGTATCATATCATCCTCGGTGGAATGTACTTCACAGTGAGCACAAGTAAAAGCCTAGCTCCACCCAATTCACCTTTTGGCCTATAACCATACTGTACGTCGTACAATTTCATTTTTCCCCCAGTGGATTCCTTGGATCATGTTGCAAAACCCCATAGAGTCCCCCCCCCTCCGTTACCAGTGGTGCCAGACAAGAACACATTATCTCTGGAGTCATGTTAATCAAATCAAGATGTATCCGACAGTCAGATTTTGTCAGATTGCGTTTCAATTGGCCACGAGTGCCCCCCAAAAATGCTTGTGGTTTCCGAGGTATAGGCAATCCAGCTTGGTGCAGAAGTTTCTAGACGTGGCCACGCAAACATTTTGGATTTCACTGATACACTAAACTACAGTAAAAAAATATAATAAAATTCATAGAAACCACACTAAAGCAAAGCCTTTTAACAACAGTCAAGTATCAAATCATAAGAATAAAGATTTAAATAATAAAATAAAAAATAAAAGTTAGTAGAAAATTATAGCAACTTTAAACTTTAATCAATGTTTGACCGCAGCAGCTGTCGCGACCGTTTTATAACCGTCATGACCATTTTGCACAACAATATCGACCGTTTTGCATAACAGTCGACCATTTTGCGTAACAGCCGTGACTGTTTTGGATAACAGACCATTTTGCATAACAGAACAATAATTCATTATTGTTTTGCACCAAAGTACTGCTAATGCTAAGTACCGTTAATAATGATAATAATGCTCAGTAATGCTAATGCTAAGTATTGCTAATAATGCTAATAATGCTAAGTAAGGCTAAGTAAGGATAATAATGTCAATTGATGCTATAATGCCGAGTAAGTAATGCTAGTAATGCTGTGTTGCTAATGTTAAGTGTTGCTAATGCTAAGTAAGGCTAATAATGCTAAGTATTGTCAATAATGCTAAGTAATGCTAATAATGCTAAGTACTGCTAATGAGGTGTTCTAAGCTTATTGAGAGCAAAATGTTTTGCCCAACTTAGCGTCACAGAGCTCCTTCTCCCCGAGGATGCCAGTGTTGGTATTGAAGAACAGATTGAGTGAGTGAGTCAGATCAGATGTGTGGGATGAGGAGGACACTCCAGAGGGCACTTCCGATGACCATAAAAATGTCAATAAACCAGAAGGGTATGTCAATCCCAAAAGTAATTACAAAATGGCCAGAAGCCTTTGTACTGTCTTCACAGCACCAGAAAAACGACTGTAAATAAGAATGGAAAAGCATAGCTTTGTGTGAATGTGATTGTCCCTGATTGTCCCTTTGGAACCTTGCGGGTCCAAATGGACCCGCAAGGGTCCATTTGGTTTCATTTTACACTCCCAAGAGTTAAAATATTCATCATCTGAATTAGGTCAAAGTCTACACAATCAGAGAATGTAAAAGAATGGTCATTTTTGATTATATTATCCTGTTTTGCCATTAAACGGTGTTCCTCTGTGGTTCAGATACTGAATAAAATGAGGAACTACAAACATCGTAGTTTATGTCCTGAGGCCTAAAATATCTTATATTGTAGGGTTAGGGTTAGGAGAAAGAAAGTATTTGTCCACTGACTCCCCATCTCAAAATATTTTGTCCCGGGCCCTGCCAGAAGCGAATTAAAAAGTTTTAAGTTAAAAACGATCGCTATTCAAAGAATTGCACAAGATTGGTATATACACCACGCACAAAAATGTATGTGAAAATACTGTCTGTATGAATTAGGTGCATAGCAAACTGTTTCAATACATATTATTTGCATTGCAAAATGTTACGATACATAGTCAATCAATGTTGCTTTGATTCTTAAAATTAAAATAATTAAAGGTAGGGTAAGTGATTTGAAATTCATCGTGTAGTACCAGCCTGGTGCACTAGGGGCGCCCAAGAGTAGCTACACTATGTGAACCTGCTGCTCGATCCTGATCGAAGGAGAATTCACCCTCCACCTGGGGAACTTTTATTAGCTCCTCTGCTAACGTGGGGGAGGGGGAAACTCCATATATGGTGCACACCTTATAATAGAGCATTTTAACAGATTTTTTTTCTTTTTTGGGTGATATCTGACAAAAGTGAAATCACTTCCCTTACCTTTAAAAGGTATACAGTACAGTAGTAAGTGATTTCACTTTTTGGGAGAAAAGCCTTTCGTCCAATCACGATGAGAGGGGCCTTCCTCCAATCAGGATGAAGTGGGGGTGGGACTTTGTGTCTGCGCTGTTGTTCTGCTGCATGTCCCCAAACTGTAGAGTGTGTGCATGTGCACATCTCGTCACAGGAAGGGGCCGGAGGTTTTTTTTCCCCAAAATCACTGAATGTTCCTTTAAGAAGATATTACCCTCATCCGTGTGCTGGTGGATGTTGATGCGCAGTCTAAAGTGTAGCTCTTCCATGGAAGCCTCCCCTCCTGCTGTCTGGATGCTGGAGCCCGGCTCATAGCTGACGCCTGCTGGAAGATCAAAGCGTACGGAGGCTCTGGGGGACACCACCAGGAGGGACGAATCCTCCGCTGTCAGCCGCACCTCGGGAGGGTCACCGGCCACATCTTTACTGGAAGACACACACACACAGACACACAGACACACAGACACACAGACACACACACACACTCAACAAACCATGTGCAGCACAGATTCTGAACCAGGGCCAGATCTAGGCGTGGGCATGGGGGGACAATGCCCCCCCACCCTAAATGCCCTGACTGCCTCACAAAACATGATGGCATGCAAAACAACCCACATTTCAAAGATATTCCAAATTAAAGTGCTAATAATTAAAATGATTTGAAACACTACTAACTGCTACTAACTACAACTGTGGCACCACAAAACCAACACTGTTTCATCATTCACAACAGAAAACTCTCAGAGTCAGACAACTGATGTTATTTTTGATGCTGCTTAGTGCTTAGTGCTTACTTGCCTAATAAAAGTCCTGTAACTGAAAATGGTATGGGTGCGGCTTCATATCACCCGATCACCCGCGTGGTGCAAATAAAACTACACAGGTGATGAAGCTGCTACCATCCCCCCCCCCCCCCCCCCCCCCCCCATGGGAGATGTTATATCCGGGCCTGTTCGAAACAAACAAGAGAGGGACTACATTAATTTCGCTCCTATGCCACCCAAATGTGGAACGCCCTACCAGCAGCCGTGAAGACATGCAAATCCCTTGACTCCTTCAAAACTGCTCTCAAAGGGTACCTACGGACAGCTGCAATTTAAAACTGGCCTCTGTAAAAATCTGATCCCACCCCCCTTTCCCCTATGATTGCATTTTTCCCCCTTTTACCTCCACTATGACATCCTGCTTTTGGCTACACAGAAGTGAATATGTGCATGTCTCTCTAGATGTTTTTGATGGAATTAACATGGTGGGCCACCATTGTAAAACAAGTTGAAATGCTCATGGTGTTGTCCACTCATATACTGTATATATTGAATTGAGTTGTGCTTGAAATGTAATGGAATTCTACAAACTGATACATTTTTCAATCAATCAATGGGTCATGTGTTTCCGTCCATCCATCCATACAGATAAGCGCTCGCACGCGCGCGCGCACACACGCACACGCACACGCACACACACACACACACACACACACACACACACACACACACACACACACACACACACACACACACACACACACACACACACACACACAGAAAAATGAAGAAGAACACCAGCACCACCTACTGGTGCTCCAGCTTCGGTACCACCACAGTGATTGGTGCATCTTTAGCTCATGCTTTAGCTACTGTAGTGTAGTGACACTGTCTGTGTCTCCAACTCTGCAGAATTCTAAACAACGCAGTACATGATGAGTTGAACAGAACATGATGAAGCCCAGACCAGATCTAGTTCAGTGGGTCCATCGGCCTATTTAATTTGATTTTGTTTTACTGTCAGAGAGTTCCTTCCCTTATGCCTGATCAGAACTTGCTGTTAGCTTGTAGGCTACGTCTGCCAATAAAACGTTACTAGTTTTCATAAAAACAAATGATAAACTTACCCGACAATTAGAAGACCACTTTGGAGTCGTTTCCTGAGCTCTAGGAAAAAGCCGAGTGGTTTTGTTTTGGCTGACATGATGCTGGAGTGGGACAAGCAGACACGTGCAGTCTGCAACAATAGTGCTACTTGTGTTACTAACACGAGACCGTACGATCGGATCAGTCTCGGCTAAATGGAATAATAATACCGTAAAACACCACTCAAAATGGAATTAATGTTTGAACGAATGCACTACACTGCTCGTCGTGAGGTCGGAACCCGTTAATTCCGCAGCAAAGTACAACAGGAGGCTGGCGGACGATTCACCGAGGGGGACCTGCAACCACCGTTCCGTTCGTCCTTTCAATAACTGAACATAGCAGGGATTTTCAATTTTTGTCCCTTTTGTCGGACAAATGTCCAAAAATGACGTACTTTTTGACCTCGGAACTCACTATTTGCCATATGTGCAAATAGATCTTTTTTTTAATCTTATCTGACTACCAATGTATTTTATAAAACATACATCATCGGTTTTACTCTGAAGTCCACCGGAAGTCTTATATTTGCCAGCTCTGCAAGCGGTGGCACTGCAGCATAGAGTTGTCCGGGGCGTATGCTGAATTGGGTCCAGGACTTCTTAAAGAACCGGGAAATACAAGTTAGAGTGGGAGACGCAGTCTCGGGCGGGACAATAATTGACAATGGAACTCCACAGGGGAGTGTAATCAGCCCTGTATTGTTTAATGTCATGATTAATGATATTTTCCAGGATGTAGGGTCAGGATTTGGGCTGTCTCTATTTGCCGACGATGGAGCTGTCTGGAAAAGAGGGAGGGACATTGAATATACCGTGAAGAAAGTGCAGCAAGCTATAAATAAAATAACTGACTGGGGAAGCAGGTGGGGGTTTAAAATTTCAGTTGAAAAAACAAAATATGTTGTGTTTGGTAACAAAAGAAGCAAGGGCGGTGGCCTGTGTATGTATGGGCAGGAGTTGGAGAGAGTTAAAGATTTTAAACTTTTAGGAGTTCACTTCGACGAGAGGCTAACCTGGAAAAAACACATAGACAGCATTGTGGGGAAATGTGAAAAGGTGATCAATGTGATGAGGTGTCTATCTGGAAGTTCGTGGGGTGCAGATCAATGTACGCAACTAATGATATACAGAGCAATGGTTAGATCTAAAATAGACTATGGATGTTTGTGTTATGGCACAGCAGCCAAGACACATATGAAGTGCCTAGAAGTAATTCAGGCAAAAGCACTGAGAGTGTGCTGTGGAGCCCTCCGCACTTCCCCGGTTCCGGCATTGCAAATTGAAATGGGAGAGACTCCACTAGAGATGCGAAGGACTAAGTTGGCTATGCAGTATTTGAGCAAACTCAAGGGATATCAAGGGGAAAACCCAGCCAAATTAGTCCTGCAAGCCGCATGGGAGTGGGGAAGGGCCAAAAATAAGAAAGAGTGTTTCATCTTCAAAATTAATAAGGAGATGGAGAAGCTGGAGTTGGGGGAGATGGGGGTGGCTCCTATAGTGCACTGGCCGGTTGTACCGTTTTGGCTACTGCCACCACCAGATATAGATTTATGCCTACTTGAGGTGGAAAAATCACAGGGCAGTACCTTCTGTAGTGACCAGACGGCAAGAAGGTTGGATAGCGCCTGGGAAGACCACCTTCAAATGTATACAGATGGAGCTAAAGATCCTGAGTCAGGGAAGGCGGGCTTTGCTTTCGTTATTCCGAAGTTGGGGCTGTCAGTGAATAAAAGTCTGTCAAAAGGGGTGTCAGTTTTCACAACAGAGCTGATGGCCATAATTTGGGCTCTGAGGTGGGTGGAGGAGGTGAAGCCAGGCCAGGTGGTTGTGTGCTCAGACTCAGCATCTGTGCTTATGAACATGGGGGAAGGGAGTCTGGGAGCACGGTCTGACCTGATGGTGGAGCTGATGGTCCTCCTTTACAGAATTGAGAAGGCAGGAGGGAGAGTGGGCTTCCTATGGGTACCAGCTCATGTGGGGGTACTTGGGAACGAGTTGGCGGACAGGGCAGCAAAAAAAGCTCTGCACAGAAGTGTAGAAATAAGTACGCAAATAGGAGCATTTGAGTGCAGATCCATAATTAAAAGGGAAATTACGGCAGCCTGGCAGGAGCAGTGGGAAAAGGGAAAGAAGGGAAGGCACTATTTTAAAATTCAGAATAATGTCAAGAGAGGCGAATTCTATTTGGGGGCAGACAGAAGGCAATCTGTGACGCTGACCAGACTCAGACTGGGACATTGTGGACTGGCCTGGGACCTGGCTAAGATGGGGAAGCACCCAGATGGTCTTTGTGGTACATGCAGAAAAGAGCAGACTGTGGAGCATGTCCTAATGGAGTGCAGGCTGTATGAGGAGGAGAGAAGGACAATGTTTGCGCAAGTGGCAAGTGAGACTGGGAACATATCTCTTAAGAGCCTCCTTAGTCCAAAAAGAGACCAGGCAAAGACCTTAAACGCAGTGCTGGAGTTCATTACAGCTACAGAACTACCAATTTAAAAGGACGCAATTAGAAAGAGTGAACTCCCAACCAGCGGGAGGCAGCAATGTGCCGGAAGGCATCCAGACTGCCGGAAACCCACAAGAAGAAGAAGAAGGTGGCACTGCAGCATAGAGTTATAAGTGGCACTGTAGCAAATATAAGACTACCGGTGCAAAATATGAGTAGCCTACCACTTTTTAGAAAAAATGAACTATTTGAGCTTTTAGACAATAAAAGGAAAATAAATGGGGAAATAAAAGAGGGGCGGGACTGTTCAGCTCAATGTCTCTGATTCTATATGATTTTGATTATAGTGGATTTATTTTTATGTTTGGCTACCCTTTCCAGGACAGGCTTCATGTGCTATAACATCCAAACGTTAATACCATGGTGCTTTCACTACCTTCTACAGAGCAACAGTGTCTTCTATGATGCGTACAAGGAGTGTGCGGCTGAGTTTTCCATGGTCCACACATCCTCAACGATCAGACCAGGAGTAATGATGTTAGAGCCATTTAATTCAATGTAAGGAAAAAACAGTGATGCTTTAACATAGCTTTTACCTGTTAAAAAGGCCATTGCAGAGAGGGAGTGGTGATTAGGAGGAGAAGTGGGGTGAATGGATAGTTAGGAAAATGGATGTATATCTGTTCTCGAGGTAATCGACTTACCTCCCCAAAATCACAAATATCAGAAGTATGCATTAATAGTGTAGGTTTTGTTTTTCTTCCTTTGACGGTAATGACTGTATGTACCCGGGGGTCTGTTAATTGCTTCGCTTTATAAAAAGAACTACGGTAATAATAATACCTGTGCCAGTCTAGGCTGCTAATCCAGCATGCCACTGTATCACACAGGTTTGAGTCCCAGTCCTGACAGTAGTTACTGCACTTTGCTTTGTGGGGCAGCATAGGAATGTCTTCAGGCTTTGATGGTCTGGTGCAGAGGAGACCAACACTCTCACTTGGTCTCCTCTGGTGCAGAGGAGACCAACACTCTCACTTGGTCTCCTCTGGTGCAGAGGAGACCAACACTCCCACTTCACATCATCCATCATCATTGATCAATGCATGATCCATCCAGGCATGAAACGGCCCATTTCATGCCTGGAATGGGCCGTGTGAATCGGTGTTTCACCCACTGAGCACAAGATCTAAAAAAAAAAATCTAGGTCTAATCTTAGATAAGACATTGAATCAATGTCTACAAAACGTTTACAAAACTCTGTGGTTTTAGAGATGATTCACATAATTTAACTTTTATTAAAAAGTAATTCAGCACATTGTGAAGATTTGAAATACATTTGTATGGCACTGTTCTGATCAACAAGTTTGTAAAACATTCTCACAGACGACCCTTATGACCTGTTCTTCAAGGGGCATGATTCCTGGTCCACACAGTGTCTCAGTGTTCACTCTTTATAAAATGGTCAGTCTGTTTCAGTCCCGCTGCTGTTTCAGCTAAAGATAAAATTAACTGAAGCTGTTCATTCAGAGGCGGTGCGTCAGCCTCATTCCTGATTGTCCAATCAAATTCCACGTTGCTGTCCAAGCCGCATTCAGACTCGGCATCGTCTATTCCTGTAAAAAGGGAAGTCAATGTAAAGCTTTTTGCTTAATTTGTACAATGCGCCAATGCCAAAACGACACACAACATTGCAGTTGTTGTTGTTAACAGGAGAATTCCGGCCCAAAAGTTTTTTTGGATCTTTATTTGCAGTTAATTTTTTTGAAAAAAGTGGTCCAGGTGTTATTTTGTGAAAATACTCCTTTATGGCTGTTTCCCCTACCCCAAAATAAGCTTATAATGGGGCCAATGGGCGTTGTGCAAGTTCATCTATATACATCGCTCCAAAATGCAATTTTTTGCTATATATTGTGTCTCCACCATGTCAGTAGTGTGTTAACACTCACACTTTCACTTTCACTTTTGTTTCAGCAGTGGTTCAGCCATAAACCATGTGCCACGCCCCCAGGTTTTGAGACAGCTGGATCACTGCTGAATCAAAAGTGAAAGTGAAAGTGTGAGTGTTAACTCACTACTGACATTGTGGAGACACAATATATAGCAAAAAATTGCATTTTGGAGCGATGTATATAGGTGAACTTGCACAACGCCCATTGGCCCCATTATAAGCTTATTTTGGGGTAGGGGAAACAGCCATAAAGGAGTATTTTCACAAAATAACACCTGGACCACTTTTTTCCAAAAAATTAACTGCAAATAAAGATACAAAAAAACTTTTGGGCCGGAATTCTCCTTTAACATTTGCATTAAATCCATCTTTTTTTTTAAACAAAAATAGCAGATCTATTTTACATGCTCACAATGCATCGTAATCATGTGCGTTGTAGGATTTCTAGATAAGCTATTTTTGTCAGATTTGGTACTAGCAGGCCTAGTATACACAGTAGAGCTGTATGGGGGGACCCAGTCGAATACAAATATTTTAGGAGGTGGTTAGGCTTCTTACATAACTATAACTTTGCAGAGATTCTACAAACCAGCAGTGAAGACCCAGCCACGATCCGCCCTTGTCTGTTGTGAAGCGTGCACTCGAACGCAGCGGGTCTGACTCGGGTACTCCCTCCAGAACCACTGCACATCCGACAGGCGACGAGCATCACTGATCATCTGGGAGCGATGGAGTCATGGAAGTCAGCGCAATGTTAAGAAATGCTCTACGTTTCCTGTCGCATCACATGCATTATTACCGTGGAGGAGGACAGGATAGTGCTGAGAATAATAATGCAAAATGTGTAATCCTAAATCTGAACTCTTATTTTGTTTGTGTATGTGTATGTGTGTGTGTGTGTGTGTGTGTGTGTGTGTGTGTGTGTGTGTGTGTGTGTGTGTGTGTGTGTGTGTGTGTGTGTGTGTGTGTGTGTGTTGTTCTCTTACCCAGACAGGCTGCTGGGCACCTCTAGTGGCCAGTCTGCAGAAGAATCCCGGATCCTTTTCCCTCTTTCTCTCTCCCCATTGTATCATATCGGCTCTGTACTTCTCTTTGTATTCACTTGCTCCCAGCAGCTCCCCAAAGTCTAGACTGTGTTCCTAAACAGACAGGTGCCACACCATGATTATTTCTTTAATTGGCACAGACAGTAGGAAAGCTGAGGAGACAGTACGTAAACTAACATGGAGTATGGAAGAGACAGACTTTAGGAAAGCTGGGATTGAGTGTAGGAGAGACAGAGACAGCATTAGAAGGACATCTGAGATGGATGGAGTATAAGGGAGACAGCAGGAACACTGAGATGGAGACAGCATAGGTACAGTAAATGATGCTCTGATCGGATTTGATCTTATGGCAGAACTGTAAATATCAGGGCAAAATACATTCAACATTTGACAGGTTAGTACAAACATGAACATTTATTCACGCACACACTGGCGAATCTAATCCCGGCTCCTCCTGTGACCTGTCTACATGTCAAAGTGTCCTTGGGCAAAACAGTGATGCCCAAATTGCTCCTGATGGTTGCTACCTGGATGGTAGCTTGCATGGTATCTGCCGCAATTGGTGTATGTATGGGAGAATATAATGCCTATAGTGCCATAAATGCAGCATTTACTCACACACACACACACACACACACACACACACACACACACACACACACACACACACACACACACACACACAACTTTGTAGCCCCCATCAAGACAAGTTCTCACCAGTGCATACTGCTGCTTCAGGGGACCAGAGAGACGCAGGATGCAGCAGGCATCAGGACCAAGTCTGAAAGAGACACCGGGGAGGGAGGGAGAGAGAGAGAGGGGGGGGGGCAGTCGAATGAACACAACAGGTCTAAAATGAAATCACACATAAGAAACAAATCAATGTGCACAGACACTGTACGCACAGCTTGTTGAACTCACACAGTATTACTGTCAACTTATTACCGTTTATGAATGAAATCGGTCACGTAATCCTTCCCGGATTTTCGCTTTCCACTGAACACGAGAATGAGTTTTGGTTCTACTGTCTCCATTATGTCAGACAGTCACCACGAATTGAAATAATAATTATCTACTGTACATGGATCTCTAGCTTTACCTTTCCCACTGCATCCTATTGTTTACGTTCTGTCACACCACTGAGGCTCATGCCAGTGCTACCGTAATGCAACACGTATAAACGGGTGGTAGAAAGAGACTTGCGGATTAGGTTTTTAACTTCAGTTGGGCCATGAGTTGGGCACGTAAATAATGAGTCATGAATGTTCACATGAACATGCTATCTTATCCGAATGGAACGGTACAAGCATATTATTCGTATTAACCTGTAAACGTGGATCAATGAATGAACGCGTCACGGATTGCCTGCACATCTAATCTAAAGATTGCGGTAACGCCAGATGAACACGTCATCATCGTCACATTTTAGACTCTACCATCGGGCGTGAAATAATGGGGGTCACGTTGAGTTTAAAACAGGGCTAGAAATGAGAATCTCGTGACTTTTACTTACAATAGACAAGTGCAGCGTTTATTTATAAAGATTTGTGAAAAGCAGGAAATATCCCCTTCCATATTTTCAGGGATATAGCTGAGTGGTGATTTAACCAAACACCCCTGGGGTACGAACCTGCGAGTCGGGCCCGGAGTAGAGTTGCGTAGATTTGCGACATTGATGAGCGATTCGAAACGGAGCCCTGAAAGAGGGACAAAACTGGACTTGGAAATGCATTGTTTTAAAAGTTTTAAACGAGGACGGCGCAAGTTATAGCTATTTTAGGCATATGTGTAAATCAGGACTATATTTTTGTATGTATTTATTATACAATAACAACGAAAGTCACTGTAATGTTTATGTTTTACAAAACGACATTCAGGCAGGTCCAGTGCATTTCTGCCTACTTCCGGGGTCCAGGACTTGTCCCTATATATTTATCTCAATGGAAAGCCGCCAGTGGACGGCCCCATGAAGTAATAGAATACAAACAGGGGGCACTTCGGCTGAGAATCATTAATAAAGCCATACAAAAATCCCTTTATGAGGGTCCCTGACATCATCTTTTTTTAACGGGGGTCCGAGCCTCTGCATGCTAATTAGTGTCAATCTGGGGGCCCTTGTCATGAAAAGGTTTAGGAACCAGTATCCACTGGCGTAGATGTCCCTTCCTTCTTCCAGGCCCGGATTTAACGTTCCCAAATGGGGGGGTGGGGGGTGTCATGAGGCCGGCTCTATGAGAGCAGTAGCAGTAGTGGTGTTTCAAATAAATAAATATAACCACTTTAAGTTAAATATCTTTGAAATGTGGGTTGTTTTGCATGTTTGGTAATGGTGGGGCACAGTGCATTTAGGTGGGCATTGACCCCCCCCCCCCATGCCCATGCCTAGATCCGGCCCTGCCTTGTTCCCTTGTACTCATGGTTCCTGTTTCCGCTCTCGGTCCAAAGATGGCAGCGGTGAGACCGTGAGCGGAGCGACGACAGACGGGACAGGTTCACTTCGGTACTCGATGCATTTATTATGACATGGCATTGGAGTTCTAGCAGCGCTACGGCTTCGTGCTCGCAACGTTTGCAGCAAACCCAGCAGTGGTCTCCAATGCGTCCTCAAATGACGAGTGCTGTGAGAAACAAAGACGTGATGATGATGATGATGGTTGCCTGTAAGCTAAGTTAGCAAGCCCCTCTGTTAGCCATACTAGATAGATGAGCTCGTTGCGCTGCGCTGTGCTGTGCGTCTGAAAGCCAAGCCGTCCACCGTGCAGCCATCTGGATCAGAACACCGTGCATGGTGAGTTAACAGCCTGCCTGCATGTCTGACCTTTTGGATCAACTGATCAGGCTGGATCCCATTGTAAACAAGTAGAAATGCTTCACCCCCCCGCCCCACAAACACACACACACAGATGTTCCACAGTCTTGTGTTCGAGTTGTGCTTCACATGTACAATAATTCTCCAAACTGTTAAAGCACCCACTTTCAACATTTTTGTCTTTAATATTACCTTAGATGTCCTTAATATTATTTAAGAGGTGTTCTGTGGACATGATGATACCCCCCATTCTGTGTTTCTTAGAAATGGAGGTTAGAAAAAAATCACTGACAAAACTTGATGACATCATCAATCAATAACACAAAATGACATCATCAATCAATAACACAAAATGTGAACATGCATTCCTGATTGTGTGTACTGTAGTTGTTCCTGATTGGAAAAATATGTAGACTACTGTGTAACGTTTGTGTGAAAGTTTGCTGAAAATAGCTAATCTGCTATCAATAGTTGGTAGATTTGCTTTTGTTTGTTTGTTTGGTTCTAGTCTAGACTGTTTCTGTAAAGTATGAATGGCGAATGATGTAATGTTTAACGACTATTAGGACATACACATTGTACATGAACCCTGGAAGAGTATATAGAGATTCACAACACAACATACCATGTGACACACGGTCATACACACATGCGTGCGCGCACACTGCAACACACACTCACAGTGAACTGTAACGGAATGCATGTAAGAGGTCTTTCTAACCATGTCAATTGTGTCTATTTTTTTCTCTTATCGCTTTCACCAGCTTAATTTCATTATGGCCATCACGCAATTCCGCCTTTTCAAGATCTGCACATGTCTAGCCAGTTTGCTTTCCTTCTTCAAAAGATTGATATGCAGGTAAGTTTGTCAGAATGCTCGTAATAACAAACAGCAGCAACAGTGTTGTTGCTGTGTTTTTGTTATAATGTTAAATATGTCAGGCGTTGCCACAGCAACAAGCAACTCTAGCTTCAATTTAGTTGCAAAATCAACCATTGACAGCTGATGGGAAGTCGCAATCGGTGAGCAAAATCTGAATCGGACTCATAAAAATCCTAACGGTACCTATCCCTAGTTGTCACTACAGCTGTTGTATCCCATACTGCCAGTGAAGAGGCCCAAACACTCCCTACAGACAGTTGCCTCTCCAGGGGTGTAGGAGGACAATGATGATCAATACCTCTCTTCCTGTCCGGCTTCCCTCCCCCAAATCAGTGCCAGTTTTGTTCACCTAGACGTGCATTCAAACATGCAACTTCCATAGCGATAGGCAGCAACTTTTATCATTGCGCCACGGAGGCACCTGAGCCAAATGTGTTGTGTGGTACCTTGCAGTTATGTAACTTGGGCAAAATATGTTCAGTAGTAGTTGCTCTGATTGATTAGAAATTGATAATACGGAATAATATCCAAATGGTGAATAAAATAGGGACTGTGGAGGGCACAGGGAGTCGGGTAACCCATTTTAGTTCAAAACCTTGTGTTTGAAAGAGACTGGTATATGCCAAGGTTTAGTTAGTGATCATGAGTGATGTCTTCATGTATTTGTACAGGACTGGAAGGGGGCGTAAACTCAGTGGTGATCAGATAACACTCCCAACCACCGTGGATTTCTCTTCATCTGTGCCCAAACAGGTTAGTATTTTTAATCAGCTGGAAACCTCTCCTAATATGAATCAGATATACTGTAGTTTGACACAGTGCCATTTTCATGAGATAGACTGACACTGGCCAATATCTGACACTGGCCAAATGTATAAATCTGAATCTATTGTACCTATCTTTCATACTTACTAAATATTACGGAAACGGTTGATGTTAAAGTGATGTTGTTCCTGTCTGATTTTAATGACACACATTATTGTTGCTAGTCTGTGCAGCCGGAGATAGAGGAATGGAGCTCTTGGGATGAAGACGCTCCAACAAGCATCAAGATCGAGGGTGGAAATGGAAACATTCCCCCTCAAACCGACGAGGGAGAAGAGGAGCCTGACTACTTCAAAGACATGGCGCCCACTATCAGGAAAACACAGAAGGTACTAGTAGGGCTGTCTTCGGTGTAGGTGGGACTTTATTGTCTCCTTTGTTTAAGCCATATTACACAAGAGGGCGTTCTTCATCATCCATTGTTAATGCAAGCATACCTTTTGGAACTCACCTGCGGGGCGAGTTTCGTAAGCAACTACTGCAGTGTAGTGTAATTTTGTAAGAATATGCAATGGTTTCCTTTAAAAGTAATAATCCCTGATTTTTTTCTAATGACCGATGTAGTCACTACGACCACAAATGTCCCAAGAAACTAGATGGCTTAGCCAAAGAGGGAAAGGCTTGGTTGAATTCTTTGTTTTGATGAGCTGTTGAATTATCGTGGTTTAAGCACGACTAGAAAGCTGTTTCAACCAATCAGATTGCATCCACAAATCAACCTGTTTGTATAATGTCAGTTAGAACATGTCTTCCCTAAAACAACCTAAAACTAACTGTAAAAAAAGATGAGAGAACACAATGAGAGCTATATCACAATTAGTCAGTAAAACTGCGTCTTTCTGCTGCTCTACAGTACTTGTTGCATAGGAACTGCTTAAGGTGGGCAGGCAAGCCAACATTATCAGCAGCAAATGTATTTATTTCTCAAATCGATTTTGTGGCGTGTGAACTGATTAGAATAGAATAAAATGGCCCCACCCCACCTGTAACAATCTTGTATTGCCATCCTAAATAAGGTCATGGAGTCATGATTAAATAATAGCAGATCTGGACTTTCCCCGCCCTAAACTCAACACTCCATGTTCCCACCCTGTTTGGTGGTTGTACATCTTGCAGATTGTGCTAAAGAAGCGGGAGCCTCTGAACTACCTTGTACCAGACGGCTCGGCAGGTTTCTCCAGCCGACTGGCAGCCACACAGGACATGATGCCCTTCATTCAACCCTCCGTGAGTCACACTTTACCTTACGACGGCTGAGCTTGGCCTACTGCTAGTCATTTCCTGGATGTTATTGTATTTCGTTGTTGTTGGGCAACACAGCCTATGCACATGTGTTTATCACCAGGGGCATTCTTTTTTTTTAATCCGTCCTGGAAATGCAGGTTCCACATAGTGATTCCAGACGTGCCATCTACGCATTGATATGTGACCAAGCTCCGATACTTGCTTTAATATAATCAAGGACATTGGTCTTTTAATGACAATAGAGCAGTCTTTTTCTGCCTTTAGGATCCCAGGGTCCACTATTTATTCAGCATTTGAGCCGTGGACCACCACTTGATGACATTTTCACTCCACAGACCCAAAACTAAAAGATTTGTTTTTGTCAACATTTCCAGGCAAACGTACAGATAAAAATGCAGATTAATCTTCTTAATTCTCTAATTGAGTGGTGCTATTTCAGATGATGAACTCTTGAGAGTGTAAACAGGAAACCAAATGGATCCGCAAGCGTCCATTTGGTTTCATTTTTACGCTGGACCACTGGTTGAAAACCACTGCAATAGTGGGGAAGGTTACGGGGAGAGCAGTTAAATTATCTATTTCTTTTCCCAAATGTAATTAAAATGTAATTAAACCGCATATACAGAATAATAACTGCAGCTCTACCACTTCAGCCACTGATCTAGATTTGAGAATGTACAATAAAAGCAAATCCTTCTGGTTTCATACTGGAATATGAAACTGGAATACTGGAAGTGGTGCCATTATTGTCCTACTCTTTACTATTCAACAGGCTGAGTTGGGGGAGCTGGATAACTGGCAGGAGGATGCAAACGCCTGGGAGGATGAGTCTGATGCAGCCTGGATGGCAGAGGAGGTGCTCAGGTAATGGCAATGTCCAGAGATCACACCTAATTTACCAAACACACACACACACACAGTTGCTTTCGCTTATGATGCTTGGCAAATAACAGCACCTTTCCAGAAACAAGTGGGTGTATTTCCACAATTTCCCATTGGGGAAAAAACGGAAGGGAAAAGGCAAAATAACATGTAATTCAACCTTTATATATATATAAATATATTTTGTTTTTTGGTTCTCCCATGTGTGTTTTCTATCCCCACAAACAATCTAGTTTGAACAGTCAGGCTTTCAAATTATATAGGAGCTTTAATGGAAAATGCTCTCAGGAACAGCTTGTTTGATTTGGGCCTCATAATAATACAATTCATCGTACTTTATATAATTCCTTCTCCTTCAGTCTTCAGTTCTAAATTTCCAAATCCACTTTGTTTACAATGGCCAACATTGTTGATTTTCTAAGTTGCAAGCCTGCTTTTATCTAGCATCACTATTATAATGACTTAATTAATTATAGATTCAACTTGAAATAATTATAGATTCATTGCAGATATTGTAATTGATCAGAAGAATGTTTTGTTTATCATTACACAATTTTGTCTTTTCCTTTATATTCATGACAGTACTCTATTGGTATTGTGCGTTTGGAGTGTGTAGATTAATGCTATGGCCAGCAGGTGGCATTGGTTGCAAGTAAATGGAATACACCACATCAACAACATTTCTAGTGCATTGTGGGCTGGTGACATTGCTTGCAATCCCTTTTTGTTTTTGTTTTTCCAGACAGGGGAAGCTGGCAGACAGAGAAAAGCGTTCCATGGAGCAGCAGAGGAAGAAGATGGAGAAAGATGCCCAGAGGATGATGAAGAAGGAGCAAAAGATTGCCGTCAAGCTCTCGTAACATTTTAATAACGCTCTTTGATGAGCTCATGGAGGGGAAAAAGAAGGAAAAAAACATTCATTCGCCCATTAACTCGACCCTGCTGTCACAAAAGCGGCCAGGAATCCAGGATCCACTGATGTTATAGCCAATGTCATCCTCCACCAAATGATTTCTATCCTCGTAGCAGCCATGTTAGTCACAGCGATGTGAAAGCATTTGTCTTTTGGCAAGACTTTAGGTCATTCTGATCTAAAGGGGATTCAGTATTTTGTATAATGCAAATGTATCTTGCACCCAAAAAAATAATAAAGATACAGCCCCATTATACACAACTACTAATTCCATCTATTAAGTTACACAAATTCTATTTGGGGGGAGGGGGTTCCAGGAGCGATTGTAAATAAACTG
This sequence comes from Benthosema pterotum, assembly GCA_039105355.1. Lineage (NCBI taxonomy): Eukaryota > Metazoa > Chordata > Actinopteri > Myctophiformes > Myctophidae > Benthosema > Benthosema pterotum. Next base: position 40,910,127 of record CM076967.1, read on the forward strand.
GTACCTATAGTACTCTCTGATGGGGAGTGCAAGTTATTTGATTTGTCTTATTTATAATCTTTTAAGACAAAGGAGTATAATGTTTAATTTATACTCCATTGCATGATGGTGTCGCTTGTCTGAAAATAGCCGCTCTACGAAATGCTTGCAAAATGGTTTGAGATCTATTTTCAGAGTGTAACACCATTGTACGACAAAGTATAAAACAGGCTTAATTCACTGTATATCAGTGACATCCCTTTTTTTGCTTGATCATTGTGATTTTTGTTTTTTTAATTTAATTTCTCCATTTGAAATCACATTTTCTTATTAGTGTTGTTTGATATTCCATCATGTACCTCCCCTGTACTGTGTATCTTGGCATTTACACTGGAATTCTGCATCGAAATGAAGGGGTCTTGACAACAGTTCAAGGGATTTGAATCGAGAGACTGTAATTTATAGCCTTATAATAGTTAGCTATGCGTTCCTATGGTAACTGCATAGCTGCTGATCTGCCAGGCTCCTGTGTCATGTGTCTTTGGTGTTGAATCAAACTCTCTTACTACCAAACTACCGTTTTAGCCCTCACCCCTCCCTTTTAATATACAGTACAGCTATACTTATCAAGCTTACCCTCTCATCTGTTCTTTTTTTTTTTTTTTACACAAAAAGACAGTATTTTGTGTACTGTCAGCTGCTTGCAGTGCAGCGTTTGATCTGTAAGTTGCAAAGGGATGGAAAATGACGTTGCATCCTTTTGTCGTGGATGAAGGAAAATAACTATGGTAACGGCTCAAGTGATGCGGCCTAACAGCCTTTTTATGCACTGAATGGTTGCATTTCCAGTGACCGAGCTGTAGTTGTCATGGAAACAAAGTCCTGTACTTTGCAAGGAAAAAAGGGGGGGGTTTAGGTAGAAACTCCCCATGTTCTGCGTCTTCAGGACTTGTTCCATCATGCAGTGTCTGCTGGGTGATAACAATAACAGTACTTGTATGGAAATATCGAGTTCATTGAGCGATTCATTCCAAATTTCAAGAATCTTAATTTAGAACATGCACTTCACAACACTTATGCATGAATCGGTTGAAGAATCAACTGAAGGGAGGCTTATCGGGATTATAGCAACTACATGTTTTTTCTTTTCGGATGTTTTGTTTGGAAAAAGCTCTCTTTGCCTTTTTGTTATCGGTTAGCATTAGGGTAAAAGGTGCACATTCTGTTCTATCAAAGGGATTGTTTTGTATTCTGCACATTTCATTTTCAACCAATAAATCGAATCCCCTTTTACTATCTTGTCTGCTGTTGGGGTGGCGCACAGTGATTAAGCATAATCTAATTTTTGTGCTCATCGAAGGTACAGGACTAATTCATCCCTGTGTGGTTTCATGAAACGCATGACCTGGTTTCCTTATAAACCAAATTAACCCTGGCCTATTCTGGGCACGTCATTGTCAAAAAATAGCTTGATTATATAAAGCTGGTGAGCATTTCTTTTGCTATTATGGCAAAGTATATAGGGCTTAGGTGTTTTGAACAAACAAAACCCCAAGATAAGATATTAGGCATTACCCATTTTGCTGACCAACTAAGTGATGTGATGTGACTAATCTTGCCACTGTCACCACCACCTGTCAAGGCATGCTTTCCTGACACATCCACACAGAGCCAGAAACACGTCATCAGGGTGACCTACATTTTCTAATTCACTTCAAATTCAAACGGGTGAAACATGCGAACAATGGTGAGAATCAGTGGCATAGTCCAGTGGTTTTCAACCTTTTTGATATTTTAACCAAACAGACCCCAAAACTAAAGATTTCTTTTGTTTTTGTCAAAAGAAATCTTTAGAAACTTTGGCAAACAAAACAGCCGAACGTACAGTACAGCCTAAATCAAAATGACCACTCTTCTACGTTCCCTAATTGTGTAGACTTCTTCAATAAGTGGGCGAATTTAGATGAATACGGTATTTCAACTCTTGAGAATGTAAAGTCGTAAAACATGAAACCAAATGGACCCGCAAGGGTCCATTTGGTTTCACTCTCAAGAGTTACATCTGGCTAAGCAACTTTTCATCTGGTTAACCAACATAGCTGGGGACCTGGAACCCTCTCAAGGACTACTGGTGGTCCCCGGAGCATCTGTTGAAAACCACTGGCATAGTCTACAATGTACACATTAGAAATAGGCCTACTGGTGTGTTCTCAGCTGGCTTCAATTCTCCTTTTAAGACCATCCTTGGCCCTCGCCTCTCAATCTGCATTCTACTGCTCACTAACAGACCAGGGCCTCAGAGATTACAACATGTGGGATGATTCATTAGTCTGTCATCACTATCATGAACCGAGGGCCCGTGATTATGCAACCACCAGAGCACCATATGGCATGGAGAGAAATTTTAATCAGTCTGTTGTGTACCAAGAGGTTCCTAGTAATTGACCCTATTCACACCTTTGTCTCAATATGGTCAATAGTGATCAATTTGTTCCACACCAAGTGGGTGTTTGCTCAAGTCAAGACGCACCTCTAGCACTGAACCAGTTTTTTTATTGGCCCCAGGCCCTGGAAATCCATTTTAAAGCACTGGTGGTGTTCACAGTAAATCCATTTCAAAGCATCAGTGTTCTTAGTAAAGTAGATTCTGACACAGCAACATTGACGTCACCATAGCACAAGAGATATGAAAACACAGCCTTACATAACAGGCAAATGTGTTGTCGCACTGGACTCAGACTGAAGGCATAGTCCTTAATAATTTATGTTTAACTTAATGTGAAGGGAGAAAACATGTACTACCCGTGGGATTTCGTGCCACTTGAACTCTGCAACTTGAAAATTTATGTAGTAACCAATACATGGGAGACAAGCAATGGCAATATTGTTCATAGTTCTCTTATTATTCTTTATTACATTTTGCTGCTGCCCTTTAAAACACAAAGACAGGTGCGATTATCATGCTTTAATAAATATACAAGGACATTTGATGTAAACCACCAGTATTGCACATAGCTCAGGCACATAACTTAAGTGTCAATATTTTTCTTTTTAGAAGCTTCAGTGTTGTACTTGCTAATACAAAGGGTGGGTTAGGGTTCTACTCCCAAGGAGAAAACATGACATGAAAATACATAGAAGCTTTGGCAGAAACTTTAACGTTTGTTTTTGAACAATACGTGACATTGAAGTCTTGAAATACCATAAACATCCCATCTACAACTCAAACTCATTTTAAACAAAATAAAGAAAAACATCCCAAAACAGGGAGCGCCATTGAACAGCAGATGAACACAGTGATACCACTTAACCATCTAACCAGATGACCAGTAATACTGCAAACACACAAATAAATCAAGAAAAAATAAATAACACCTTTAATAAATTACCCCTTTCATGTAACCAACTGTGCAAAAATGACAATTCCAAAAATAACTGCATCGATATGCTCAAGTGTTTGGAAAAGAAAACAAATACGCAAATACTCCTAATAAGCAGATGCTAAGTGCTTTTAGTTTTGAAAGGTACAGGTTGCGTTCATGCAGGTTATTACACGTCTGGCCTGCGCGTGACGTGGCGAAGCGAGTGCAACCCCACCACGCAGCAGCCCCGGATCAGGGCGGCGATGTTGTACACGGGCGCGCTGCCGTCCACGCCGTGCCGCGAGTACAGCCACGCCACCGTGGGCAGCACGGGCGCCGCCACCGCCACCAGATCCACCAGGAAGCTGTTGCTCCAGTGGCGCTTGGTGCAGACCACCCCTAGGTCGGGCTGCGCGTGAGACCGCGAGGCCTTGATTAAAGACTGAGGCTGCTGCTGCTTCTCGTCCACGGTGAAGTCCAGCTCTTCCATGAACCCGCCGCGGCTGCTCTCCGAGCAGCACAGCCCCGAATCGGTGGAAGTGTCGGGGCTCTTTGGGGCGGCAGCGGTGGTGGCGGGGCACGGCGTGTGGACGGACAGGGCAGGGGTCGAGTCATCCAAGTGAACAGGAGTGGAATCGGGGATAGGCGTCAAGGTCTGAAGGTCCGGGAGATTTGCTGCCGCGTCCCCTGTCGTCGTCCCCCCGTTGAGCTTCAGCAGCTGGAGGAGCAACGCCTGGAGGTCTAGCGGAGATATAGTCACCGCATCGCCAGCGTCGGCCTGCACGCTCTGATCCACGAAGCTGGGCGGCGGCGGGCTGGGGCAGGCGGTGAAGGTGGAGCAGATGGGATCCGGCTGCGGGGGCGGGTGGGCGATGTTGTTGCACTTCTCCGCCACGCCCCCCTCCTCGAGCAGTGCGGACACTCCAGGCCCGGGCAATTGTCTGAGGTTACCACCGCTGCCGGAGTCCTGACCGAAATCCACCGCCGTGGACATGAAGACCTGCTCCAAAATGTCCGCCCGGTTGGCCATCTCGTCGTTCACCAGCAGCCCACTGTCCGCCATCGCCTCTGCGGCCTGGTCTCCGAGCCCCATGCCTCCTTCCTCCTCCACTACTCCTCCGGCCATCTTGCCCTTCCCCTCATCGGCACCGTCGTGAGACGCTGCCACCACCACCGCTGCTTGGGAGGAGTCGCAGTTAAATTCCTCTGCGGGCTCGTCGTGGAGGTTGGAGCCGCTCTGGGACAGCTCCATGCTCTGCAGCAGGGACTCCAGCTTGCGGTTCTGGATGTTGATGTCGACGAAGTACTTCTGGATGCCCTTGTCCTTCTCCATCAGGCTGCTCTTCATGGTCTCCACCACCTGCCGCAGCTGCTTGATCTCCTTGCGGGCCTCCTTCAGGGAGAGCTGCGCCTCCACGCGGTGGCACTCCTCCTCGATCCAGTCCTCCCGCATCCGGTCCAGCTGCGACTTCAGCTCCTCGATGTCGGCCTCCCTGAGGGGGGGGAAGAGAATGAGGTCTTTAAAATGTACTCCTTAACAAAAGACAGAGGTGGCCTCAAACAGGTTATTTAAATTAGGCTTGTACCAGTGGAAATAAAAGTTGTGGTATCACACTGGATATTTACCTTACAAAACGACTATTACTGCCATTTCAGGGGGAAAAAAATGCATGGAGAGAGGCAATTTTCTGACAATAATCTTAAATCTTACATCTTACCAATAATCTTAGATAATCTTAAACCTTACTTCTTTCTTAAATTTCTTAATAAGAGATTTATGAGAAGTGTCACAAATTGCCTGACTTAGTCTCACAGATTTACAAGATAGACCTCAGGAGATATGAGAAAAATCTGAATTTAATGTGGCAAATCTGGGAGTTCGGAAATGTGCCACATTAAACATTGACATTTTTTCAGAAATCTTTGTGATTAATTTCGCAAATCTGAGATTGTAAAAAAAAAAATGTTGACATTTCTCTTTCTGAGATTCATATCAGAAGTTTCCCTACCCCCACCGGCACTTTTTCTCAGAGAACCCAGTAATGCATACTCCTTTGTATTATCTAAATGCCACCCCTATGCAAATCTCCACCTCAACCAACCTGTCACGAACTCTGTTCTCAGACTCCATCAGTTTGATCTTCAGGTGCCTGATGGCCACCTCCTTCTGCTGCAGCGGGGTGAGGTACTGCTCAGGGTTCGGGGGTCTTATGCCGTGGTTGTCTCCGCAAGAGTGATAGCGGCTCACCCTTCTGTTTTGGAAGATAGATCGTTCAAAGATGAAGATCGAAAATCAATAGGAAGACCAGCTTGCAGTACCCAAGTGCGTCATTGTAACAACAACAGAAATACCCCCTTTTTCAGATGGAAACTAAAATCCCCCCCCCTCCCAATAAAGACAACAATTGATTAGTTTGTTCCAGTCTGACCAAGTGTGTGCTGTCAGGGCAGATGCTTGCTGAAGCCTGGAATTACTCTGACACAGGATTACTGGCATACAGACTGCAGGTCGAAAAGACCCACAACACTAGGTTAATTAAATGCTGTGTTATGGTGAACGCTAATAGAGTCAGCCAGGAAAGCATCACCGGAATGAAAAAAAAAAAAAAAACTGCATTGATCATTTGACAGACTCTATTCAAGGATTCATGTTTGATAGAAGCCCTAGCTGTTCCATTAAGATGCAGGGATTCCTAGTCATCATGATATATTCTAGCAATCTGGGAAATGTAATACTGTGATGTGTGAGTGCATGGGCGGATGTAACATTTCCCAATTGGGGGGGGGGGGGGGGGGCAGGAGAAAACGGAATGGGGCGCTTTGCGCCACGGGCGATGAAGCCGCACCCATACCATTTTCAGTAGTGTTTCAAATACTTTTAAATATAAGCACTGAAATATCTTGGGTTGTTTTGCATGCCATCATGTTTGGTGGGGCAGACTGGGCATTTAGAAAAGGGCATTCCCCCCCCCCCCCCATGCCTAGATCCGGCAATGTGTGAGTGCTCTGCATCCCAGCCAGAAATAGCAAACTCCCAGCAGGAGCTTGCCGCTGAGAGAACAAGGATGATCACATGACACTGAGGAGAGCAGAGAGTGACTGAGGGATGGAAACGGAGGAGGGGGGGTGGTGATGATGTAGGCATGATGGTGCATTAAACATTTAACCATTTATGCAGAAGATAGGTTAAAGCTACTAAAAGGAATACACGTGCTACATGTCCCGACCAAGCAGGGCTCAGCTGCTGAGGGCTATTGTTAAGAAAATATGCTACCGTCACTAAGCAACAGGATCACCCTGCTGTGCTATCTCAGTAACCATACGAAAAAGAAGAGAATGAAATCAGGCAGTGCAGAGAATCTGATACACTGTCTGGCCGGCCCAAACATTGTTCTGACAGTGTACAGTTCTTTTAGGGCAACCCCAGGACATTTTGTTAAAGTCATATCCTTCCAGTCATCACCACAGCAGATCAGATTTCCACTGCGCAAAAAAACAAGTCCATCCTCCTACGCGCTAATGCCAAATGTTATCAGATGAAAAGCAGAGAAATGATGGCAACCTGAGACCGTTCATGCTTAAAAATGGTCACCTGGAGGTGGGGCTGGAGTTGTTGCTGCTGCTGTTTGTGGAGGGGGGTGTTCTGGGTGGGGTTCTGTAGGGGGCGTAGAGCGCTGCATCGCGGTTGAGTTTCGGACTCCCCGGTGGCTTGAACACTGGGACGGGTCTTGTGTGGGCCCCAACCCGGCTTGGAACGGAGAGGAATGAAGCATTTTAATAAAAAACGTATCACCTTTGATATCAATGCTGGCCTGGCACATTTTGTTTTTTGAGGTGTGTTAGCCCCTCATATACATGGCCTTAATGTTTGTTTTTCTAATGATGTTAGATTAATGAAACACCCTAGATATTAAAGAGAAATTTAATGTCTGTTGAGGCAAAAAACACAAAACAAAGATGATGTCACATTTTGTTTTTTGAGGTGTGCTAGCCCCTCATATACATGGCTTTAATGTTTGTTTTTCAATTATGTTAGATTAATGAAAACACCCTAGATAATAAGAGAAATCTAATGTCTGTTGAGGCAAAAAACACAAAACAAACATGATGTAATCGATGTTGTAGATTGTATACGAGCAACCCTCACTGAGACACTTCACATGGGTGTGATTCTTACTTTATTCCAAGTCTAAACACTGGCATGTTGGGAATTTATTCCTAGTTGAAAAAACACTGGCATGTTGGGAATTAAGAGAATGTTATACTGCAAAACAAATGCTTATTGCCACTTCATACCTGCGTGAAGGATTCTTCTTCCCTGTAGACATGGATAAAACACTGGTCTTTAGGCTGCCAGAACTGCTAGAGGAGCTGAAATCTGCCTCACTACCTGTAAAACATTAACCAGTTTGTTATCAAGCTCATACAGGCAGGTTTTTTATAGGATGTTCAAGACTTCTTTGTCTATAACAAGAGGGACAGGAACTTGTTCAAACAGCTACATAACCTGCAGCATAGCTCTTCAGAATCTACTCCCTACAGAAGCTGTAGAAAGCTGGACTTTATCTAACAGATCTCTGTTAGCGTCAACCCTAGTCTGATGGGCATTCACGATATCCATTCCAATAAAGACACAATATCAATACAGGCGAGAGGAAAGGCTACCTCACACACCAGTTCTGAAGTAGTTGAATAAAAACACAAAGCAAACAATGTAACAAACAGGACAATTCAAATTCCCCAGGTGTGGGGAAATCACAAATCACTATGGCCACCACAGCACTGCAAGTAACGTTATAGTGTTAATGGAGTAGCAGTACCTGAGAAGCATCTCTTGCGATTACATAAAACCATAGTGTTGTGCTCAACTAGTGATTGTGAATAACGAATACTGTAAAAGTAACTGATCCTCACGTGCTCAGTGACTGAAAAGCTGGTATGTGCAAACAGGAAAATAACCTGCAGGCTCCAGCTAATCGGCCTGATTGGCTACGCCCTGAAACTCAGCATCAACCAATCAGCTTGCATAGTTCTGTTGGCTTTTGTTCTCCAGCTTTCTTGATCTTTGTTGTTGTTTGTTTGTTTGTTTGTTGTCTTCTAGCAATGATCAACCGGTTTTATCTATTAATCTGTGGTAATCTGTTTCACTGGTGGTGTACAGATTAAAAATGTTAATGGTAAATCCATTCAGAGATAAATGCTGTCAGTCAGTGCACCACAAATGTACAATAATAACACTGAAGATATAGGGCTCCCTTTTCGTCACCTCCAAGCCCCCTTTTCCCATAAAACACCTATCTTGAGCATTTTTTAATAGTAAACAAGTTTACCCGCCATGGAGCTCATTGTGTGTGTGCTTACCTTTTCTGTTTAGGCGGTGTTGCCACGAGTGCTTATTCTAAGTAATATTTGACTTGTTATTGTTGTTGTTTAAACTACTGGTTCCCACATTTCTCATCATCAAGGAACCCCAGATTAACATTTAATTGTCCACACTCATCTATCTGAAAATATTTTGTGCCTTCTTCCAAATATTTCGATTTATTCTCAATGTGTTTTTGATTTTGCAGACCCACAACCTCACAATGTGTCCTTGTAGATCCGCTATTTTCATCTGTGCTTGATTTCATATAGCTGGACACTTGTTTCGGGCAACAAATCAAGAGATCACAGGAACTACTGCACAAACAAACGCAGACACAGACTTATGGGCTGTAGGAAAGTTGTGGATAGTGTGCTGCTCTCTCATTTGCAAAGCAACTGTTTCCAAACCAGTGTCTGCTGAGCTTAACATGTCAGGGAATCTGCTGCTGACAACTACACAGTCTGTGTACTTTGGTCTGCAGGGAATTATTGGCATGCAGAAGCACTCAGAGCACTGTGCAACATGTACTGCATAACAAGCCTGTCTGCAAGACTCCTATTAATATTTTATCAAGGAACAGAGATAAAAGAAAAATACTCTTATCTGTGTCATATAACAATACACACATTCTTAGTATTCTTATTACTTGGTACTGGAGATGTGCACTTGTCTTGTCTGGTCAGTGGTCAAACTAACTCAGGCCCTGGAAAAACATGGGATGCAGCCCTCCCACCCAGCACCCACCCAGCACTCGACCCCAAAAAATATTTACCTTTGTCTGAAAGTTCGACTTAATCCCACCATCCAATATTTACCTTTAGCTGTCGACTTCTTCATGGCGGATCTCTGCTCTCTCTTGTGCCTCGGTGTGGTGCGCTCCACATTATTCCACTCCGTCATCATCCTCACCCTCTTCACTTTGGTCTTGCGCTCAGGTGGTAAGGGGCTGTGCGGGCTGTTCTCTGAGCCTGACGGGGTTTTGGAGGGGGACACAGACTGACTAGTGGGGCAGCCGGTGTCATCTATGTAGACACACAGGCACACAGACAGTAATATCCAAGAACAGGGCGGACAGGCAGGAATGCAGGGCAGGCAGAGAACAACCAATCAAGGCTCAAGGTTTGTGTTTACAGTGTTATCTGAGAGAGATAACCAATCCTTTTGACGGTGGCTTAATCAATGTGTCTAATTTACATTACAATGACAAGTGCTGTTGCTACTGCTCTTACTTGGATTAGGTGTAAACTAAAGTGGTGTGCTTCTGTTTCACACCATATGTCAAAACTCTGAATGCAGTTTACAGTCACTAGTCTATCATTTGACAAGATTAAGAGTAGTGTATGAAATATTTAAGGGAAGAATCAGTAATACCATTAATATTTAATTGGCTCATCAGTGTTGATCATCAACCACACCTCTTTTTTTTCTCAACCAAGGTTCATGTTTTTGGTTGTTATTAGAGACATTTAAAGATGAGTGTTGATTGATTTATTTGTTTTGGGGATTTAGTTGTTTTTGACAGTGTCACAGTTCAAGGCAGGCTAGTGTTGGACCCAAGTGCAGACAAACAGCAGATAATGAGGCAGGCACAGGTCAGGTCAGGTCAATTGCAAGGAGGTTTAGTAAACCAAAGCTAAGGACACATGAGGAAAGCACTAACGAACACTGTAACTTTTACGGACGAACAAGGAACTGAAAACACAAGGGCATATATATAGACAAGGACTAACAAGACACAGGTGAACAACTAACAAAAATCAGCAGAGGGACTGGCTGGGGAACTAAGGTGGAAACACAGGCAATCACAGGACTAGTAGACAAGGCAGGTACAGAACTACAAGGGTAGACAGGAAGGCACAAAATACTACTACAAAGTAAAGGTACACAAAGCAAGAACAAAAGGAACCAAGGAACATAATACTACAGTCCTAATAAACCCCAGGAAATTGCATCTGTTGTAGATAATAGTAGGCTGTAGTAGATAATACAAAAATAAATCGCTTTAAAATTTTGTGGACAAATGCGTATTTAGGATTATGTTCAAATGCCTGCTATTATGGTCAAAAACAGATAAAATCCCCAAAACCAATAAAAGCAGCAAATATATTAATCAATCAAACACTCATCTTTAATTTTTTAACCGAAAACATGAACCCCGGTGGAAGAATAGAACAAAACAAAGTTGTCCTTTAATGCCCTGCAGAGAATTCAATTAGGAATCAGATAATTCAATTGTTTCAAAAACAAAGAGTATCTGTCTTTCTTTGTAGAAGCCCCACCCCGCTATGAATTCAATACATTATAGGTCAACATAAGGTACAACAACCATCTATCTGTAGCAAATGAAAGCGCTTTACTCACACACACTTGCATTAGGCCGACAGTATTCAACATGGATCTTATTAACCTTATGTAATGTTACAGTACATCGTCAGTAGCCTGAACGTATGTGAAAATGCCATTTTGTTTCTGTCAGTAAAGACGACGCCCAACATTAATCCCAAATTGTGGCTTCATTGTCTCCACTCTCCATTGACCGAAGGCGGGTTGAAACGTTACCCTGTCCATCCATCCTAATGCCTGTCTGTCTGTCAGTCTGCGACCAGCTAATCTCCACTACTGTTGGTCCGGTAGCTGTCCAAACTGAGTACGCACATCCATGGATGCCAGAGAAGAATCTTCGCACTGAATTATTCAAATCAGCCTGTCATACCGCCAACCAAGAGGCTGACTTTTCTAAAACGCTTTTTTATAAGCCTAGTCCTACTCATGCAGACTTTGTCCAGCATGCAAATCGGCACATAGTATCTCTATAGTCAATGATCTTTTCTGTTTTTTCTTTATGATCACGTCATAAATAAACCGCAACTATCTACTAGTACAAACCCGGTGGAGAAAAAAGGAGGACTTTTTCTAGCTAGAGGTGAACTAAGAGCCCCTATTACTGATTATTCCTTTAAACATGCATTTACAGTATATGTACAGTTTGTGAAACCATTTTGTGACCATATACTAACAATAGGTTAGTCTCACTTCATTTGACAACAAAAATAAGATGAACATAGTGTGGGGGGTGAGGAGCTGATATGTTTCTCCTTACCAGAGCAATAGCTAGTGGTGCTGACGGTCCTTTTGGAATGATCTGACATCTCGCAGTCTTTCCCTTCCTCTTCTGAAGCGGGTGAATCAGACAGCGGCGACTCTTTCTCTTTGGGGCGGAATGTGTGCAGAACCAAGCGTGGTATGCGACTGCGAGGGCTGCCTTTCTCGGGCGACTTCTTCTCCTGCTAATGAGAGAATCGGTCAACACCGCAGGCTATACATTAAGCCTGGGCAAAACAGGTTAATTGAAAATCAGATATTAGCAGCAAGTAGATCTGATCTGACACACCTCATATTCCTGGAATGGACCCATTGTGCCTCACGCAAGCGTTTCCCCCCTGGAGGTGGAATGAAAAGGGAGAATGAAAGTCGGACGGTTTTGCTCTGTGCAGCGAGTGGCATCATCTTGACGTGGCAGTCCTCCTGCTCACGAACAAGGCCGACCCTGTTTAGAAAATCTGTTACATCACTCACTGGCACGGCTGCCTGGCACAGATGGCACAGGAGCCAACAGAGGAGGTTGTGAATGTGGGTACTAGCCTACCTAAAAAAAAGATACCCCGACCATTCTATTCTATCCGAAGCCTATAATTTGTAGATCAGTTATTTTTGGTGCAAGCGGCATTTCTAGCAAAATGTAGAACAGCCTTTATGGATGTTTGACTAATGCACATGTGTTGGGTTGTTTCACTTTAACATGCACACAATATCACAAAGGCTTGGAATAGTGAGCAAACATAATATCATTTGTAAGGGGCGTTCTCTTTGTGTGTATGTAAACACAATCAGTCTTTACAGTGTTTGCTATGGATGAGGTTCTGTGATAAAAGGAGAGTGACCCCGATAACAGCCTGACAGCTGATATGGAAGGCACTGACCACAGCTGTCACCTTGAGTGACCTCCATGTGGAAGGAGCTCATCCTATCAAGCATGGCTGCCACAGAGGTTACATAACTCTCTTGATGCCTTTGTGACTATTGGTGTCAACACAAAATTACCATCTGGGCATTCAACGTTGTCTGATATCTATCAAATCACAGCTCATGGTCACAAAACGTATTATATTAAGATGAGTAACTCAATATTTCTCTAGGTTGGCCTTATTAACAAAGCATCACAGTGCGTTGCTCTCATATACCTTTTTTGAGTGTTGCACAGCACTATTTACAGTAAATGTTACAGTGCAGTGCAGTGCAGTGGTTTTCATAACCATGAAAGTGAAATATCATCTTAGTATCATGCTTCAATCACCCCAAGAAACAATGCAGAAATGATACCTACTATCTTTTCATAACTACAGTTACTGCATGTACAGTACATTTTGTGCATGCACTGAAATACTTTATTGAGGCTTTATGGCTAAATAATTCAACATAGCCGTCACGCCTGAATGAATTTCACAGCAATGTCACTTCCTCTCTCGCCTGTTGCATGTTGTGGCTGCGAGCATGCTCCACTGAGGAGCTTTGTTATGTAAGTGCCTTCTGTGTTTTATATACTGAGAATGATGTAATTGTTGTCCCGAAGGCCTCTGTTGTCGCATCAATGAATCTCAACCTTTCTTTCATCCCGAATCCAGATGGCTCCTGCATGGTTGTCCCAACTAGATCGCATTCATCTGTATGTGCGGTAGGTGCAGTGCTCATCCTGACAGCTCAGGCATTTCAACATAGACACATTTAGACTATAGGCTATACCGTAGTATATTATCAAAATAGGCTGTCACCCATATAACACAACGATGATTTTTTTTATCTCGTTCAACAAAGAGGGGTATTGGTATTGTACTAATGGTACTGTATCGTGTACTGTACATGTTCTCTAATTTAGATAGGGATATAGATGAAGATATTACACACAGCGGTATAGTAATCATAGAAAAGGATGTCAATCAAACCCCATCTGTCCATTTGTGGACAGTATCGGCTCAACTAATGTTCCCTACAACACCACCATCTGTATTTAGGTGTCCATTTCATCCATTTCTTTCCATTTGCCTCGGAAACAGAATCATATTATTATGAACAGACAGCATAGATTAGAACAACCAACCCCTGCATGCCACCACACCATCGCAACAGACTTGGCCACAGAGGGAAGGAATGCTTACATACAGGCTATATTGACACACCTTTCAATTTGATAAATCCAGAAGGTATTGTGCAGAAGGTATTGTGAGATGAGCCGTGATAAAACCAGCTCCATTCACTTCCAAAGGGAGTTAAGTGATTTGACCTGAGGGTAGAAAACAGTATAGGACATGTTTGACAAGGTAAACCATGTGTGACTCCCTTTGGACATTAATGGAGCTGGCGTGAATGTTGCCTATCATGAAGTGTATACCTTTGCTTGGTGGAACTCAAAGAGTGTTCAACTCATCATGAATGTTCTCGATTAATGAACTTAAAAAAGGGAAATCATTTGTTTCGGCCTATGATTACTTAGCCTCTGTCCCTGCTGGTACCTAAATTGATTTTGCCCTCTCTGTAATGTACTCTTGAGTGAGATTATTTGATACAGATGCTTTCTCATGCAGGCTCTGGTCTCTGATAAGATTTACAGAGCTTCGGTGGAAGTGTTTGTGGTTCACCCTGTTCCTGCCCTGGAGAACATAAAGTAGGATTATGCAATCAATGTGTTCTTCCATACGGAACTTCTGCTTGAGTCCAGACAACTGTGAATAACCGTCTGTAGGTGAATAATTAATGTACTTAAACATGGATTCAGTATTAGATATTTGATATTCATTTTTGACTGCCCTGCCCTGTTCCTATACAAACTCATTTTAACTTCAAACTCACATTTTAACCATGTTAGATTCATGTTAGATAGATACTGTATCTACTGTGTATATGTATATCTGTCACTGCTCAACTGTGCCGTATTAAGAAGCTCTGTTTCAGGACTGAAAATGTCCCAGATGATACCATAATATGGATAGAGATCCCTGACCTAAGCCTAGAGGCGCGCTGGTCAATTATGTTTGATGGGTGTGAGTCGCTGGACAGCTCCATATACTATATCTATATAGATATATAGATATATCTCCATATATAGAGATCCCTGATGTCATCAACATTGACCCCATATAGGAATCTCAATATATGGCGATGAAGGGACAGTCTCATGATTGTGTATGAAACAATTGGTTCAACAAATGGATATCCAACCATATGTGGAGCTGGCTATCATCAACTGGATCTTCATATATGAAGATCACAACAGTGACCTCATCAAACCCTGCAGACATACAGTACATGGTTTGAAATAGCCTATACTAGATATTCATATGGAACAGCCAGCAACGGGACAAAAGCTTGAACCAATTCACCGTAGTATTAGACTGCATTCTTGCAAGTATTTTTAAATTGAACTGGAATGAGGTTGGTATGAATCAGACTAGCCATGATGACGCTCGACCTAGCTTGAACAAAGGCATGGAACACTGTCATCATTGTATGTGGTCATTCATCATGAGCATGAGCACCACTTTCACACGTGAAACTTCCCATAAGGACAGTCGAGCCTATAGGGCAAGCTTCCTATTGTTACCAACAAAAGGCTGATGACATATATATTTTTTTTATTGTTTTTCTTTTCTTCTTCTATATTCTAAACAAATTTAAATCCTTAACCATGAACACATTGTTCTGTTTAAAATAGAAATATGCTAAAAGGTGTACATTCCAATGCTGACTGTAGACTGTATAGATACTGTAGATGAACAAAACAAAAACACTGCTACTGTGGCCAGCAGTGTTTTTGTGTTGTTCATCTGTCGCCCCCACCCTCGTGCAGTGAGATTTATTTTGTTTTTCTTTTCTTTCTTTTTTTTGCTGGGGGAAAAACGCAGTCAGATAAACTATGGGGAGCTGTCCAACGACTCGAGGTGCTGAAAACACCTATCAAACATAATTTGACCAGCCCGTCTTAGGTGCGGCACATTGATAATATTGGTAATAGGCTACAATCACTGACGTGAATTATGCTATACGTTATTGTTTCGTGTACATATACTGTACTATAGGCTGTAGGCTACATCATACATAAACAAATCCTGGTGGCCAGGGTGCTGACAGAACCGACATACCGAGCTATAGGGGAGGAAAGGAAACAACAACAAAAGGCTATGAAGCGCATTGAAATGCTTTGAGATCGCAATTTCGTCACCCTCAATTACAATTCAGAAAAAAAAATGTCATGCCTGGATGTTTTGGTCCTCCAGTCGCAAAGGATGCGCGTGGATCCGTGAAGCACAAAGGGTCGCTGTGGAGCTCCTCTCTCTCTCTGTCGTCGCTTCTCCTGCTGCTGATGGGGTTTGGACTGGGTGTGTTGATCGCCCGCTCAGTGTTTTGATGTGCTCAGTCCGCGCGCGCACACGATTGGATGAAAGCAGCAGCAGCCACGGTGCAGACCTATGACAGCGCGCGCCCTCCTACGTAGACGAGCACCCCAAGTGTGTTACATAACACTCGCACTCGGCATGTTGACTGTATAACGCATGATAGTCCTATGGCTGCCTGCGATGATTGCGCCTGCCTGGCATGCATGGCATACTGAGAGACCATAAGCCGTAGGGTGAAATGGAATTAATCCTCCACACAGGCATAAAGGTCTAAAGAAAATAGACACAATATTAACATTAACGCATTAACATACTGTATATGTCAATATGTCTACTCTTCATGGTCAAAAACGTCTAATCTGACGCGTACTGTGAAGTCGCCCAGAATCTCTCTCTCTCCATGGTTCTGAAATCAGATGACTTTCAGTAGTGCGTCATGACTTTCCCAGGCCTGGAGGCCGAATGTCAGATTAAGCATCATCGAGATATTCTGAACAGCTAGAGACCAAATAACGTTAAGGCTACGTTTACTGTTAAAAGCTTGGAACATATGCGCAGTTACACATCCGTAAAATAAATCGATGTGCCTTATCAGTAACAATTCGAACACTGACTGACGACGATTTTGCTGCGCATAGATGACCCTCCTTGTTGACAAAAGCACAGCTGTGTTCAGCACCTTTTCCACATTAGTGGATAAATGATGCCACCTGCTGGAACGAAAATGCGCCCTGTCCTTAAAAGACACAAGACACACGCACACGTTGCGCGCGAGTTATTATTTAATATTTGTTATTATGCTATTATTTAATATTTATGAACAGAAATCAAAAATGTTAAATCATATAATATATAATGAATCGAATAATGCCTTAATGTCTCTTTGATCTCGTTTTTTTTCCCTGTAACGGTCCTCAGTCCCCAGGTCTCGCAAACAGAGCTGCTAAATTTAAAGAGACTTTGTGTGTATACGATACCTATCCTTAGATATCTAAGGATGCCCCCTCCAGCTGTATGCATAGGACTATACTTATCCCATTGTCACCTGTTTTTATTGTACTTGTGACACTTGCTATGTAAACGTTTGTTTTCTCATGCCAATAAAGTCCATTTGAAATGGAATAGACATGAATCGAGCTCCTACTGGTAGTTCACGTGAAACGCCACTAGAGGTCGGTAGACTCCAGCAAAACAAATGTGTATACAAATCCTCCGACCAAACCAAGCGTTAAAGGATGTACCTGTCTGTCACTCACTGCATGGGTTAACTGGCCATTATGTCCAATTATTCAAATTGATATTCATACACAATATAGCGCAGGCTACTCACACGAACTTAATGAATTAGTCTCTTAACACAGTTACCGTGTAGCCTGTAGGCCTATGTAAAATTGCTATCAAAATCGAAATACTAATAAATAGGCCATTTATTGGTATTGTTGGGAACTAAGCAGTATTTTCATATTTATGCAGTTCCGTATATTTACTTGCAGCTCGATGCGTAAACCAGCTTTTTACAAGTTTAAACGCAAATCCTACATTAATGTATTATCAATGTCTATGCTATGTGACTATGTAACCAAAGGGAAGAAGGGGTCTTTGCATCATTTGCAGCCTACACTCTCAAAGGCTTGGCCAGGCCCTATTGAAACCTGCGGCGAACTATTGACCTTTAGGCAACATGTTATTGTCAGTGATGGGCAAGTTACTGGGAAAATGTAGTAACCTACACTACTTGTTACTCTCGAAAAAATGTAGCTAAGCTACACAACAAGCTATCCCTAGTAAATTGTAGCAAGATACACTACAAGCTACATGACAAAAGTAGCTTGATGTAGCTTGCTACATCAACACTAGATATATAAAAATATATATCTCAACTTAATGTACAACTTTCTGAATAATAATCATAATAATAAAATAATATCAATAAATGTGTATTATGTATATTAGAGGGATGTATATTTTAGGTTCTCTACCCATTAAAAATGAGCGGAATTTGAAAATGTGTGCGGGAAAATGTAGTAAGCTACAATCCTTGTTACTCAAAATAAGTAGTGTAGCTTTACTACAAGCTACTCAAAAATGTAGTGTAGCTTCACTACAAGCTATTCCCAGAACAAATGTAGTAAGCTACACTACAAGTTACGGGAAAATGTAGTTAAGCTATGTAGCTTAGCTACTTGTAACAAGCTACTGCCCATCACTGGTTATTGTACCTTATAAACTTGGCATCCCGTGGCGTTACTTATGGTGCTGAGAAACCGATCAGAAATTCAGAAATGTCTCCGTATTGTCAACAGCTAGAGAGAGAGAGAGAGAGAGAGAGAGAGAGAGAGAGAGAGAGAGAGAGAGAGAGAGAGAGAGAGAGAGAGAGAGAGAGAGAGAGAGAGAGAGAGAGAGAGAGAGAGAGAGAGAGAGAGAGAGAGAGAGACTTTAGGGAAAAGCATGTCCCTCTCTCTCCTCCGCGTGGGCGTGTTTCTGTCCGACCCAACAGTCTCCGCAGGGACGTGCATAGAGTGTTAGAGAGGCAGGGGCTTAAATCCCGTAAGAGGGCACTTTTGGACCAAAATAGCGAAAATACCAGATCTATAAGGTCAGAGAGCTCATGGATCAGCTATTTTCGTTGTGTTCCAACTCAGAACCCTTTAGCTATAGTGGAGATCTGGATTTATAAACCAATTTGTTCGAGCAAAAATACTGGCTTTCAAGTTCATGAGACTTCAGAGAGGGGGCAAACAATTCTCCTGCATGCTGCATCCTGGCATGATGGCATGAAAAGGAAAGGAGTGGCATTTTTGCATTCCTTTCAGCATGTATATAAGTTTGTTTTACATAGTTTAAAGGGGCAGTGGCTGAAGCCCCCTTTGATACATATGTGCGCAGGTCCGTGCAACGCCCCTCGCTCTTGTGTGCGAAGTGAAGAGCGCGAACGCACTTTTCTGTGCTTGGAGAGACGGGGACGCAAAAAAGTTGCAGCTCTGATCGGCTCATGTTCGGACTTCTCTCTGCAAGGCTGCATGCATTGCGACATAGCGCTCTGCACTCACCACCATCGGCTCCATCGTGGAAGAAAGAGTTCGTAAACATCTTTGGGGACTTCACAACCATGGACGCATTCAGGGCAGTGACGCTATATATACTCCTCGTTTTTCTTTGGAATATACCATGTTTCCAGACGGCTGCTATCATCTCTCCCTCTGCGCCGAGGACTAGTAGAAACAATAAGGGAACCAGGATCTCTCATCATCACCACCACCATCACCACCACCATCATCACGATGGACCACAGAGCAGGTCCAACAAATTTCTAAAAGAGATCTTGGCATCTTCTCCGGGTGCGACCAGCCATCACCGAGAAGACCTAATAAAGGACGCGGTTGTCGTGCCGCACGACTATATGCTTTCCATATACAGGACATACTCCGCCGCGGAGAAGCTCGGACTAAATGCCAGCTTTTTTCGCTCCTCTAAATCTGCCAACACCATTACAAGTTTTGTGGACAGAGGAACAGGTTGGTTTCAACTACTATAGGCTCTACTCTGCACAATTTCAGCTCTAACTGTTCATGCAACCCCCTCCCCTCCCTGATTGAAGTAATCCGATGGCCTCTTTTTTAAGAAGTATTTCGCAAATTCTAGAGTAATTTATAGGAAATAACGGAATTGTTCTTAGCTCCTATTTTTAAATCACATGTCTATTGTCAGACGCATCCATATTGCACGTTGAATAAAAGTAGAAACAAACAATTGTTTTAAAGGGGAACTCCACCCATTTTCAACATTTTAATGTGTCATCAATATAGCTTAGAGATGTTTTTTGTGTAAAAAAAAAGTTCCCCCAATTCTGAATTTCCAAAAACTGGAGGTCTGAAAAAACATTAACATGGTGAAACACATCTGATGACATCATCAAGATGTATTTCACCATGTTAATGATTTTTCTTTCAGACCCCTTTTTCCTGAGAGGGCACAAATGGAACCAAATGGACCCACATTTGTATCCTCTCAGGATTTTTTTGAAAATGGGTGGAATTCCCATTTAAATTAAAATAAAAACAAACAAACAAATATAGACCAACACCAAACCAATAAACGATGCAATACTTTGACCAACTATAGTATTTGATGTAGGCCTAAACTTTAAGGCTTATTTAAAATGCGGTTACTTTTATACCATTTATTTACTTTTGTTTTCTCCGCCATACATATGCTGGTCTGTTTGAACATGTGGGACACATTTTAAAACGTTGACGCACATTTTAGTCCCGAGTATTGAGTTACTTTTAGCTTAAGTTTGACCTCCGGCTAACACGACAATAAAACACTAATTGATGTGTTCTTTAAATGAAAGTAAATCATTCTCCAGGCAATGGTCCCTGCAGGCCTACATTAGGGGGGAAAAGAAAATAATAGTAAAAAAAAAACGTGTTCTTATAGCCTCGATCTGAACGAATGTAAATGTGTAAAGTATAATATTTATAACACTGAAAACGGGAACTTCACACGCGTAAAAATCAGTCAATATTATCCCTGGATTGTCGCTCTTTAAATGTAAAGGTGCTCAGGATCAGCCTAACTGGAATGATTAAAGGGGAGAGAAAAGTGTGAGAGGCAGGTGTTTGGGTCAGTTATAACTGTGTAACAAGTGGGTTGAGTAGTAGCCATGCACGGACCACCATTTGATCACGTTTATGACCTCTCAGAGCCCAAACTAACGAATATTTTTGTTGGGTTGGATACAATTATGTCCAAAATTATTATTATTATTATTTATTTTTTATTTTTTATTTATTTTTGTAAATTAAGTAATGCAGCCGTTTTAAAAGAACAAGAATTTAGCCTGCCATTTAGCCTGGGACCGCCTGGCACCCCCCTCAATGACCACTGGTGGTCCCCGCACCACTGGTTGAAAACCACTGCATGGAGTATAGACATGATAAACACAATCAGGCCTATAACAAGGGCGAGGGAGGAGGACACAGGCCAAGATAATCTTTGGGGAAGAAATAATAAAACAAACAAAAAAAATGCTACATCTTTTGTTTGCATTCCACCTCATCTTTGCTGCAGCATGCCTGCAGAGAGACGGCCGGGGCTGTGAACCGATTTTTGATGAAAACGCCTCACTTTTCGCCTGTGATTTTGATTTGATGTGTCACTGGGGTTCTGACCCCTCGCTGGACTCTCTGAGGGTTGCTTAGCATCGAACCACTGATTGGAGCAGGGACGTGCGCACATAAACAGCAAATGGTGCTGGCTCGAGCTCCTGCCGCCTTTTTTTTTTTACCCATCTGTAAAACAACTGCCCTTTCCAGGGCACAGACGGCAGCGTTTACTGTGGTGAAAGAGAAAGGCAAATGTCACTATTTTTCATGCCAGCATCCAGAAGAATTGATTCCCCCTTCCAAGGTCTCGAGGTACACAATAACACCGAAAATAGCTGATGAACAAGGTCTCAGCGGTCACAGTGTGATCTGAGAGCTTGTAGCAGTGATGGGCAAGTTACTGGGAAAATGTATAAGCTACACTACTTGTTACTTTTGAAAAAATGTAGCTAAGCTACACTAAGCTATCCCCAGAAAATTGTAGTAAACTACAAGCCACATGACAAAAGTAGCTTGCTACCTCAACAATATATATATATATATATATATATATATATATATATATATATATATATATATATAATATATATATATATATATATATATATATATATTATATATATATATATATATATATATATCTCAACGCAATGTACAACTTTCTAAATAATAGGCCTAATAATAAAATAATATAAATAGAAATCATAATAATAATAATCTAGGATAGTGGCATGTTTAAGTTTTGGGATGTATTATGAGAGGTTTTCTACCCATTAATAATGGGCAAAATTCAAAAAATGTGTGTGGGAAAATGTAGTAAGCTACACTCGTTGTTACTTGAAACAAGTAGTGTAGCTTCACTACAAGCTACTCGAAACAAGTAGTGTAGCTTCACTACAAGCTATTCCCAGAACAAATGTAGTAAGCTACACTACAAGCTACAGGAAAATATAGTTAAGCTATGTAGCTTAGCTATTTGTAACAAGTTACTGCCCATTACTGGCTTGTAGATATGCTATTTTCGACCATTTTCGTCCAAAAGTGTTCTAAGTGATGTAGCCGCCCCCTGCCCCTGTAAAACACTCTCTGCACGTCCCTGCATTGGAGTATTTGAACTGCGCTGATCTAATTGAGTGTTCATGTCATAACATATCAAACACTGTCTTTTCTCCACATAATGACCCAGCTCAGCCAATGGCACATCACAAAAAACGACGAGGGGGGAGAGTAAAAAAAACTGAAGTCGCGCTTCCTTCGCTGTGAAGTGGTTAGTATTTTACAGCGCTATACCTCCCCATGAGACCGCCACTTTAATTGCGGAAAATTATTTTTCTTCCGTTCTCTGAGCCCAGTGGTGCTTTCTGTTGGGGTCCCATAAGCACCTCCACCCCTCCCCGAGTGCTGAATTGCATTAACCTGCAGAATAAACACAGCTAAGGCTATATTCTCCTCTTAAAGGGGAATTCCACTCATTTTACTACTCATTTTGACTATATGTCAACAATATAGGCCCTACCTGTGGAAATAACAATAAAAAGTACACCCACTCTGTTTCCTATAGGCCAGGCAGATATATATAAATACGATATGAATACATTAAAATGCCATGAAGCACATTTGCGGGTCCATGGGAGCTATAAGGTTTTTTGCACACTTTTGGCTATAGGCTACCTGAGTTGAGGTTAGGCCTATTTTATGCATTATTCTGACTGCACGATTAGGCTAATACAATTCTGTGCGGACTGACCCATGTATGTTGACGTCTAAACGAGAAACCCAGCAAATCAAATAGGCTATATATAGGCCTACTTCAAAATCCCTGGTCCCTCAAGACAGATTAATTTAGGCTAATAGACGCATTTTGGGGGGGACAAATCACAAAATCTTCCCGCATTGCAGCAGTCACAATCACACCGACAGAAATGTGAATAGTTTTTGTATTCATAGACTTGTTGAACTCAAACCACACGGGACCAAAACCTGGGACAAGTATACCAGCCTCCCTTTTGCCCTTAATGCACAAACTTGGAACTATGACGAGGATCATAGGTAGCCTACTTTTGATTTGCATTTATAGCATATTTAGGTGAAAACCTAAACAAACGTTTTTGGGAGGAAGGAAACAAAAATGTTGTATTTTTTTTTTTTTATTTGATTTAGTTTGTTTGAGTTGTATGCTGTATGAGTTGTGAAGCAGCAAAACAAGGGGCCTAGTGATGCAGCGGGCCGCGGGGTGCTGCCTGCCTGCCTGTATATGCCAGACACAACGAACCAAAGGCGACATACTGTACACTCAAGCTGAACAATACACAATTAATGCATTATTCCCTGGCGGACAGACAGGGCCAGGAGGCCTGGCATGTGCATGAGCACATTTCACAACTCCACCTCAGCATAGGCTATTGCTCAGTTGGAGAAATATCAGGAACAGGAATTGAAAAATGGAGCTATGGTGTTTTCATAGTTCGTTATTTCTATATATATTATAAACGTCATGGTTTGATATATATGAGATTTTCCAAATAGTATCCATGTGTTACATTTAAAAACATAATGTCCCTGCTGCCTTCCACCATTCATACATGAAGATATGGCTTAATGTAAGTCATTATTAAGTGATTAATGTTGATATAAGGGTGCACGCCAGTTCACCAGAACGGTGTTTTAATTAACACAATTTTGTTTGATATGCTCTGCGTGTACTTCTTAAATAACTCCAAGGCCAAGCGACACAATTTGTTAAGTTATTCCAAATCCATATAGGCTATTTGAATCCGCCATGCAGCGTTCCCCCTTCTGTGAACCCTGCGGAGTTAAATAGTAAAAGGCAGATTGAAACCTTCTGTTTGTTTCCGTATAACTTTGCGCGTATGGTCCGCATTAGGATTTTTTTATAAGGCCTCAAACAAATCGAATACAAGGTCACCGAATAATTAACGGTTCTGAATTCCCATCTTCCTCATTAAAATACTTCCTCGTTTATGTTTCATCTCATCTTGCCAAAGAACACATTTTTCGAATGAAAGTGCTATAAGGGCAGATCATGGGCTTTAAAGCTATTGGCGGTTTTACTGTTTAGCAATAAAACATTTTTTTAAACGAGAGAGAGAGTGGATGAAGCTCTAACAATTAAATTTTGACATTTTCACTTATAGGCAGATATATTCGAAGCAGATCTATGTTTTATTATTAACAGGAACCGGTAATCCAACATAAGGCTTTAATTGCTGGCAATGTGCCCAGGCATTTTTTTTTTTTTTTTTTTTGCATATTGTCAAGACCTTGTCAGGGTGCATGGTGGGTGTATGCGAAGAATTGGAAAACATGTTTTCACTGTCATCTATACATGGCCTCTGTTTAATAACGAGAGAGAGAGAGAGAGAGAGAGAGAGAGAGAGAGAGAGAGAGAGAGAGAGAGAGAGAGAGAGAGAGAGAGAGAGAGAGGCCAGCAGTCCCACAGCACCATCTGCGTTTTAATGAGTTACCTCAAGTGCCAAAAGTAATTTTCAAAATAGCGTTGTTCTTTTCTGATCTCGCGACTGACCCCATGCAGGCAGCAACGCCCTGCTTTATAAAACTATTTTATTTATTTACCTACTACTACAGACTATAATATCCGCACAGTCGGAAAGAATTCACAGAGAAAGTTTCATGCATTTCCTGGGCACAAAAAGCGGCTAAAATAAATGATGCCGCAGAAGAATAATTATGTAGTGCCTTCTAGGCGTGCATGGAATATTGTCAAGGCATTCCTTTCCTGACAAATTTAAAGGGGAATTTCCACCCAGGACTTTTAAACATTTATATCATTAGCTTACCTTAAACATAAAAATCATTAACACGGTGAATCACATCTTGATGTCACCAATATATATTCACCATCTTTCATTGGTGCGTTCAGACCTCGAGTCCTATACTGTCCTATAGACCACACACTGTGAAATATAAAGTGACATTCGCGATGACAACAGCTGTGTAAAAGAAAAGGCTCGTTATTTTAGCGCTTATTTGGTTATAGAGGAACTCCTTTGCTTTCCCATGTTGGTCTGACCAAAGTTACAATGCTTGCAAGATTTATGTAATTGTTTTAATGAGAACTGACAAGCGCTTGGTCTAAACGCGTGTTGCCGAACGCGTTTAGAATACGTGCCTGCAGCCTATATTCTCAATAGCAACGCTTTACCAAAAAAACAACAACCAAACAAACAAAAAACAATTGAAATACCATTAAATGAGGCTCCGTATAGCATGTTTCATATCTAACTGAAAATAATTAAAAACCACTTGCTAGAGCTGTGAAAATCTTATCTTATTACGGGAGGATTTCTGCTTGGCATATATTTTTCTAATAGGGGTCCGTGGACTAATAATGATACTCGTCGTTTTGGGGGTCCTGGACATGGAAAATAGTTTGGAAATCACTGTTTTTTTTTTCATCCAATTTGACGACGTGTCAGCCGTAGTTTGGCTCAGCCATGGCCGGATCTAGAGGGGAGTAGGGGTGGGCAGAGCCCACCCAAATGTGCATCCTTCCCACCCAATGAAAGGTAATGTCAGTGGTTTTCAACTAGTGGTCCTTGAGAGAGTTCCAGGTGGTCCCCAGCTAAATGCTGGAAAGTTGGTTAACCAGATGTAACTCTTTGAGAGTGTAAAAATGAAACCAAATGGACCCGTGCAGGTCCATTTGGTTTCATTGTTACACTCTCAAGAGTTAAAATATTCATCATCTGAATTAGCCCAAATCTATAGAAAATGTAGAAGAATAATGGTCATTTTGATCTGTATGTTTGACTGTTTTGTTTCCCAAATCCAGCTTGGAATTGTGGACAAAAGCAAAAGAAATCTTTAGTTTTGGGGTCTGTGTGGGGGCTCAAATGGTGGTCCGTGGCTCAAATGCCAAATAAATAGTGGGCCCTGGTGTCAAAAAGATTGAAAACCACTGCTTTATATAAAAAACTTTGGAGTTGCCCACCCTACTATTCTTCCAGCCCACCCTAGTAGGTCTGGCTAAATCCGGCCCTGGGCTCAGCTGCAGGTTTCCGAGTTATGGGCATTGAAAAACAAGAAAGAAAGGCCATGGCGGGTCTCTGGCCTCTCTGTGAGAATGCGAGCCCCCCACCTCCCCCTTCTCCCCTCCCCTCCTCCCCTCCCTTCTGAACACTGTACACCCTAAGTGAATCTGACTGCAATTATTTCTTTTTATCTTTGCAGACGATCTTTTGCACTCTCCTTTGCGAAGACAAAAGTATCTGTTTGATGTCTCAACCCTTTCAGACAAAGAGGAGCTGGTCGGAACGGAATTAAGGATATTTAGGAAAGTGCCTGCGGGGGATTTCCAGACTGCAGCAGCAACGGGCCTCTATAACATTCAATTATTCTCCTGTCGCTCCGAGAGACTACTGGATTCCAGGTCCCTGGATCCGCTGGATGCCAGAAAACCGGGCTGGGAGGTTCTGGACGTGTGGGAAATGTTCAGGAACCACCACCACCATCACCACCATCACCACCACTCTCACGGGAGCGGCCATCAGCTTTGTTTCGAGCTGAGGGTGACGCTCGGCAAATCGGACACGGAGATCGACCCGATGCTGCTGGGCTTCGGCCGAACGGGACGCTCTCAGCAGGAGAAGGCGATCCTGGTGGCGTACACCAGGTCGAAGAAGCGGGAGAACCTGTTCAACGAGATCAAGGAGAAGATCAAGGCGCGGGGGGACGTCGGAGCCGGCGGGGAGGATGATGGGGATGGAGGGGTGATGGACCGGGAGCGAGGGGGAGGCGGAGGCGGCGGAGGAGGAGGCCTCGTGCAGTTTAAAGCGCGGCGGCGGCGGCGGACGGCGCTGAACGGCAGCAGCAGCGGCGGCAACAACCGGCACGGCAAGCGGCACGGCAAGAAGTCCAAGTCGCGCTGCAGCAAGAAGGCGCTGCACGTCAACTTCAAGGAGCTGGGCTGGGACGACTGGATCATCGCGCCGCTCGACTACGAGGCGTACCACTGCGAGGGCGTGTGCGACTTCCCGCTGCGCTCGCACCTGGAGCCCACCAACCACGCCATCATCCAGACGCTCATGAACTCCATGGACCCCAACAGCACGCCGCCGAGCTGCTGCGTGCCCACCAAGCTGAGCCCGATCAGCATCCTCTACATCGACTCGGGCAACAACGTCGTGTACAAGCAGTACGAGGACATGGTGGTGGAGCAGTGCGGCTGCAGGTAGCACACGACCGACCGACCGCACACGCGTGTGCGCCAACCGTACGTGACGCTGACGCGCGATCGACAAAAGACGGACGCACCCGTGCGCGCACCACCGTGACGCACGGCCTGTATAAGTGGTGGCTGTATTATAGGCCTAAACACACAAACAAACAACTTTTCAAAACATAAAATCAAAGTCAGTGGGTTGGGTCCCCCGCGTGGTTGAATAACAAAGTTTGGCAATCGTGCGTTTCCGAGGTTAAATGCTCCAGCAGCACGGATATGGCGCCGCATATTCTTTATTGAAAAGGGATGCATCGACCGAGGCATTATTATTTTTGCTGTATTTATTCTTTCTCCATTCAGACTCCATCCAACCCACATTTCCAACCTGGATGCGAAACCGTCATTTTGTTGATCTTTTTGTTTTTTATAGTCCCCACAGCAATATAGCCCACTATAATGGCCGTGTGTGGCACGGGAAATACGTGGGACTATAGATATAGGCCCATCATCTTATTCGTTCGTGCGTCACCTATTTCCAAATGGCTGATTATCCGAAGAAGGAACAAGGCAGGCTTTCCCCCCCTCTCCCCTCCGAGTAGCCAACTCTAATTCCATGACGCACCTGCTCGTAGCTGCAGCCCAGAGAGGTCATTATTATTATCATGGGTGGCCTGTTGTTTGCAGGCTCTCCCACGTGATCATCGTGATGATGTGAGGGGGACTCATTCGGGCAGGCAGGCACAGGGCCCTACGTATCCAGGCCTGCGATTGTCTGCGGCCCAGCTGGGACAGGGACGTGCAGAGAGTGTTAGAGGGGCAGGGGGGCTGCCAGAGGGCACTTTTGGAAGAAGACATGTAGGGGAAAATGGCAGATCTACAAGCTCACACAAGAGCTTGTAAATCAGCTATTTTCGGGACGCTATACTCCGGCACTATTTATTTAGTGCGGAGGTGCTGTGTACTGTACAAGATGGATTTATGGCGTCCAAGAACTTTAAGTTCAGAAGACTATGAGAAAGAAATGAATTATTCTGAATGTTGCAGGACCATGCAGCATGACATGGAAGGTTGCATTTGCATCCCTTTCACCATAGTAGCCTACAAGCATGCTGCATTCGTTTGTGGTCTGGAAAGGGGCAGTTGTTTTACAGACTTGATAGAGGGGCAAGGAAGGGCCCCCCTCTGACGTCTATGTGTGCACGTTCCCTGCCGGGCTGCAATTGTCCGTGGCCAGCTGGGATCATAATTACGCTCTCCTGATGCGTTATCAATAGGCCCTGCAATGCGTAATAGGTGAATGTGATTCATTTGGCACAATGGTCTCTGACTGTGCGTGGGGATACGAGGCCGCGGCCAGAGAAGCCTCTCTACCCCGAGGCCAGCCTCCTCCAGGCGGATAACAGCACAACACAACACGCAGCATGTTTTTACGGACACAAACCACGTTGTGCCTCGATTGAAAGTGACTGGTTGGGAGGGGTGGAAAAGAAAGACAGATATAAAGAATTATAACAAACGTGGGACGCAGGGCCGGATTTAGCCACCCCTACTAGGGTGGGCTGGAAGAATGGCAGGGTGGGCAACTCCAAAGTTTTTTTTTTTCATACGAAGCAGTGGTTTTCAACCTTTTTGATATGATGGCCTACTATTTATTCAGCATTTGAGCCACGGACCACCATTTGATGACATTTTAGCCCCACAGACCCCAAAACTATAGGCTAAAGATTTATTGTGCTTTTGTCCACAATTCCATGCAGGCTTTGATTTGGGAAAGAAAATAGTCAAACATACAGATCAAAATGACCATTAATCTTCTACATTCTCTAGTTGTGCAGACTTGGGCTAATTCACATGATGAATATTTTAACTCTTGAGAGCGTAAAAATGAAACCAAATGGACCCACAAGGGTCCATTTGGTTTCATTTTTACGCGCTCAAAGAGTTACATCATGGTCAACCAACTTCCCACCATTTAGGATCACTACTGTTCGAAAACCCACTGATATTACCTTTCATTGGGTGGGCAGGATGCACGTTTGGGTGGGCTATGCCCACCCCTGCCCCCTCTAGATCCGGCCCTGGCTGGCGCTCGCAACGCGGTGGGGGAACAAACAACACAACACAAACACACGGCAGCATGTTAACGGTTTTACGGACACAAACCACGTTGTGCCTCGACTGAAAGTGACTGACTAGTTGGGGGGGATAAAAGAAAGAAATATAACAAACATGAGACGAACGTTTGGCTCACAAAGTCTGCATTGCCATCTTCACGAAATGCACTTCAAACAACTGACTGACTGCGCTAAAGAGACATGTTATGTAGTCAGCAAGGACCCCCCGCCCCCTTGATGAATCACCTGACATGAAAGACTCTCAAAACGAGATGACTATTTAAATGCACATTAGCTTTGAATGCACTGCTGTTCATTATTATTTTTTTGTTTGTTTGAGCTGTAAATATTTGTATAGTCGATAAAACTTTACAAAAGTGCAACGAATGGAGAAATGAACAAAACGCATTTCTTTGTAAATATACAAATGCACTCAAATCGTTATGATTTCTATTCTATAATTATTTTATTATTTGTGCTGTACAGAGTTTCATGATAATCATATATTTCTTACGTTGATAAGAGTAATTTAAGCTGTATTCAATATTTTTTTTGTTTTGTTTTGTCTTGCAGAGGGTGGAAAGACCATTATTAATGTCTACCTCATAATTGCATGTAGGATCTGAGTCTTTTGAGGTATTCAGTTTAGAGTGTAAAGAGCAATTACAATGCTATATAAAAACATTTATATACATATATCATTGGATAATATTCCATACCATTACTGTATAAATAAAATCCAAACTCAAAATAAACCCAGGTCTTGTACTTCAAATGATTATAATTCCACCCTTTTCACAAATACATTTGTGGGCAAGTCTCTACGAATGAGACCAAGTGTTACGTAGGCAACCAAAGAGCAAATATCCTCACTCAATCATGTGATATACAACAGTGGTTCCCAAACATTTTCCAAGTCAATGACACCCAAATTGACAGGACAAGGACACCATTTGAAAATATATGCCAGGGACCCCCCATATATTAGAGAAGATTCTTTACAGCTCTAGCTAATCTATATAAAAAGGAATCCCAGTTTGACATTTATAGATGCCATTTAATGGCATTTATCTCTGGGCCACCAATTTAGATTGTAAAATCATGTTAATTATTAACTCTGAGGGTCACTATAGGGACTATTTGGTTCCATTGTTCTATTAGTGCACCCTCAGAGTTACAGACACATAAGGGTCCATTTGGTTCGAATCTATCATTTAGCTGGGGACCCCCTAGATCTCCCTCAAGGACCCCTCGGACCAAACTTTGGGAACCACTGATGGAAGAAACTAAAGTTAAAACTGTTCACTCATAGTCATTATCCATGTAATGTCATTGCTGGTCAACTTTGCATTGACTGCAATGAGAGGCAAAGAATGTTCCCATTTGGTCTACAGATTAATCATGAGAGCAAAAAATAACTTTTGAATTTCTTATTTGCTATGTTTTTAAAAGACTGTAAATAACTGATAAGAGATCCTATATGTACATTGTTCTGTTTCTCAATTCCTATCTATGCATATTTAATATCAGTCTTACAAAATCATAATAAAATTCATTATATATTTCCCCAATGAACGATTAAATGTGCTTGGATTACACATTTATTTATTTTTTCTATAGAAACAGTGAGGTGTTCATTTGTGTCAGAGTTCATGTGAACATTCCAGAGAGTCAACATGGGGGATATTAGATGGTGTGTGTGTGTATGAAGAGATTGATCTTGAAGGTCACTTTACAAACAAAAACAAAAAAACATTAAAAATACACAAAGTTCCTTTTACAAGTTACTTAATAAGTAACGTTGATGCTGATGGACTTGAAAAGTTTTATACAAATAAAGATAAATCAGTCAGTTAATTTCCCATACATTTCATGTGATTTCTTTCCTGTACAGTCAATATGTGGCAAAGCAGAGGTATATATATATATATATATATATATATATATATATATATATAATATATATATATATATATATATATAATATATATATATATATATATAATATATATATATATATATATATATATATATATATATATAATGACAGCATTCATTGTTTCCCCGATGCCACTTTTTCATTTTCGATCCGATACCACAATTTTTGTGTTAGCCGATACAGATACCAAATACCAAATACCGATACCACAGAAGAATATATATATTAACATACAAAACAAAAAAAACACCTTTATATGAAGTCACCAACAGGGAATAACATACTCCTCTCTCAAATGTGCACTTGGGAAACTCCAAAGCAAACTCCACATGACCCAACATTTTACTTCGCTGCCATGGTGTCAACCCCTTATCCCTGTGTCTGATCACTGGTTAGACAGGCATATTTGCCAATATGTGACCCGATAATGACAAATAAGGGCCAATACTGATACTTTACTTTTCCGATACCCATACAGTGTATTTGCAGATACCGATATGATTAAAAAAAGGACAAAAAGAGCCGATCCGATACTTTGGTATTGGTATCGGGACATCCCTGATATATATATATATATATATATATATATATATATATATATATATATATATATATATATATATATATATATATATATATATATATATATATATATATATATATATATGTATGTAAAAACATATGGTGACCATCCAAGCAGAAGGAAATACATTTGACTGTCACTGATACGGTCCTGAATGGTATGAACCACAGCTATTTCCCAATGAATTAGCCAGCCTGGGTCAAGTTTACTTAACACTTTAATGTTTCCCAATCTGGGGATGAAAAAAAAAAAAAGTTTGAAAGCCCATGCAGGGATTGCTTCCATATAGACTAGTCGACCTTGGCCTGGAAACAATTAGGAAATTGCTTTGAAATGTTATATGTTGTCCAGGCTCTCGGTACAGTATCATGTCACTCCCCACATGTTTGCTGGGGGAAATGGAGGATGCTAAGTGCACTCTTTAGCAGCCCCTGCAAATGACTGACACAACATCCATTCCCCTGAGTATAACCAAATGGCCCTTCAGGCTATATGTCTGTGTGGTACGATGGTTGGTTGGTTGGAACACCATCATCAGGATGCTATGTGCTATACGGCCACTAGCAGGTATATATGCTATCTGTTTCACCACGCTATAGTGCATTGTGTGTGGTATTGTGTCCCACAGTCGTACAGTCTGTAACTGAACTGAATATGTTGAGCCTGATGCAGGATTAGACATTAGTGGTGGATTGTAGTGATGTCCCGATGCCACGTTTTCATTTCCGATCCGATAGCACAATTTTTGTGTTAGCCGATACTGATACCATATACCGGGTCCGATACCAGAGAAGAATAACGTACAAAAGAAAAAATACCTTTATATGAAGTCACCAACAGGGAATAACATACTCCTCTCTCAAATGTGCACTTGGGAAACTCCAAAGCAAACTCCACATGACCCAACATTTTAGTTCGCTGCCATGGTGCTAACCCCTTATCCCTGTGTCTGATCAGTGGTTAGACAGGCATATTTGCCAATGTGACCCGATAACGACAAATAAGAGCCAATACTGATACTTTTCCGATACCCATAGAATATTTGCAGATACCGATATGATAAAAAAAAAAAAGGGACAAAAAGAGCCGATCCGATACTTTGGTATCGGTATCGGGACATCCCTAGTTTATTGTAAGGCTGTTGGAATTTATGTTGGTTTGATGATAAAGTGACTACATGAAAGTCTCTACATAACCTGTGGAGTTAACAGTTGGACGTGTGGGACTGAATGTAGGGAACAGTTAAAATGGTGATGAAAGAGAAAGGAATGCTTTGTTTACCTGTCCTCCATCCCTCACCCTTAAAGTTGAACGTTCCTCCGGAGTTCTTCATCACAACCCTAGTTATTGTCTCTCGGCTTTGAGAGGCTATCGTCGGAGGGAGAGAGAGAGAGAGAGAGAGTAAAGAGAGAGTTGTGTTTATTTGAAACTTTGCCCTAATATATTAGTTTAACTAAACCAAAATTGGCAAAGGCACGGGGTCCTTTTCATCAGAAATGTGGAGAATGTAATAACACAAATAGTCTTGACACCCCACATCTGTGGTCGGAGACTCCTCTCGGAGAACTATACACACAGTAAAATCCTGAGTGTTCACTTTTTAAGGGTTTTCCTGCAACGCAATGGCGTTTATAGACAGCACGGCTAAGATCTAGTAGGTGTTGCTCCAAAAAGTCCAAAGCCCGGGAGCCTCTCCAAGGTTTAGAAACACTTCTTGGCTCGTACGGAGACATAAATGTTCCTCATACTTAACCCCGTTGCTATCAGTGATGTCCTCATCATCAGCGGCAGGAAGGAGATAAATCAGGCCGATCTCTCAGACAGTGAGGACCTCTGAGCGAGCAAAGAAAAAAAAGTGAAACGGACATCGAAGAGAACTTAGATGATATACTTGCAAGGAATTTGATCTCTGGTTTTGATTTGTTGAACAGCTGAGTTTTTGATTGTTGCGAGACAGCCAAAAAAGCAAATAAGACTATAGCAGCTTTGGCCTCTAGCTGTGGGCCTACGGTTGGAACAGGCCCCTCTCCATAACACGGATGACATCAAATAGGAATTTTCTTTATCAAAGATTTTCAATATCTGTTTCCCTTCTTAGAGACTTTCCTGTTTGTCTGGAGGGATCGGTCACCGTCTACGGTCTCATATAGCGCTCTCCAGCACGCTTGACTTACTAGACAGAATGACCTCCCCTTCGCCCTTTTCGCATCCTGTGTTCCACAGTTGTGTGTGAGATGGTTCCTCTCTGCATAATAACACAGTGAGAGAGTTTAAAATAAGCCCCCCCCCCACACACACACACACACTCACAGACACGTACAAGAACGAGTGTGTGTGTCAGGGGACATAAGGGCAGCAGCATCCACAGATGGAGAGATGAGTGGTTTTAGAGGACCAGCAGATGCCTGGACTGACCCCTACTGCCGCCTTTCATTGAACCACCGGCGTCAACACAATAGCAAGGGGTGGGTCCCAACATTAAATACACTTGCTTGTGCCTTTACGCCCCAGAGATCACGTTTTTATCTTCCTTTCGTTTTTCTGAGCAATGAGACAGAAGTGAGATTTTTCACTCCTGGTCTCGCTGTTCGGCAAAAAAAGTATGAAGCAAGGTTGTGCTCTAACCTTTGGTTGCATGTTGACATTCTCATGTCGGTGCAAAATGAAAGATGCATTTCGAGATCAGTGAGATGACGCCTTACTCTGGCATTTATAACTTCGCCAAACAAACATTCAAAGTCCAAAGACCTTACTACCACACTTGGCTCACGGTGAATTCATAATCGGGCTCTAAACAAACATGAAAAGTTCATAGACTTGGCCGCCACATGACGTAATGTCGACGAGCAGTTCCTTGGAGGGGTTTGGCATCATCGTATTCTGACCATATCGGATTCATTCGGAATGTTCTTCAACCTCTATTTTAGGAAACGCAGATGTATTGTGGCCCGACTATGGCTCGAAAAGCGACTACAAAGAGTTAGTGGTTGCCCTTGGCAGCTGCTCTCTTTTATAAGTAGAGAAAGAAAGAAAGAGAGAGAGAGAGAGAGAGAGAGAGAGAGAGAGGAGAGAGAGAGAGAGAGAGAGAGAGAGAGAGAGAGAGAGAGAGAGAGAAAGAAAGAGAGAAACAAACCAGGTTTGGAGTGGTATCCATCGCATAACAAAGGACCAGGGGACTTCCCTCTGGTGAAGCATCTGCTTGCTTCAGCCCTGAGGCCCTGTGGCTGCGTGCGATCAGGGCCATGACACTCTGTGGTGGTCCAATGGCTGCAGCACATATCCAACAACCCTGCAGCCTGTATGCAGACCCTCTCCGGGCTCTCATCACATCATACGGCAGCAGGCAGATAGCAGACACCTCTGCTTCCTCCATAGATAACCTCCTAATTACGTTAAAACACACTCCCCAACTGGGGGGCTGCTGAAACACGATACGGCCCTACTTATTTTTAACTTTGCCGCCCGCCGCTATATTTTATGTCCAGATTGAAGCATGCATGGGGGTATACACTATAGGCAGCGTTGTTTAGGTTTGTTGATCCCGCTCCGGAAGGATTTAGATTATAGGGAAGCAGAGCATCAAAGTGCACAGCATGAGAATTTTTTTAGAAAAACAGAAAGCGTTTTTTTGGGGAGGGGGGTCAGGTTGATGGATCTGTACGGAGTATATACCTGTCTGGCGAAGCCCCTTTCGTTCTGTTTATTTTCTAAAGGAATGTCTCAGGCATTGGCCTTTCACCCCTCCTCATCTATTTACTGCCCCTGGTCTGTGTTACAGAGGGTGACCTGTGTGTCCTAAAGTCATCGCTTGCTTGCTTCGCCACGCAAGCGCACCTCACGACTCCCCAGTAAAACTCCTCTGTACACTCAAGGGGAGATTGTCTTTCTTGTGTGCTTATAGTCCATCTTTTTTGTTAGGGCTTGTGTCTGAGCAACGACCTTTGTGTGTGTGTATGTGTGTGCGTGCAAGCCTGTGTGCGCGTGCTGCGTTTGTGTGAGAGTCTGAATGGACTTGAGTCAAAAGTAAATTTACTTAGTTAACTCGGACAATGCCTGTGTTTGGGGGCAAAGCAAGGACATGACCTCCCCCCCTGCCAATTCACATCTGCGAAGACTAGTGGAGCGGAGTAGGAGGAGGCAGGGTTACTGACCGGTGTGTGGGGTGGACAATGGGTTTCATTGGGTCTGGAGATTGGTGGGTATATAACAGTCCTTCCATACATGCGCGAGTGTGACATGGCATTTTCACTCAAAGCACACACACACACAGACGCAGTGACTCACACACACACACATGCACGTGCACGAACGATAAATCAATCACCAACCTGCAGCCCCAGCGATATCCATTACCTCTGTGTCTGAGAGGGAGGGGTGTCTTTTTCTTCCAAATTAAAGCGAACCTCCGTGCCCCTGCAGGATGATAACTGTTGCTATACAATTAAACAAACAAAAGGGCATGCACTGAATGCAAGGACTGGTGAGGGTAAATCAGAGTTTTTTTTGGCTCTATATGTGTTATGGAAGGAGACATACATAAGAAAACAAACACAGGTCGGAGGCAGCAAGACAAGGCCTCTGGAAGGAGAAGATCAGGGGCGGATGTAACATGTCCTATTTGGCGGGGGGGCAAGAGAACATGTTGGAGGGGCAAGAGAAAATGGTATGGGTGCGACTTCATGATGAAGCCGCACCCATACCATTTTCAGTTACAGGACTTTTATTAGTCAAGTAAAGCATCAATAATAACATCAGTTGTTGTTAAAGTTGCAACAGACACGCAGCATAAATGCATAAAGCTAAAGGTCTGACTCGGAGAGTTTTCTGTTTTCAATGATGAAATGCTGTTGGTTTAGTGGTGACACAGCTGTAGTTAGTTAGTAGTAGTAGTGTTTCACTTCATTTGGGTTGTTTTGCATGCCATCATGTTTGGTGGGGCACTCAGGTCATTTAGGGGGGCATTGCCCACCCCCCATGCCCATACCTAGATCCGCCCCTGGAGAAGATGGTGGTGGTGGTGGTGCGGCCGGGTGGGGGGAGGGCGTTACAGGGCTCTAGGAGGGACTTGATGGACAACTCCACAACTCAGCTAAGGCAGAGCTTTCACTTAAAAATGGGTGCCTGGCCTATCTCAAAAGGTCAGAGCCCAGAACACTAACGCACTACATTAATCATGAGAACGCTGTGGCTTTACCTGTCTTGCGTTTCAGCTGCTCTCCGTGGTGCACCAGTACAGTTAGCCTCAATTATGCTTGATTACGAGGTGTGGAAGACGCACAAGGACCCGGCCGGGGCCGCGGCCCTCGCGACAGATCAGGCATCAATAATTCAATCTCAGATTAGGTGTGCCGGCCCCGTCTATCACCGCGCGGAGCGGAGCGGAGAGGAGCGTGCATGGCCAATTGTGGAACATACACCAGCTTGCCTTTTGAGTATATCTGCGAAGGTCACGACAGGAGGAAGAATCTCTATTTGGATTACATACGTGGATCCTGGCGTCGGTAATGATTGGGGAAATGGAAGCTTTTGGATTAGCGCTCACTCTGTTCTCACCCTTGTGGCTTGTGTTACTTAGTACTGTAGTATACACATAAAAGGGGTGGCATGCGTTAGTCCGACCAACATTACATGGAGGTTAAGACTCACTATAGTGGCATTGTGCGCCGTTAGACTTATAGGTTTAGAGGCATAGTAATATCAACTTGTTTGGACATCAGACCAGGCCTGGATGTAATATTGCCCAATAGGGGTGGGGGGGGGGGGGGGGGGGGGGGGGTGGCATGGGGGCAACCTTATCGCGATGATGCACCCATACCATTTTCGGTTACAGAACTTGTTGTTGTTGCAACAAGCACGCAGCATGCATAAAATGTGGTGCCACAATTGTAGTTAGTTAGTAGCAGTATTAGTGTTTCGAGCACTTCAATTTGAAATATGGCTTGTTTGCAGACCATCCTGTTTGGTGGGGCAGTCAGGGCATTTGGGGGGTGGGGGGGCATTGCCCCATATAGGCCCATACCCATGCCTAGATCCGGCCCTGCATCAGACTACTAATGCTATATATTGTACACATGATCCCACATAAATATACACACTTAACTCTTTCAAGGAAGCATATGCGCACGTGTGCAGTGACACACACAGTTACACACACACATGCACACATGCACACACACACACACACACACACACACACGCTCCCACACCACCGCATGGTGTGCAAAAGGCACTTAAATATTTGATGCCGTCCCAGCCCCCTTCCTGGTAATTACCCCATTACGTGTTGGTGGCGGATGGAACTGTTACAGATGTTTTATGACAGGGGGCCCTTTTCATTTTGTCTTCCCCCCGATGAGGGACAGATTTATGGTCACCAGTCAGTCAGTCAGTCTTCCTTCTTCCATTCAGCGGAGCCACGGATGCAGCCCCCCCCCCCACCGCCCCCCCATCCCATCCCCCACCACACCGTCACAACAGTTAATCGAACTCAGACAAACTCTGAGACGCAAAACGGACCCATGTATAGGTCATTCATTTGGTTTTACTGTAGTATAGGGCTGCAGCCAACGATTATTTCCACAATTGATTCCACAATTGATTATTTAAATCAGGGGTTTTCAACCTTTTTGACACCAGGGACCACCATTTATTCGGAATTTGAGCCACGGACCACCGTTTGATGACATTTTAGCCCCACAGACCCAAAACCCAAAGATTTCTTCTGTTTTTATCTACAATTCCGGGCTGGATTTCGGAAACATAGTTGTAGCTAGATTTGGGCTAGTTCAGATGATGAATATAATGTAAAAATTAAATCAAATGGACCCTTGCGGGTCCATTTGGTTTAATTTTTACATTCTCAAGAGTTACATCTGGTTAACCAACTTAAATGGGGACCACCTGGAACCCTCTCAAGGACCACTGGTGGTCCCCGGACCACCTGTTGAAAACCCCTGAGTTAAATGATGAATCGATTAATCAGATTATTTTTAACATTGTTTTAGTTTTAGACATGGTCTAACTGACAAACTAGACATTAAAGATGAATAAACCATTAAAAAACATGTTTGATGAGCTGCTGATTAGGCTGCTCTTCAAATAAAACTAATTCGATATTAATTAAAGTAACTGATGGTGTCTCTATATAGGCTTAATCTGACTGCATACATTTAAATGAAGAATAGCTACACATGTCAGTCAAAAAGGAACTGCGTAGTCTTCTTCTCTGTAGTTAAACTCGAAGAATTGCTTCGATTGCGATTAATCGATTCATCGCTGCAGCCCTAGTTTTCGCACATTCACGACGCAACCGAATCTGCGGTGAATTCCACTTGCCGGGGCCGTCGTTGTTATCTTTTTATAGGAGTTGGATATCGCACAAGTCGCGAGCAGCTGCGTCTGAACCTCCCTCCTCGCTCTGCATAAAGTCTAGCTCCCACTGCTCCCTGCAGTAAGTGGCCATGCTGCATGCTCTGCTCGCCGTATAACCGAGGTTGTTGGCAGTGCCGCTTATGAGATGAATAAATGTTTGATGGCCCCGTGGAACAGGCACGCTTCCAGGCTGATCGTCATGAAGCCCTGTTCCCCCCAAGGTGGAGGAGGAGGAGGAGGGGTGGGGGTGGGTAGTTCACTGGCTGGGGAAGACCTCCTCGAAGAGTCCCCCGGCCTTGTGGGAGGCGACCGGCGGGGCCCAGAGTCAAACCGAGTGTGACACTTTCTCACCAAATGTTATCCTACTGAAAGTAATCATCGTAAAAAAAAGGGGGAAGGGGGGGGCAGAGTAAATAC
The DNA here is from genome assembly GCA_039105355.1 of Benthosema pterotum. Taxonomy (NCBI): domain Eukaryota; kingdom Metazoa; phylum Chordata; class Actinopteri; order Myctophiformes; family Myctophidae; genus Benthosema; species Benthosema pterotum. The sequence continues at coordinate 40,950,015 of CM076967.1, forward strand.
TGAGTTAGCTTTTCAGAATTCATCTCTTCTCGCTGGCTGCAAGAAGTGTTTGATGTGTTGAAAAGTCTCTTTTAAAAACCGATGTGGTTTTCTGTCCGGAGAGGAGGCGGGTGGCGGCTGTTTTGGTGTGGTTCCCCAGGGTTCCACTTTGGGAAAATCAAATGCACAGTTCAGTAGTTGAGCTTTTATGCCTAAGCAAAATATCGGTCATAAATTGGTGCGCGAACGAGGCGATGTAATTACAGGGCGTTGCGCAGCGAGAATTTTCCCCAAGCGACTTGTGGATGGGCGACGATTATTGCAACGAACAAAAGGGGACGCTGCCGCGGCGGAAACGCGACGGCTTTTTTACGGCCTTTCGAAATCGGAGCGCAGGTCTGTTATTGTCGGAAATAATTCTCCCCCCTTTGCCCGCAAACTGTAGAAAGTTGTCAGGTACAAGCCTTTTAACAAACAAGGTCAGCGGAGGAACACCGACTATTAATCATTTACCAGGGGGAAACAAAGAGACCCGGTGAGACTAGATAGCACGGCGTATACCCAGGGCTTTGTGGCTTAAATAGTACCTCATCGTGTTACACGCGCATGCATGCACACGCACACACACATGAGGGCTGGATCGGATGTAACATTTCCCAATTGGGGGGGGTCAGGAGAAAATGTTATGGGGGGCGGCTTCATCGCCCCATACCATCTTGAAGTCGCACCCATACCATCTTCTGTTACAGGACTTTTATTAGGCAAGTAAAGCATCAATAATAACACCAGTTGTTGTTAGAAGTTGCGACAGACACGCAGCATGCATAAAGCTAAAGGTCTGACTCAGTTATCTGTTTTCAATGATGAAATGTTTAGTGGTGCCACAATTGTAGTTAGTAGCAGTAGTAGTAGTAGCACTTTCGTTTGAAACATCTTTGATTTTTTCCCCCCATGTCATCATGTTTGGTGGGGCAGTCAGGGCATTTAGGGGGGCATTAATCCCCCCCGCCCCCCCATGCCCATGCCTAGATACGCCCCTGACACACACACACAAGGTCTTATTCCTACATTTGTCACATCCAAAAAAAAAAGGGCAAAAACAAACCAAAAAGAAAACATCACTGTGGCCGTAGTAGTCCCTGCAGCGGGGGAAGGCCTCATAGCAGCTACTCTGCATCGTAGGAAATCCTACCTCGCTTCAAAACCAGGGCGCGTGGACGCGGAATTGAATGAATGATATACAGCCGTCCGTGTCTGAGGTTAGTTCCTGTCAATTCCCCCAAATACCGCTCTTTATTCACCAGCGGCATAAATTCTCCGCTCCTGGCGTGAGGAATGGAGTGGGGTTTGTTTGACCAGATGTAACTTTATCAGGGAAACCTTCCTCTCCTCTCCTCTCCTCCTCCTCTCCTCTCCTCTCCTCTCCTCTCCTCTCCTCTCCTCTCCTCTCCCTTCCTCTCCTCTCCTCTCCCCTCTCTCCCTCTCCCTCTCCCTCTCCTCTCCTCTCCTCTCCTCACCTCTCCTCTCCTCCTCCTCCTCCTCTCTCTCCTCTCCTCTCTCCTCCTCCCTCCCCTCCCTCTCCCCTCCCTCTCCTCCCCTCCCCTCCCCTCCTCCTCCCTCTCCTCTCCTCTCCTCTCTCCTCCTCCTCCTCCTCCTCCTCCTCCTCCTCCTCTCCTCTCCTCTCCTCTCCTCTCCTCTCCTCTCCTCCTCCCCTCCCCTCCTCCTCCCCTCCCCTCTCCTCTCCTCTCCTCCTCCTCCTCCTCTCCTCTCCTCTCCTCGATCCTCTCCACCTCCTCTCCTCTCCTCTCCTCTCCTCCTCCTCTCCTCTCCCTCTCCTCTCCTCTCCTCTGCCCTCTCCTCCTCCTCCTCCTCCTCCTCCTCCTCCTCCTCCTCTCCGCTATATTCCTGCGTCTCTCTCTCTCACATCTCTTATAGCTTAAGCACCCCCCCCCCCCCCCAAAAAAAAGTGAGCCGCCTCTCACACAATATTTCTGTTTTGCCGTGCGGCGGTGTGTGTGTGTGTGTGACCTCTTTGTGAACTGCGGTTAAAGTGAAAGGCACTTTTCAGCCATGGGAGGGAATCAGATGGCAGTAACCATATGCCTTTCAACTAATACAAAGGTGGGAAGGCTGTGGAGGGGGGGGTTGCATGCTAGGGTGAAAAGGAAAGTGCAGCGCTGTGTCTTTTTGTGTTTGGTAAAGTGGTGGCAGTTAAGGAAGGGTGGCAGGGTGGTGGAGGTGGTGGAGGTGGGCTGGATGCGGTGCTCGACACAAGGGAATGTCCGGCCGAATGGGCTGTGTGTGGAGATGGAGCCTTCTTATATGGATGAGTGCAATGAGTAAACAGCATTCCTTTCTCTTTGACTCTCTCTCTCACTCTCAACCTCTCCGCCACCCAAACACCGCATCCATATCTCTTTGCCTGTCTGTCTGTCTGTCTGTCTGTCTGTCTGTCTGTCTGTCTGTCTGTCTGTCTGTCTGTCTGTCTGTCTGTCTGTCTGTCTGTCTGTCTGTCTGTCTGTCTGTCTGTCTGTCTGTCTGTCTGTCGTTTCCTCCAGGCTGTTGTTTCAAACTCCTTTGCTGACTCAGACTTTTGTTGCGTCAGCAGACTTGGAGCAGCATCTGAATATTTGTGTATTGTGAGTTGTGAAGTGTATATGGATTGAGTCATTGAGATCTCTTTGGGGGAATGTTGCTCCATAAGTAGCAATAATAAAAAAAAAAAAACACAGACGTGAACTCATGTGGCTCCAGAGGTCGTCCAATGAATTGTCCTGAGCAAGACACTTAACCCCAAATTCTCGCTGATTGGTACCTTGCATGGCTTCCATTTGGTGTATGAATGTGTGTGTGAACGGATAAATGTATTGCACTAAAGTACCTTGGATGAAGGTGCCATATAAATGAACCATTTACCACTGACCGGAGAATCAAGCATACGTGTGAAGCGCATTCAGTATGTTCCTGAAAAAAGGTACAGTCTAGATGTCAGGAGGATTCATATCTGGCATTCTGTTGACAAAACCTCATTTGCAGGGCAGTCTTTGGCTCATGCGGTTTATATTTACATGGTGTTAAATCACATTTGTGAACACACGCCGCACTGAGGCCAGCCAGGTTTACAGATATATCTAAACATGAAATCTGGGGTTTTCGTGCGCTTATCAGTTTTTGGGGGACGCATGCACGTGGCCGACACAATGCTGACGCACGGTACCGCTACATGCAATACATGCATGGCATCTTAAAATGATTTGCTGCCCTATTGCTATACAGTCTGTAATCTCTCTCTGTAGGGTTACAGGGGATATAGGGAGCCGGTCGGGGTTTTGGTAGGAGGGGAAGGACATACAGGAAGAAGGTTTGTTACAGAAGCAACATTAATCTATTCCCCTCTCCGGGGCCTTTGAAGAGCAGCAGCGGCTATGACAGGCTAAATGTTTCCAGAGATGTCACATTTCCACAAAATCTAAAAAGGACTCTTGCGAGCACTCATCCTTTCATGTTTGATCGCGTGTTGGAGATTCTATGATAAACAGACTGGGGGTGGTGGTTGGGAGTGGGTGGGTGGGTGGGTGGACGCGGCGGATGGGAAGGGAACGTAGTGTGCTGTCGCTTTTGCGGGGCCCGCCTCGCCTGCCTGCGTCGCCCACAGGATCCAGATGCCTCTGGAAATTACCTCTTTGTCTCTATAACTTCAGAGACGAGGGGGGGTTTGAACATGCTACATCTGAATTAAGATCTGGAGTTTGTCTCCGAATTTCTCCGGGATTTGCGGGGATATTGGACTGAATCAGATTAATTTGGGACGAACCCCTTCGCAGCCTCCATCGCCCCACACATACCACCCCCACCTCTCCACAAAAATCCACATCCACAAACATTGAACAGATGCTGGAAAGTCACTTAGTTAACCCGTAAGGCATGACGGTAACTGTTCGCATCCGTGTTGGAGTAAAACGCAGAATTAGACAGATTAAGTATGTTCAACAATGCTGACTACAGTAGGGGGTGGAAAGTAGTTAGAAATGTCAACCTACGTTGAGATTGCGATGTATTGCCATGCCCCACTGGATCCTGATTGGAGGTATATGCCCCTCTCATCCTGATTGAACGAAAGGCTTTTCTCCCAAAGCCCAAACTGTTTTTCTTTTTACCTCTGGATAACTGGGGGAAGGGAGGAACTCCTTATATGGTCAGCATTAGGGAGGATTAGCCAAAACACAAGGGGAAAAAAAACAAAACAATGTATGTATTAAGTGAAATGTTTGACATGAACTACATTATATGTTATTTTATCATGCCTTTTTCTTTTGTTATTGTATGCCTAAATGTTTGCCACATTCGGTCACCACACATCTCTGTCTGTCTTTCTCTCCTTCTGTCTGTCTCCCACTCCCCCGCTCACCGCCGGTCTGCCATCAATCGTCCCAGTCTGCGTGTCCCTGTGTGTGTCAGTCTCTCTTCCATCGAGCTGCTGCACTATTCTGTCAGGGGCGGATCTAGGCATGGGGGGGGGGGGGGGCAATGAAAATGCCCCCCACCAGACTGCCCCACCAAACATGATGGCATGCAAAACAGCCCAAGATATTTCAAATTAAAGTGCTTATATTTAAATGATTTGAAACACTATTACTGCTACTAACTATACAGTTGTGTCACCACTAAACCAACAGGATTTCATCATTGAAAACAGAAAACTCTCTGAGTCAGACCTTTAGCTTTATACATGCTGTGTGTCTGTTGCAAATTCAACATAACTGATGTTATTATTGATACTTTACTTGGCTAATAAAAGTCTTGTAACTGAAAATGGTATGGGTGCGACTTCATCGCCCGTGTCGCTTCGCGCCACGGGCGATGAAGCCGCCCCCCCCATACCATTTTCTCCTCCTGCCCCCCCCCCCCCCCAATTGGGAAATGTTACATCCGCCCCTGTATTCTGTGTCTCAACACTCCATTAGAGGGTCATAAAACGCTTTCTGGAAGAAAATGTAGCATTTCCAGCTGAACTCATGGAGGAGACGAAGAAGAACAAGCCGTAAAGAAAATGTAAAGTAGTGCTGTATAGTTGGACTAATTCTGGCCTTCGAACGTTCGCTGGGAATTATAGGGCGAGCTTCGAACGTTCGCTAAAAAAAAAAGCAGCATGCCCCCCCCCCCCCCCCCCCCCCCCCCCCCGTCTACTAACTCTTAAAATGTTGTGGATGTTGCCATCGGTAGATAGGCTACGTTTTCTACTGCCCTGAGATGTGATTGACATCTGTGAATACATCAGTCATGACACCGCTGTCCTTTCTTTCCTTTCTGATGAGACCGATCCGACACAGCCACGGGTAACACGCTGTTTGGATTGCCAAAACATGCTGTCCATCGGCTCGTTTAATTATTTGTTTGCTGTGAACGACTACGCGTCTATTAGGCCTATTGTATGTATAGGCTTAAGCCTGCTGCCCACCAGCCTGCTCTGGTGGTCAGTGAACCCTAAGACCAACCTTACAAAAAGGCTGGTTTAATTATTTGTTTGCTGTGAACGACTACGCGTCTATTAGGCCTATTGTATGTATAGGCTTAAGCCTGCTGCCCACCAGCCTGCTATGGTGGTCAGTGAACCGTAAGACCAACCGCTCAGCGTGCAGCTCTGTAGAGTACAGACGGAGTTGCGCAAACTCCGTTCACTTCCTAGAGCCAGTCTAATGGCGGATCGCCTACATAGACTTCTATTGAGAATGGGACACCTTCAGTGAAAACAATGCATTTCTAACTGCAGTAACAGCGCGTTTCACAGCGAGTTTCTGACCCCTCAATGTCGCAGATCTACTAGATGGGGGGAAAAGTTAAATAAATAAATAAATGCGAATGGTTCGGCACCATTAATATTCGTTCGCGTGGCGACCTTAGCGAGCGAATGGTTCGAATCCCGAGCTTCGGTATACAGCCCTAATGTAAAGTGCAGCCAGGAAGAAGAAGGAAAAAAATAATACATACACACACAAAAAAACTAAACAATCAACTTCTCTGGCAATAAAAACGATTAAAATACCAGAATAGCATGCAGTGAAACATCTCTTTTTATAATTAAAATGTCTCCGGCGAGCCTGCATGGAAAATATTTCATTGCGTATAGAGCTGTTAAGAGTTAACACATTTTACAAATTATGCCTAAATGCCTCTGTTGTGCTTTAATTTGTAGCTGTTGAGTGGGAAAAAAATTAAAAAATAAGTCATTGCCAGGCAAAAAACATATTTTCGCACAAATAAAGGCATTTATACTTTGTAGCTGTTTGGGAATAGCCTGACATAAGCGGTATATGTCTGTGGGTGTAAATATCTATAACCATTGAAGTGTTATGAGGTGCTAATAAGTGTTCTAGCTATATATTCTGTGGTGTCGCGGCTGGAGACCGCCCAGCAGGTAGGAGCGCCCCCGGAGTCGGGCGGAGACAGAGAGATGGCAGAGGAGCGCGTCAGCCGCTGGGCGCGGTTATCGAAGGCCGGTACGTCCCCCGGTATCTCCTCGATCAGCTGGAACACGCCACACCTGTGCTCGCCCGGCAGGAACAAGCAACATAAGGCTCCCCTCTCTGTCTCATTGTGTCCCAGACTCCGGGAGGAAAGGCTGCGCTTACACAGGGCTGTTGGGCGGTAGGTCGACACCACTTCATTTCACGCACATTCTATGCTCTCAGTGAAATGCTTATACTGACTGTCTTCTCCTCCTCCTCTTAGGCTTCCACAGGGCATGGGCTGGCTGAGAGCCTGGAGAAGCTGTGCATGAGGCATAATAATAAATACTAAACCCCACATCGTATGGAAAAGGAGCTAATTCCCCAGTACACGGCACTATAAAGCTGAGTAGACATACTTACGATACCTGAACGTTTCTCTTCCTCGCTGCTGAGTGACTGTTTGATTTGAGAGATACTTACCTGTCGGATGTCCTACAGCTAAACTTACCGGCATTCCTAGGAGAGCGAAATCCTATACTTACCAGGGGAAAGTCCAGAGACGTGGTCCCGCGACGACACCCACCTGAAGAAGAACCTGTTTGAGTTGAACTGTATTTTATTGACCAGGAGAGAAGAGAAACTTTTCTGTTAACTAAACCCAAGCTTGTGAATAAACAGCTATATACTGTACCTGCATACTGGTCCGTGTCCTGTTCTCCACATTTGGTGGCGAATGCGGGCATAAACCGGTCCCCGCGGACCCCCTCGCATTATGGATCAAGCCAGCGCCATCTCCGCGGCGTTTCTCCAGAGCCAAGCGGAGCTCCAGGCCACACTACAGGAGATAGCTCGCCAGCTGAAGAGGGACACCGGCGGCACTCGTCCACCAGGGGACGTGCTAACCAAACTAACACCGGAGGATGACGTCGCTGCGTATCTGGAGCTCTTTGAGCGCACAGCGGCAAGAGAAAGATGGCCCGTGGCAGACTGGGGTTCCATAATATCTGGCTTCTTGTCCGGCGAGGCTCAGAGGGTATGTAGTGATCTTTCCCTTGCTGACGCTAGAGACTATCAGAAATTAAAAACTGCTATACTCGCTAGCCAAGGCAATAGCCTGCCAGCGCGCGCCCAAAAGTTTCACAACTGGACATATAATCCTAACCAGCCCCCCCGACCCCAAATCTCCGCGCTAGTGCGCCTCACAACAAATTGGCTGGCGGGGGAGGGCGACCTCTCTCCTATCGAACGTGTTGTAATAGATAGATGCATCCGTGCCCTGCCGCCCAAGGCCCGAGAATATGCCTCGCAAGTAAGCCCCTCCAATGTCGGCCGTCTGACTGAATTATTAGAGAATCACCAAGTAACGCTTGAGATAATGAAACCCACCCCCTCTGAGCCACAGAAGTCGACGAGTGACGAGCGCCGGGGCCGTGACCGACGACCGCCGCAGAACAAAGGCGGACCCCCTGCCCCGATCCGCGACGGTGGAGCGGCGGACCGCACCTCCCGCGGACCCCCGGGGCCACGGCGCTGTTACGTCTGTGGGAAAGTGGACCACATCTCCTGGGCATGCCCGGAACGAGACAGAGACGCGTCCATGGCCAGCGTGACGTCAGAGGCGCCCCGGCCCTGTCTACATACTCAGAGCGGCCCGGGCCAGCGCTTTGACATCCCCGTGAGGATCGATGGCACGGATACGCAAGCTATGATTGACTCCGGGAGCGCGGTGACGCTCGTGCGGGCCGATCTCGCCGGGACCCCTCCACCACCACCACCGTGCCCGTCACGTGCGTGCACGGAGATGTGCGACACTACCCCACGGCGGAAATAAAGATCCAGACCCCTCGAGGAGACTCGGTGGTTTCAGCGGGGGTGGTGCCAGAGCTGCCCGTCCCCCTCCTCCTCGGGTACGATTGTGAGTTGTTCAGCCGCTATTGGGACCCCGGCAGGCGGTCAGGACCCCCACGACGAGGTCGGCGACCCAGGCCACATCGGAGGAAGCCCAGGGCGCGCGCCGCGTGTCCGGCGTTTCCAGCGCAGGAGGAGAGCGAGGCCAGCGGGCCGACCCGGAGGAGACATCGAGCGCACCCTGACCCCCACTCCGACTCGCCGGAACCCGACAGCCCCGATGATGAAGATGGCCACAGCGGACCTCCTGAGCCGGACAGCCCGGACCCCCTCGCGGAATACCCCCCGCCCGAACCCGGAGAAGACCGCCCCGCGGGGAGTTCGCCTCCCAGCAGTGGGGAGACCCAAACCTCCGCGGCGCACGAGAGCAGGTGTCCGCCGTCGATGGAAGGCTGTGCGAGGGGGTGAGTGAGTTGAATTCTCCATACTTCTGTGTGAAAAATGGTTTGTTGTATCGGGGAGTAAAGAACAGAGGGGGGGAGTTGATCGAACAGCTACTAGTGCCAAAGTCACATGTGAGTCGCGTGTTGTATCTGGCGCACACGCATCAGATGGGAGCGCATTTGGGAGTACAGAAAACTCATGAAAGAGTGATCGCCCGATTTTATTGGCCGGGGGCTAAAAAGGCTATTGAAGACTATTGTAGGACGTGCCCAGAATGTCAGCTAACAGCGCCGCGGCCAATACAACGCAACCCGCTCATTTCATTGCCAATAATTGAAGTCCCTTTCTCGCGCATTGCGATGGATATATTAGGCCCACTGCCAAAATCCAGCCGCGGCCATAAATATATATTAGTGATTATCGATTATGCAACCCGCTACCCCGAGGCTATTCCTCTGCGCGCTGCCACGGCCAAGGCGGTGGCGCACGAACTCTTAATGCTTGTTAGTAGGGTGGGCATACCGGAGGTGGCGCTGTCGGACCAGGGTACGTGCTTCATGTCTCAAGTGATCTCTCTACTGTACAAATGGTTGAATGTAAAACGCATTAGGACTTCAGTCCAGCATCCCCAGACGGATGGATTATGCGAGAGATTCGTACAGACTATAAAACGGATGTTAAAAAAGCTGCCAGACCTGGATGGGAGGGATTGGGATAAACTAATTCCATATGTCATGTTTGCAATTCGGGAGGTTCCCCAGGCCTCTACCGGCTTCTCCCCCTTTGAGCTGTTGTATGGCCGGCGGCCCAGGGGACTGCTGGACCTCGCTCGAGAGGCCTGGGAAAGCCAACCCTCCCCTCATCGCAGTATAATTGACCATGTGGAGCACATGCAGGAGCGGGCGAGGAAGATCTGGCCGTTGGTGCGAGACCACATGCAGCAGGCACAACTGGAGCAGGGCCGGGTGTACAATCGGGGGGCTGTCCAGCGGGAATTTCAGGTTGGCGACAAGGTACTTGTATTAATACCCACCTCTGAATGCAAATTTCTAGCGAAGTGGCAAGGACCCTTCGAAATTGTGGCAAAGACGGGCCCAGTGAATTACAAAGTACGGCGGCCGGGCCATCGGAAAGGCGAGAACATTTATCACGTAAACTTACTGAAAAGGTGGCACGAGCGAGAGGTGACGGAAACCCTCCCCGCCCTACTAACCACTGTCTCCTCTCAGAGCAGGCCTGATGTCCCCATTGGTGAAGAGTTGTCCCCCCACCAGGTCCAGGACGTGAAGGAGCTTCTGGGCCGGTACCAGGACCGGTTCTCGGAAATTCCGGGACGCACCAACGTCATACGACATGACATTATCACGGAGCCAGGCAAAGTGATACGACAACGCCCCTATCGTATCCCCCAGGCGAGACGCCAGGCCATCAGAGAAGAAGTGCAAAAGATGTTAAAACTGGGGGTTATTGAAGAGTCCTACAGTCCGTGGTCCAGCCCGATCGTCCTTGTGCCAAAGCCAGATGGGAGCCTGAGGTTCTGCAATGACTTCAGAAAACTGAACGAGGTGTCGGTCTTCGACGCGTACCCCTGCCACTCCCGGACGAGATGATTCAGCGCCTGGGGAGGGCCCGGTTCGTGTCCACTCTCGACCTGACCAAGGGCTACTGGCAGGTGGCCCTAACTGACCGGGCAAAGGCCAAGACCGCCTTCTCCACGCCAGATGGCCATTTTCAGTACACCGTCCTCCCCTTCGGCGTCCACGGCGCGCCGGCCACCTTCCAGCGGCTGATGGACCGGGTGCTGAGACCCCACCGGGCGTACAGCTCCGCCTTTATCGACGACATTGTGGTGTACTCGGAGACGTGGCCGTTACATCTGCAGCACCTGGAGGCCATCTTCGCTGCCCTGCGGAAGGCGGGCCTGACAGCCAACGCCAAGAAGTGCCAGGTCGGAATGACAGAGACTAACTACCTGGGGCACACCATCGGGCGGGGCTGCGTCAAGCCCCAGCAGAAAAAGGTGGAGAGAATACGACACTGGCCACAGCCTGTGACCAGGAGGCAAGTGAAGTCATTTCTAGGATTGGTGTCCTATTACCAAAAGTTCATCAATAACTTTGCTACAATTGCAGCACCGCTGTATGATCTGACCTGTGGTGGCCGTCCCAACCGGGTGCAGTGGACCCCCGAGGCAGAGGTGGCGTTCCGGCGGCTCAAGGAGGCACTATGTGTCGGGCCCGTCCTGAGGGCTCCGGACTTCGCCAAACCGTTCATCCTCCACACGGATGCCTCTGGCACGGGCCTGGGGGCGGTCCTTGCCCAGGTCATTGACGGGGACGAACACCCCATCACCTACGCCAGCCGGAAGCTGCAGAAGCATGAACGCAATTACGCCACGGTGGAGAAGGAATGCCTGGCCATCAAGTGGGCAATTCACCATATGCGGTACTATCTCTGGGGTCGACAGTTCAGGCTTGTTACGGACCACGCCCCCCTGAGATGGATGGCTACAAACAAAGATCGAAACGCCCGCGTCACCCGGTGGTTCCTAGGTCTCCAGGACTACAAGTTCACGGTGGAGCACCGGCCAGGACGCAGCATGCCCCATGCCGACGCCCTGTCCAGGCAGTATGAGGGCGACGAGCTCCCCTCCCCGGGGCCCCGCAAGCGCTTGAGGGGCGGGATATGTGGTGTCGCGGCTGGAGACCGCCCAGCAGGTAGGAGCGCCCCCGGAGTCGGGCGGAGACAGAGAGATGGCAGAGGAGCGCGTCAGCCGCTGGGCGCGGTTATCGAAGGCCGGTACGTCCCCCGGTATCTCCTCGATCAGCTGGAACACGCCACACCTGTGCTCGCCCGGCAGGAACAAGCAACATAAGGCTCCCCTCTCTGTCTCATTGTGTCCCAGACTCCGGGAGGAAAGGCTGCGCTTACACAGGGCTGTTGGGCGGTAGGTCGACACCACTTCATTTCACGCACATTCTATGCTCTCAGTGAAATGCTTATACTGACTGTCTTCTCCTCCTCCTCTTAGGCTTCCACAGGGCATGGGCTGGCTGAGAGCCTGGAGAAGCTGTGCATGAGGCATAATAATAAATACTAAACCCCACATCGTATGGAAAAGGAGCTAATTCCCCAGTACACGGCACTATAAAGCTGAGTAGACATACTTACGATACCTGAACGTTTCTCTTCCTCGCTGCTGAGTGACTGTTTGATTTGAGAGATACTTACCTGTCGGATGTCCTACAGCTAAACTTACCGGCATTCCTAGGAGAGCGAAATCCTATACTTACCAGGGGAAAGTCCAGAGACGTGGTCCCGCGACGACACCCACCTGAAGAAGAACCTGTTTGAGTTGAACTGTATTTTATTGACCAGGAGAGAAGAGAAACTTTTCTGTTAACTAAACCCAAGCTTGTGAATAAACAGCTATATACTGTACCTGCATACTGGTCCGTGTCCTGTTCTCCATATATTCTCATACTAATCATTGCTATCAGCCATACTGTATAGCTGTGTATGGGTAGAGAGACATACTGTGAAACAGAAGGTCTAAGGTTCAATTCCCAGCCCCAGCTCTGTGTCAAGGTGTCCTGAGCAGGGCATTTGGCCATAACTGCTCCACCTGAGCAGCCATCAGGTGGGTGAAGATGATACAAAAACAATAAATAGGATTCATAATGTCTACATGCTGGCTCCTCCAGCATCCAGGTACAGTAACAGTTTATTTTGACAATTTAACCCCGTCTCCTTCCACGCACCCCGGAAAGTGGGTCGGCGGTTCGAATCCTGGCTCCTCCTGTCTACACGTCAAAGTGACCTTGGGCAAGACCCTGAACCCCAAGTTGCTCCTTATGTGCCTTGCATGGCTTCCACTGCCATGGGTGTATAAATGTGTGAATGTAATTCACTATGTAAAGCATAGGGGTGTGCTGAAATATCGTTATCGTGATAATATCGTATACTTCCTCCCGCAATATATATCGTATATTCCTTTGCTGAGGGATAATTCCGGGAGGAAAAACGGGTCGCAGAACTAAAATGTTAACTTACTTTATAGCTGCTTCATTCCCCCAAAAAACAAACACAAAATAAAAACAAAAAGACTGGTATGAGAATCATTTGAGACAAATAAAAGCTAAGATTAATACCTGAGGATATACATTAGTAAGTTCTGATTTTTGCCTTTTACTTTTTTATTCATTCATTTATTGTTTTTTGTTTTTGTTTTCCAGGGCCAGTGGTGGAAGTAGTACTCTGCTTTTTGAAAGTAAATAGATCATGCAGAAATATGGCCATTTTAGAATCACATACTGTATCTTGCCTGACAGTCTTCGGTGATTGCTTCATACCAACCAATCAGAATATTGGGAATGCAGACAACGTTGTTGTCATCAATGTGGCTAATGTGCTAGCCCAGTCGCTAACCAAACAAACACACCCGACGAGCGTCACTAGCATAGCATGTGATCAAAACAGTAAAATATGTTGGATGGTGACGTTTCAGATATTAATGCGGTCGTGTTTCACTGGGGTGGCAATGTTTGACATTGTTGAGTGAGGGCTGTCGGACAATCAGGTGCTGTAGTTGGATTTTCATCTCATACTGACGGCCCCAGACAGCATCATAGCATCACCAGACCTGAATCGCCAGGGAAAATAATTTAATGTGGTACTTTTTTAAGGTGTCGATTCAGGGTTGGATCCAGGCAATCATGTATCATGTTCTGTGTGAAAGTGCACTCTAGTGAGAAAGCAGCTGAGATGAGGTAGAGTTTGGAATCAAGCAGGGATGCTGCTGCTTCATGGTCTTGTCGTTTTTATCCTCCAACTCAATGGCACTCCAGGTGGGCTCTGAGGGACCCCCAGGGGAACAGTATAACAACCTAATCCCTACACATCATATAAAACAGCAAATGCTGAAAAGCTCACAATAATTAGGGGGTTCCTGGAACAAAATATGTCCATGGTTCGTGGCCTAATACAATTTGGCTGCCCTCGCCTTGAAAACATTGTACAACCGTGGCACTATACCGTAGAGGCCTAGACAGACTCGGTGTGGAAAGTATTCTTGCTTAAAGTTAGGCATTATTAAACTTTATAAGGTGCTGACGCGATATGTTTGTAAATGTCAGGAAGCGAGCTAATGTTTATTGTCCGTTCTCTCCACCATAGCTTAATATTCTCTCCGTTGTTGCTTACAATCTAACTGCACGTCCTGCTCCGAAGAGGATGAAAAACTCTCGATGGCAGTAACAGGCGGTCAGCCGTGACTATTTGGCGTGAATCCCTTGACTCGGAGTGAGAAAGTGCTTACAGTAAACTATTCTGTTTTTTGTTTAGTCTGGCCCTTCCACAAGACGATTTTGAAACTCGCCTCTTCGCAGCGTAGCATGTCTTTGATGGGAACTCCGTCCAGAATGTTTCTAATTGACCGGAACGTGGACGACCTCTGCCAAATAAGCTCAAAGTGAAAGAGGAAAAGGCATTGCACCTATAAAGGACAATTTTTACAACATACTTTTGTGACATAGTCACTCTTTTAGCCTACTTGCTGTGTCTCAGGAGCGTTGCATGCGAACAATTCAGAAACCTGCTTGTTGGTGACATCATCGGCAGGTTTTGTCATCTAAATTGTTTATTAATGCTAAATCAATTTGGCTTCTGACTTTCCAGAAAGGCTGTGATTTCTATTAGTGTCCCCATGGATGGTGTCTTTGATAGGAACTGTCCACACAGCCCACCATGACATACAGAGTCGGTCAATGGAAAGTGTGGCATCTTATGATGATCAATAAGGAATTGTATGAAGACTGTGTGTGAAGTGCTCCTTAACTTAACTTAACTTAACTTAACTTAACTTAACTTAACTTAACTTAACTTAACTTAACTTAACTTAACTTAACTTAACTTAACAAGCAGATGAACACATTCATTAAACAACCATTTATGATATGTACAATACACTCGAGGATCATCAACATGCATGTTAACATGCACATGCTTGCTCAACAAAATCAATTTCATGGTGGAAGCTGCGTGCATATACTGTACATGTGTGTATGTGCGCCCCGTACACACGTACGCATGCGCAAGGTCCCATAAATGCTACTTTGGACATCTGTTCGGAATAACGGGGCAACATAGATTTAGCATAATGTTTCTTCGCTTTCATTTGTTGCACATGCGATACAGATGCATCGATGCTCAAGTTTCCGCGACATAATTCAGATTTCATTTCTCTCTTCAAAATGAAGCAACTTATCATTATCCCCCCGCCCCCATCCCCCACCACCACCCCATCCCCGTCGTCTTCTTGCTTATGAAGAAAATTACATGAGCTATTTGAAATCGATAACAGAGGGTTCCCTCTCTCTCTCTCAGATAGGAGAGGCTGTTGTGGTCTGGGGGCTGTTTGGTGATTTATTACTCTTATATACTACTGTGTGTACTTAACTTGCCTCAAGAGAGAGAGAGAGAGAGAGAGAGAGAGGAGAAAAAAAACGTGGATAGGAGTTACAGCTTTTCTTTCTCCCATTGCCTCCGCTCACACAGACCACATTGTGCTCCTCACCAATCAGATCATGCGTTGCGTCTTGTGATGTCATCCGAGGTGGGAACTCGCTTCTTATTTGACGAGGGGGGGGGGGGGGGGCTTTAGGTGTGTGCGTGCGTGCGTTGGCGCGTGTGTGCGTGTGCGTTTCTTGCAAGTGTGTGTGTGTGTGGGAGCCAGACACACTAGGGCTGAATAAATAAACCCGGAAACATTAAAAGCCCTTTTCCCCTTCACCTTTGAACTTGTGCATTACATTGTGTAAACATACACGGGAGACAGTTTAGACACAGCTAAACCCTGACACTGCGCTACACACACTCCGACGGTGGTGGTGGTGCTGCTTCCTCCTCCTCCTCACATAGATGTTGTACCCCTTAAGTTTTTTTTTTCCTGCACGAGAAGAGTGCAAAGGGTCGGGAGGGGCGTGTGTGTGTGTGTGTGTGTGTGTGTGTGTGGGGGGGTATTTATGGGGAACAGCAGGGTTTTATCTGCGCTCTTGTCGTCAAACAAGAAACCCCACGGTCCCGAATGTGCCGCGTACACGCATTGTGGGAGTATATGGTGCGCGTGTGTGTGTGTGTACGTGCACACGTGCATGCACACACACATGCACACACACATGCAGACACACACACACACACACGCACATGCACGCAGACACACACACACACAGACACAGACATACACACACAGACATACACACAAGCACGCGCATGTGCACACACACACATTAGAATCAGATGAGGTTGCCTTTGGTCTCCGTTTGGGGTTCCGATTGAACGCAGGCATTTCAGCGGTGCCATATTTGAGTAGACGGAGGATGAAGTTACCGCTGTGTACTTTTTCGGAGGAACTACCTGGGTGGGCAGCAGCGGAGAGGACTGACCGTGTGTGTGTGTGTGTGTGTGTGTGTGTGTGTGTGTGTGTGTGTGTGTGTGTGTGTGCACATAGCGGTAGTCAACACACACATCAACGCGTGCACATGTGCACACAAGCACACAGCTAGGGCTGAGAGATGGGGAACAGAAGTGGAATGTTAGATCATGAGATTTCACAGATTTGGGGGTAAGAATTAAAGAGTTAGCCTTACAAACTGACCGTTTTCAACACACGTGCACGCACACGCACACGCACACACACACACACACACACACACACACACACACACACACACACACACACACACACACACGGAAATCACGTGGACGTATAGCCATCATGTGTTTGTAGGCCTTTAACCTTGACAAAATATTTCCCAACAAACCCCCGACAACACAGACAAATACATCAATCCATAATAGCAGTGTGTGTGGGCAATCTACAAATTAGATTAACTCGGCTCTCTCCATTCTCACAAAAAAAAAACTAAAGACTTAGCTGTGCCGACCACAAAAACCTTTTCATAATAAAAGCCCCATTCTCTCTCATTGTTGTTTTGCTCCCAATGATGATGACCGCATGTTTGGTTGGAATGTGTGTGCGCCGGCCCGCTCTTGTATACATGCTGGTGTGTGTTTATTTGCGTGTGCACTGCGCACACATCCATGTGTGTCTGTGTGTTTTGCGTGCATATGACCTGCATTATCCCGCTTTACTTTGGTTACAGAGTCCCTCTCGTATTTGGGGGGGGCTTTTTTTCCTCTCTCTTGACTCAGGGAGTTGAACCCTCGAGGCAGACAGCAGGGGTTGCATACTCAGTTTCCTGTAAAAAATACCTCCGCGCTCCACATCCTAATTAATGTGAAGGGCATGCCCAAGATCCCTATAAAATCATACAAGACTATACCAATTTCCTGGTAGCTTGCGCGCTACATGTGCTTCTTGTTCCTCAACGCATAAGAGTTTCCTTGCTGCTGCTGCCCTACAACCCCGGGAAGATTTACACCACGCCACACTCCACCCTTCACTGCGCCTCCATTTTTTATTTTCCCATAACGTCTCCCCTCGATGTGATCCCCGTGTTTATAACGTGATACAAGCACATCATGCTTTTCTGTCCCTTTGACTCTGAAATAGTAATAATAAAAAATCACACCATTGAGTGGGGACCAGGGGTGTAGTGGATGGGGGACGCAGGGGGACGGCGTCCCCCCACTTCTCACATCTAAAATATTTTTGGGGCAAAAGTAGGCCTATGTTTTTTTGTCTTGTCATTTACTTTTATGGATACAATTAGGAATTGTAAACAATCTATCTCAATATGCTGCTAGACTTGTTTTAATAGCGTGTCTGTGTGTGTTGCGCAAGTGCACGCAAATGCGCATGCAAATGTAAGTGTGCATGTGCGTCTTAAAGGGGAATTCCACTCATTTTCAATATTTTACTATGTCATTAAGATACCTTACAGATGTTGTGTAGAAATGGTAAAAAGTTAATGAGTTTCCTTTTTTCTGAGAGTGCGCAAATGGAACCAAATGGACCCACTAGGGTCCATTTGGTTCACATTTGCGCACTCTCATAAAAAAATTGAAAATGGGTGGAATTCCCCTTTAAGAAGCGTCCCCCCCACTTCTAAAAGTCCCACTACAACACTGGTGGGGACTGAGTGGTACTGTGTGTGTAAACTGTAGCATTAAGAGGTCCAGGATGCTTTGCATGTATCAGACTTCCGGTGACTAAACAAGTCTTGTGTAAACTTTGAGCTGTGTCCCGTCTCCTCCTGCAACATGGTGTCAGAAGTGGGATCAAACTTATGCCTCAAAAACAAACAAACAAAAAAGTCAATGCATGTTGCTAACATTAATAGGCCTATACGTTGTGGAGAACTGTTCAACGAAATGTTTGAAACGTTTACAAGTTTGGTACTGTGAAAACATTATTTGACAGCAGTTCTATGTAAGGTTCAAGTTTAAAAGCTGAATGTCTGTTAACTCCGCTACAAGAAGGGGAGGTGTAGCAGTAGGGCTATGTACAGTATATGATGGACTGCAAGGTCCAGCATGCTTTGCATATGGTCCAGCGTACTTTGCAGAAAGGTCCAGAATTTTTTGCATGTATATTCGGTGGCTAGTAAACAAGTGTCGTGCAAGCTATGTGCTGTGTCCCATCTCGTTTGTCAACAAAAACAGCGCCCCCTTTGGGTGTGAACCGATTGGTGCTGTGTGTGTATCAGCATCTCCTGTTGATACTCTTCTCAACATAGACGTGAGAGGTGTGTGTACCGTACATGCGTGTGTACACAGGGACAGGGCCAAGACTTGTAGTGGTTGCACTACTCAGGAAAGGTTGAGGTTCCTCAAGAAGGGGGACCTGTTGTCGAAGCCAACAACATGGAAAACACATGGGCGTCTGCAGCGGTTTAATAAGCGACCGACTTAAATCATGCCGTTTGGAGAGTTGCCGCGCCGTGTGCGTTGTCTGCGGCGCGAGTGTGCGAGCGCATAATCTGATTCCTGTATGTGTTTATGAAAGCGTGACGGTGTCGCTGAGTTGCCGTTGAGTTGCGAGGCCCGGCCAAAAAAAAAAAAAAAAACGCGGCCCCTGTGAAAAATATAAGGAAACGCAGACTGATTGCGCACCAGGCTGCACCCCAACACTCAGAAGCAGTAACAAAGCCCCCCGTCTGAAGCATAACAGATGCCTCTAAACACACACATATGAGTGCTAGTACGTATGTACACACACCGACGCACGCACGCGCATGTATACGCACGCAAAACCACAGACATCCAAAATACACGACACACGTGTGCGCGTAAGCACAGCCAGATACTCAAAACGTCCATGCCTTCAATAACATCTTTTCATTATGTTTTGTAACCTGTCAACACCAATCCGTCATCTTCACTGAGTGATTTTGGATCTTCTGATCAAAAGACACTTTTGGATCAACTGCAAATAAGCTGAAAGATCCTCAACCCCGAACATATGGTATATGACTGTACACCACTGGGATTTCAAGCATGCACATTCTTTTTAGAGGGAAAAAAATCAATCAATCAATCCTGGTAATGCCTAATTTATGCTCCCTCATACAACAAGTGTCTTGTGACAGAAGTAGCAGCATGTGCGCTTGTAAATCAGCTATTTCTGGTGAGCGAAAGCGAGTACAAACCAGGCTTCTTAACAACAATGTGAAGATCTCTCTGGACTGTTCATCTGGAGTGGATAGCAGGGCACTGACCAATATTTGCACATGCCTTGGCTTTTTTTTTGTTACTTTATGGCAGTGGGGGAATGAATCATCCCCCGGGCCACTCACTGAAGCCCCTGTTTTACACAGACCAGGTCTCCCAGTCCTGCATCGCATGCATGGGAATGCGTCTGAGTCACCATGCAGCCCTGCAGCTCGGACACAACTGTCTACGGCTAGCCTGCGGCTTCTCTCCTTGATCGCTCCCCCGAGAGCCGTTCAATCAAACCCCCATATATTTTGTAATTAACTTTAACTGATGACTTTATGCAATAGTTCTGTTTTACTGTCTCTTTTAAACGCTATTCATCATTCCTGGGCCCGGGGTTTTGGAGGGTCCGGCGGCAGGGGCGGATGTAACATTTCCCAATTGGTGGGGCAGAAGAAAATGGTAAGGGGACGGCTTCATCGCCCGTGGCGCGTAGCGACACGAGCGTTTGAAACACCATTTTCAGTAGTGTTTCAACTGCTTTTAAATATAAGCACTGAAATATCTTGGGTTGTTTTGCATGCCATCATGTTTGGTGGGGCAGACTGGGCATTTAGGGGCATAGGCCCCCATGCCTATGCCTAGATCCGCCCCTGTCCAGTGGGGAGAGCGAGACCCTCCCCTCGCCTGAGCCAGTCAGGGTCCAGTCAGGCTCTGCTCTGTGCCGTGACCCTTCTGCACCCCCCACCCACACCCACACCCCCCCTCTCTCTTGGGGTGTCTCATGACTGACCAGGACAGTTTTATTAGCCATCAACCAACCAGCAGGAAAGGGAGGGGCTGTTGTTGGGAGTCTTAACAACACAAGGCAGCGAAGGAAACAACTGGTTGGTGGTAGTGGGTAAAAAGTGAAGGATTTTTCTCCGAGATTGACGGCAGGGAGGGACGGCGAGGAGAAGGGATTGATAAGCAACTGTTTGGAGGCCGGGGGGTGCATGGGAACTCTTGAAAACAATGTCCTCTCGCCAAACAAGAGGAAGAGGTGGAGATGTGTCGTAATAAATAGTTTGTTTCAGTGTGGAATCTGCTGGTTTGTTTGTTTTTACACCTGGCTCATGCCGAAGGCCATCGAAGAATCCCGTGCAATGTTTGAATATGACAGACGGTGACCCATATAGCAGAATAATATCTATTTTCCCTGTTATATGGTCTTGTCAAACTGACCTTTGGAATCTCTCATCACGCCTGCATGAGCATTATCGGAAATATAATAAGCAAATTTTACACTTGAGGGTGCTTTACTTTCATTAATGCACACCTGCGATGCAGCATTTGAACAGGTGAACAGGTGATGTACAGCGTATAGGTGTTCCAATATCATGATTTAAGCACGGCGAGTAACCAATCAGATTGCTTCCTCCAAAACGACCTGCTGTATAACGACCTGTTGCTCTGTCCATGAGAACCAGCAGCAGTCGGCCTCGTTCCTTGCAGCTGCCATGAGTGTGATTCCATGGAGAAAGCGTGTACCCATGCACGCAACAACCGCCGCTGCCAAGTTGCCTCCCGCCTCTTGCCAGTGTCCCCAGATGTGTTTGTGCAAGGGGGATATGGTATCCCCTCCTGCCTCTATGCTTCTTCCAGCCCTCCTCTTCTCCTTTCCAGGTCATGTCGGAGGTCCTACAGCCACGTCCCTGGTGGACCCTTAACACACAAGAACGGCACAGGCCAGGCAGCACATGTCATCGGGGGGCACCGCCGCGGTGACTCGTTGCTGTAGTCAAAGGTTAGATATTCCGGGGGAACTTTAATCAAGGCCGTGTTCTCAGTTTCCCCCGTTTGGTGTTCCTCTGCTTGACCTCTGGTCCTCACAGTAAGGCTAGCCGTGTGCTGCAACACCCCAACATGACACTTCTGGCCCTCATTAGAATTATTAATATTCCTGGGGGTTGGGGAAGACATACGTCTGCGTGTGTGTGTGTGAGTGTGTGCACACCACAGCCATTCAAGAGCGGATGCATTCGTGTGTGTGTGTGTGTGCGTGTGTGTGTGTGTGTGTGTGTGTGTGTGTGTGTGTGTGTGTGTGTGTGTGTGTGTGTGTGTGTGTAAATGGTGGGGCTGGAATGCTTGGATAAACGGCATTTACAAAATATAAGGGTCAGCCCAGGAGTTATTGTTTTGGAAGCGTATTTGCCATCTTGTCCGGGAAACACTAAAAAACCCAGAGAAAGGTTTCCCGGTGAAGTGGGCCAGGGTGGGGCCAGCCTCTTTTTCTGGGTCACCGAGAAGGAAGAGGGGGAAATCCACTGTGACATTTACGGGCTGCAATAGGAAGTGTCGTTGGATCGCATTTTCACGGGCATGCGTTTTTTTTTTTGCTCGCGGGAACCGTGGCATGGGTCCGAGCAGAGAGGGGTTTGCTTCAAAGGGTCACGTGGGCATCGGGTCTGTGTGTACTGTATGTTCACCCGATGCCCGCTCATAAGGCCCAGCACCTACAGGATACAGGCGACACTGTGAACTGCAGCAAGTCTGCCAGTGTACAGAGGTGTTAGGCGTGTGTGTGCGCGTGTGTGACTGCACGTGCGTGTGTGTTCGAGCAGCTGCAAATCTCCTCCACTTGTGTCAAAAGAGGTTTAACTATGCCCCGGGCGCAGGGCGCGTCACCCATAGTCACAGATGACAGAGTCAGAGAGGGTGAATCACATGGATGGACTGATGCCGAGACTTGTTGCTTTTGAGTGGCGTGTGTGTGCGTGTGCATGTGCGTGTGCGTGTGTGTGTGTGCGTGTGCGTGCGTGTGTGCATGCATGTGTGCGTGCGTGTGTGTGTGAGGGCTGTAGTTTGGGTGTGGGTAATGCATGTTGTGGTGGTGGTAGCGAATGCATAGTATGACGTCTTTGTTCCTAACAGGCTCTTTAAAACACTCGGGTCCTGGCATCGGGCAGGAATGTTGCCCTCGGGAGGGACGATGGTGAGGACACCTGTCTGTGGTGCCAAGACAAAATCTGAGTTGAAAGAGTTTCACAAAACATGGTTCCCAACTATTGTGCATAGACCGTGCTATTCTATTCTTTTTAATCATGTTTTTTTTTTAAATAATTCTTTACCAGGTTACAGCTTGACAGCTTGGAAAAGCAACAATGTTGGACATTGTAAACAAAGTGAAAATGTGAATTTGCAACTGAAGACTGAAGGAGAGGAGGAATTAGACAAAGCAGGGTAGGCATTGATGACATTGCCATTATGAGGACAAATTCAAGCAAGCTGAATTTCCATTGAAAGACTGATTGTTCAAACTTGGTTATTTGTGGGCAACCGGGCATAGAAAACACACAAGAGGACCAAAAGCCGATTCTTTTTAGTTGAATTTCATGTTATTACATGTTGTTTATTGTAGTTCCGAATACAGTAATACAACGGAATTATACTTTTCTTTTAGGATGTACGGTATTTACTGCCAAGGCCAAAAAGTAGGTTATGATTATGTCACACACATGCCCTCATTATATATATAGCCTTACTCCTAATCATGTTTACAGTAAACAATGATTCATGATATTAGTGCTTACCTGTAATCGCATTAGGCGATCATCGCCTTAAATCTGAATATCTGAAAACACTATGCATAGTTGACAAATAAATGAATAAATCAACGCATACATGTGTCCTTTTGGGGCACGGTGGAACAGTTGGTAGTGCTGTCATCCTCAAGGTCCTATAGGTTTGATTCCCACCGGGTAATATGCTTCTGGTGCGTTCTCTCTTCTGCATTATCGGTGCCCATAATACCGTCCCTGGCTGGGTGCATTGGGGCTGCATGCCAAAGGGCCTTTCTGTGTGGAAGACTGTGCATGTTCTCCCCGTGTGTTCAGTTCACACAGTATAGGTACCATAACACAAATCCCCCCATGCGGCCAGCCCACAGGGCGCCTGATGGAGGTGAAAGAAAGGAACTGTTTGGAATAACGTGTTTCTTTCCACGCGCTACGTCCAAACTGGAGAAACTTGTCAGGAAAAAAGGGGGGTTACAAAATTGCGGGATAAAACATTTATTAAAAAAAAAAAATAGCCACCATACATACATCTGTCTTTGAGCGTTGTAAATATTCCCGGGTCCAGGTTCTGGGATATTTGATTCCATTATTCCACAGTTTCGAGCCTTTTCATGGGCACATAAAGCCCCAGATGTTTGCATGAAGCAGCAGCAGCAGCACAATATGGAGTAGAGGCCAAGTCTTCTGTGCAGGTGGCACCCTAACCTCTACTGATTTATGTGTTGTCCTTTACATCCTCCGACTCTGGGAGAGAAACTTTCCTCTCTTTTTTCCTCGCTCCCTCCCTCCCTCCCTCTCCTCCACACTTCTTCTTTTTCTTTCCTCGAATTGAGAGGAGAAAAAAAAGAAGAAGCTTGAAGAAAGAAAGAAAGAAAGAAAGAAAGAAAGAAAGAAAGAAAGAAAGAAAGAAAGAAAGAAAGAAAGAAAGAAAGAAAGGGGTTTTGGCCTTTTGTCCTTGAGGTAGGGTCACAAAACCTGGAATGTTCAGGAAGGAAGTCACAGAAAACAAGGCTATCTGAATGTACCCCCCCCCTCCTCCTCACTCGCTTCACTTTCTCTCTCTGTCTCTCTCTCTCTCTCTCTCTCTCTCTCTCTCTCTCTCTCTCTCTCTCTCTCTCTCTCTCGCTTGTGCACATATTTTCTGGCGGTCTGTGGCAGTGGTTTTCAACCTTTTTCATACCAGGGCCCACTATTCATTCAGAATTTGAGCCACGGACCACCATTTGATGACATTTTAGCCTCACAGACCCCAAAAAGGAACGATTTCTTTAGCTTTTGTCCACAATTCCTGCAGGCTGGATTTCGGAGAAAACAAAGCAGTCAAACATACAGATCAAAATGACCATTAATCTTCTACATTCTCTAGTTGTGTAGACTTGGGGATAATTCAGATGATGAATATTTTAACTCTTGAGAGTTTAAGTCACAGAGTTACTGGGGAAAAAGGTGGTGGTCCCCTGGCTGCGACTGTCTGTTGCAGCCTGGGGACCACCTGGAATCCTCTCAGGGACCACTGGTTGAAAAACACTGGTCTATGGGGACAACCAAGGGAAGGGGTTAGCAACATTTATATGCGTGCGGTGGTTTTTGTTGCGTATGCATGCGTGTCGAGGGGGTGCAGGGCAAGCGTTTTCCCCGAGGCGAGGCGGTCCGCCGTGGACCACCTCCTCCTGCCACCCCCCCTCCCCCCATAGCCATGGCTGTCTCTCATCACACCATTGACCCCCCAGGAAGCTTTAGATGTCCGGCGGTCGGCTTCATAATTCTCTTATCGAGCTAATCTGGGGGGGTTTGGGGAGAGATAAGGAAGAAGGGGAGTTGAAAGTGTAAACTGAACACCGCGGCCCTGGCTGGAATCCTGTTGCAGCCGGCTCATTCTTTAGCCCTCACTGCTCACTGCCAGAAGCCTGAGTGTTTTCGCTTACCTTTGGAGAACGCATGGAACCCCAATGGACCCAAACGTGGCCGTCGTTGGGTCGCTTTCGTGCGGTTATATACGAAGGATACGTTAACACTGAGGATTTTACTGTGTGTGTGTGCAGCCTGCCGCACGCAGACAACTCTTTTTTTAACTGTGTGTGTGTGTGTGTGTGTGTGTGTGTGTGTGTGTGTGTGTGTGTGTGTGTGTGTGTGTGTGTGTGTGTGTGCGTGCGTGCGTGCATGTGTGTGCGGACGCTGTGCTTGCATGCCGTTGTCTGTTGCAGGCTGTGTGCATTGCGTGCACACACACACACACACACACACACACACACACACACACACACACACACACACACACACACACACACACACACACACACACACACACACGCATGCGAGTTTTGTACATACATGAACATGCATGTGTTTCTTTGTTCCTGGGGGGCATTTTGAGGAGGGGGGGTTCATACTGTCACTCAGCTCTACTTCCTGTGACCCCCCACTCCCTTCTTGTAGATATGACCCCCCCCCCCCACCACCACACACACACACACACACACACACACACACACACACACACACACACACCACGCAGCAGCAACAGCAGCAGCAGCAGCTCCGTTGGAGTATGATTGATCTGGGCAGAGGTAGCGGTCACATCCTGAACTGGAGTTTATTTCCTATCCCCACCCCCACCACCCCTACTTTCATACAGACCTGGTGTTTATCATAGGTTCAGTGTCATGTTTGTATGTTTTTATAGATCACTGCTGAAATGGGGTAGGGGAGATGGGGGGGGGGGCAGCGAGCCCACAGCCAGAGGAGGGGGTGGTGGTGGTGGGATTCGGTCTGGGAAAAAACAGAGAGAGAGAGCGGTGAGAAAAAAAGGATGCTGAAATCAGAGCTCTCTCACTCTCTAGCTCTCTCTCTCTCTATTTCTCCAAAAGCATAAATCTCCAGGCAGGCAGACAGAGCGGATGCTGCTACTCGGGGAAAGTGCTAATTGATCCACAGAAGTCGAGCCGACTTGTTGCATCCAGCCAGCCAGATGTGTGTTAGATGCTGTCACACGCGGGCGTGCTATCAGCACGATGTCTCTCCTCTCCTCTCGCTTCATGCTTTTCTCCTTCCCGCGTGCGCACACTCTCTCTCACACACACACACACACACACACACACACACACACACACACACACACACACACACACACAGACGGATGTAACATTTCCCAATTGGGGGGGGGATAGTATGGGGACGGCTTGCTCGCCCGTGGCACGAAGTGACATGGGCGATGAAGCCGCACCCATACCATTTTTGGTGAAAATTGAAATATCTTGGGTTGTTTTGCATGCCATCATGTTTGCTGGGACAGTCTGGGCATTTAGGGGGGAATTGCCCTCCCCCCCATGCCTAGATCCACCCCTGACACACAGCGTTTTACGTGACGGTGTGCTTTTGTTGTTATCCCCTTGGCGTGTCCCACACTCTTCCTGTAATTTGTCAGCTGAGTTTCTTTCCCAGGGTGCACCTCACCGTTGCCTCTGTGAATCACACAGGCGGCTCCCCATGCCAGCAGCAACCATGACGTGGCTCCACCATAATTAGACGTCTTCTTCTTCTTCTCCTCCTTTTGGCAATTAATCCGAGGTGGAATTTAGATGTTCCTTCAGGTTTTTACAGGGGTTCTTAATAAGGTTCGAGGCTCCCTCCAGGCATACGCGGCGTGACTCACATAGTATTTTTCTTTTCTCTGGTATCCTCGTCTGACCTTTGAACTTGGGACGCTCGCCGAGGTTTTGCACGTATAGGTTGTTTTCGTCTGGGGATTAAGAGTGAGGGGGAGGATGATTCAAAAGTGTTTTTCCCAATGGAACCTTTTGAACAGGTTCATCTCTGAACCTTTACCCACTTCATTAAAGGAGAATTACACCCCAAAAGGCTGTTCTTGCCTTTATTAGCAGTTGATGTATTTCTTTTTGTCCAACTAAGAGTTGTTATTTTGTGGACAAAAAATAAAAATATATCATTATTGACTGTTTCCGCTACCCCACCATAAGGTTAGAATGCGGGGCATGGGATGTTATACCTATTTTACCTATTCCCATCACTCCAACATGCATTTCTTTACGTTGTACTATATTGTCTCTGCACCTTGTAAATAGTGTGTTGACACTTTCACTTTTGGTTCAGCCCTGGTTCAGCAATAAACCGCAATAAACCGCGTGCCACGCCACACCCCCCTATCCCTTGAGATGGCTGAGCCACTGCTGAACCAAAAGTGAAAGTGTGAGTGTAACCTGTTCCACACGCCCGAGAAACACTACAAAATAAAAGCTGTTTGGGTATCTGCCAATGGGCCTAATCAGCCAAAGTTCCCTCACCTGTGAATTCGCAGTCTTTGGCTCAGCCAAATGATTGCCAGCACCTGCACATTGACAACCCGTCAACTTTTCACTGTCAGTTTCAGGCACAGATAGCTACAGAGATATGCATATAAAGTATGGGCACAAAGGGGACACAGGCAGACAGTTAAGGCGGGTGCTAAGACAAGCTGACAACAGGCATTACAAGGTTCCCAGGTTGCATTGTTCTCAAGTAGGCCAGTGGGGCCGAGGGGCATGTATACAGGTCACAGGTATACAAGTTCAAAGATAACATGTGGTGATGTTGAAGCCGCCCCCACATTGCTTTTTGCACAGTCTGTGTTTCGGCCGAGCTGTGACGTCACATCCTCCTTTTTTAATGGGTTTCAATGGGCACTTTCGTCTAGTTCCGGTCTGTATTTTGGACAGTGGACAGGCTGCAGGAAAGAGCCGCCCACAGCTGAAATGCAGGCAGGAACAAGCCAGAAGTTTCCATTGAAACCCATTAAAAATGCAGGAAATGACATCACAGCTCGGCAGAAACACGGACTGTGCACTCTGCAGTCTGTAGTCCCTGTCAACATAGGCATGCCCAGACATGCTCCTTGCTCGTGCAGAGACAGTTTACACCACAGACGGGATTCAAGAGTGAAATCACATCCTCTGTCAATCCACAAGGACATCTGAATAGGTTGTCACATTTGTATTTATTTTTTTTAGGCCTTCCTATATGCCCAGCAGCTTGATATTTGTGTATAGCATGGTTTGGCATTGATTGGCTGAACATGGAATATATACTTCACTTAAAGTAAAAGTACTCATATTGCAGAATGTGTAAAAATTAAAAAACATTGAGTTTTAACTTCAAATGGCCAATATACAGTATATATATGCACACACACACACACACACACACACACACACACACACACACACACACACACACACACACACACACACACACACACACACACACACACACACACACACACACACACACACACACACAGACATAGAAGATGGGGTCGCGAATTGTGATTGTCCAGAATGCAATGACGTATGATGATGCATCATGATCAGAGTATGGGGTGTGATTTTTTACTTTTTTGCAAAAAAATCTTTGTTGTATTTTTAGTTTGAGACCTTCAAATATAGCAGATATTGGACAACAATCTCACACAACGCCACATATGAATCAGCTTACGAATTTCTCAATTCAGTCCAATAACCCTGACATTGAGAACAACAGGCTGTAGAAACTAAGACATACTGGAACTGACAGAGAACCTGCTACATCAACTCAACTCAAGGAAAGAATAACAGTTTTGCACAACCCAGAGTTTTTATAGCGTCTGCATGGAGCTCGTTAGTCAACCTAGTTCATCTGGTCCTCACAGGTGATGACACTCAGGGGTCGTCAATCAGTCAGCATCGTCAAGGCTTCAGGGAGAGGAGACTAGACCAGAGTGCAGGGACTCCCAGACAGTCTCTTCAAGAAGATGCAAGATGCAGGCAGTGATGGGCAGTAGCTTGTTACAAGTAGCTAAGCTACATAGCTTAACTACCTTTTCCCGTAACTTGTAGTGTAGCTTACTACATTTGTTCTGGGAATAGCTTGTAGTGAAGCTACACTACATGTTTCAAGTAGCTTGTAGTGAAGCTACACTACTTGTTTTGAGTAAAAAGGAAAGTAGCTTACTACATTTTCCCACACAAATTTCCAAATTCCACCCATTTTTAATGGGTAGAAAACCTCTAAAATACATCCCAAAACTTAAACATGCCACCTATATTATTATTATGATGATTTTTATTTATATTATTTTATTATTATGATTATTATTTAGAAGGTTGTACATTAAGTTGAGATATATATTTATATTATGTAGTGTTGATGTAGCAAGCTACATCAAGCTACTTTTGTCGTGTAGCTTGTAGTGTGGCTTGCTACAATTTTCTGGGGATAGCTTGTAGTGTAGCTTAGCTACATTTTATCGAGAGTAGCAAGTAGCGTAGCTTACTACATTTTCCCTGTAACTTGCCCATCACTGGATGCAGGGGTGCATCTAGGCATGGGTATGGGGGGGGGGGGCAATACCCCCCCTAAATGCCCAGTCTGCCCCATGATGGCAAAATGCAAAATAACCCAAGAAATTTCAAATGAAAGTGCTTAGGCCTACAGTATATTTAAAATCATTTGAAACACTACTACTGCTACTAACTAACTACAGCTGTGGCACCACTAAACCAACAGCATTTTATCATTGAAAACAAAATAACTCTCTGAGTCAGACCTTTAGCTTTATGCATGCTGTGTGTCTGTTGCAACTTCAACAACAACTGATGTTATTATTGATGCTCTACTTGCCTAATTAAAGTCCTGTAACCGTAAATGGTATGGGGCGACTTTATGAAGTCGCCCCCATACCATTTACGGTTGCCCCTTACTATTTTCTCCTGCCCCCCCAATTGGGAAATGTTACATCTGCCCCTGGTATACCACCTTTTAGTTTGAGTCTCGCCAGTTGTTACACAAATTGCAATGAAAGATGGATATACCAACCAAGCTATTCCAGGAAGTAGCCGGAGAACGTGTTGGATTCATACAAGGCTTTTATTGGTAGTGTAAACTTATGATGCCCTTGGTCACATAAGCGTGCTAAACAAGGAGCTGCCATGTGATGTAATCTTCAAAAAGCCCTGCATTTGAGGGGCTACAGCACCCCTCATTAACCAGAACTGTTCCCAAAGTAATAGTGTGGGCTTGAGTAACTGTCTACTCGATGATGATGTATTGACCAAGCCCGAATGTCAGACTCTGAGCTTCTCTTGTCTCTTGAGACAAGCAGTTCACTCTGAGGAGTGGGCGGGAAACCAGGCTAGTATTGTCCCACATGACATCCCTCTGTCATCCTATTCTTTTTGTCAACCCACATAAGTCCAGTCCATATAACAACAATGGACTTGAACTAGAAAATACTGCTCCTGAAGCAGCCTGTGGGCTCAGGTAGCTAGGTGCATTCTGCATCGTGTTCCCACATAATGGCTATATTAGAGGATGTGTTTTCAACCTTTTTCATCTCAGGGACCACCATTTATTCAGGATTTGAGCCACGGACCACCATTTGAAGATATTTTAGCCCCACAGACCCCAAAACTAAAGATTTATTTTGCTTTTGTCCACAATTCCAGGCTGGATTTGCGAAACAAAACAAGCAAAACATACATTCCAAAATGGCTAATTCAGATGATGAATATTTTAACTCTTGAGAGTGTAAAAATGAAACCAAATGGACCCGCAAGGGTCCATTTGGTTTCATTTTTACGTTCTCAAGAGTTACATCTGGTTAACCAACTTTGCTGAGGACCACCTGGAACCCTCTCAAGGACCACTGGTGGTCCCCGGACCACCTGTTGAAAACCCCTATATTAGAGGGTATGTGTGCATGCATAAAATGAAAAACAAGTTGCAAAGTGAGTAAATAACATCATTTAACTTTATTTAATGCAATCACATTGGACTTTTCTGTTTGGATGTGTGAGCTGTGCAAGTAGTTTTTTGGCACTCAGTAGGCGTATCAAGGCCAAGGTAAACTTTATTTTGTACAAAGGATTTTTTTTCTTGGGCTTTCACCCCTGCTACAGTCACACACAAAACATTAGGGACAAACAAAATACATAAAAGAGACAACATGACACACGTCATAAAGTGCACGCATAGTGTAAATAAATAGTAGGCCCTGGTATGAAGAAGGTTGAAAACCACTTATCTATACGGATAGCAGCTTCCTGACCTCCACCTTCTGTTTATAACTGAATGACGACACATGATGGTGATCACTTGATTTTCATCTCTGATGGTATCTGATTTATGATGATTCCCTATCATGATAGATATCTGTGAGATCTGTGAAGTTGTTTTTTCCCCACTAGCAAGGCAAAAGAGCAGGGGCTCCAGCCCCCCTTTGATGTACTATCTGTGCACGTGCCTGACTCTCAGCTCTCTGTCTGTCTGTCTCCTCGCTCCATTCCTCTTCATGGCAGCAGGGCCGCCCCAGATTACAGACCTGTCACAGGCACGTCAGCGATATCAAGGGGAAATTGAGGAATCGTGCGGCGCGCTCAGCGTCTCGCCCTCTAATTATGCGACCGCAATTGTGCCGGTGCAGTTCTCTCTTCTCGTCTTTTCTTGCTCCGCGCTCTTTTCTGTTCTTTCCTTTCAATTTGAGGGGTATGTGCTGTGCGCCGAACGACCCGGTGGCACGCCGTCGCTTCGCTCGCCATGCACGCCACACTCCCACGTGTGATGGTTTGTCGAAAATCCTCTCTCACCATGAACCCCACAGGGCTATACAGGACTTTACCTCAGTCCCACCCTCCCCCAGGCCATCTCACTTCCTCCATCCCCTCTGTTTAACCTGTGTGACTCATACCATACACCGACACGTCAAGCCACAAACAAGTCCTCTTTTAGCCAGATCACTCCTGTATTTACTACCATGGCATCACACCTTTGTAGAGTGTATATGTTCTGTATTAGAGGTAGCTGTACTCCCCAAACTCCTCTTCTCACTTCTGGCCCCAAAATTATGGAATGCACTTCCCATCCCTCCATTGCAATCAGAACTGCAGATTCACTCCCTATCCTCCGCCACAATGTCAGACTAAATCTTAACTCATAGCACTTGA
Source organism: Benthosema pterotum (assembly GCA_039105355.1). Classification (NCBI taxonomy): domain Eukaryota; kingdom Metazoa; phylum Chordata; class Actinopteri; order Myctophiformes; family Myctophidae; genus Benthosema; species Benthosema pterotum. The sequence goes on from CM076967.1 coordinate 40,981,881, forward strand.
CAAGGCAAGAATTTCCAACCTTTCTGTTGCTATGGACCTGCATCGGTTTTATGTGGTAGTTGAATCAAGCCAACCTTCAGGCCATTAGATGTCAAAAATATGTCTAACTCGAAGTTAGACATGTGTTGACCGATACCTGTCCGTTTAAAACTCCAGATGGGCCTGCCCCAAAGTTATTAGTACAGTTGCACCCGGCAGCTATCAAAAACTAGAGTTCTGAAACAGGCCCAATAATTAAGATCTTACCCCCCATGCCAAAGCACCAGCCTGCAGGTATGTTGATCATTCCCCCCATTCCAATGCTTCCACTGCACCCAGCAGTCTGCTGTCATGCAGGGTGGATGTGCGCCCTGGGTGACCTTAATGCCTTAATGCCCTTACTTTTTTTTTTTTTTTTTACTTGAGAGCTACTTTCACAATGACTGGCTCAACAAGATCTACACATAAAAAAAATAACAATTTCAAGGCACCCAAGAAAGTTTGAGTTTGAAATAGTAGTGATGGTGTTACTTACTCTTATAGGACCTAATTCAGGGAAGAAAATATACGCAAATTCAACGATAGGGGGTGCCAAGTGCCCGTAAACACGCTACACTCGAACCAACGGTATAATACAGAGAACCCTGAGTACGCTGAGCGTAATCCTCTGGAGGTAGCGTACGTCAGGTGCCTGTGCACGAGCATTCCCATAGGAATACCAGCGCGTGGAAATAATCGTAAATCACAGGACCATCCCATTTTCATTCTTCCACGCCCCATTTCATACCATAAAAGGCAACAAACGTGAGTCAGCAGTTTGTCTTAACTCTAGCTGCAGCCCAGAGTTCTGTAATTTTACAACTGAACATTGTGGTCTCTCTGTGGTCCCCCATGTCGCATGGACTTGTTGATCAGCTGATTTTGACAGATTTTGATTGAATGCAAGCACTAAAAATTTAAGCCGCCCCTTATATAATGCAAATGCATTTATTTAGTATTTAGTTCAACCTCAGCTATAGGCTATTTGGTAATTAAAATATAAAAGCCCTTTCTATTGAACAATTGCTCACTCTCACCTTTGCAAAGGTAAAAAATAATATAGGCCTAATAAAAAGATATAGGCACGATCATAGGCCTACCATAAAATACCAAACAACAGCCCTTACTCAAACAACCACCCACTAACTAACAGCCCATGTTCCCACATCATTTTGCTTAATAACGCCTTGTCCAAATAATCGCCCACGTACAAATAAGCGCCCATGAGCTGTTATTTGCGAACATATTAATACTATTATTACAGCAGAACCCTGAGCATCTCGCATGTCCCAATGCGACAGCAGTCCTCCACCTCAAAATATATGTTTAATTCTGCCACACACAGCCTATGTACTACAACAATATTGTTCAGACTGCATATTTTGTCAAACGTTGTCCATGTATCTATATGTGCATGTATCTATATGTGCGTTGTAAGCAGGCAATTACCATATGAATCCAAGCATCTGTCAACAGGCATCAACTCCGCACGACTCCGTCAAAAGTTTTGAGATTTCAAATGTCCCTTACTCACTCAGTTTGCAAGCGATTGTTTTAATTCCAACGTGTCAATACAGTTTATATTTTATATATTTTATATTTCATTGGGTATAGGTATAGGTATAGGTTTTATATGACTTCAAACAATATGAAGAGAGATAATGCGTCCTTTTTATCTGCCAGCTTAGACCACATGTGCGCTGACCGCCTACTTTTAATTATCATGGGCTTGATTTGAAAAACTGAGCACCATGTATTCTATAAGGCAAAACCTCATTCGAACGAATATACTGTAGGCTACATGTTTGAGGCTATATTACAATATTTTATAATGTTAAAATATCGAATGTTACACAGCTGTGCAACCAATTAAGTAATTACAGTCAATCATGCCAGTCTGAATGTGGGTCAGATCTATTAAGCAACGCTGCCTACAATATTAAATGAAATATAATATAACAGGCAATAATAATATTTATTATTGCGTATCTGCTGTCAAAATCAGCTGATCAACAAGTTCATGGGACATCGGGGTCTAGGCTATGGACTGATCACTCCTCCTCGTCCTCGAATAAATAATAGGCTATTGTCAAGAACTACAAAACTAAGCGAAAAAGTCAGGGGGGGTCCTGGACCACCACCAAAAGCATCCGTTTTCTACATATGGATTATGGATACCTACCTTCTCATGCATTTCAACCCGATGCACAGCATATTCTCACATTTATTTATTTAGGCTATTCATTTATTAGCCTATTTCTGGCAAGGGCGCCACCCAGCAGAGCAGCCTCTGCATGTGGTATTTGTGAGATTGGAGAGTCGCACAGACCCATCCATGATAAAACAGAAACAGACACAATAATTTTCGGTGTTGAATTATAATCCAGCGAGTTTGAGGTGGTGTTGGACCTTTGCGCAGTTCATTGATTTGGCCCAATATGTAGGCTACAGACCTGCTCCAGTGATTTAATTAATTTAGCGCCGTCGCAGCTGCATTCATTCCACTGGATATAGGCTACAATGTCGGATATAACGGTCCTTTGAAAAGACGTAAGGAGGTAAGTTACTAGGCACATTAAACTATTCTGTGTGGAGTTGGAAAAGCAGTGATGGGCCGTGTAAGCTTGTAGAATTGTTATTTTAATACAGTGGTAAAATTGAACTTTTTTAAAAATTCGTTTGGGGACATAATTAATGTAAGGTTTATTTTCTTTGTTAAAGGAAAAAGGTATACCTATGTATTATTATTTCCATAGAGGTCCGGCCTTGTTTGAGAGCTGGAATTGTCATTAAATCCCTTTATAATGCCTTTGATTTCGGTGATCGGCGATTTGTTCACACACACACACACACACACACACACACACACACACACACACACACACACACACACACACACACACACACACACACACACAGGATAAAAATGAACCCAAATGGACCCGCAAAGGGTCCATTTGGTGGTCCGTGGCTCAAATGCTGATTAAATAGTGTGCCCTGGTATCAACTCCACTGTTGCAGGTACATATACGCAAGCCCTGTGGTGCTTACACCACCTCCTGGGCTGACTTGTCAATGTGCGTATTGTCCGACGGCTGCGCGATGAACTTCTCGTCCTGCGGTGTAAAATTCTTCTTTCTGATTACCGGCGAGGTGAGAGAATGACCGTTAATGTCGATACGCTTCAGTGCGTGGGCGTATTTGCTTCCCTGAATCTGGTCCATAGTGTTTAAGAATAATGCACTTATGATGAAAGATGGAGGAGGTGAATTGGAATGTTTTCTTGTATATGCTACTACTGATGTTTGAAAACAGTATTTGAGTTTTGAGTTGACAGTTTGTGATGTTGAATTTAGTCTCTTGCACCGAAAGCTAATAACTTTCACGTTTTTGTCCACAATTGGGAAAGAGAACTGGCAAAACGTTGGTCAAAATAATAATTATTCTCCATTTTCTAATTGTGTGGACTCTTGAAATTACGAAAATTACGTAATTCAGATGTTTAAATATAATTTAACTCTTGGGAGTGTAAAATGAAACCAAATGGACCCGTAAGGGTCCATTTGGTTTCATTTTAACTCTCTCAAGAGTTACAGATCTATAAGAGTCCAAGTGCTGGGGGCACTGTCATGTGATCTACCTGCACGGCCTGTGTGATCTACTGGTAGATCACGATCTACCTTTTGGGCACCCCTGCCTTAATGGCAATATGTCAAGTTTGTTCAAGTTCATCATATGCAGTACTGTTCCAGTGCATCCGTTATTTATTTTCCTGGCTGACACGCGGGTTGAGACGTGCATCTCCACAACTTCCAGTGACATTTCCACATGGACCGTCTTCAGCTGCACTTTGGCAAGCCTCGAAACTGCTGATTCTTCATGGCCAAACCTGCCCACACTGAGAGCTCTCCATCACAGAATGACGACACCCCAGTGACCGTTCCTCCAAGCAGCTCAGAAGCAAATCCCAATCCGAAAACAAAAGCATGCTGGGCTTATGAATGCAACATATTTTTGCATTGGCTTCCGGTGGCTTTGACAGCCCATGCCCGCCATATTGACTCAGAGCTACAGACATGCTCAATATTGAAGATATACAATCTCATTATGGGTCTCTGTCCCGTGATATGAGCTTGTACTTGTAGATCTGCTATTATTTTAAAGATATGGGGATTACCGGAACACGGGGCCAAATATTATTTTGGGGATCCTTGCCATGAAATGGATTTGACAACCACCGATACATCAACCTGCCTTTCAGAAAGCTTTTTTTATGACATTTTTAAGAATTGGCCTCATGCATAGACCTTAATGGGTTGATGTTATGCACATTGCAGCATTGCACACACACACACAAGCCTACATGTGGATTGCGTACAGCCCGAGCTGATCCTGCAGATTTGTACTGTGCGAAATCCGTGAAATCCGGCCTGTTCTCGCCAGGGGATCAAGCTGAGCCAGGGTCACAGTCGGAGCACTATAGACCAGACTAGACTACTGCTGCAACTCCCTCCTGGCCCCGCGGCCTGCAGCACTTTGCTACTCAACTCCAAAGCGCTGCGGTCCATCTTGTTCTCAGCCTATACGATCCTTTAACATCACAGTCCTCCTCCTCCTCCTGCTCCTTATTGCAGCCTCATGCGTTCAATTCGAACCTAAAAGAAGAAGAAGTGGGCGGGGAAGTGTAGAATCGTATCTTCATACCTTAAGCTGTACTGTTTCAATCCATGTGGCTGGCTGGCCATCGGTTCACCCCCTTCTCTCTTTCTCCCCAGCTGCGGAATCATCTTCCCACCCCGGTCGGGACTTAAGCGTCACTCCCCGTCTTCAGTCACCAGACTGAAAAGCCATCTCTCTTCACAATATACCTTCCAACCCTGCCTCTCCTCCTCCTCCTCCTCCACATGCAATTTTCCACACCACAAAATGTATCGTTTTTTTTTTTAGTTTTTATTGCAAGTTAGCAGTGTTTTATGTTTGTTGTCTCTTGTATTTTCCTCGCCACTAGGGGGGACAACACCCGAGGGGGATGCGATGACGCCGAAATGTAAAACACAGCTTCGGCCTCCCACTCTACACTAAAGCTTGATTTATGGACTTTGTCGCAAGTCAATGTTGCACGCTGAAAATACGCAATCTGTAAGCGTCGCAAGCTACGAAGATCGGTGTGCAACCAGGTATATACAGTATAAACCATCCAATATATTGTTCCTCTGCTGGAAGATGACCAAAACTCGTCAGAACTTAGTGGCAGAAATGTAACATTTAAACAGAGTTGACTCATTCACGTCACGTTCTAATTAATTGCCGGTCATTACCCTGTCTAATGTTTTGGATTATTATTATTTTTTTAACCCACCAGGGCCACTTAATCGGGAATATATACACGATTCACGTCAGCCATATGTTTCCCATGAAGTTTGAATCTTGAGGAATGTGGGCTTTGGTGAGAAGCTGCGATGATTTGTGAGGTGTGTGTGTGTGGGGTGGTGGAAGGAGGATGGGGTTGGGGTGGGTGGGGGAGGATATGGTGGGGTTGGTGGGGGGGTTTGTGGTGGAGGGGTTGGGAGAATGCAGAAGGATTTTCCCTTCAGCGAAGCTGCGGCGATGCTCCCAACCTGCATCTACCTATACAGGGAGGGTTCCTCCTCCTCCCCTCCCCTTTTAACGCACGGCTTTGCACTCACTCACTTTTCCATATGTCTGCGGACGACATGCGTATCTCTCTCTCTCTCTCTGCACGACGGTTGCATATATAGTGTGTGCGTGCCTCCTCGCGTCCGAGCTTAAAGTTCGCTCTTGGCCACGGTGCCGGTCTACGGCCAAATATCTACATGTTTCCCAGGCTTTCGGGCCAAGCCTAGTCCCCACAGCGCGACCCTTGACACATGGTGGGCCCCAGCCCATTTTGAGCTCATATAGGATGAGGCAATGCAGGACCTGGGGAGGTTTTTTTTTGCAGTAAGTAGACGCTTTTAGTCATAGTGAGGACCAATTCTCTCTCTCTCTCTCACTCTCTGTAATGGTCCCTCCCTCACCCTCTCTCTTTAGCACAGACAGACGATGGGATGTTGTTGTGGGGGGACAGGACGGGACGGGGTGGGGATATGCATTGCCTTGGCTGACAGAGTTAGTTGGAACTCTGGAGCCCTCGTCCTTTTCCATCTCTCCCAGATGGTCAACACTTCGGACCGCACAGAGAGAGAGAGAGAGAGAGAGAGAGAGAGGGGGACTGTGAGCAAGCGACTGAGCGCTGGTGATGATGTGACCAGGGCTAGCTGACACACGCCTCGGTCGACTCCCCTGCATGGAGTGGGACGGCCCCGAGATCTGCTGGGACGTCTCTGTTGAAGTCCCTCTCAATGCTAATGGTTTCCCCATACACCGTCTCCACAGCTGAGCGACAGTCTGGGTCGGAGCAGCAGACAGTCCAGACCAGGGGCGGATCTAGGCATGGGCATGGGGAGGCAATGCCCCCCTGAATGCCCTGTCTGCCCCACCAAACACGATGGCATGGAGACAGTTGTGTTACCTCTAAACCAACAGCATTTCATCATTGAAAACAGAAAACTCTCGGAGTCAGACCTTTAGCTTATGCATACTGCGTGTCTGTTGCAACTTCAACAACAACTGATTTATTATTGATGTTGTCTAATTAAAGTCCTGTAACTGAAAAAGGTATCGGTGCGACTTCACCAGTGTAGGATTGCAGGTGCATGTTGGGAAGCTGGTTGTTTCTCTCTCTCTCTTGTTTCTCTATGTCTTACCGTATTTCGTACGGTTTTCAGTCTTCAATTGGCTGGTTTAGTCTGTGTGTGTGTGTGTGTGTGTGTGTGTGTGTACGCGCGCGCGTGTGTGTGTGTGTGTGTGTGTGTCGTGCATGCTGTCTTGCATACAGGCACGTGTGAGTGTTGCACTACTGCTGTCTGCAGCTCCTCTGACAGCTGGCTTTGAGGGACGTACTAATAATACACCCTCCCCTCCCTCCCCTCGCCTTATTACCTCAACGAGTCCCATGGGACACCCGGGCTCTAATCAGCCCAGCCTCTGTCTGTCTGTCTGTCTGTCTGTCTGTCTGTCTGTCTGTCTGTGTCCAGCTGCAGCACAAGCAGGGATCCGTAAATAGCCACTGTCCAGCTCCATGACCAGCAGTGTTCTCGCACATTTGTGTATGTGTGTGTGCGCGCGCGTGCGTGTGGGTGTATGTGTGTGTGTGTGTGTGTGCAACTTTGTTTGCACTGTGTGTCTGTACATGCACATTTGTATGTGTGCTGGACTGCTGGTGTGTGTTGGTGTTCCAGTGGGCAGGTCACTTTACAGGTCCGGACGGCTGTACACGTTGAAAGAATAAAGTAACGCTCTATTTTTTTTTGTCTTTTGCAGTGTATAACGTCTTCGGGTCCCTGTATAAAGATCCCCCCTTCCCCCAGAGACCCCCACCCCAACCCTTATTTGACTAAAATGCCACAATTAGTGGAAACGCGGCCTGGATTACATCACGAGGGCCGCGTAATTGTCAGGCCGCAACACGGCAGGCTCTCTTTAGGCTAAGCAGCCTCTCAGACAGCTCCATAGACCGCTGGGTCAGGAGGAGAGAGAGAGAGAGAGAGAGAGAGAGAGAGAGAGAGAGAGAGAGAGAGAGAGAGAGAGAGAGAGAGAGAGAGAGAGAGAGAGTTAGAGTTTTATTTCTCAGCGGTCCAGTTCAAATCCCTGACCCTGCATATTTTTCTATGTCCGCGCTAATTAAACATGGAGATAAATACTACCGCTCCTATTGCATGACAGAAAAATCGGGGAAAAGGGGGAAGGAGTATACGAGAAAAAAGAAAACAGAAAGAAGGAGAGAATTCCTTCTCCGTTTTGTAATATCTTCTCCCACAGAGGAGCAAAAAGCACCACAGAATGGCTGTGAGCGCTGCAGGCTGCAGGCTGCAGGCTGCAGGCTGCAGGCTGGGGCTGGGTTGCGCCATACATATTATATCTATACACTCCTCCCTCGGGTGGGACCCCGAGAGGATAAGGAGATCTGCTCTTAATCACACGTCCCTCTTTATAAGCACCCTGTCTTATTAAAGGCACCTCGCGGATGTATTTAAGGGCTATAAATCATCTTTTTGTAATATAGGGGGAGAGAGAGACAGAGAGAGAGAGGGAGGGAGGGAGGGGAGGGACCATTGGCCTGGGAGTGCGGCGGCGAAGAGGAGGGAGGAGGGAGTCAGGGAGGGGTCCCTGATATGGATGGAGGCCCCCTCATTTGCATCCCCTGGGGGACACCGGGGGCCAACGGATCCCTGTCTTTTCTCTGGTCAGGACGGCATGCAGCGAGGGAGGGAGACAGAGAGAGAGACAGACAGACAGACAGACAGACAGACAGACAGACAGACAGACAGACAGACAGACAGACAGACAGACAGACAGACAGACAGACAGACAAATAGATGGAGCGAAAGGGACGCACAGGGCGAGGAGGTGACCTGTGCATTGTCAGAGGCCAATCCCATGATCAAAGCGCCACTACACTGCCCACCGGGAATCGAGCTTAACGTAGCACATCATTGTCATCATTTGTTACGGTATACAAACATATCCGTACGGACAGATGCAGACCCACACTTGTTATGAACCTGCGGGCAGCAGGGGGCAGGGACAGGGCCGGATTTAGCCAGCCCTACTAGGGTAGGCTGGAAGAGTGGCAGGGTGGGCAACTCCAAAGTTTTTATGAAGCAGTGGTTTTCATCCTTTTTGACAATAATGGTAATGCTAAGTGAGTAAGGCTAATAATGCTAAGTATTGTTAATAATGCCAAGTAGGGCTAATAATGGATTGCATTTTTATAGCGCTTTTCTATGCACTACGTGCATACTCTAGCCGTGTTACATTGGGAAGTAGAGCGGCGAACAGTCAACGCCAGCATCCTCACTTCCCACATTCACACACCAGCAGTGGCAACCACTGGAGGCAAGGTGGGGTTCAGTGTCTTGCCCAAGGACATTTCGACATGTAGACAGGAGGAGCCGGGATTCGAACCGCCGACCACTGGATCATTGGCCAACCTGCTCTACCTCTTGAGCCACAGCTGCCCGCTTAGGACACCAAGAAGCGTTCCTGACAAATATGGATTAAATCAACAAAGGAGGAACTTTTTACTGTATACGGGCCGAGGAGACGCAGCAGCTAGCGCCCTTCAGCCTCCCTGTTTGTCTGCTCTCGGACCAGATGCTGTGCCGATGTGCTCCCTCCATATGGAAGCACTCGGCTAAGCAAACAGAGAGGAGCCTCCATCGCCACAGTGGGAAGGCCAAGCGGTCCCTCCGAGCAACAATAACACTGAGAAGTAGGCTAACCCTATACTATACGTCAACCGTCCCATGGTTACAGTATGCCGCGCTATAGAGCAGCAGCGTACGTATACGCTACATCTCTGTAGGTACACACTCGTTAGTGTACAAGTTGTTAGCGGTACTGTGCTATCCTGTCTGCCAGTGGTTTTAATAAATCCGGGACTCCTGTGGATTTTGATAGCACATCTAATGTTTTTTTTTGTGTACCTGGCAGTCATTGGCTGCAATTCTCAATCGCTGTGGTGTAGCCAGCTATGGCTTAAGTCTTCTCTCTGGGCCCCAGACCCTCTCATCAGGTCTGGGGCCTTGTGGTAGGCCGAAAGCCTATACTGCCAGCTCTGGGTCTGGGCTTATCCAGAATAATTAAAACCTGCAATTCAAAAAGTCCAGAAATCACTTGACCCCCCCAATTAAAAACGTTACTGTACTCCCCTGCTTTGTTCATAATGAAGAATCCTATGCATAAGAATCCAATGCACCCATTGTCTATAGACTGAAAGTGTGAAAGTGACATGCACTGATTCAAATTGGACATCCAGGAAGACTTGACATATCAGCGAGGAAGAGTTTTGTGAGAAGGATTAAGGTGTTGTATACTTTCCTGGGGTGAATGTGATGTGCGTTTTTTTTTATACTTTAGTATTTCAAAGTGTCTCGGACGTCATCTACACTGGTTTCACTGCTGGATTTCTACAATGACCATAATGCTTTGCTGCACTCAAAGGGAGAGGGGCTTACATTCTTACTAGGACCAGTCTGTGACATCATCACTGGCTCTTTTAACTACTAAAATATCTACAAACATTGCATTACACCTCCAGGAAAGTGTTTCTTGTTTCCCAAACATAATTCAATTGGTTGCAAAAAGGGGTGAAGTGACCCTTTAACCGTGTCTTATTAACACTTCCTCAGTCTGGTGGAACGTTCCCTCAAGTATGGAAAAGGGATTTGTGGGTATACACACTCTGACAAACATAGGGGCATGCAGGACAAGCACACACACACACACACACACACACACACACACACACACACACACACACACACACACACGGTATAAGGCTCTCTGGGGGAAAACAGCTTTAAGCAATTATCGGGCTACTGTGCGTCAATGCCATACAAAGACGCATCCTAAATTATGGTGCTTAAAATGTCCGAAAAAATGTCTGGATACCTCAAGGAATGAAGGAGCTACGCGTGACATAAATAATGGCCGGGGCCTGCCCCCGCCGTCCTCTCCTTATGGCGCAGTGAGACCGAGAGCCAGCAGTTCATCCATCTGTCCTGAAGCTGCTGTTTTCATCTTGTCAACACCCCCTTGCTTTATACATGGAAAGAAGTGGGACATCCCCAGACCTGTAGCTGCAGCTATAGCCATGGCTCTGCGTGTGAACAACTCGAAAACATTAAGTCATTTAAAGGGGAATTCCACTCATTTTCAACATTCTAATATGTTTGAGGTGTTGGGTGGACATGATAAAAAAAAGTTCCCCTGTTGGAGGACTGGAGAATGGAGGTCTGAAGAAAATCTTTAACATGTATGGTCGAAACACATATTGATGACATCACCAAGATGTATTTCACCATGTTAATGGATTTCTTTAGACGCGTCTTTCTTCTGAGAGAGTACAAATGGAACCAAATGAGAGCGATTTTTACGCTGTCAGAATAATATTGAAAATGGGTGGAATTCCCCTTTAACCTCACGAAGAGCCTCTGACAAAAATAGCATTCTACACGCTCACAAGGAATTAGAATGAAACATGTTGTGATACTCTGAGTGGAAAAGGGAAAATCACAAATCTGACTGAACTAGAACTGAACTGCTATGGCCTACTTGTACACGAGAAGGGCAAGCAAGGACACATGACACCTCCAATAGATAACACTCCTGACAAGACTTTTAAAGATTGGAAAGAAGTAAAATCCACAAGGCTGGTAACAGAAAACTCAGCTCTTCTGGTTTAATACTTATGTGAGCGGAGCGGGCGCAAGTTAAGCAATCGGTGCCTGCGGTGTTCGGTCTTCAGGGTAAACCAGCCAAACCAGCCAAAAATTAGTATACATTGTGGCTATTCATTTATTTGTGAAAAAAAGAAACAAACAAACAAAAAAAGATTTGGACTGTGAATCAAACCTTGAAAATCACCTGCCCCGAGCCTCTTCTTTAAAAAAAAAAAAAAAAAAAAAAACATTGCTGGTCGCGGCGCGCCACGCTGACAAATGGAAGGCGTCCTTTTCATTTCCGACCGGGGAGCCCTCGAGCAACCTCCTCGGTCCCGCTTTTCAACGCCACTCGGATCCCTGTCACTCTTGTTTAGCTTAATAGCGGCTCGGGGATGTGATAAAAATGTATCAATCCAACATGCTTGTTGTAAGCTTACAAGTAAAGAGATTATCTACCGTTGGAAGCCCCCCCAACGAAAAAAAAAAAAAAAAAAAACGCTTTGGGTGTCGGGCGGAGGAAGTTTAAACAATGACTCACTCCAGGCTGACAGACAAGAGCAAATCGATATCACATGTTGGGGAAGAGAAGTCCTCCTCCTACCGAAATGTATTTACCCAGATGATTCTCCCTCTCTTTCTCTCTCTCTTGCCGCCCCGAACGGAGAGAACCCCTGCTTGTTTATTGTGAGAAATCACGTCTAATCACGCCGGTACCAGTCACCTCGCGGTACCTACACCATTCAGCCATTGTTTGCTTTGGCCTTGGGACCTCCCCACCGCGTTATGTGCGCCCCCCACCCCACCCCACCATGCACCACCTTGTTTCCCTCACCTCATGTGGGCCGCAGCAGTCCTCAGCACCTCTACGGCATACATCTCTCTTTTTCCCCCTGTTTTTGGGGTGGGTGAGTGGGTGGGAATAGTTGGGGGGGGGGGGGGGTGTGGATGTTGTTAACCTGTGTTTCACACCAGCTGCTCAATGTGGGAGGGTCACAGTTCAGACTGTTGCAAACTTAATATACCTCATAGTACAGCAGATTAACTCATTTTTTTCATACGATACTTCACTTTGGTATAGAAGCGTGAAAATTGGCACAGATACTCTCCAAGGTCTACTCTTTAGGAAAAAGGCGCGTGCCACTCAAAATTCCAAGATGGCGGCCCCAAAATCCAAAATGTCCGCCCAAAAATGTGTTTTTTCCTTCATAACTTGAAATGCATTGATTTTACACCCCATAAATGTATTGAACATTAATACAAAGTTGGCCATTACGGACGGTTTGGCACCAAGAACGTGTCTGTATCACTTACGGCTCTTGAGATACAGCATATAGGTACTTTCACAGATTGAGGAGAGCAAGACATTTGTAACATTGATTCTAAGTGAATCAAATGGTGATACAGGCATGAAAATTGGTACACACACTCTTCAAATCCCACTATTTCTAAAAGTACTGCATGCCCTGCAAAATTCCAAGATGACAGCCCCCAAAATCCAAGATGTCCGTCCAAAAATGTGGTTTTTTCTTCATAACTCGAAATACAAAGCTTTTAAGCCCCATAAATGTATTGAGCATTAATATAAAGTTAGGCATTACGGACATTTTGATACCAAGTACATGTCTCTATGTGCTACGGTTCTTGAGTTACAACATATACGTAGTGATGAAGCACCATAAGTGTAACATTTTGGCACATTTCCCTCTTTAACTCAAAGATCCCTTTATCACCATATCTTCTATTTTCAGGAAATGGACCTACATGTATCTGCTATCATAAACCACTTCAGGTTTTTCAATTGATGAAACAGGACGGGAGTTATTAAGCCGATCGCGAAGGGCTGTTTCAGTGCTAAATTTGCTGCGTGCATTCTGCGAATATAAGCCACCCAGAAATGTCTGTCTGTGCATCTGTCCTTCACAATAAGTGTATATGTGAAGTGGACGCACCAAGTGCACCTTGTGTCATACTATAATTGTATAATGTGCTAAAATGCGTAATAGTGTAATATATGCAATAGTGTAATAGAGCTAATAGTGTAATATATGCAGTATACTGTATAGCGGTATACTGTAATAGGGTAATGTATGTAATAAGTGTCACAGTGTAACACGTGTAATAGTTTAATAGGTTAATATGTGTAATAGTGTCAGTGTAATATGTGTAATAGTGTAATAGGGCAATATGTGTAATAGTGTCATAGTGTAACATGTGTAATAGTGTAATAGGGTAATATGTGTAATAGTGTCATAGTGTAACATGTGTAATAGGGTAATATGTTCAATAGTGTCATAGTGTAACATGTGTAATAGGGTAATAAGTGTAATAGTGTAATATTTTGCATTAGGGTAATAGTGTAATAGGAAATATGTGTAATAGTGTCAAAGTGTAATATGTGTAATAGGGTGTCGTGTGTAATAGTGGCATAGTGTAACATGTGTAATAGCATAATAGGGTAATGTATGTAATAGTGTCATAGTGTAACATGTGTAATAGTGTAATAGGTTTATATGTGTAATAGTGGCATAGTGTAACATGTGTAATAGTGTAATAGGTTGATATGTGTAATAGTGGCATAGTGTAACATGTGTAATACTGGCATAGTGTAACATGTGTAATAGCATAATAGGGTAATGTGTGTAATAGTGTAACATGTGTAATAGTGTAATAGGTTGATATGTGTAATAGTGGCATAGTGTAACATGTGTAATAGCATAATAGGGTAATATGTGTAATAGTGTCATAGTGTAACATGTGTAATAGGGTAATAGTGTAATATATGCAATAGTGTAATAGGGCTAATAGTGTAATGTTTGTGCATTATGGTAATAGTGTAAGAGTGTAATATATTACTGTAATATTGGTATAGCATAATAGCGTAATATGTGTAATTGTGACATGTGTAATAGGCAAATATGTGTATCATGTGTAATGGTGTAATAGGACAATTACACTAGACCACTATTCCATATATTACACTATTACCCTAATGTACACAGATTACACTATTACACATATTAGCCTATTACACTAGTAGCCTATTGTACATACATTATGCTATTGCACGTATTAGCCTATTACACAAATTACCCTATTACAGTATTACACGTTACACTACGACACTATTACACATATTACCCTATTACCCTATTACACATGTTACACTATGACACTATTACACATATTACCCTATTACACATGTTACACTATGACACTATTACACATATTACCCTATTACCCTATTACACATGTTACACTATGAAACTATTACACATATTGCCCTATTACACATATTACCCTATTACAGTATTACACGTTACACTACGACACTATTACACATATTACCATATTACCCTATTACACATGTTACACTATGACACTATTACACATATTACCCTATTACACTATTACACATTTTACCCTATTACAGTATTACATGTTACACTACGACACTATTACATATATTACCCTATTACAGTATACCGCTATATACTGCATATCTTACACTATTAGCTCTATTACACTATTAAACTATTGCATATATTACACTATTACGCCTTTTAGCGCAATATACCATTATACTATGACACATGATACACTTGGTGCGTCCGCTTCACATATACACTTATTGTGAAGGACAGATGCACAGACAGACATTTCTGGGTGGCTTATATTCGCAAAATGTACGCAGCAATTTTAGCACTGAAACAGCCCTTCACAATTGGCTTAATAACTCCCGACCCGTTTCATCAATTGAAAAACTTGAAGTGGTTTATGATAGCAGATACATGTAGGTCCATTTCCTGAAAATAGAAGAAATGCTGATAAAGGAATCTTTGAGTTAAAGAGTGAAACATGCCAAAATGTTACACTTATGGTGCCACATCACTACGTATATGTTGTAACTCAAGAACCGTACTACATACAGACATGTACTTGGTATCAAAATGTCCGTAATGCCTGACTTTATATTAACGCTCAATACATTTATGGGGCTTTGCCCCATAAATGCTCAATACATTTAACGCTCAATACATTTAAAAGCTTTGTATTTCGAGTTATGAAGGAAAAACCACATTTTTGGACGGACATCTTGGATTTTGGGGCTGCCATCTTGGAATTTTGCAGGGCACGCAGTACTTTTAGAAATAGTGGGGTTTGAAGAGTGTGTGTACCAATTTTCATGCCTGTATCACCATTTGATTCACTTAAGAATCAATGTTACAAATGTCTTGCTCTCCTCAATCTGTGAAAGTACCTATATGCTGTATCTCAAGAGCCGTAAGTGACACAGACACGTTCTTGGTGCCAAACCGTCCGTAATGGCCAACTTTGTATTAATGTTCAATACATTTATGGGGTGTAAAATCAATGCATTTCAAGTTATGAAGGAAAAACCACATTTTTGGGCGGACATTTTGGATTTTGGGGCCGCCATCTTGGAATTTTGAGTGGCACGCGCCTTTTTCCTAAAGAGTAGACCTTGGAGAGTATCTGTGCCAATTTTCATGCTTCTATACCAAAGTGAAGTATCGTTTCACTAATCTGCTCTACTATCAGGTGTTCTTCATTTCTCCTGCATCACCGCTGCAGGAGAAATGGGGGGGAGGGGGTCAAACGCATGGCATTTTTTGTTACAGCTGCCAGGGAGGGCTAAAGGGGAGGTCATTGGGAATGTTACAGATCAATCAGGACATTGTTCCATGTTTTCGTTTCTTTTAACACTTTGACCCTGATCTCATTGACACACTTCAGCTCAGAATAAGATTGAATGACCATAGACCATTTATTGCAAAGCTTTTGCATGTTTGAATGGCGGCGTGGTTCTTGCTCATGTGATATCAGACGATCTATGGACTGAGTCATAGGTCTGATATCACATTTGATATCTCCGATTATCTGTGCATGGAGACACATCTGATATCAACAACCCCCCTGAGCAGAGCCAAGGTACAGTAACCAAAAACAATACAAGACAATAACACATGAGCATCATATCTAGTGCAGACTGACATGAGTCATTACATTTATCCAAAATACATGAACCACATGGATACAGAAAATATCATAGTCCACAGAACACAGTAACCACAGATACCATAACAGAACTAGATACCACAAGATGTTACAACCCTTAAAACCATGATTTCAGAGACTCATATACTCAGAACTGGTGCCACAGGTAGGAGGCCGGGGAGGTGGAGGAAATTTGAACACTGATCAACAGGACAGAGACAGCTAGCAGGAAGACTGAAGACAGAAGTGACTGCTTATGAAGAGCACATGATTGAATGTGGGTGTGACTGACTTAGCTGACAGCCAATGAGAGTGAGGGGAGTTGACATGGAGAGACTGCTGATTTAAAGGAACAGAATGAATTACTGATTGAGAATAAGGGGAATTAAATAAACCTTCTGCCCTCCGTGCCTCAATGAACTAACGCTACGCTGGATTTATTGTGATCATAGCCCACATCCAGCACAAAAATGTGATCTACAAGCTCATGAATAATGCTATTTTCTTAATTGTATTTTTAAATATTATGTTTTTCCAGTTTGTAAATGCGCTTAAGGAATTTCATTTCATTTTAGTAAACGATGTATGTACTGTAGAATTATATAATACTTTCTACTACTGTTCTTAAACTACTCTTAAACGGACTGTAAGGTTGGCCGAGGCTCCACACAGCAGTCAGTGATGTCTCCTTCAGGGTTTTATTTCTCTCATTATGGCAAACCATGGGCAGGTATTTACAGCCAACAAAATAATAAACAGCTAAAATAATACTAGCCATAACCAAAAATAAACAACTTAAGCAAACTTAAAGCAAAACTCAGGACAAAGGAAAAAACAAACAGAAGTGTAAGGTCTTGTCTCATCCCATCATAAGGCTCTGTCAGGGTTACCTGCTGAAGCATCACTGACCTGCCCTCTCTGCAGTCTCCTTTTATATAGGAGCGGATCCTACCACAGAGGGGTGTTTCAATTTCAACCAACTGATCTCCAAGCTCATATGTACCAACTGGATGTATAAATCACAAGCGATAGATGTTTCACATTAAAGCAAACACCCTTTCTTTGGTTTACACTCCTTTCACTGGATATTAAACTGACATTCCTCATTCATGTAGCGAAGCACCCCTATGTTCTCCACAGCACTTGGTGCCTTCCCCCCTACTTAAAGGGATATACCACTTTCAAAAAAACACTTTTGGTCATTTTATGGTCTACTCAGTCTCATGTGAACACACCAGACAGTTTATAAGTTACTTCATTCAGTAATTAAATATTTGATGTTCATTTTTCATCCACATCCTTCCTATACAAACCCATTATAAATTAAAACTCAATTTTAAGCATGACTGATTATTCAACCAATCTTCTTTTATTATTCAACAACCCAATCTTTTTTTTTCTGGTTAGTAATATTGTCCTCCTAATATGTGAGATGGCACTGGGATTTCATTACAGTTTTCATTTATTTTTTAAAATATTGTTTCATTCATTTGGGTGCTCAAATATGGAGTCTGCTACATTTTCCAAAACAATATTTTAAAAATAAATGAAAACTGTAAATGAAATTCCACTGCCTTCTTATTAGGAGGACAATGTCAGTCACCAGAAAAAAGATGGGTTGTTTTCACATAATTTGTCATGGTTAAAATGGAGTTTTAGATTATAATGGGTTTGTATAAGAATGAGACAGATGCGCTAAAATGAAATATCTAAATAATGAATGAAGTAACTTATAAACCGTCTGTGTTCACATGAGACTGAGTTAGACCATAAAATGACCAAAAGTTTTTTTGAAAGTGGAATATCCCTTTCCCTAAGTAAGTTGGATTCCGCTGTGTGTTATGTCGTGCTTCTTATTCATCAATCAGTGTGTGTATAGGTCATGGACTGCCCTGTGACAGGGACACTTAACTATTTTTGCAAAAACATGTTAACTACATCTGCACCCAGTAGAGTGCCAACTTGCGTATTGTGTGCATATTGGTCAGAAAGTGGTCAAGTAGGACATGGCCTACTTGGCCACTTTCCTGATGGTCATTATATGGGTAATGGGTGGTTCTAGATTTTTTACATATTTTAGCAGTGAGCCCAGTGACTCTGATGTCATGGACACTACTTCCTGGACTAAGACGGCCTCTCCCCCACAAAGAGCGTTGCATTGTGGGAATTGTAGTCCTGGAAGTAGTGTCAATGACACCTGGGGCGCGATTTTCATTCCCCCCCTTGTCCCTAACGTTACCCGATACCCGCAGCGAATTCCCTTATTGCTATTTTGGTCACCCTTTCTCTTCCCTTAGCCACTATTCTTTATGCCGACACCGTTATTTGTGGCTGGAGGTGTGGTCATGGGCGTGTTTGTTGCGCAGTCCCTTAAGTTGCTAATTTCGTCAGATAGATTAGGGAACTAGATAACGCCACATCAGACCACCCCTTAACCGATAAGAGAAGGCAGAGCCACGTGCGCACAGTGCGTGCGTCTGTGCGCCTTTGGAGATGTCCACGACTCCACGTGGAAACTCTGGAATTCGCGGCAAAAAGTCGTTTTTTTGATCATTTATTTCTCGGTCAATTCTGGACCATTTTTTACATTTCAAAGTGCAGCGTGACGGCAAAGACCTCCTCTCTCAGATGCTGTATAGTATATGTGGGTAGGTCTTCTCTACGATCCCGCATCGAGCAAAATGTAAGTGTCGGGGATTTGGTGGACCGTTTCCACCAAAATCCCGACACTTACATTTTGCTAGATCCCGCATCGTAGAGAAGACCTACCCACATATACTATACAGCATCTGAGAGAGGAGGTCTTTGCCGTCACGCTGCACTTTGAAATGTAAAAAATGGTCCAGAATTGACCGAGAAATCAATGATTAAAAAAAACGTTTTCTGCCGCGAATTGCCGACTATTTTTTTGCAATTTACTTTATAACATTTCGCAGACTTGGGATAAATGCACGCCACATACAGCAAAAAAAACATGGAACATGTTTTTTCAACATAACATGTTGAATGGTAAGAAATGATTGAGAATTGACCGAGCAATTGTTTGAAAATGAGAGCATGATCTTTGAGAATAGGCGTCTGTCCTAAGCCCGCAGCCAGGCTGCATGCTTCGGAGGGTCAGACATAGCAGTAGGGATAAGGGAAATAGATAAGGGATGAATTAAAGGGAATGGCAAGACCAACACGGATTGGATGAAAGCTAAAAACGCCCAAACCACACCTATGCATAATTTAACGGGTAAAGGAGGTATTTAAGGGAGATGGCATGGTACGAAATTAGCGACTTTAGTGGGGGAACGCCTCTTCCCCAATGCTATGTGCGTTAATCGCGCATAAGGGCTAATGTAACCAAAATCGGGCCCCTGGGCTCCACATCCGCCTAGGAAACCCTGTGTTCCTGGAGCTTAAGACATTGGGGAGAAAACAGGGAGAAAATGCAGAAGTAGACGCTACTTCCGGCGGTCTTCCGGGTGCTTCAAAATGCCACTTGTATTGAAATGAATCGCAAGGGGGCGGGGCTACCAAACCATTTAAGCCTCTATATTTTATTACTCTATGCTGGGCTCATTTATTTAGCAGATGTCATTAACATCTATAGCAAAATCGGTTAAGTGTCCCTTTAACATGTTCATACTCCATGACTGTGTGACCATACTACAGAAACGTCTCACGGTCGAGGAGGAGTATGCCTCCACTTCCTCGAAACAACCTCGAAACCACCGCTTATATATATGTCTCAGCACTGCCAAAAAAGTGCACGGTAGATGGTAAACATCCTCTCAACCACCAAAGGATCAAATTGTCAGTCAAAACATTGCAGTGCATAACATTGCAGCATTGTAAAAAAAAAAAAAAAAATCTTACGTTGGTCGCCCTATACTGTAGCTGGCCCTCTCTTTCTCTGTCTCTGTGTGCAGCTCCAGTTCATTCACACTTACGTCAGTCCGACGAGACCGACCGACCGACCGAGGCACAGAACTTTCTTGGCTGTGAGAAATTCCGTCTGATGTTCAGAGGAACAGCCAGAGAGAGAGAGAGAGAGAGAGAGAGAGAGAGAGAGAGAGAGAGAGAGAGAGAGAGAGAGAGAGAGAGAGAGAGAGAGGTGCTCTGCTTCTTTTAAATGTCAAACCGCAGTGGTAAGAGAAACACATAAAGCCACTACACCCTGCATCTATGATCTTTATTACGGTGGTTATTATTATGACTGCGCTGATGGAGCGGTCGGTGCAACGGAGCGAACGGCACATTGAACTCCTCCGGGCAAAGGGGACCACGAAAAAAAGAAGAGGAACGAAACAATCCCTGACCCAGGAGATGCTAGCCTCCCCATTATCTCACCTCCTAAATGATGAGTGATCCGAGGAGAGGCCCGGGGATGGACACCGCTTTGCTTTTTTTCCTACTCTCTCTCTCTCTCTCTCTCTCTCTCTCTCTCTCTCTCTCTCTCTCTCTCTCTCTCTGTCTCTCTCTTTTCGTCCGTGGCGGAGATTAAACCGTACTGTTTAAAGTTGTTTCAAACAACGCGGTCGCCAGGGGTCAGGGGGCAACCGCAGAGGAGTGGCTAATGGTAGCAAATAATGTCAATCACGCCAAATGAGCCACTGCGGGTTGCAGACGCGCTCCCGCTTCTCTCAGGAATTCCAGGAATGATCCCAACTGGGCGAGGGCTTGATGGGGGGACGGACTGCACCGCAGCCCCCCCCCCCCCCCCTTTTTATCTCCACCTGTGCCCATTTAGCTCCCATTCATCTCCCTCTGTCCGTCTGTTGCCACGTCTCTCTGTCTGGTATTTTGCCTTTACGTTAGGTATCACCATTTCATTTCTACTGTTTGTGTAACTATATATATTTTTTGTGAGCTGTTTTTGTCATCTGCCTATGTCAGGGATTTTCAACAGGTGGTACCAAATGGACCCTTGCGGGTGCATTTGGTTTCATGTTTACTCTCTCAGGAGTTAGATAAATAAATATTCACCATCTGAGTTAGCCCAGGTCTACACAACTAGAGAATGTATGGTCATTTGATCTGTATGTTTGCCTGTTTTGTTTTCTCCGAAATCCAGCCTGGAATTGTGTGGACAAAAGCGAAAAGAAATCTTTAGTTCCGGGGTCTGTGGGGGCTAAGATGTCATCAAATGGTGGTCCGTGTGGCTCAAATTCTGAATAAATAGTAGGCCCTGGTATGAAAAAGCTTGAAAACCACTGGCCTGTATGAAGTACGTTGTCCCATGTCCTCTCTGTGCAGACAAACAGAGCATGAGTCACCGTGAAACTGAGTGAATAAGCCTGCGATGAAAAGAACTCCTGTAATGGCCCTGCTTTGCCCAACCACATCACAGCGTTGTTATCACCTGTGGTGTCACGTCTGTGCCCTGCAACGATGTGATGCGCGTCGCACATTAAACTTATAAGGTACGGCTCACGCATAAGCAGACACTGACGGGGGGGGGGGGGGGGGGGGGGGGGGGGGGGGGGGGGGGGGGGGGGGGGGGGGAGCTGTCAAACCGGTGCATGGCACGAGAGGTTAAGCCCAACCAGTGTGTATACCAGGGGTGCCCAACCTTTTTTGACCCAAGATCTACTTTTCAGCAGCCAACCCCTACGGGATCTACCAGTCCAATATCAACATTTCAAACCACACACATCGTTGCCAGCCTGCAGTAACTTCACAACAACATAACACTACTTTGTTTTACCACTTTACTATATGTCCATATAAGCGTAAAGTACAACAGACTTGTCATAAATAGCCCTACAACAGCACAACATAAGTACAACAGACATGGACAAACACTGCCATTGCAAATGCATCACACACACAGACGAAAATCACTCTTTTTTCTTTTTCACCCCACATCTCCCGAGATCTACTTGAGATCAGGCCGAGATCTACCGGTAGATCCCGATCTACTGGTTGGGCTCCCCTGGTGTATACGCACTATTGCATACCTGGGCATTATGTGGCCCGGGGGGCCAAATGCGTCCCTTTGGGTGACTCTGCATGACCAGCCCGTGAAAGGGTACTGTGGTTTTCAACAAGTGGTCCAGGGACCACCAGTGGTCCTTGAGAGAGTTCCAGTTAAATATGGAAAGTTGGTTAACCCAGATGTAACTATTTGAGAGCATAAAAATGAAACCAAATGGACCCTTGCGGGTCCATTTGGTTTCATTTTTACACTCTCAAGTGTTAAAATTTTCATCATCTGAATTAGTGCCAGGTCCACACAACTAGAGAATGTAGAAGATTAATGGTCATTTTGATCTGTACTGTATGTTTGCCTGTTTTGTTTGTGAAATCCAGCCTGGTATTAGTGGACAAAAGCAAAAGAAATCTTTAGTTTTGGGGTCTGTGGGGCTAAAATGTCATCCAATGGTGGTCCTCTGTGGCACAAATACTGAATAAATAGAGGTCCCTGGTGTCACAACGGTTGGTCTTACGCTTACTTTTATCTTGAAATTAAATTAACATTACGCAGACTTTAGTTCAGCCTTTGTCCCTCCACAATATTTTATGTATCTCATTTTATGTATCTCATTTGGCCCACTTTGGGAAAAATAATTGCCCACCCCTGCACTATTGTCTAGTGTGCGTCTGACTTTGCGGGAACCAGTTTATGTTTAATGCAAAATTAAGACCATTTAATTACTAGGATCCATTCCATACCTGTTGTGAATGAATGAACACCAAACGCTATATGCTCTGGCTTCATCGTTGATTAAGCCACGGTTGACAATAAATGTGGAGGGGATTGGACATTCACTTTTGTGATTTGTGTCATTATTTTGTAAAACAGGCACCTCCCCAGCGCCGATTCTTCCTATACGCAGACTACGCAGCCTGCGTTGGGCCCCGATTCCACAAAGGGCCCCGCCAGCTCTGAGTAAATAACTAATTGAAAGAACTGTTATTTACGCAAATAGCGTACATCGGGCGCATGTACGTTTATTGAATCGCGAGCACTTACGCAAATAACGTACAGCGGCGAACGTAACCACTCTAGTGCATGGTAGTTCTGTACGTAGAAGGGAAATTTTCTTCCGTAAACAGCGTTACTTGAATCATGCCCGCTGTCGCGTTTTTTTTTTACACCACGCAGAAACGCCCCCCCTTTTCTTAGCATGTTTGGTCAACAACATCATTACTTCAGGATATGAAAAAAGGAGCAGCAGCAGTCAGGTAGGCTGGCAGGCTAACGCTATGAATGACTGCAGTTTTCAGTTGTGCTGTTAAATGCTGGGCTGTCGGTAGTGTGTTGTTGTTGTTGTTGTTTTTTTGGTGGCAGAGATACAAGCTTGTTGTATTTTGTCAATAATAATATCTCCTATGCGGCATGCCCAAAGCTTAGAGTATTATGGATATAGACAGTTATGTCAACTCCGTTCACTTCATGAAGCCAGTCACATCATAGAGTCTCTGTGATGTGTATGTGGCTACTACACAGAATGTGTTGGTTACTGTAGCCTACAATACTTTGACAGTGAACAAAGTATTTTCAACTCTTATTTGTCCTATTCTAGACCTGCTACATCTCTACATAAGAGACAGTTTCATAGTTGTTGTTGTTGTTGGTCAGGATTGAAGTAGCAATAAATACATTTATTTGAAAAGGAAACATTGGGAGAGAGAGAGAGAGAGAGAGAGAGAGAGAGAGAGAGAGAGAGGGAGAGAGAGAGAGTGTGTGTGTGTTAAGCTATCTATAATGTATTTCCCCGCAAAAAATGGCCAAAATAACAAAAAAGCCAAAATCAGCGCCTGAGAAGCAGGGCCCCTAGTAAAAAACCTGCTTAGGGCCCCTAGGAGGCCAGAATCGGCACTGCACCTCCCACTAACTTTGGAAGCAGATTTGTGTGTGTTTTAATTGGACCAAAGGGCCCAGAGATCATGTGTAGCAATTTCTGAGAGATTTTTGTATCTCTTGACTGTAGTTGGAACAGTCAAAAGTGTGCAGAAACCACTTCACATTTAACATGAATTAAAAAATAAAAACAATACATTTTTAATACACTTTTGCTAGGCTTCACTCGTGCTTCATGAAATCACAAGACAGGAGAGATCCTAGTGTATACAGTAGTTCTCCCTTCAGACCTCTCGGCTAACCTCTTTTTCTCTACACTCTCTCACACCTCATATGTCTTGACTGAGCTTCCAGATTGCCTACCACGTTTGCCTCTCCTCCCTCCAGGGGTGGATATAACATTTCTAAATTGGGGGATGGGAGAAAATGGCATGGGTGCGGCTTCATCGAAGCCGCCCCCATACCATTTTCGGTTACAGGACATTTATTGGGCAAGTAAGCATCAATAATAACATCAGTTGTTGTTGAAGTTGCAACAGACACGCAGCATGCATAAAGCTAAAGGTCTGACTCAGAGAGTTTTCTGTTTTCAATGATGAATTGCTGTTGGTTTAGTGGTGAGACGATTGTAGTATAGTTAGTAGCAGTAGTAGTGTTTCAAATACTTTTAAATATAAGCACTGAAATATCTTGGGTTGTTTTGCATGCCATCATGTTTGGTGGGGCAGTCTGGGCATTTAGGGGGGCATTGCCCTCCCATGCCCATGCCTAGATCCGCCCCTGCCTCCCTCCCTCCCTCTCCTTCTTCTTCTCCATTCCAGTGGTGGTGTCTGGCTGGAGGCCAACGAGGAGAGGACCCAGGCCTGGGTCTGTCTGTCTGTCTGTCTGTCTGTCTGTCTGTCTGTCTGTCTGTCTGTCTGTCTGTCTGTCTGTCTGTCTGTCTGTCTGTGACTCGGTGCTCCCTGATGGCATCCAGGGCCTAAGACAGGGGTGTCAAACTCAGATACAGAGTGGGCCAAAATTTAAAATTTAACAAAGCTGCGGGCTAAGTTTGAACGAACTAACCTTTTAAAGGGGAATTCCACCCATTTAAAAAAAAAATCCTGAGAGGAAAAAAGGGTCTGAAAGAAAAATCATCAACATGGTGAAATACATCTTGGTGATGTCATCAGATGTACAGTATTTCACCATGTTAATGATTTTTTTCAGACCTGCATTTTTAGGAAATGCACAATTGGGGGAACTTCTTTTTGATCATGTCCACACAACATCTCTAAGGTATATTAATGACATATTAAAATGTTGCAAATGGGTGGTCTTCCCCTTTAATTTGATAATGTCTCAAGGGCCAAATGAAATTACACGGCGGGCCAAATTTGGCCCGCGGGCCAGAGTTTGACACCCATGGCCTAAGATGATGATGGCGACAATGATGATGCAGCGCATGGCCGATGAGGAGTGACGGCTCGTGAGCCGCGAACCAGACCCGGATCTCTGCCGCTGATCTGATCTGATCTACAAGCTCAGACTCTGACGTGTTGCCCGTAGGTCTTCTATATGTGACCCCCAGGCTGTCAGTAGTCCATGTATATGGGATAGGGATACAAATTCAACAATTCATTCATACACTTTAAACTGCTACTCCTTTTATTATTGGGGTTGCCTAGGGGAACCCTGCACTACTGTCGTTGTGATGGCTGTAAACTTTTTTTCTGTAAATTGTTTTCTAATATTTAGTTTTGTCAAATTACAGTCAATGAGAAAGCACTGTTCTAGATGACGTAACTAAAGCATGTTTAAAAATTGTTAGGTCATTAGGGGGTACTGTATGTATCGGCTGAGAATGTGTATGTTGCTCTACTCCACTGGGTTCAATGAATGAACCTAGAAAACTTGGGTGGAATTGGGTGGAATTCCCCTTTAAGAGGCGCGTTCCCCCACTTCTAAAAGTCCCACTACAACACTGAGTGGAACTCAGGGGCGGATTGGCACATATTTTCCCACCGGGACAATTTTGCCTTTGCCAGGCCACATCTGGTTAACCAGATGTAACTCTTTGAGAGCGTAAAAATGAAACCAAATGGACTCTTGCACCCGCAATTGTCCATTTGGTTTCATTTTTACGCCCTCAAGAGTTAAAATATTCATCATGTGAATTAGCCCAACTTAGTCCACACAACTAGAGAATATAGAAGATTAATGGTCATTTTGATCTGTATGTTCCAGGCGAGCATCTAGCGCATTCTAGTGCATTTTGGATCTTGTCCAGGCCACTAGGTGGCACAGGCCACCGGGAAAACTCCCTGTACTCCAGATGGCCAATCCGCCCCTGGTGGAACTGGTCACATGTGATGGTCCTGACAGGTGATGTGTGTGTTAGGAGTGTGTGCAGTCAGTGCTACCGCTAAGGAGGTGGCAAGGAGGAGGGATGGATGGATGGAGGGGGGAAAAGATCTGTAAAAATACCTCTAGGGAAAAACGCACACATGCCACTCTGTGTTTGAGCAGTTTTATGGCAGGGTTTTAGCGCCGTGCCGCATGAGAGAGATTGATGTACCTCTCAGCGAGGACAACTTGCTATATGGCCATGATGTCTGTGTCAGGAGGAAGAAACCAGATGCCCCTCTGCATGTCCGCGTGTGTGTGTGTGTGTGCGTGTGCGCATGTGTGTCAGGGGCAGATCTAGGCATGGGGGGGGGATAACCCCCTAAATGCCCAGTCTGCCCCACCAAACATGATGGCATGCAAAACAACAAATTAAAGTGCCTATATTTACAAATTATTTGAAAAACTACTACTGCTACGAGCTAACTACAGCTGTGTCACCACTAAACCAACAGCATTTCATCATTGAAAACAGAAAACACTCTGAGTCAGACCTTTAGCTTTATGCTGTGTGTCTGTTGCAACTTCAACAACGGATGTTATTATTGATGCTTTACTTGACTAAAAGTCATGTAACTGACTTGCCCCTCCAACATGTTCTCTTGCCCCCCAAATGGGACATGTTACATCCGCCCCTGGTGTGTGTTTGTGTGTGTGTGTGTGTGTGTGTGTGTGTGTGTGTGTGTGTGTGTGTGTGTGTGTGTGTGTGTGAGAGAGAGAGAGAGAGAGAGAGAGAGAGAGAGAGAGAGAGAGAGAGAGAGAGTGGCTGAACCGAAAATGAAAGTGTGACAGTCAACCCTATTGACATGGTGCAGAGACAATATTTAGCAAAATAATAATAATGGATTGGGGAGTGGTGGAAATAGGTAGATTTGAACATCCCATAAGCCCATTCTAATCATAATCGGCCATTTTGGCATTCTTCTTTTTTTTTTTTTTTTTTTTTTTTTTTCATTTGTCAATCACATTTTGGAAAGTGTATACCTAGTAGTGTTTTGGAAGATTTGGAGAGTAGCTGTTTCAAACGTCATTCATTTCCTCGCAAGTGCAACAACCTTATTATCTTATTATTTCCTCGCACATTACTTATCAGAACTGTGTCTTACCCCCCCCCCCCCCCCCCCCCATGTCATTACTATACCTTAGAGATGTTGTGTGGACATGGTAAAAAAAGTTAATTAGTGTACAAATGGTACCAGTTGGTTCACATTTGTACACTCTCAGAAAAAAAATGAAAATGGGTGGAATTCCCCTTTACAAAAAAAACCTTCAGCTCCCGCGGCCTCGTAAAAAGTCTCCGAATGTCCCACTTCTTTGTTCGAAATGACAGATGGGGGTACTATATCACATTAAGCCGTAATGACACTCAAAAGCAAGTATTTTTACAACCTGCAAGCATCAGTGACCAAATCTAAAAGATTGGTTAATTCCGCTGTTGACCTGATTAGCAGCCGGTGGACGTGTCTGCAAAGAGGCAGCCAAGTCTTTTCAACTCAGCGAGGTGCCGGGTAAGAGAGAGTAATGAGCTTTAAGCTGCACTGCTATGCAACTGCTGTAAAAGTAACTGCGTACATATACTTGCACGCTGTACTCATAAAGTGGTAAAAATGTACACTGCTGAGGATTAAGTTTTACTTTGCTGGAGTGTTTTCAATTTCCAATACTTACTCCAATATACTATTTTTCTACTCCACTATACAAATCCATGGCAAATCTGTATTGTGTACCAGTTACATATTTTGATAATTATGGCAACAGCATCAAATACTATAGTTTTACTTTCAGTAGATTGCTATGTATAAATTAATGTGAACAGAACTTTGGTACTTTAACTCAAGTAAATGTTTAATACACAGCTTTATTTTGTAACATTCTGGGCATGGCATTGATACTACTTTTAACTTAAGGTAACTTTTAGCAGGGCCGTGGGAAGTACTTTAGACTAGGGGGTGCTGGTTGAACCATGCGTGTGCACATGCGTGTGTGTGCACGTGCGTGCGTGTGCGTCATGTGCGCGTGCGTCCTGTGCGTAAAAATATGCATCCACTTTTTTTGTTCATTTTTCAATTATTTTTTTTACATACAACAGCATAACAAGACATTTATCATGACAGCAGACAGTGGTCCTTGAGAGGGTTCCAGGTGGTCCCCAGTTGTCCCCAGTTGGCTAACCGGGTGTACTCTTTGAGAGTGTAAAAATGGACTCTTGCGGGTCCATTTGGTTTCATGTTTACACTCTCAAGATAAAATATTCATCATGTGAATTATCCCATTCATTTTGATCTGTATGTTGGACTGTTTGGTTTCCCAAATCCAGCCTGGAATTGTGGACAAAAGCAAAATTATTTTTTAGTTTTGGGGTCTGTGGGGCTAAAATGTCCTCAAATGGTGGTCCGTGGCTCAAATGCTGGATAAATAGTGGGCCCTGGGATCATGAGGTTGAAAACCACTGGTTTATATTATCTGCTCGGCGGCAGGGTAATTAACCACCATTACTGTACCTTTGCCTTGCGCCGAGGTTATGATGAGCCTTGTGAGTCATCATCAAGTTATTATGTCAAAAAGGCTGATATAGGCTACGATACGATATGCCACAGAGAGACCCGCAGCACCCCCCCTTCCCACGGGATATATATATATATATATATATATATATATATATATATATATATAATATATATATATATATATATATATATATATATATATATATATATATATATATATATATATATATATATATATATATATATAACTTTTTCCAGTCTATGTCACTTCTACCTTGATGCTGCAGCTGTTTTGCTGCAGGCAGACGCTTGCTTTGCCCTGCAGACAGTACAGAACCCTTGTTATCAACAAATCATTTTCGTATGGCTCGTGTCAAGGTGGTACTATTGTGTGGGGTGGAGGAAGTTGTGAGGGTCACATTCATACTGCAGTGTTAATGTAACTCACATGCAAATGGAAACACTCAGATCTTCAGATGTAGCTTATTTTGTAAAGCCCAGCTGCATAACGCCATAAATCTCTGTGCATAAGTTCCATGTATCTCAGGGGTACCCACACTTTTTTGACTTGAGAGCTACTTTCAAAATGAAAGATCTACACATCAAAAATGTGATTGTTCCATTACTGAAAATCCATTTCAAGGCCCCCTAGAAAGTTCCAGCTTTGAAATAGTGGTGATGGTGTTACTTGCTGTTAAAGAATAATAGTGTTTAAGAATAATGCACTTGGAATAATGCAAAGAGAAGGTTTTGTTGTATATGCTATTACTGACGTTTGAAAGCAGTATTTGACGTTTGAAAGCAGTATTTGAGGTTTGAGTTGACAGTTCGTGATGTTGAGTTTAGTGTCTTGCACCCAAAACTAAGAACTTTCACGTTTTTGTCCACAATTGCAAAAGAGAACTGGCAAAACGTTGGTCAAAATAACAATTATTCTCCATTTTCTAATTGTGTGGACTCTTGAATATTACGTAATCCAGATGTTTAAATATAATTGAACTCTAGAGAGTGTAAAATTAAACCAAATGGACCCATAAGGGTCCATTTGGTTTCATCTTAACAGTCTCAAGAGTTACAGATATGCTGTATACATTTTAGGGGACTGTCATGTGATCTACCTGCATGGCCTGTGTGATCTACTGGTAGATCACGATCTACCTTTTGGGCACCCCTGATGTATCTCATGTATTCCAAGAGACTCTGCATGAACTTCTGGTTTCTGTAGGCCAACAGAAGTGTTGCCGTATGTTACTTTTTTTTTCTTTCTCTCTCCCTCTCTCTCTCTCTCCTCGTTCTGTTTTAAATCGGAAATCTTCTGTTGTTTTTTCTAAATCCCATCAGTGCTCGAGAAGCCAACATGAGAAACGCAGGGATAAATCTCGGCCTTAAACAGGTCATAGAACTTTTGTTTAACGCCAGGCCTTGTATCGTCTTTCACCGTGCGCATGTGTGCGTCACGTGTGCGCGTGCGCCATGCGCCGCTATAGCCTAACCAATATGTTTACCCGTGTGTTTTTTTATATTTCGACATACACAGAGCGTTTCACTCGCGTCTCGTACACGCATGTGATTCTCTGTATGACAGAACCCGCTAGAAATCATAAACAGAAACCTCCGCTCTCCCCCCTTTTTGTGTGCGCGCGCCTCGATATCCTTGCCAAGTGCGATTCGCCGAGCCAACAAAACAACCGGGGTTCAGTTGAATTTGTCACTCCAAATTGACCCTAAAAACAATTAAGTCATAGGGACCATTAACTATGTATAACCGTCATAAAACATGTCCCTGCGACCGGCGAAAAGAGAAAAGAGAGGTAAAAAAAAACCTCGGTCACAGGAAATGAGGTAATAAGGACTGCACAGCTAGTCAACCTGTCTTGCTGTTGCACTGCCTTCGCTGACCCCAGGGCAGCCACATGAACTTTTTTTTTTTTTGCAGGGTGGGGGAGAAAGAGGGAGGGCGAGGAGGGGCGGTGTGGTGTGGTGTGGTGTGGTGTGGTGTGGTGTGGTGGGGAGGGCGACGGCGTTGTGGGATGAGGGGTGGGCGGCAGGGGCGGATCTAGGCATGGGCATGGGGGGGGCAATGCCCCCCTAAATACCCAGTCTGCCCCCCCCCCAAACATGATGGCATGCAAAACAACCCAAGGTATTTCAAATTAAAGTGCTTATATTTAAAATGACTTGAAACACTACTACTGCTACTAAGTACAATTTTGGCACCACTAAACCAACAGCATTTCATCATTGAAAACAGAAAACTCTGAGTCAGACCTTTAGCTTTATGCATGCTGTGTGTCTGCATGTTGCAACTTCAACAACAACTGATGTTATTTTAATAGTTTTGATGCTTTACTTGACTAATAAAAGTCCTGTAACCGAAAATGGTATGGGGGCCCATACCATTTTCTCTTGCCCCTCCAACATGTTATCTTGCCCCCCCCCCCCCAAATAGGACATGTTACATCCGCCCCTGGTGAGCGGGTTGGGTTGGGTTGGAGGGGGGGGGGGGGGACGAGCAAGGGGGATTTGAGCGAAAACCCGCTCTCTCTAATCTTGCAGTCAGCCAAGCGATCTCATGATGCAGGAGGCTTAGCCACTGCAGTGAAAGCAATCTAATGGCCAATGAGTAATCAACACTATTGCCTGTCTCGACTAATATCCCCACGGCCCGGCCGGCACTGGCCGATGGAGGCAAGGGGGGCCGGCCGGGTCTTTACTGCGCTTTTTTTAGGCCCTGTAGCAGATGCAAGGGGGGAATGAAGGGAAGTGAGAGAGGAGGAGAAAAAAAGAAAGACGATTAAGGGAGATGTATAATGAAAGACATAACATGTTTTAATGTAATTTGGAAATCAACAGAGACCTTCTCCAATGATCAGAGTTCTTCTTCTCCATCCGTTTAACAAAGAATAAAAAAAAGAAAGAAAGAAAAAAGAAAGGATTCTGAGGAATGCGAATGTGGCCACACGTTTGTTTCCTCCTCCCACCACACATGGGCTGTGGGGGGGGGGGGGGAGTCTGCTTCGCATGTTCAAAGCCCCCTTTCCTGACATGTTTGAGAATGTCAGCCATAGTTTATATGACTATAATCAAGGGATCAGCCGAGGGACAACAGCAGAATGTGATTCTTTAACTCTCCGCAGAGCCGAAAGTAAAACACAACGTACACGATCCACCTCTGGTCTTTAAAAGAAAAAAAAGAAGAAGAAAAAAAAGGTCCTCTTCATTGTTTTTGGTTCCAGTCGCTGATGTTTCAGCTGTCCTGGCATGCGGATCCGTTGCGTGGCATGAGGGAGCGCCGGGCTGTGAATCGGGACGGAATAATAAGAGAGAAGGAGGCTTGTTTGATTAGATTTATGGAGGTGCATTAAATGGCATTTATTTCAGCTGGAAAGGGGCGAGGTGGCCGGGGAGCCGTGAAAGAACTCTTCGCCCCGGCCGGTAATTTAAGTGCCAGCCCCACCTTTCTTCCAAAACCGCGATGGTTATAGATCCACCTGCCAGGGCAGGGACTGTGGGCCAAAAAAACCTAAGAATAGGGGGTGAGGGGGAGAGGTTTCTGGAGCGCAACGATACCTGCCTGCAGTTTTACATGCGCACGTAATAGGGCGACACAGACATACATGCACTTATGGAATCTTTCCCTACTTGCACTGATACAAACAGGCCCCTCATGGGTTCGCTTTTATAGCTTTTCAGCAAGGCGTTCCATGTACAATTCCTCTTCCCTACTTATCTACTGTACCTGAGACAAAACAGAGTCGAGGTCGAGGGAAACTGGCTGCGATCTGTAACATGTAACTTTTTTTTTTCTTAAAGTTTTGGCTTCGTTTCTACAATCAAATCAAGACTTTTTGTTTTACCCTGACTGGATTTGACATTACCCAGAGTCAATTAAATGCTCAAAAAATGAAAACGGTCTCATTGTACGACATAAAGATAAATGAAATGACCTCTAGCCGTACTGACAATTAAGGTTTCAACGTTGGCGTGCAGACGGAGAGTTAGCGATGAACAACTGATGCGTCAAACGGACGAATCGGAAATCTTTTTTGTGTGAATCATCATTCTGTTGAGAGGAGGGCATGCGAAAACCACACACGTACTATAGCGCATTGTCAAGTGCTTGCCAAAAACTCGTGACAAGTACCACGCGTGGCGCGGCGGTGAGTCGGCGTACAGGCTGGCGGCCATCTTTCAGCACGCGTTCTTGAATCTCGGAATGCATCGCAAAGCGCTATGTCTGATCCGTCTCATCGTGGCAGAACGTTATACTTCATGTTACTGTAGATATCATCAAAGTGACTCTTTCGCTTGTTCCGAGCATCAGTTGTTACTCACCGACTCAACATGCAGTCTTTGTCTGCACGCTGAAATCGAAACCTCATCAGAAACAGAGTTCGCTTCATTCAATTCACATTAAAAGCTGGCTAGGATCCCCCCTTCAGACTGTGGAGACTACTACTTTCTGTCTTACGTTTCACCAACCGGGGGAACCTGTTGAGTTTATTGCATAAAACATTCATACTAGTAGACAGAAAATTTATATGCTATGTATTCCCTCCCCCCCACACTCATGCTAGCATAGCAATGGCTCTCATAATTGGTTCAGTTTGCGGTTTCCTCTGTAAATTTATCTCTCAGAGAGTCATATTCATTAAGATTAGTTGCTAAATGGTTTGACATGGTCGTTCATCCCATACTCCCACAGTGCTTTTGGTATTGCATGGAGGCAATTTTAGAGTGACATTAACATCGCAAATTGGGAGAATTATGTTTCCAGCCGTGGGAAGAAATATGTGGAGTTTGTGCGATACTAATAGCTCTTTTTGTTTTTCTTAATTCGAGGCTTTTTTTTATATTCCGGCTCGTGATTTTTATTAGAGCTGGCCTTGAGGTTTTGGGTTCGAACGGGGGGCTGCGCCGTTGATCACCGTACCGCGCCTCCCCCCCTTCCCCCGGTGACAGGATCCATCTCTAAAGAGAGAACAATAGGCAGTGAAAGCGGAAGCCGGCTATAACCTCTGTCAAAACCGCCATCCATCACTCGGCGTTTTAACCCCAGACACACTGAAAGACGGCCAATTACTTGGGCCAATGGATGAAATAAATACGTCCTCAGATTAGGACCCATTACCAGGTCTCTCTCTCCCTCTCTCTCTCTCCCTCTCTCTCCAATATCGGCCCCTGCTCTATGAAGGGACTGAGAGCTTGGTGGGCCCCGGACTATAATGGCTCTCTGAGATCGGCGAGGACTCCGCTGAGAGGGCTGTCCGTCCGCAGAACCACTATAAAGTACTCTAACTACTAAGCTGAAATGGCCTGAACTACTCAACCCCGATATGGTGACAGAAATACTGCCTTTGTTCGTATATATCATTTATCATCTGTGAGCTTGCTTTCACTGTTATTATTTGTGGTTGTTGTTTTTAACCCTCTTAAGCCATACATCTAAAAGGTTCTTTTAATGAAAAATGAAAAATAACAGGAGAGAATTCAGAAATGTCAGTATAACAACCTGCCCAAAACAGGAAGGCCATGGAAGGTTAAAGATGAAGTGCCGTGATTTTTCCCCCCCTGCCCTAAAACATGTTAATCAGGTATTATTGTTGAGGAGGAAGATTTTTTTTAATCTGGACAACTCCAGTTCATTATGGTTTGCCTGGTGGGTGGTGATGGGTACTGTTTTTTTTTTTTCATTGGCACGTTTGACTGGAAAGGTTCAGCCCCCAGGAAGAAACCCTAAATACAAAGGAAAGACATCATAACCATACCAAGGAGGCTTATTAAGTACTGTCACTAGGATGCCTGAGAGGTCACGCTAACCCTTTTGTTGTTGTTGTTGATATTTTGTTTATCTTTGCCCCTGAAGTTTTCAGTAGGTTCACCTTCTATGGCCATCATCATTCATCATCATTCTATCATCTCAGAAATTTTGGGGAAAAAAAATCTGAATATGAATATGAATTTAAGCAAATGCTAATTTTGGACACTTTTTTTTTCAGGCATGCTAGTGTACAAAATTGAAAAAAAAACACACAAAAAAAAACACACAGTATTCACTCTTTAAGGTGTACACCATTGTGTATTTCATCTCATTTTGGCGAGATTAAACTGTCCATCTTACACCATCGAACATCAAATGTACTGCACCCATGGCGGCAGCCGACTCGTTCGCAGTAGGGCCGAGATCTAAAAGTGGTATATGGTATACCGCTAGTGCCTCAGCGGCATATACCGGTGGCCCAGCGGCATATACCGGTGGCCCAGCGGCATATACCGGTGGCCCAGCGGCATATACCGGTGGCTCAGCGGCATATGCCGGTTCTAGAGTGGTATACCGCTCCGAAAAGTGGTATATGGTATACCGCTAGTGCCTCAGCGGCATATACCGGTGGCCCAGCGGCATATACCGGTGGCCCAGCGGCATATGCCGGTGGCTCAGCGGCATATGCCGGTTCTAGAGTGGTATACCGCTCGTGTTCCACCGGTACATACCATTTCCCAACGGCAAATGCCGCTCGTTTTCACCTGCACATAACACCCCTGTGTTGTGGCACGGTGTTTCGCGACATTGAGGGTCAGAAACTGAGCGCTCTGAACATGCGCTGGAAATCCACTATCAGCTGCGACGTGCTTGCGGTTAGGGTTAGGGGTAGGTTTAGAGAAGGGTGTAGCAATGTTTGTAGCAAAACCCTCAACCTAACCTCACAGACCTAACGGTCTGTGAGGTGGTTGAGGTCGGATGTTTAGGATTAGGGTTACGGTTGGAGGGGGCTAGGGTTTTGCGTCTCGTAATTTCGGAACAATGGAAGGTCGCAACAATGGCAGTTCGGAATTGTGGAATGGCACCGGGCCACCGGTATATGCCGCTGAGGCACTAGCGGTATACCATATACCACTTTTCGATCTCGGTGTCACTCCTCGTTCGCGTTCACTTCCATCTCTCCATCGTATCCCAGCGCATATAACGCCGCCGCTCTGCCAATATGACAGATGAGTGCTGGAAAGGTGCTTGGCAGCTACCATTAGCCGTGATGTCAAGAGACAAAAGCTGATACTCGTACCTCCCTATAGCTGGAGGGGGGACCCCTGCCTCTCTTCTTTTTTTTTTTTTTTTTTTTTTTTTTAGAAAGGTTGTCGAGAGACTCTTCATCAACCCATTAACCACCATATACACTACTTAACTCCTCTCTGGTCCCGTGGATTAGTATTTTAGTTGATTCCAGGTGTCCAAAGTTTACAGGGATCTTTTTTTTTTCTTTCTTTTTCCCCTTTTGGAAGAATAAAGTCCGAGGGGCTCGGGTAAAGGGAAAGAGGGGGAGGAGGGGAGGCAGGGGCGGATCTAACATTTCCCAATTGGGGGGAGGGGGGGCAGGAGAAAATGATAAGGGGACGGCTTCATCTGCCTCATTGCCTGTGGTGCTTCACGCCACGGGCGATGAGGCCGCACCCATACCATTTTCATTTAACAGATATACCTGACGAACAGCTCCCATAGTCCATACCATTTTCAGTTGGACTTTTATTAGTCAAGTAAGGCTATTCATAGCCTAATAACATCAGTTGTTGAAGTTGCAACAGACACACAGCATGCATCAAGCTAAAGGTCTGACTCAGAGAGTTTTCTCTTTTCAATGATGAAATGCTGTTGGTTTAGTGGTGACACAGCTGTAGTTATAGTTAGTAGCAGTAGTAGTGTTTCAAATCATTTTAAATGATTTGGTTTGTTATCTTGGGTTGTTTTGCATGCCATCGTGTTTGGTGGGGCAGACTGGGTATTTAGGGGGGCATTGCCCCCCCCCCATGCCCATGCCTAGATCCGCCCCTGAGGGGAGGGCCGAGGAGAGAGAGAGAGAGAGAGGCTCCGTTTATTGGACAGCAAATAGCCGGCCAGTGGGTTTATGATGTGGAAGGTCATTGTTGGTTAATAAGTGGCCACATGAGTGCAGGCAGGTGCTCTGTTAACACCTCCTCTTAACTCGCCTTTCCAGCAGAGACCATTCATCAGCCCAGTGTTAATGAAGGCCATATAATTAATAGGTGGGTGGCAGAGAAAGCCCCCCCGCCCCCCTCCCCCGAGTTAATCAATGCAGGCCTGTTTGAAGAGCCGGAGAGGAGAGAGGCCGAGATGGGACAACCGGGGGTTCCGAATTAAAGAGAGAAAGAAGGTCTTGGGGTCCACGTTTTTTAAAGGCACTGCAGAGCAGGAACCCTAAAGTTTTTTTCTTCAAGCTTTGTTCAGGTGTGCAGGTAGTGTGCGTGCGTGTGTGTGCGTGCGTGTGTGTGTGTGTGTGTGTGTGTGTGTGTGTGTGTGTGTGTGTGTGTGTGTGTGTGTGTGTGTGCGCGCGCACGTGTGCAGGAGTGAGAGAGATACTGCAGTATCTATCCCTATCGTTTTTCTGTATTTCCCCCCTTCTTTCTCCTTTTACCACCACCATCCCAAACAGGCACGTACACATACACTTTAGGGCAGGGGTTTTCAACCTTTTTGACTCCAGGGACCACCATTTATTCAGCATTTGAGCCACGGACCACCATTTGATTACATTTTCACCCCAAAGACATACAATTAAAGAATTATTTTGGTTTTGTCCACAATTCCAGGCTGTAAACAGTGTAAACTTCTTAATTAAGTGATGCTAATTCAGATGATGAATATTTTAACTCTTGAGAGTGTGAAAATGAAACCAAATGGACCCGCAAGGGTCCATTTGGTTTCATTTTTACACTCTCAAGAGTTACATCTGGTTAACCAACTTTCCATCGTTTAGCCTGAGGACCACCTGGAACCTTCTCAGGGACCACTGGTGGTCCCCGGACCACCTGTTGAAACAGGCAGGTACACACATATTGTAGACACCTAAGTGGGCCTCAGCCCCCTGCCCCTTTATAAACCATCTGTAAAACAACTGCCCTCTCCAGACCACGATTGCAGCAGTGATTATCGCTTGATCCGTCCTTGTCCAATAGAAACATTAGCCTACTTAAGATTGGTAGAACGTCCGACCTACAACGCCAGTAATGAATTGCTCTGTGCTCGATATATAATCCTCGCCGCCGTCTGACCCTCTCCTCGGACGGCAGAACGGGGCTTTTGGCGTCATGTTAACAACGTGGACGAGAGCTACGCTGTAGAGGAGCATCACCATGGAAACCAGAGACGCCAGTGGAAGAAGTGGATCCCGTCGGCGCCGCATGCTTTCTTAACAATGTTGGGCTTCTCAGGGGTTGACACTAAGGTCTCCAAGGCACTTGCAAGTCGGGTTCTACTTGCCCTCAGGTCATGGTCACTTGCCCCCCAGGTTCCAGGTGGTCCCCAGTTAAGTTGGTTAACCAGATGTAACTCTTGAGAACGTAAAAATGAAACCAAATGGACCCTTGCGGGTCCATTTGGTTTCATTTTTACACTCCCAAGAGTTAACATTCATCATCTTAATTAGCCCAGGTCTACACTGTAGAAGATTAATGGTCATTTTGATGTGTTAATTTGCATGTTTTGTTTCCCAAATCCAGCCTGGAATTGTGGATAGCTAGAAAGCAGGGAAAGACACAGAGGTAGAGCGCAATGACTGCCTTCAAGACAAATTTATCTTGTGTTGTGTTGTGCACTATGTTGCACACTTGCCCGATCGGGCAACCAGGTAGCAGTCTTCACTTGCCCCACCATTTTTTTTACTTGCCCCGGGCAAGCAGGCAAGTGTTAGTGTCAAGCCCTGGCTTCTGTTGCAACTGTGACGGACCACGCCTACCGTTCTCGTCGTGTCCAAGGCCTAGATGGGAACTTATTAGCAGTGAAGGGACTGGACAAGAAAGCGTGAGCTGCATAGCAACAGTTGCCAAGCTATTTTGGATTGCCATTGGACAGTGGCTTTTGGGGTGGGGGTTTAGTGAAAGGCTAATAGGTGTTGCCATAAGCCCCTCCCCAAACTGCTATGCTCCAATCACAGCTAAGCATAACGTGATAGACAAACCTCTCCACCAACAGTTTTCCTGTATGATAAAACATTGTAACACAAGCATTTTTACCATGCATATGGTACATGCATTTTTACCTGCATATGGCAGGAGATTTGGAAGAAAATTTTAAGGTCTAGTTCCAAAACTGAGCCACTGTTTACTGTGTAATGTCAACGATATTCACATTGGAATGAAAGAGCCCCATCTGGAAAGTGTCCAAAACCCATGGTTAGACACTGGAGAGAGGACAGGACTTACCGAAAGGTCTATTGCATTCAAGACAATTGATTTTTTCCCCTACAAAGCCACTTGCACTTGAGTGCAGCATTTTGCGTTGAATAAATGTGATTAGAAATCCATGTCAGACACTGTATCTGAAGTGCTGCAGGGTTATACCCCCCGAAAATAGCAGAGCTACAAGCTGTGACATGTTGAGAGCTTGTGGATCTGATATTTTTGCTATTTTTGTCCCTATTGTGGGATCTCAGCCCATGTCTCTCTAACACTATAAACATATACACAAATAACTGAGCTCTCAGGAGGGCTGTTGCAACCTGAAAGAGGGACAAAAGAGGGAAAGGAGAACCAAATGGACCCTCCATTTGGTTCTCATTTGTACGCTCTCAGGGAAAAAAAAATGTCCTAGAAGAAAAATCATTAACATGGATCCCATGAAGTATTCAGGGCTTGACACTAACACTTGCCCGGGGCAAGTAAAAAAAAATGGTGGGGCAAGTGAAGGCTGCTAGTTGGTTGCCCAATCGGGCAAGTGTGCAACTTAGTGCACTATAACACAACACAAGATATATTTGTCTTGAAGGCGGTCATTGCACTCTGCCTCTG
Organism: Benthosema pterotum; assembly: GCA_039105355.1. NCBI lineage: Eukaryota > Metazoa > Chordata > Actinopteri > Myctophiformes > Myctophidae > Benthosema > Benthosema pterotum. The sequence continues at coordinate 41,021,687 of CM076967.1, forward strand.
TGTCTTTCCCTGCTTTCTAGTTGTCCACAATTCCAGGCTGGATTTAGGAAACAAAACAGGCAAATTAGCATACACATCAAAATGACCATTAATCTTCTACAGTGTAGACCTGGGCTAATTAAGATGATGAATTTTAACTCTTGAGAGTGTAAAAATGAAACCAAATGGACCCGCAAGGGTCCATTTGGCTCCGAGACCTTAGTCTCCGAGACCTTAGTGTCAACCCCTGGTATTAATGTATTTGGGCCAAGCCTTTGGGCCAAGCCTTCCTGTTACCTTGTACACGTCCCTGTCTTTTACCACGGACCGTCCCGAATCCATGCTCAACGTGTGCTGCATGCTGAGGCTGCAACACAGGGCTGCACATTGTTCCAATGAGGAGGAGGAGACACAGCAGCCGCGGTTCAAATGATTTAACCTCCTGCGCTGCGCGGCCGCGGCAAGACCGTACCATTTTTCCTGCATGCATGCCCCCGCGCTCACTCCTTCACCTGCACCTTATCTCCACAAATGGAGTGTTGACTTTCTGTTCTTCAAAGAGAGGAATATTGTCAGGCTGCTGCTAATGGGGATCAGCAGAGGCTACTGTTCTGGGACTTGTCAAGCCCTGTCCAACCTGCCATGCTGCTCTGAAGTGTGGGAGCTATTTAACCTCTACTGCTGCTCTACCTCTGCCTCTCTCTCTCTCTCTCTCTCTCTCTCTCTCTCTCTCTCTCTCTCTCTCTCTCTCTCTCTCTCTCTCTCTCTCTCTCTCTCTCTGTCTCACCTTTTCTTTCTTTTCTTTTTCCACATTCTTGCAGTTTGCCGTTGCATGTCATGTTATTGCAATTTACACGATGCATACTTAATATCTGATAATAGGAAACTATTTCTGTGCTACTGGCTCCTATGTGGAAGCATGTGTGCGCGCACACACACACACGCACGCACGCACGCACGCACGCACGCACGCACGCACGCACGCACGCACGCACGCACACACACACACACACACACACACACACACACACACACACACACACACACACACACACACACACACTCATGGGACCAGGCATTTCCCACTGGCATCCTCTCTCTGGAATATGTTTAAGTGTTTCCACTGTGACTCTGCGTGTCTGTCTGTCTGTCTGTCTGTCTGTCTGTCTGTCTGTCTGTCTGTCTGTCTGTCTGTCTGTCTGTCTGTCTGTCTGTCTGTCTGTCTGCCTGTCTGTCTGTCTGTCTGTCTGTCTGTCTGTCTGTCCCCCAGAGAGCGTAATACTCATTCAGACTGTACTCTGTGTGTGTGTGTGTGTGTGTGTGTGTGTGTGTGTGTGTGTGTGTGTGTGTGTGTGTGTGTGTGTGTGTGTGTGTGTGTGTGCACGTGCAGTGCGGTGTGACGGTGGTGGTAGTGGCGTGTGTGTGTGTGTGTGTGTGGTGCGTTATGTGTGTATGCGTGGGTTTATTTGTGTGTTTGTCTGCACACACACACGTGTTTGACTCCATACATGTGGGCATTTATGTGTTTATGTGCAGGTGTCTAAGCAACGCAGGCCCGCACTTCTGCGGCTGCGTGTTGACTTATGCTTGCATCTGTGCACATGGGTGTTTGTGTGTGCAGCCGTAAGCAACGCGTGCTCACACTTCTATATGTATCGGAGACTGTGAGCGTGTCTGTGTGCACATGCATGCGTGTATGTGTGCGTGCATGCACGCTTGCATGCATACATCCGTGTGTGTGTGTGGCAGGGGCGGATGTAACATTTCCCAACCATTTTCAGTAGTGTTTCAAATATAAGTAGTGTTTTCAAATATAAATATAAGCACTGAAATATCTTGGGTTGTTTTGCATGCCATCATGTTTGGTGGGGCAGACCGGGGGGCATGGGGGGGCATTGACCCCCCCATGCCTATGCCTAGATCCGCCCCTGGTGTGTGGGTGTGGGGGTGGCTTAAGCTTTACAATGGTCAACTGAAAAGAACCATTCTTTTATTCAGCAATTAACCCCATCTGGGTAAATAATACGCTGTTGTGCAATAGAGCCGTCACTGTTATACGTGGGGGCCCGAACCCGAGAGCACTTCAAACGGGCGCGGTGGAGGCCGCGCTCGCACCCCCCACCCCCACCCCCACCACCACCCACCCCCCAAAAAAAAAACCATGACAAGATGCTGCAGAAAACCGCTTTTCACAAAGTATATAATGCAAAGGATTGTGTTTCACTGACTGTACGGGGCTCTAGAAAAAGACCAGGAGATACCCTGGAAAGAGGGAGAGCGAGAGACAGTGAGCGAGAATGTGAGAGGGAGGGAGAGGGAGAGAGGGAGAGGGGAGGAGGGAGAGGGAGGGAGAGAGAGAGAGAGAGAGAGAGAGAGAGAGACAGAGAGAGAGAGAGAGAGAGAGAGAGAGGAAGAGGGCTAAAGCACCGTGATATCACAGATAACAAGTCTGGATGCACTTACCTGGCTGGAAACCTGATCTTATTATTTTAAATTCTGGGGCTCAGGCACTTATAAACACAGAGAGAGAGAGAGAGAGCAGGAGAGGGAAAGGGGGGCTGTGGTTGAGGGGGGGCGGGGGACGCCGTGGGGTGGGTGGGTGGGGGTGGAGTCGGTGGCGGAGTTCCAGTGTGTGGATATATAGTGTGAGAATTCAATTTGCTCATCTCCTGTTATCATAACCCAATTTCCCCCTTTCGCACGCAGGCACGGATGGCCGCGGACAACTCTGGCGTGCATGCACGCACGCGTGTGGCTCACCGCAGGCGCATGCATACTCGTATGTGCGCAAAACCCGGCACAATGGTCTGTCGTGGCCTTTTGTATCAATGCAGTGCAGCGTCATCGACTGTAATTAATGTTGGTCACATGGCTAGTATATATGGCCTCCTCCCCAGATTTCCGGCTCGGAGGACCATCGGACGAATATGAGAAACGGGAGAGTGAGAGCGGGCCAACGGTGCTGAGGGGACGCAGCCTCATCAGGGGCGGATGTAACCTTTCCCAATTGGGGAGCAGGAGAAAATGGTATGGGAGCGACTTCATCGCCCGTGTCGCTTTGCGCCACGGGCGATGAAGTTGCACCCATACCATTTTCGGTTACAGGACTTACCTGTATATTAGGCAAGTACAAGCATCAATAACAACATCAGTTGTTGTTGAAGTTGCAACAGACACGCAGCACGCATAAAGCTAAAGGTCTGACTCTACGTTTTCTGTTTTCAAAGATGAAATGCTGTTGGTTTAGTGGTGCCACAACTGTAGTTACTTAGTGTAGTAGCAGTAGTAGTGTTTCAAATCATTTTAAGTATAGGCACTTTAATGAAATATCTTGGGTTGTTTTGCATGCCATCGTGTTTGGTGGGGCAGACTGGGCATGCGCATGCCTAGATCCGCCCCTGAGTGAAGGAACCAATCTGTCCACTGAGAAGTGGAGCCCCATCGGAATCAGATCCTGGGGGTCCCTTTAACTACCCCCCCCCCCCCCCCCCTTAAAGTCCCTTGCACAAGCTGCAGTGGGAAGAGGACTTACCTGTGGGAGTGACAGAGCCTCGTCGCTAGGCTGATATCGTCACTCCATATTTGACAATCGTTTTTTGGCAATGATGCAGCCAATGTATGCACATGTCTAACAACACCCTTTGAACACACACTTTGTGATCTTTCCTTGTTTCTGATCATTCAAAGGTGGTTATTTCTATTGAGCAACATGCTGTATGAGGACTCACACCACTTGGTTCATTGACTCAATGGGTTGTAGCAGTTCGTGTCACTGGTGAGAGCCCTCAGTTTATATTTCGTCTCTTAAAGCCATTCATGCGTTCATTGGATAACATACAAATCTCAAATATTTTATTGGTTGCATTCCTTCTGTGTCTTGCAAAGATTTAGCTTTAGCCGCAAATAATAGTTAAAGAGGCAATCAGTGATTTGCGTGATTTGGAAAACCCTCTGGTACCCTGGGAAACACAATGTGCACATGCACACACTCTGCACTCGTGTGGGTAAGTGAAACAAACCACCAGCTAATACACCAAGGTTCACCCCCACTCGATCCTGAGAGGAGGATAGACCCTCTCATCCTGATTGGACGAAAGGCTTTTCTCCCATGGCCCAAAGTGAAACTATAGGGTGTTATGATGCCAAGGCCTCATTGGGGACAGGGAGGAACTCCTTATATGGTCACCACACTATAGTAGGGAGGATTAGCCAAAAAACAAGAAGAAGCATTATTTGTACTCCATGAAATCACTTACTATACCTTTAACTCCCTTTAATCCCGATTCTGGGTTCGTCAATAATGGGGAAAGCATGTGATTCTGTTATTTAACCTGTCTTAAATGTTATTAACTTTGCAATTGTTCCTAGTTTTTCTAACTTATTTGAACATTTAGCTGTTTTTGTCCAAAATCCTGCTCGGATATCAGAGCCCAGAAATGTCACATCAGTCTTGCCTTTGGTTGTGGAATGCACCGCAGCACAGAGACACTCCATGGACACACTCCAAACCACTGAGGGATGCAATATTGGTGTCAACTGGTCACTGACCTCTGTGGCCCTGCTGGTTTCCTTGTGAATTTAACGAAACCCTTCCCAGTAAAGCCGAGAAAAAATAAACGTTATGCCTCTGTTTAGACCATGCACGCTCTGCCCCCCAGCAGAATCCACAGTGTCAGCTCAGCTCTGACAGTGCCAGAGTTCAGAGTGTAAAGATGGAGTGCCGTATTGCTTTTCATTTTCTACATGTTTTAAAGTGACAGTACTCCATTAGACCCCTTGGTGTGTTTTTTTTTCATGTGCAATGATGTCTTCACTTCGCATTTAGAGTTTCTTGCTGGAGGCTGAAATGTGCCAATGAAAAAAAAAAGTAATAGTGACATCACATTATCAGCCCCTCTCCTAACTCCTCCCCCTTTATCATACAACTACAGCTGTGGCTTCAGTTCAGGTGGATCTCCACCCATCACCATGCACCCACCAGGGAAACCAGGCATACTTAAAGGGGAATTCCACCCATTTTCAACATTTTTTTCTGAGTGCGTTCATTTGGTTCCATTAGTACGCTCTCAGAAAAAAGGAGTGTAAAGAAATCCATTAACATGGTGAAAATACATCTTGATGATGTCATCAAGATGTTTCACCATGTTAGTGGTTTTCTTCAGACCTCCATTTCTTGGGAACACAGAATGGGGGAACTTTTTTATCATGTCCACCCAGCACCTCTAGGGTATACTAATGACATATTAGAATGTTGAAAATGGGTGGAATTCCCATTTAATGAACTGGTGGAGGTGCCCATATAAAACACATTTTACAGAATACTGTATACTTAAAAAAAAAAAACTTCATCTTCACATAACAATAACACCTGATGATCATTGGGGAAAATCATGACATTACATTTTTAAATGAACTCTAACACTGTATCTCTGTCCTCTCCCCACTTTCGTGTCTTTTCACCCCTGCTTGCTTTGCTTACAGATCTGCACCATGCCCATCAGCAGCTTTCAAATTAGCCGTGTTTTCATTTATTTTTTTGTGGGAGTGCGGAGGATAGGGGTCAGCGACAGCCACCAGCCCACCTACCCGCACTCACACACATGCACACACACACACACACACACACACACACACACACACACACACACACACGCAAAAGTGTGTGCACGGCACTAGATCCGCCCCTGACGCCTGCACACACAAGCCCCGCAGTTTCTGTACATTTGACAACAAAAATACATCATGGCGATTGAGCGTGGAACACAAAACCGAAAGGAAAGGGGAGGAGGCGGGGGGGATGGTGGGGGTTTATGTTACACGTGGAGGTGGAAGCAGGAATGATTTAAACAATAATAATCATAATTTATTTTTCTTTAATGAAAAATACTTCACGCCGCGCGCGGACACGAGGAATAAACAACCTGGGGAGAGAGCTGTCAGAGTGGCTGCCGGAGGCCAGCTCTCAGCTGTGTTGTCTGTGTTTATACACACACCATCCCTTTTTTCTGTCTTTTTTCTGCCGGTTTGAGCGGCGGTTGTTTTGCAGATTTTTTTTCTGGAATGTGTTGTTATCGTGGAAACACATCTTCTCAAATTAAACACTCGCCCGAAAAATATCAAAAGCACTTTTCGGGATTTGTATGTTTTAACTCGTCAAGTTGCAAAATCGCCGCGGAGAGACCGCGAGCTAGCGCTCGAGTTTGTGTGTAAGCGCTTAAAGCGAAACGGATAAACATTCCACGGCTATAAAAAAAAACTAACAAAATAAACGCACCCCCGGGAGAAAAGAAAAGAAAAAAGAATTGTCAAAACAAATTGTTCGTTTAATCATCCGATACGGCTGTTGCAGATGAAAGAATGTGCTTATTTCTCAGGTTCGGATGTCGCGGCACATTTTTTGTTTTTTGTTTTCGTGCAGGGCGAGATACGGCCTTTTAATGACGCCGCCGTCTCATCCCTGGTATTTATCAGACATCAAGCTCTTTAGCGTTCCGACAGGATGATGCAGGGAAAAAAACTAGAAAGAGAGGAGCCCAGGGGCAGATGTAACATTTCCCATTTGGGGGGGCAGGAGAAAATGGTAAGGGGGCGACTTAATCGCATCATTCATGAAATCGCACCCATACCATTTTTGGTTATAGAACTTTTATTAGGCAAGTAAGGCATCAATAGTAACATCAGTTGTTGTTGAAGTTGCAGCAGACACACAGCATGCATAATACTAAAGGTCTGAATTAGAGAGTTTTCTGTTTTCAATGATGAAATGCTGTTGGTTTAGTGGTGACACAATTGCAGTTAGTTAGTAGCAGTGGTAGTGTTTCAAATCATTTGAAATATAGGCACTTTCATTTGAAATATCTTGGGTTGTTTTGCATGCCATCATGTTTGGTGGGGCAGTCAGAGCATTTAGGGGGGCATTGCCCCCTCATGCCCATGCCTAGATCCGCCCCTGGAGGAGCCTCGTGCAGCGAGGAGGAGGAGGGCATCTATAGCTGATTCTCCTAACCGATCTGTCTTCTCCACTCACCCTGCAGTTTATTATCTAATCACCCCCGGCCCGGGCCATGCTCAATGGACCCAGACCACATGGCCAATAGAGCGCCCAACAGACTGTGTCATCTCAGCCCTCGCTGAATCAAAAACAAACACGTGGGGGCTGGTTGTTAGGCTTTCAGAGTAGGAGGAGGCTGCAGAAAACGTGCATGGCCGCACGGGACCTGCAGGGATCAAGTGGAAATTGTTCCTACTTCCTAACCTCCCCCTGATGCGGTTTATTTTGATACTTTAGCCACTCTTTGGCCCGGATTTGTTTTAGCGCCCTTGCCAGTCGTTGTAGATAATAGCTACATGCTATTACTGCAGATTGTAGGCCTACCGTTACCGGTACAACCGGTATAGTACAGTACTGGATTTGTTAGGGATGTCCTGATATACTTTTTTCATCCCGATAACCACTGTGTTAGCCGATACAGATCCCAAAAACCGATGCCAGAAAATTCATAGTAAAAGAAAAGAAAAAATATCTCATATATAATAGCAGACTCAAATGTGAAATTGCAGTATAGGCAAAAGCAAATTCCACAAACAAATGCCCCAATATTTTATTTACCTGCCATAGTGCTGACCCGTTATCCCTATGTCAGATCTATGGTTAGACTGGCAAACCAATATGACCCAATAATGACAAATAAGGGCCAATAATGATACTTTTCCAATCCCCGAGGTAATATGACAAAAATAGGGCCAATCTGATACGTTTTCCAATACCGATACAGTATCGGGACATCCCTAATTGAAATTGTTCATTCTCAACCACTTTATCCCTATTCTGGTGATAACAATTGATAGCTTTGATAATTGGTAAATACTACTAGTAAATACTTTCTTTGCGTGTTTTTGGTCTCAGGGTCCATTTGGTTATTAAAGTTTGTTCATGAGTACATTTACTAAGTTCATTTTTTTCTCTGTACGTTTTTACTCACAGAACCTGGGTTACCATGTAACCTTCCGCTCTGTTCAGGTGAATCACATTTGGATATTCTAAAATTGTTCTTAATCTGCTTCTAAAGCTATGGTACTTTTTGGTCAAGTAATTTTGTTTTGTTTTTCTGGCTGATTAGTCAGTCTTTTACCACCCAGGATAAATATCAATTTATTTATCAACAATCGTCATCAAATGATCAGATTGGGAGATTCAGGACATTTACTACTCAGAACACAATGGCACGTTGCGAGGTTTTTCACGTTGTGAGGTCTTTTCAGGTCAAGAACACAGGATTTAGGTGCTTAACAGAACATCGATAGCCTGCAAACGATTCCTTAACTGCAAACTCACTCTCTCTGCTTGCAATCAGCAACAGTTTAAGGATCTAATTCCTCGGATAACAAAGCGCCGACACGACAAGCCGACAAACGCTTTTTTCCCGCGAGCGCCAAAAACACACCTCCGGTGGATTACCTCAGCAGCGATCTGTAGCATGCCGAGCCTAAAGGAAGCACCGAACCCCAGGCCCGCGACATTCACAAAACAAGAAGACAACTTGGGCAATTACAGAGGCAGCCTGGAGTCGATCTCGTGCCTTTAATGAAAAAAAAAAAAAGAAAAAAGTCCAGCTTCCACCCCCCACACCAGCCCCGGGTGCGATTGTATCTGTGAAACAATTACACTGTCACAATCAAAGGAAGCGGCCTTTAGACTGGCCTGTCAGGGACCCACGGTGGGGCTAATAAGCACTTATCTCTTTTTCCCACTGTGTGTCACCCAGGCCCTGGATCCTCTCCCCTTTGTTCTGCACATTACCTGCTCCTCAATAGATTGCTTTGCGGTTACACTGCAGGCACTTAAGACGGCCATGCTTTCAAAGGGTGGGAGGCAGTCCTTGGCCCTGAGGGCATGCAGGCTATGAGATGATATCCTCTTCTTCTGCATGTCCAACAGCAAGTGTTACTAAATCATCTCTCTCTCTCTCTCTCTCTCTCTCTCTCTCTCTCTCTCTCTCTCTCTCTCTCTCTCCCCCCCCCCCATCCCCCCCGCCACAGCTCAGATTTGTTTTGTAAATGTGCTTCTGGTCCTTATTACTCTAGCTTATATTTTCTTGCACATGCAGTGCTCAGGGGTTTTGAAGCCTCTCTCTCAAATCAATTCAATTCAATTCAAACAAGGCTTTATTGGCATGGGAAAACATATGCTTACATTGCCAATGCAAAAAGCCCAAAACAACCAGCACAACGATCCAATCAAGACAAGCCTTATGCACACTCGATGAAGCAGGTCGTGAAGGAAGACCGATCCGCGGAGTCATCGGCGCTTTGACAAAACGCCCCCGCTCGCTCGCCTGCTCCTCCACGCCGATTTCCACCCCCCCCCCTCTCGTTCCCTCTCTTTTCGGGTTAATACCTGTTTCATGTTTAACATCAATTAAAGGTATCAGGGTAATTAGAGAAGACGCAGAGGGAAAGAGCGGGGGATCCTGCAGTTTCTCTTCCCCCGGTTTAATGATTCGCCAGCAGCCTCGACATGTGGCATGTCTGGAATGTTTGTGCCTCCATTCAGCGCATGAGAGTTATTGTGTCAGGAGAGGAGGTTGGTGGGGGGGGCTAAAAGGATCTATGAGGCTCTATCTTTGCGTGCGCGCAGCCGCACACACATATACACATCCCTGTTTTCGCAGACACGCACGCAGACACGCACAAACGATGTCGGAGTGCCACGTTATAGCCGCGTGTTTGCATAGGCCGGGTGCCCACGGACATTCACTGTGAAAAGAGCGTACCAGACGATTTTAAATGATCCGCCGGGTCGATCCGCAGTGGCGTTCTCATTGGCCGTCGCCGTCCCATCTGGTTTCACTTTAACCTGGTTCACCGCTGTATAGAAAACACGGTAATGGCTTCGATTTTTATACCTTTGTTTTCCCTGTGAAAAAAAAAAACCCTCTCGATTTACTGTATATTTGGTCGTGTGCCGGTGTCGCGCATCGTCCACCGACGGGCGATCTGCACGCTCTGCGGCACGTCGCGGCGTGGCACGGCGTTAGCTTGCAGATCGCATGCCTTCGGGCCACGGCACAGCATGCGGCTGACAATAAATCACCCTTTTGCGGGCACCGACTTCATCTCTCTCTCCCTTTCCATTTTTCTATCTCTGTCTATCTCTCTCTTTCTTCTCTCCCCCTCTCTCTCTCTTTCTCTCTCTCTCTCGCTTCATTCACTCTTTTCTGTCCCTGGGACACCCCATTCATTTATTTTTTATTAAACTTCAGCACTCTCTCCGAGACTCATTTCCTCTCCCATGGCCCTTTCCTGTGGTTCCTGGTGGAGCAGAGTTGCACGCTGGGAGTTTCCCAGAGGCTGGCAGGGGTCTGGGGGGGTTCGGGTGGGGTGGGGGTGTGTGTGGGATTGGGTGGGGGGTGATGAAGAGAGAGGAGTGAGAGTGTACCATGGTTTTTGGAAGCACCCCGTCAGGCTGGTTTTATTGCTATACGAGTGGGCTTTTACACCCTTTCACATAATGGGCTTAATGGTGCACTATCAGTGCACAGTACTAAACCCCCTACCCTTAATGCAGCCATTTTTAACACTGGTTAAATTATCACTGAGTAGTTTACTGTGTGTGTGTGTGTGTGTGTGTGTGTGTGTGTGTGTGTGTGTGTGTGTGTGTGTGTGTGTGTGTGTGTGTGTGTGTGTGTGTGTGTGTTTGCTGTTTACTTATTCCTAATCAGGCCCAAAGATAACAAGGTCAGCTAGGAAGCCCAACCTGTTCGCGGTGCGAGACCAAGGATAGCATAGCACCCAAATACAGGACAACTGTTGCAGGAATTCATGGATCTCATTTGTAGTCCTTTAGTAGAGATGTTGTGTGGGCATGGTAAAAAGGTTGATGAGTTTCCTTTTTTTCTGAGAGTGTACAAATGGAAACAAATGGACCCACTAGGGTCCATTAGGTTCAAATTTGTACACTCTCAGAAAAAAATTGAAAATGGGTGGAATTCCTCTTTAAGAGGCGTCCCCCCACTTCTAAAAGCCCCACTACACCACTGCTTATAACGCCACTAAGTAACTAATTCATGAGACCCATGAATAGGTTTCAGTGACCAAAGTGACCAAAACCAGGAGAACACTAGCATCTAACTTCACATGTGAGCGCAACATGGACCACTGTGACTATATATCTCATACTCTGACAGAGGGAGGGCATTTACTGCATATATATATAGATGCAGGACCAACAAGACAAAGGTGAAACAACCCTACAATCAACACATGATTCGCTGGAACAGAACAAGGAACAGGTGAACTACAATTAAGTCCCGCCCCAACCCTGCCCCTGTCCAATAGGCACGTTAGCAGTAAGGAGAGGTGTCCTTCTGAGATGAACATTAAAGGATGTTTTTAAGTGCTGCGTAGCAAGCACTTCATCAGATGATGTACAAGATGTGTGTGTGTGTGTGTCTCTCTGTCTGTCCCTGCCTGCATGCGTGTGTCCCTGCCTGCATGCGTGTGTCCCTGCCTGCATGCGTGTGTCCCTGCCTGCATGTGTGGAGTCATGTTGATGTTGCCATGTTCAGAGAAACAAGCACAATGGGACGAAGTGTGTATTGTTGATGTTGCCATGTTCAGCGAAACAAGCACAATGGGACGAAGTGTGTTTTAGTATACTGTAGCCACACACGCAGCACTTACTTTCACACGGGTGTGATTTTTTTTTCCTCTATGTAAATAAAGGATCACTTTGGTAGCAAATCCTTCAAACTGCCTTCTAAATCTAGTCAACCAGGCCTGCAGTAGGCTATGCGCTGAACACATATGCATGCAGCATTTAAATAAACTATATATATAGAAGGAAATGAGGGAGAAATTAACTTTTAGCAGACCACCCTACCAGAGTTTTCATGTTCCACAGGTAAGACTATACGGTCATAATGCTATTGCCATCACCCATAGATGGGTCAGTCGTGTAACTTTTACAACCTTAAGCTGTGTGTATATTCAACAACAAAGCCATGCAAAATAATATTGACAGCTATGAGGTGGAGAAAGTTTGGCATGTATAGCAATAGTTGCTGAACTATTTGGATTGGCATTGATCATCGCTTTTTTGGGATTGGAATTAGCGAAGGGCAAATTGGAAAGAGGCAAAAGACATCAGACATCCTTACTTATTACATGGCTTGAATGGATGGTCCAATCAGAGGCCAGTGTTCTGGTCACATGAGCGGCCAGGCTGCGCCTCGGTCAGTTATTGGTCAGTTATTAGGAAACAACTCACATGTTCGCCGGGTGATAATACACTGTAGGTACTGAACAGACATATCTTGGCAATGGATGCAGGTATCAATAAGCAACAACCACACACTCTGACATCAAGGTTCAGATGAGACACCAAGATCCTGCCTGAGGTTGGAAGGACGCAGTGAATGCATCTGTTGTTCCGTTTCATTCACATCTGCTCCCTGCAGTCCCAACATTGGATCCCACTTTTCTTGTTGGACGTCCCATATGGAAGTTAGTTTGAATTTTATTGTGTACAAAACATTCAGTCACAACGTACGCATGGGTAGACGTCCATGAACACATGAAGCTGCAGCTATATTTAGTTTGTGTGTGGTGACACACACACACACACACACACACACACACACACACACACACACACACACACACACACACACACACACACACACACACACACACACACACAGACTCACATGCAGGCGTGCACATACACACAAGCAGGGGGTAACCAAAGCAGTTTAATGAAACGTGTACAGTAAGACAATAACATAATGTTATTTTCATGGGGGTTTTAAATGAACCATCTGGGTATGTTGCTGGCACGGCCCCCAGTTTTTTTTTTTTTTTTTTTTTTTCTTTTTTTTATGGAGGGTTTATTTTTCTTTTCGCTGAAACGGTGTACATTGCACACTGGGGCAAAAACCTTTGACACAGGAGACCTTGACGAAGAATGTGAGCAATTGAAATACCCCCAAGTAAATGGTTATATATGAAGTGGTCGGAGTATTGTTTGCAAATTAGTACAATAACAAATGTATCATAATGACAGCCAAGCATTTTGTACCACAAGCCAGGCTCGTAAAACCGCTGCCAAGTAAAGGTCTCCCATCCATTTAGTCTTGTGCAGCAAACGCTTTTCTCAGCCCAAAACCCAATCCAAACACTGTTAGTCCTTTTGGACGCTCACACACCAGGAACCCTTCGCATGCCTTCATCTTGCATTATTATTCCCTTGTCAACACAATTTTTATTATATGACAGGATACATTTATGCACCTCTTATTATGTTTATATGGAGCTTTTATTCATAATTTCATTGATCGGTTTCTGCCATGGCTCGCTCTGCAAGCCCCTTTTTTTCCGGGTACTGTGAAACAAAATGAAAAGATTCCAGGACACATTAAATGATGGATTGTTTGCAGATGTCATATAAATCAGCGTGATCAGTATGATTATATTAATAGTAGTGTGTGTTATACAAATGAATCACCATAACACAAGGGTATACCCGAGAATGAATTAGAAATGTGTTTCGGATTTTCTAACCAACAGCAGCCGTCACTGTGCATGTGTAGTTTTAGAGAATACATGGAAGTGATTTATTCGGTAGTTGAATTATTTCTGGCGCAGGGAAAAAAAATTGGAAGAAACTCGAACGGCTCAGATGGTATACTATAGGGCAGCTGCTTGGCAATACGTTTGTGGTTCAAATCCCTGGTTCAAAGTGTTACAGAAAGACAACTAAACCTCACTGGTGATTCTCACCGTGTCCCCTGCCGCGATGTGTGTGAATGGGTACACGAAACGGAAGTGCATTTAAATCCATTACTTGCCATTTGCGTCATTGGGTTTGAGGATTATAGGGTTGGATGAGACTTTGAAGATAGGACAGTGCCATACCTTTGGTTTGAAGATAGAACAGGCCAACATCAGTGTTTTGTGTGTGAACCACTAGCCAATGGAGTGAGTGGAGAAGCTGGTGAGAGGTGAGAATCTTGCCTGGTTGAAGACCAAGCATGCTGCACCATTTTGGATCAATTGGAGAAGCAGTGGAGATCAATTGAAGAGCATTATGCATGCTGGTAGGCCATTAAAGAGAGAGTAACATTTTTATTAAGGCTGTTGAAAGTAACAAGTTAATGGCATTAATTAATTTCATTGATTAATCCGATTAAAAATTTCAATGCAATTAACACATGTAATTCTATTTCCTTTTTAAATGTTCAAATCCTGTACAGGAAAACGTGGCATATTTCGGACTGAAGTTTGAATGGTGATTAAATTGAATCATGATTAAATTCTTTTTGAAGCTGTGATTAATCTGATTAAATTTTTTAATCATTCAACAACCCTACTTTTTTATATGACTTAGGTCTGAATAACGACTCCTGGGGAAAGATCTCATCGAACATTTTCGTGTGTAAGCCTACAGGATATGGTAACCGCTGTGTAATGTGTGCATTGAATAAGAGCTGCCTGTCCAGGACTGTCCAAGTCACCTGCGTTGTCTATGGAAACAGCTAGCTATTGCGGGTTAGGAGGGTTTGGGCAAACAAAGCTTTCCAAGACACCTGGTATAGGTCCTGCCTGTTTGGTAGGAGGAGAAGCACTCTAGTTGTGCCCAGCGATGCTTTAGGTCAGCAAGTGCGTTTAGGAGCAGCTGGACATCCAAAAACATTTGAGAACAGCAAATGTAGAAGGCATTTGTAGAAACGGAGCCCAAGTCTTAATGGGTTTAAAAGTAGGTGAATTAACAGTAATACGGTATGCAATGTTTCCCAACAACACCAACAACACCTGTATCACCAGCGGTCCTTAAGCGTTTTTGGCCGCACACCCCCTGTTATCTCCTGACCTATATAGCTGACACAACTCCAAAAGCTCTTGCTGTAGTTGGCCGAGGATTATGCAATTTAAACATGATCGCAGCAAATAATCACAAAATATCACAGCGCAGAGAGACACACAGCTGCCGTGTACTCGGTAGCACAGCTACATCTCCTTTCACTGTTCGTGCCCTAGAACAGGGGTGGGCAATTATTTTTTCCAAAGGGGCCAAATGAGATACATAGAATATTGTGGAGGGCCAATACTAAAGGCTGAACTAAAGTCTGCGGAATATTAATTTAATTTAAAGATAAAAGTAAGAGTAAGACCAACCATTTTGATACCAGGGCCCTGTTTATTCATTTGAGCCATGGACCACCATTTGAGGACATTTTAGCATCACAGACCCCAAAACTAACTTTCTTTTGTTTTTGTCCACGCTACAAGGCTGGATTTTTACAAACAGGATAACATGGATAAAAAATGACCATTCTTTAACATTCTCTGATTGTGTAGACTTTGGGGTAATTCAGATGATGAATATTTTAACTCTTGAGAGTGTAAAAATGAAACCAAATGGACCGGCAAGGGTCCATTTGGTTTAATTTTTACGTTCTCAAAGAGTTACATTTGGTTAACCAACTTTCCATAACTTTCCAACTTTCCATAACTTTCCAACTTTCCATATTTAACTGGTCCTCTCAAGGACCACTGGTGGTCCCCAGGCCGGTCAGAGTCAGCATTTGGCCCCCGGGCCGTATAATGCCCAGGTGTGCCCTAGAAGATGTTCACACATCCCAAATGGTGCGACGTACCACCGCTTGGGGACCCCCTGCTGTGTAGAGAGGACGAGGCAATAGCGCGTTGAGCTCCGTGCGTGACATGCGGTGCGGCCAGAGCATTCATCATGACACAACGAGTCTTGACTTCCTGTCTCCCGTGCTGATGGCAAGCTGTTACCTTAATTAGATGCATGCCAGCGGCTGAAGGTTTCGGGGGTAGGAGACGGATTGGGCCTCCTGCTAACTGGGGGCCCAACACGGACGACCTCACCCCCCCTTCCCTCCCCTCCAGGAGAGCCGCTCAAAGCAACCCGACTCTCCTTTACATAATTTAGCGCGCTTCACTCTCATCGGTGACGGTGGCGGCGATCACTTTCACAGTTTGCTGCTGACGTATCGCACAAGGTCCTGAAAAGCGTTGGGAAAAATGGGGGCAAACATGCAGGGTCGTCGGTTGTGCTCTGCAAGGGAGGAGCTGTGGAAATCCTAAACCGCATGATGAAATTAAACGGCAATTAGAAGAGAATATGTACGCAAACACGTCTCTGCTAAATGCCGGGGATGTTTCATTAGTCGGTAGTCTGAGGATAACACAAGGAGCTATAACATACGTATATAGAGTACAGCAATTATACGTGTCCTTTTTGGCTCCCATTTCACATTTTTCCTCCAATTAAACCCACCGTGCTAAAACTCAACACACACACAAAAGCCGGTTTCTTCCAAATTGTCTTTATTTTTTCTTTTGCGATGGAACCCAAACAGCGGATTCCATTTATTTTCTTTCGGGGAGAGCGTATTCTCTAGGTATATTCTCTGGCATGGGGATTGTTTTGAAAGGGGCTTACATTTTGCCCCCCTCCTCTCCGCTCCGCTCCCATCCCCTCTCCTCCCATTCCCAGGTCGGGGATAGTGTCCATTGGTGTGAAATCGTGTGATTCCCCGCCTTGGCGTTGCAAGCAGTGGTGATAGAGACATTACTATCATTCAAGTTTCACAGATCACACCCAAACGCATAGTTACCACTGTATGGAATACAATCTCTCTGCCTGCACTCTCCCTTTGTCCCTTTATCTATACGCCTTTGTCGCAGCACTTGGGTTTTAGACTTTGCCACGATTTTCGGTGTTTACATTGCGGCGTTATAAATTTGCGCCGGCCAGTCTCGAAGGAGGTCTGCTGCGCAATAACGCGTGGGGCGCAAATCTCCTAAATCCCTCGTTAAGATAAGAGTTGTTTGTACAACCATAAACGCCCATAATAAAGATAAAAGATCTCGGGTCATTTACTTTATCGCAAGATTATCACCTTATCGCGATAAGTGCCATACACATGGCGGCACCTCAACAATTAACAAAAGGATTTACACCTTTTGCAATATTTCCTCCAGAGATCTGTCTCTCAGTTCAATCAGAGTTCTCAAAATCTCCTCGGGTTCAAGCGGGGACTCGTGTAGGAACATTATTGGATACGATAATGCCGTTGTTGGTCTCAGATCAATGGATAATGGACGCCATTAACCCCCCTCAATTGTGTTATATCTCGGAGCATGAACGCTTGCAGCTACGCAAACAATGCGAGAACTATGTTTGTTACCAGTGAGATGTCTTTCCCAACAGCGCCTTTATGCTTGTGCCATCGCCGTTGCAATCGCGGAGGGATATAAATGATGTTGAACGCGAGAGGTTAACATCAATCCTTTGCAATAAGAGCGATCTTCATCCACCGTGGCCAATGCTCAAGACAAACACTTGTACAGGGGGAGAGGACAGACATGAGCATATGATTAAACCACAATTATACGTCCATTTGCCCCCCCCGCGCCCTCGTTTTGAAAGGAACTTGATAAAAACGCTAATGGTCTTAAGGAGGAACGGTGCATTTTAAGGACACCACGCATACCAGCACCCACCCCCCACCCCTCCAACAACCCAACTCTCTCAAAGTCCTATGTGAACCTCGTCTTTTGAAACAGCAAAAAAAAAACCCTCTCGTTCGATAATTATGAATTATTACAGGCTGGGGTATTGTTGGTAACTCTCTAATTTTGCAGAATCGTAATTGATCGCAGGTGGGGCGTAATATACTAGGGTCTAGGGGGGCGGGGGTGTTTTTGAAGTTCTCCCTCGGATCTCAACCCCCTTTTTCCCCTCTCTCTCGCTCTCTCTCGCTTAGGCAGTGAACCGAGGTCGTCTCCCATCACATTGCGGGCGAGCCCCCGTCGCCGGAGCACTTTTTCCCCTCTTTCTTAATTCCAGACGTTCTTTAGGTGTCTTTCAGATGAGTTCCATGTCCTTTCATCTCATCCTCCTCGGCCCGGAGAGGAGGAGGAGGAGGAGGAGGAGGAGGACACCGCCGGTGCTCGACTTTGTCTGTCCAGCTGGGATGTGGCGCAACTGGGGCCTGCATTCCTCCTGTTGCTCTGGTCACTCAGGGGTGTGTGTGTGTGTGTGTGTGTGTGTGTCTTAGCATGTGTGTGTGTGAGCATGTGTTGGTGTGTGCGTACGTGCGCACACGGCCTGCGTTTTCCCCTCGGCGGAGCCTCTGTCGAGGTCCTCACAGCCAAACCGTTTTGGGAAACTGCTGGGGGAGAGGAGGGGATATTGGATTAGAAAAAGACAAGGGAAATAAATCTCTCTCCGAGCCTCTCCACTCTATCTCCCATCCAGAGGATTTATGATGTTTAACAGAGTCGAATAATAGAGAGGAGGGGTAGAAAGTAGAGTAGTGGGGAGAAAAAAGAAAAGAAAACGACAAGAAAAACAGCTTATGAAATTGTGCTCCTTAGAAGCTGCACTTTTGCAGGCTGTGTTGAGTTAGCATTTAGCGCCTCGCGGCCCCTGAGGCCGGATTGATTGTGAAAGCTTTGCAATTTGCTATTCTGCCTCAGCAGAAACTGCAGGCAACATGAGGACGGAATACCGCGCGCTGTAAAATGCTGAATGTCAAATTGACAACTTAAAACGGTGGTTATTCCCAAACTTTTTCATGTCAGGTTCCCACAAATGGACACGAATTAGCCCGTGGAACCCGCATTTGAAAAGATATGCCAGCTTGGCTCGAGTCCTGCAAATACTAACCAATTCAGAATGGTCGCGGCACACGTCTCGACCATTGGCCACCCGTATGCCGCAGTTGCAGATTGATATTGCTGTCTCTCAAGCATCAGGTTTTGTTTACATGCTATTAGCACTTGTTGGTATTTGTTTGGTTAGCAAACGGGTTAGCTATAGCCACATGATTGACAACAACGTCATCTGCTGTCCTACTATTCCGGTTGGTTGGCTCTGTAGGAACCAATCACTGAAGACTGCCGCTTTGACAACGTCCATCCCATATCCTGCTGTCAAGGGGGGGGCTGTCAGACTGAATAACAAAGTGAAACGAAACGATGAGTCAGTGTCTGGTAGCCTGACACTCTTAATTGAGTGTCAGGCTGCCCATAAGTAAAGCGTTGAGCAATTCTCAACTCATTTAATTTCAAGGACCTGCATTTGACTGTCTATACCTCTGAGTCCCCAATTAATATTGAAAAATCAATAAATTAATCATTTAATTCTGAGAGTGCACAACGGAAACCAAATGGACCCGTTACAGATCTATTTGGTTCCGTTATGGACGTAATGGTTCCGTTTGCACACTCTCAGAGTTACATTCCATTTGGTTCCAAACTAGCGTGTAGCAGCTGGTCACCTCCTGGCACTCTCTCAAGGACCCTGGTGGGTCCCAGGACCCCGCTTTGGGAAGCGCTGACTTCAAGCGTGCACCACATTGTTTATTTGTACACTCTCCGAGTTCCATTAACCCTGAGGAGTTTCAGTGTGCGCCGCCGACGCATGCAGGGCTCTATAACAGTTTAGATAAATGTGTATCCACTCTGGCTATGGGTGGTGGTGAGGTCACCTGCGGCTCCTCCCTGGAACACATTTCCAACCAATTTATGTACAACTAAATCGATGGTAAGTATTTCCAGTTTACCGTTTAATTGCAGTCAGCTGGAACATGTTGCGTGTTGACACGGCATGAGCAGGGAGTCATACACCAGCACCGCGCATGCACACATGCGTGCACACACACACACACACATGCACACACACACACACAGACACGCACACACACACACACACACACACACTGAAGGTTCTCCTGGTATAGTATACGGGGGTGCAGCTATAGCAGGTGTTTCGGTCCAGTTCGTTTCAGAGCCATGACTCAAGGGGACTCGGCTCACACCAGCTCACTCTTTCCATCGGTCCAACTTTCTTTAACGCAGAGTGTGAGCCCTGCCTTCACCTTTCAGCAAACCTGTAGTGACACTGCAAAGACCCTCAAGGCCATGCATGTGCTCTCACCATGTGCCTGTTTGTGTGTGGGACTGTGCGTGCACATGTGTGTCAGGGGTGGATCTAGGCATGGGGGGGCAATGCCCCCCTAAATGCCCAGAATGCCCCACCAAACATGATGGCATGGAAAATAACCCAAGATATTTCAGTTCTTAAAGTGAATTGAAAAACTAACTACAAAGTCAGACACAGAGTCACAGAGTCAGACCTTTAGCTTTATGTATGCTGCGTGTCTGTTGCAACTTCAACAACAACTGATGTTATTATTGATGCTTAATTGCCTAATAAAAGTCCTGTAACCGAAAATGGTATGGGTGCGACTTCCTCGCCCGTGGCGCGAAGCGACACGGGCAATTTTCTTCTGCCCCCCCAATTGGGAAATGTTACATCCACCCCTGGTGTGTGTGTGTGTGTGTGTGTGTGTGTGTGTGTGTGTGTGTGTGTGTGTGTGTGTGTGTGTGTGTGTACTGTGCATTGGTGACTCCCTGGGTGTCTTTAAGTGTGTGCGTCCATCGGTGACGGCATGCCTGCCATACTGTGGGTGCCGTGCGCGTGCGTGTGTCGGTATACATCTCAAGTGTGTCTGCATGGGGTCACCTCAAAGATGTAGGTACTCTGAAAAAAAAAAATCAACCGCTTTCAAATTCAATATGGGAGCCGCTCCTGATGGGTTAAAGGGAGCCCGCGTCCCCGGGACCTCACAATGAGGTATCTATTACAGCAACTACCAAAGAAATGTTCTTTTAATTAGCCACATTTATCTTTTTTTTCCCGTGTTTTGACAGAAAACTCTTGCACAAACATACTTCACAAAGGGAGACAGACCAACAAGAGGAAAAAAAAAAGCATGGTCATTTTTATGTTTGACAGAGGGACTCGGTACAATAACAACCGCGACCCTCGCCTGGTGGGTTTCACCGTGTGACATTTTCTTGTTTTTTCCCTTTTTTTTCCTTTTACAAGTTTCCCCCAACGATTCCGCTGCACCTGCGTGGTTCGGGAGCGGGCTATTAACAAATAAGACATTTTAATAGGCATTTATTGGTAATCATCTGCATTCCATTAACCGGAATGTTGTTCTCCCCCTGCGATGTTGCATAACAACGCACTTTTTACGATCCAACAATGAATTGGGGACGGTAATGATTGTGTTTTCATTCGATCCAGCCCTATAATCTGTCAAACTGTTGGGAGTCCGTGTTGTTGAAGTCAATATGGCGCATGTGCAGCTGGAAACAAATTATTTTGATGACGACGGCCGCTTGTATGTTTGTTAACGTCCGTCTGCACGTTACGAAAAATGTACGTGTTCATGCACAGCCTGCTTGCGTGTGCGTGTGTGTGTGTGTGTGTGTGTGTGTGTGTGTGTGTGTGTGTGTGTGATGTGTGTCATAATCTGGCCAGTGTTTATAGCAGGGCTGCCTCTATGGTCAGACAGCTGATCTTGGCCAGAAAGAGAGCTGGCCTGCAGGGACAGCTCTGCTTTATTGTGGTATATATGGGCAAAGTCATAGCAGCACCACATCAAAATGCTTACTTAAACACAACCCTTGTGAACAGCGAGGGGGGGGGGGCAAATGAGTGTGTGAGGGAGAGAGAGAGAGAGGTAGTGAACATGCGATGACATCGCCACACGTCTCTCTCTCTCTCGTCTATTGTCACACAGCTCAGCTGCGTTCTGCAGCACACTTTTACTCCGACGTTTCCTGTCAAATTTAAAAGGCTGGTGTGAAATTTATTGTGCACCCCCCACTCCCCCTTGCCAAGAAAACACGTTTTTTTTTCTTCGACATTTCTCCTCCACCTGGCCATGCACGCTGCAGGAACACAAAACTTTAAAGGGATAAGGCCATACATAGCGGCGGAATGCGAAAGCGTCCAGGGAGAATGATGTGTTACGGCCCAAGTGTTTCTTTTCACGGCGAAAAACACTTGCTGACGAATGTACGAAGCCAGTTAACCGTGCAGAGTGGGTCGACGGCATGGGCCCGCCTCATAGCTGTTTCCCCAAACACTTTTTTTCCCCTTTACAATGTACAGGTGCTGAGGAGAGGCGAGGAGGGCCCGCGGTGCCATACACCAGACCCATGTAGCCCTCCCGCCCGCCCGCCTGCCTGCCTTCCCCCGGTGGTGGTGATGGCGTAATGGGAACTGCCAGCTGTGGGCCTAATTACAGCACACGCGGCGGTGGAAGGAGGAGGGAGGGAGGGAGAGATTTCGGGGCCTGTTTTTCTTCTGGGACACACGGCTCAAGCGATGTGTAAAGTCCAATGTTTTTTAAAGTGAGATGAAGGACCTCGCTAAAGGTGTCCTGGCTCCAGTGGTCGCAGCGGAGCGGAGTGAGATGCTTATTTAGATTTCTGTTTCTTAAGTGTTCCCTTTTTTACGTCCGTCATGTGCATATTCCCGGTAAAGAAGAATCGTGGCCGCTCCCTTCTGTGCTATTAAAAGGTGCAACGCTTAAGCAAACTAAGCGTTACAAATATTACATTATATAAAATGGCAAAAATACAATGCATCGCAATACATGCTATCAATGTTATCAATCTGATATTTCTGCTGGTTTCGTGTGACACTGTTTGCACAACAAACAGTAACATGGCACTTCAGTGTTTAATGAGACTACATTTCCTTTTACATTTTCATATACAAGTAAGATAGACAAGTGTGTCTAACTAGCATGGGAATCGAACACCGCACATGTCCAAATATGTATGCCAGCTTGTGGACTTTTGGGTCAGGCATGAATCGAGTGTGCGACGCACAGACACAAACATTTCTGCCTGGCTTTCATTGTAAGTGAGGGAGATAACTATGTAAGCCATTCAGAAATGCCTGTGCATTTGTGCGTGTGTCTGTGCGAGTGTAACATGCAAGGCAGTAGGTGCTCACTACATTCGCAAAAACAGAACCTTTTGAACCCACCCCCCCCATTGGGGAAAAACAGACCTGTCAAATGAACTGCTAAGAACATAATTGATAGTCGTATCCAGAGAACATTCAGCCGTTGGACAACCGTTATCATCTCCTGTTTGGATCCATTAAGCCAGGGATCAAAACAGCAGGTGATACACACACATACTGTACACGCGGCGGCGTTCATGCCTCGGATGTTCCCCCGTTTGCGATTCGCATGTTGCCGACCGCGTGACTGACCACGGTGTGAGTCAGCACGCAGAGCAGAACGAAGCGGAGCCCTCGTGCTAATGTATTGCTAGCATAATGCATTGTGCTTGGCTGCCTCTTCTGAAACATTTCACTAATAGCATTAATGTTCTGAGTACTCTCGCCTTGGCCGTGCCAACCGAGAGAGAGAGAGAGAGAGAGAGAGAGAGAGAGAGAGAGAGAGAGAGAGAGAGGAGAGAGAAGTTGTTCAGCGGTTGAATCTAAGCAGATGGCACTTGTTTTACTTTCTGCCTGGCCATCTGGAGTTTACTTAAACTGATGACTTCATCATCAAACACTAGCCCACCAGCCAACTACGGCACTCAAACGCGCGCACGCACCCAGGCACAAACCCATGTACACACTCACACATACACACACAGACACACAGACACACAAACACAGACTCCTGGTTTGCCAAAACATGAGGTAAAAAGCACATAGCAGTCATGCAAGTATAGTGTGTCCTGTGCATACGAGTTTGGACAGTGGTGAGTGTGTGCATGTGTGTCTGGGCACGTGCATGTGTGAATTGCATATATAAAACATTTAGATGTTTAAGTGCACACTTGAGCCTTTGGTTTAAAGCGTCCTATTCATTTCTCTTCTCTTTCTCAGTCTTCATTAAGTGTGACACAATACTGGCTTCAAGGATGGCACCATTAATCCAAAATGTCCCTTGGTGTTTTCTAACTCCTCTCTCAACGGCATGAAAAACGTTTGGCCACTTAAACGCTGTGTACTTCAGTTAAGTGGGGTCCCCTAAAGGCCAACGTTGTTTCCTTGGCCATATATGGAGCGTGCCTTGAGCGTACAGGGTTTGATGACGACAAATCAACATATGGACTGTCCGAATGGGTCAACTCCACATAAGGAGATCTGAGGGTTTGAGCTATAGATGTAGAGCCCATACAGTATATGCAGGTCTAGTTGACGATGCAGTCTTGTCCATGTATGGTCACGCAGGGTTAGACATGCTCAGTGCCGTGGTCTAGTGGCAAAATGTCGCTTCCAACACCAGCCAAAATGTTGCGCTCATGTGCTTAATCCATGTAGTCACTGAGGACTGATCCTCATCCCGGCTTCTAGGCAGCCAAAAGAGACGTCACAAGCAATCAGTCAGACTTTCGTGTACTTGGAAAGAAAGGCCTGCTTGGTGACACCTGCCCTCTGTGAGACATAAGCGACGCACATGCGCGCTAATGTGGTGCCACCCTTGCAGGGACACTTTTTTTCCCCTAACAAAAAATATACATAAAATGTTGGGAGGAACTGCCTCGAAGGCTTAAAGAAAGCATTGCGAAGTCCCGAGCATCAATTCAACTCTTTGAGTATAGAAATCGACTCGTGCGAGGAGTCCCCCCCCCCCCCCCCCCCCCCCCCCCCCCAAAAAAAAAAAAAAAAAAAAATAGACTGGTGAACAGATGTTTTTGGATGTCACACCAGAGATGTTACAGTACAGCATATTTGCTTCGATGCCTTTGATGTCTTTTTTTCTTTCCTCTGTTGTTAATCTTTCTTGCATACTGTAGGTTTCGGTCTACGCATCGGCCTATTCGCAAAGCTGGTTATTTGGCCTCAGCTGAGTTGTCTCAGTCAGCATGCGATGACAGACATTAATGGAGAACAGGCCATTGAAACGGTTTGTGGATGCCATGTTTGATGCCCATCATGGCTGGGAGATGCCAACACTGTTTACAGACAGTGGGCTTGTTGCTCTATATCCAGTCACCGAGTATTTGAGTACACCAAGGCCTTACGTTAAAAATGTTGAGTATGCGTTCCCAGCATGTAGAAACTGCCTAATGCTAACTTGCATTAGCACATAACATAGGTTTGTGTTGAGAAATTTTCATTATTGGCACAATATGAGACCATTGCAACATTAACAACAAACAATTTTCATCATACTTTATGTAGCATCATGTGGCATCTCTATTATATTGATTACGATGCTGAATCAATTCCAAGCATTAGTTTTGCAAAAACAAAACAAAACAACATTAACAAACAAACAAACAAACAAACAAAAAACACTTTTTGGTCTGTAAATTGCTGTAGCATTTGATGGGTGAGTGGATTTGAGCAAAACTAATGATTGGGATGGATTCAGCATGATGCAAAGCATCTAGTTAGACATAACCAAAGCCACGTAAAGCATGATGAAATGTTTGCCTGATAGGTTGTTAATGGTGTGGTCAATTATTAAAATTGCTCAACATACTGTATTGCAAGTTAGCATCCGGCATTTCCTACATGCTAAGGACCCAATTCAACAATAACATAAAACCTTGTTTTACTCAATGTGCCTGGGTTCACATTGTGTCAAGTGCCCTATACCAGGGGTCAGCAACCTGCGGCTCAGGAGCCGCATGTGGCTCTAGAACACAGCCCTAGTGGCTCCCTGGCTGTAGCATTATTACATACACACACTGGGGTGATCCACACCAAAACAATATAAACATTTCAGTCACCCAAAACGTGTTGCGCTGTCTGACAGTTGCCAGTTAAAGTA
The DNA here is from genome assembly GCA_039105355.1 of Benthosema pterotum. Taxonomy (NCBI): domain Eukaryota; kingdom Metazoa; phylum Chordata; class Actinopteri; order Myctophiformes; family Myctophidae; genus Benthosema; species Benthosema pterotum. The sequence goes on from CM076967.1 coordinate 41,047,312, forward strand.
GCACTTGGCCATGTCAAAAAAGTGGAGCTTTCAATCTGAACCACCCATTTTCAACAGTTTACTCAGTTTACTATGTCATTAATATACCTTAGAGATGTTGTGTGGACTAGAAATGGAGTTCTGTAAAACTCCTTTAATGATTTTTCTTTAAGGACCTTTTTTTTCTGAGAGTGTGCAAATGGAACCAAATGGACCCGCCAGGGTCCATTTGGTTCCATTTGCACACTCTCAGGAAAAAAAATAATAAAATGCGGCTCCAGACAGATTTTGAATTTAATTTTGGGTCAAAAATGGCTCTTTCAACATCTTGGGTTGCCGACCCCTGCCCTATACCAATAGGGTGCTCTAGATTACAAAAGCAGAGCGATACAGGCAGTGCAGCACAGAAGAAAACCATACACGAAACGTATTTGGAGAGGAGGCTCAAAACCGCGGTCGTCTACCATGGAGCGTAACTAAACGCTCTCCCATAATAAGGCCCAGAGAACAAAGACAAGAAAAACAAAAGACACGAAGAGTCCTCTTATACTCTTCCTTTCTGGTGTTTTATAGACTAGCTGCGAGGCTAACACTCAGACCGAGGCATCATGGAACAATCTGTCTGTTGTGGTCGAGGGCTTCTCAGGTTAAACACAATGTCTCATCTCTTTCCCCCCCTCCGCCATCGCGCTTCTGTTTCGCATTTCTTTCCATTTTGCCGTTGCCACAAAGAACACCTTAAGTCGCATGTATTGTGGATTTAGGATAACAACAAGGACGATGTATTGGAATCTAATTATATTTTGAAGCTGCTTTACAAGCTCACATGTTGTGAGCCTTTAAATGGATTATATTTTCAATTGCAAACGTCATAAAATTGTGCTTCATCCAAGCTCTTTGTGTGGACAGCAAGGAGTAAATTCTCTCCAAGCCGCACCTGTGTCCTCCCCGTAGCAGGGTTGCAGCAGGTTTATTCATACAGTATGGCCTGCACTGCTGCTGTTGATTTGTCGGTGGTGCAGAGCAGGGGCGGATGTAACATTTCCCATTTGGGGGGGGGGGGGGGGGCAAGAGAACATATTGGAGGGGCAAGAGAAAATGGTATGCGGGCGACTTCATCGCCCGGCGATGAAGTCGCACCCATACCATTTTCTTTTACAGGACTTTTATTAGTCAAGTAAAGCATCAATAACAACATCAGTTGTTGTTGAAGTAGCAACAGGCACAGCAGCATGCATAAAGCTAAAGGCCTGACTCAGAGAGTTTTCTGTTTTCAATGATGAAATGCTGTTGGTTTAGTGGTGACACGGCTGTAGTTAGTTAGTAGAAGTAGTAGTGTTTCAAAACTATATAAGCACTTTAATTTGAAATATCTTGGGTTGTTTTGCATGCCATCATGTTTGGTGGGGCAGACTGGGCATTTAGCGGTGCATTGCCCCACCATGCCTATGCCTAGATCCGCCCCTGGTGCAGAGCCGAGCTGACGCATGCCAGGGCCACTTTCACACATTCTCTGCTATTCTACAGCATGTTGGGAGCTGCAGAGAGAGAGCTGAGGGGATGGGCCGAGCATGTATGGCTTCCCAGTGCCGGATGCCCTCACCGCCTTGATGCTTCGTCATTTGGCCTCTTCCACAAGGCTGCGGCTGGAACCCAAGCATACAGTACAGGGAAAGTACACAGCTGAGTTGATTATAGACTGGCTGGCTGGCTGTGACACAGCTGCAGCCTGGAGGAGTTTATTACAAGTGGCTGTCTTACAACTGACCGGGGGAGCTGACTCAGGCGGCCAAATACTGTAGCTTTCGATCAGTCTACGAGGATCGGTAGATGTCATTTGTGGTGTTAATCTTTCAAAATACAACTTAGATATACGGTTACATTTATTTTTGACGGCTTGAGCACAATTTATAAAAATGACTCATTTTGTCGAAAAACACTATGTAGGCAATTCACACAAAGTAGCAGAACACCTTAGATGTTTAACTAAATGAAACACTTCATTCAAAATGATACAATGTTTTATTAAAATTCAATCTTGTCACCGCAATTATGAGAGTATTTGAAATGGCTCATACTGCTGACTTGACACCCACTATACAATCAGTGAAATTACCCCCTGCCTGTTTGAGCTAATAAACCACTTCTACAACAGAAATGTGAAAATTTGGACATGACATAAACATCAAGCAACAAAAACACATCAAACTCTGGTTGCCTCCACTTCACTCTGCACTGAGAGTGACACCATTAGGAGTTTTGACCAATATTTGAAACCAATGAGTACTCTCATGCTTCAGCATAGAAAGTAAATGCTTCGAGAAACATTGCCTTCCAACAAAACTGATCCGCACGAGACAAAAATAGTCACAACAACCTCTCCCACCTGGAAAAATTGAACTCACAGCGTTCAGCACACCGTAACCCCCTCGAAATTCGCCAACACCAAAGTTCGAAACCCTGGACTTCACCACCAGCCTGTGCAGCTCTTGATCCTAGTCTTTCTGTCAGAATTAAGCCAGATGGTAAGGATGGGCTCTTGGCACCCCCTACCCTGTACATCCCCACGGCCACATGGCCATGTGTCGTTGCAGCGTGGCGGTTATGTTTGCTGATGTCATAGTCATAGTTTGATCATTGATAATGATGACACAGCCTACAGGAGAGAGATGGAGACAGTTGTGCCAGGAGAACATGTCAATGTCAACATTTAGACCAAAGAACTGACCACAGGAAGCTATGCTTTTTCTAGCTAGAAAGGAATGAATGTTCTTGAGTGGCAAAGGATTTACATAAAGTCTTCTTCCTCTCCAGTTTCCCACTCTCCTCCTCACTGTCTCTCATCTCTTCCTCTTTGATGTAGACGGTGACACTCACCTGTTGACTTCTTACAGTGCTTACACAACCAGTGGAACAACCTCAGCACCCAGATGGACAAAGAAAGGCATCGACCTCAGACAAATGTCTCGCTACTGGCCACGACCAACCTTAACTTGAGTTGTCTGGAAAGTGTTGGACTGTCTGCGGGTCGACCGGCAAAGAACACTGGAAGGCATCCATGATGAAATGGAAAATAACAACTTCTGATGCGTGTGTGTGTGTGTGTGTGTGTGTGTGTGTGTGTGTGTGTGTGTGTGTGTGTGTGTGTGTGTGCGCGGTGAACCGCAAACCATGGAACACATCATGAGATGTAGCTACACTCCACACTGTACTGGAGATGACCTGCATGGCCAAAGCGAATGCAGCTGTTCGCCTGCGCAGAACCACTGGAAAGACATGATTTAAAATGCAGCCCCGACACAAGGAGGGGAAGTGCTTAGGCTTGATTGTTTAATTGTTCAATTAAGCAATCAAGCAGAGTCATACGTGTCTATGTTGTTGCTTGTAAGGGAAGCCTTTTGCTTGTTTGGAACAAGATAAGAGAGATCCTACGGCTGTTCCGTTTTGTAAAATTAGTGAAGAGAAATCCCACAAGTGTGCTGTTTGTGTGTATTGTGGGACGAGCTTTCTCAGTTGTATTTCTTGCCGTGAAAAATGTTGGCCGAAGTTTTTACTGTACCTTGGACTATAGGAGGGGTGTGTGAGTGTGTGTGTGTTTGACACTGATTGGCCCAAGTGAACTGTAGCAAAACCCTCCCCAAACTTGGTCCAATCAGAGGTACTGTACGAGTAACATGTGATAGGCAAAACTCCAATAGCACCAGTAGTTTTACTATATAGTTTTCCTATTCCGTTTTAAAACATAGTTTCAAATGTTTTAATGCTTTAAAACAGACATTCCATGCACATATTTTCCAGTATTTCCCTTGCAAATCTCTGCCTCTTGGTGGCATCACCTGGCCCATGTGAAGAATTTGGGGCATGCAGGGGAATTTGTGTGCACAATTTCACAATGATTGGGCCAACGGTTCCGGAGATTAGCCGTTCATAGGTAGGGGTTCCCAATTGTCCATGAAGAGGGCTTAACTGTCTCAGAGGTTCAGCAGCTCATCAAACAACGCAAATGGATCAAACACATCTAAACACAAAAATAAAATGGCAAATGCAAATGCTATATCCATGTGTTCATTTTCCTCCAATAAAGAGAACGCACCTCAGCCCCCCTCCACCCACCCTGCACCACATTTCTTCCCGTCAGACACTTATATGATCTCCCTCAACGCGCTTCTTGGAGGAGCGGGCTTGGAGGTCGCCTCGGCAAAAGAAAGTGAAATAGCTTTTCAAAAGCATTTCTCTTGGCCTACTCGCCCCCAAACAAAGCCTGCTGTCAACTGGTCAAGGTTTCACTTCCTAATTACCTTCTCCTGGGGGCACAATGGCCAGGCCGTTGCCTAAACCCCGGGCCACTCTAGACCTCTGGCATTCTTTCCCAGACAACAGGCCATGCATAATACAGCTCTGCGGAACCGAGCGGCGGTCTCTGAGGAAGCTGCAGATGCATGGCTAAACGTGGGCTGACCGAGCTGAACCCGTATGGCATCCAAGCTGGAGTTTCAGACCTGTGTGAAGTCTGTTTACGGCAGAGTCTACCATGCTTGCGAAACAAGGGGCGATAATTAATGACCGCAGTAGACGTTGCAGTAGAAGTTTGGCCCGATGCCGGCCGGCATGCGTGCGGGCGTGTGTGTGTGGGCAGGTGCGTACGTGTGTACCGCGCACAAGCACAGTTTTGTAAGGTGTTAGGGGTTAGTTCCCCTTCTCGTAACAATACAGCACTTTGTATGGCCGATAAATCTGACCTGAATATGATTCTTTCTCGGAATTTCCGAGAAATCGGATTTGCATTAAATCACATTCTTGGTGCCTTTGGTTGCGTTCTTTTTTTTAGGCTCTTTTTTTCCCCGAAAAACGCTAAGCTCCTTCGATTGATTCATGCAAAAAAAAGTAAGACTTTTTAAAGACGTTTTATCCCCGGGGTCATTCAGAGGTTGTGAAAAGTTCAGATCCCCTTCGCTGCTGCTCCAGACTAAATCAAGTCTCACTCTTTTCTGCCCCCCGCCACCTCCCATACCTCCCTCCCGTTTCCCCACCCCCTCCCCCCAACTCGTCGCCCTCCACCCACCACCCCGTACTCGCCTTTCTCGTTCGAAGACGAGACCGAAAACAGAGACACGCGAAAAAAGCAAAGGAAAAGAACAAGTGAAGTGAAAATGGAGGAACGGGGGGGCTGAGGCTCCTTATTGAGTCGAGTGCTGAGTGATTTTCATTGACTGTGCCTCTGCCACCCAGGTCACTCCCAGAGAACACCCAGACAGGGAATTCCACCCGGGCTTATCTCACCAGCTCATCTACTGCCACCACTTGGGGGTGGGGGGGTGGCGGTGGGGAGGGCTTTGGGGGTGAGTATAGGAGAGGGAGGCAGGGGTCAAGAGGGTATAAAGGGGGAGGGTGGGTGGGATGGTTAGGATTAAGGGCTTTTGGGGGAAACCTGTTGTGTTGTGTTGGGCCATGCAGTTCGGAAGTGTTTACCAACAGTCGCTCTATAAGGACAGTGATAGCCGCTAACCGGGAGGGATGGCAACAGAGCTTCCAGGTTTGTAGATAAAGGTCAATCTACCACCACCATTCTGGTCCCTTCGTCCGAGCATTTGGGCAAGGGAGGGAGCGTGATGGGGTTGAAGGCGGCCGCGCTACCGAGCTAATGCTTCATTAGGTCTTTACAACTATAAGCCAATGTTTTTCCAGTTGAGGAGCCACTTACTCGCCGCTAAGATCTGCTAAGCCCTTCATGACTTCGGGATTGAACTCTGTTGCTGCGGCGAGGTGGAGTTTGAACCATTAAAACCAACCGGCGCTCAAGGCTGCCGCTGCAGTTCAAGTGGTTTAACATGTGCTGTGGTACGGCATGGTAACTTTTCCTTTTCGTGGGTACGGCATGTTGAAATTAAATGGCCTCATTAGAAATTTTACATTGCAAGCCATTTTTAATCTAATGTGATCCTGGGCTTCACACACAAATGTGAAGGTGTGAGTGTCAACATGCATCTAACATCAGGGCTTGACACTAACACTTGCCCGCTTGCCCGGGGCAAGTAAAAAAAAAATGGTCAGGCAAGTGAAGACTGCTACCTGGTTGCCCGATCGGGCAAGTGTGCAACTTAGTGCACAATAACACAACACAAGATAAATTTGTCTTGAAGGCAGTCATTGCACTCTGCCTCTGTGTCTTTCCCTGCTTTCTAGATATCCACAATTCCAGGCTGGATTTGGGAAACAAAACAGGCAAATTAACATACAGATCAAAATTACCTAATCTTCTACATTCTCTAGTTGTGTAGACCTGGGTTAATTAAGATTTCTCTTTTCTCTTTTGTAAAGTGTCTTGAGACAACCTGTTGTGATTTGACACTCAAATAAAATTGAATTGAATTGAATTGAATGATGAATTTTAACTCTTGAGAGTGTAAAAATGAAACCAAATGGACCCTTGCGGGTCCATTTGGTTTCATTTTTACGTTCTCAAGAGTTACATCTGCAAAATTTACAATATATTTTTGGGGGGCAAGTGCCCATGAGCTGAGGGCAAGTAGAACCTGACTTGCACTTGCCCGATGGGCAAGTGCCTCCGAGACCTTAGTGTCAACCCAACATGGTTTAAGGAGAATAGCAAATAAATGCATTTTGGAGTGATGGAAATTGAAAAACATTCCCCATTCTAAGGTTATGGGGAAACAGCCAAGAAGGAGTTTTTTTTTGTATGAGCTGCAAATACTATCGTTACTAACCTCAATTGTTCCTCCATTCACAGACTTCAATTAATACAAAATACAGATGCTAGATTGCTTAAAAAGGTGAACCGCAGAGCACATATAACACCCATACTGCTGAACTACGTTGTGCATTGGCTCCCTAGCAGATTCAGAATTTATTTCAAAATTATTTTAATAACTTATAAAGCACTACATGGCCTAGCACCAGTTAATATACAGTATATAAGGCAATTACAAGAACCCTTCGGTCCTCTGACAAAGGCCTCCTGAACATACCTGCAACTTAAAGGAGAATTCCACACCAAAACACATTGGGCATCAATCTACCTTGATTCCTGTGACATGATGTCACAGATGCTTCCTACATTTCACCATGAGGTCCCCCTCCCTCCAATGCAGTTTGCATTGCCACAGGTTGTCTTTATTCTGATGCAGGTATTTTAGTGGTTTATGGTCCGTCAACAGTTTTAAGTCCCTGTTAAAAACTCATTTATATAATGACACAGCACAAATTATACCTTTTACTTTATTTCTTGTCCTAATGTACAGCACCTTGTAACTCTCCTTCAAAATGTTTATAAATCAGGCAAATTCATGTACATTATAATCTTTGAACAAAGTTATCAATAGAGAGAGTGTGGCATTTGTCTCTGAATATATGCTACATCACTACAATGTTCAATGTTTTGTTATGGTATTGGAATATAGTAATTTTTTTATTCAATTTTATTTGATTTATTTTTTTCAAAAACTCTAGTGTATGGGAAAGCAGAAAGCAGATGGTTGGGTGAAGAAGAACCATGATTTCATATACTCTAGCGTGAAATTGATATAATATTGACTTTCAACTATATGCCACTGTGCTATTTATAGAATAGCGGATGTGACACCAATAAGGCACCATCCCGGAGGTTAGTCTGTTTAATTATATAATGCAAGTCACACAGTGTGAAGGTCAAACCACCTCTTACAGCTGCTTCATAAGTCACTCATGTCATCTGAGATTCGTGTCCGTGAAGACAAACGTGTTGCACACACACCATTCTGTAAAGATATACCCTTTGTCTACTTCCCCCTGAGAATGGTTAGTTTAAAGGGGAATTCCACCCATTTTCAAGATATTTTCTGAGAGCGTACAAATGCAACCAAATGAACCCTAACAGGTTAATTTGGTTCCATTTGTACGCTCTCAGAAAAAAGAAGTGTCTAAAGAAATCCATTAACATGGCGAAAATAAATCTTGATGATGTCATCAAGATGTTTTCACCATGTTAGTGGTTTTCACCATGTTAGTGGTTTCCTCCATTTCTTGGGAACACAGAATGGGGGAACTTTTTTATCATGTCCACCCAACACCTCGAAGGTATACATCAATGACATAGTAAAATGTTGAAAATGGGTGGATTTCCACCTTTAATATGCATCCAATATACAACCAATAGATATAAAATGGGTTTTAAAAAGTCTGACAATTTTCAAGTCTAATCTTGGAATGCCTAGCATTTAGATAGTGTAATCAACTTTTATACATTTTGTAGACCTAAATCTATTGCTCAGTGTGTTATACTTATCATTATCATCAGAGCATGTGGTCTCAAACTGCCGGCCCGCGGGCCATTTCCGGCCTCCGAGATGATATTTTGTGGCCCCCACCTTAATATGAACGTTTAATATTAATGTGGCCCGCGACGGCCGCGAGTTCCCCCGTCAAATTCCGACCAGGCAACCAAAAGCATTTGCGGGAGAACCGTCTGTTACTATTGACTGCTCATTACTGAGATCCTGTTTAAAGCCCGCCTACTGGCTTTGCCATTTGCACAGAATATGGAGGAACCGGATCTGCACCCTGAAACACGCCCCTCCCCCCCGTGCAGTTTAGTTCATTCTGTCGCTGAACTGTCAATCTGAAGAAATGCAATGACGCCATTGGCTGCAGTACGGGCGAGATCCTGTCATGGCGTCCCTCTATCCACCGCTCCTTGTTTACAAACACACGTAGGGAAAAGAAAACTTTGCCTTTTTACCAAGGACTGCGTTCGGTTTGATAAATAATGACAGCGTAGCAGTTTTTAAAGCCCGATACGGGCGGATGCATGGCTTATAAAGCAGCACGCTGAGCTAAGGTAAGTTGCCTAAAACGAGCTGTTGTGTCCCCCTTGCCCGTAGTGAACGGTGTTGTCGTTGCTCCAGGGCAGGCTTACATCTGCGCTGGATAGAGTCATAGCCATCTAGTAGAAAAGTTGCGACATTGTGGGGTCAGAAACCGATCGTGCTGAATTATTTTCAAAGCCCCATCGCGCGACCACTGCAGACAGCATTGCCAGCAAAGATGAGACGTCGCGCAACTGTAGTTTTCAAGGAGGCTAGCGCAAATAAATAAAAGCCTATTTAGGCACGTGTACTATTGGGAAACCAATGCTGCTAGTTGGGCCTAAGTGGCGATTCTGATGGTCTTGGTCTACTCTTGCAAGACTAGTTTCTCAGTGACACTGACAAACTATATTTTTGATTTTATTTATTTTATGGCGCTGCTTTGTAGTGGCTGTATAAGTTCAAAATTGCTGTAGTTGGCTTTGTTAGGAGGAATATAAATTGATAGCTAAAGTAAACATTTTGTTACTGCTTCCTTATTGGTTGTAATTCATGCCATCATAATCAGCCACTTTGTTGATGGGTTGGCTGGTCCAGTTATTTTGTCCAGGTGTATTGTCTGTAGGTTCTATTGTCCAGTAAATAGTTCATTTAATATTGTTCAGTTATTATCAGTATAGTTATTAGTTATAGTTATTATCATCATATCCTATTATGTGCTACTGAATGAAACAGATGGCACAGTGGTATATCAAAAGGAAGGAAGGAATAGAAATAGAAAGGAATAGAAATATTAGTATAGAAATGTTATTTGTTTTTTGTGCGATACAACACCACATATGCAAACACTCTTTATCCCACATTGGTGAGTCTGAATCTACTTAAATTTAAGTGAAATGAAGGCGAAAATGGCGAAAAAATAGGCTTGAAATGGCAAAAAACGTTTGTCCATGTGACGCGCTGTGGCTGCGGCCCGGCCTCAACCAGGCTCTGCTTCTAGTGGCCCCAAGGCAAATTGAGTTTGAGACCCCTGTTATAGAGCATATGAGCAAAAACAGACATACTGTAAGAGAGAGAGGAATGGTGTTGCTGTAGATTTATTGTACAATTGATGCATGCTGCGCTCCCTGCAGATTCCGTATACAATTCAGTGGGCTGAATACAACAATCCACTCATCAGGAACAGACTGGACGAGCCACACAAACGGAAGCCAACTCAAGGTGACATCTGTAGTCATTCCAGCGGCCGGCACCCCAGTTCGTACTGACGCAGTGCTCCTGTCCCCAGGAATTGTCGGGGTTGCCGTTGGTCATCCACTTAGTGTAGCTCACCTTGGAGCCGTCGGACCACATCCAGGTGCCCTCCCACTGCGTGTCGGTCAGTCCGATCCAGGCGTATCCGTCCGCGTCCGACTCCCGGATCAGGCCGAGGACGAACCTGTGCTCCTCCTCGCTGTGGACGGACGCCAGGTTGGCGTCCTGAGAGACGCAGTTCATCTCCGCCTGGGCCCAGAACATGGGCTCCGGGACGTACTTGTAGCAGCGGCCGTTGAAGCCGGACCAGAGCTCCGGACAGTCTCCGATCTCCAGCGTCACCTGGGAGGTGGGAACGCCCAGCGCCAGGCCCAGTGAGCCCAGGAGGATGAGATAGGAAACCCGCAGCATGTTGGCCTGTGCAGAGCGTCTCTCTCTGTCAGTGGAGCTTATCTGTCTTCTCCACAGGTCTCTCTCTGCAGGCCGCATGCCCTCTTTTTTTATCTGCTCCACAGAGGGTGTGTGCACGGCTGGCACAATGTGATTGGTCCTAACGTATCTAAGGTATAACCAGCAGCTGTGGTGTTCACATGATGAATTTTGACACACACCAGCACATGTATGCACGGCATGCATACACAAATCTATATGGTAGAATAGAGGCGCGATTGGCCTTGATTCTTCCATTATGGTGCCATGAGTCTCCGGCAACTGGGTGGGGATGGGCCCTCTCGGCTCCTCCATTTTCGGGCCACTTGGCTCCGGCTCCTGCGTGGGGAGGGACCACTTTAGCTCAGCCTTAATCAACAGAACTGTTAGGTGACGGTCGCTGTTGAGATCCATATGGAGAACAAAGAATAGCGGGACTGTCTGTATGAAGATTAGTGGAAGAACTAATTACTAGCATGAGAGGGGGATTAACCCTAGAAGGCCCTGTAGCTTTTTAGCAACATGAACCCTTTATTTTTATTTAATTATTTAAAAAATGTTATTTTTTTTTCACATGAATATCATGGTTGATGTTCATTGTTTAGTATTTCATTGCAATTGGTCATGGTATTTGCATAACAATACCCCCACAGAGGCTGCAATTAACCTCTTCAATTAATATCTGGATTTAGTGCAATTTTTGATTTTTTACCTTTGACCTTTAGCCTTCAACCCTAGAAAAGTAAGCAAAATGGCTGCAATAAATATATATTTTGATCACTAGAATGTCTCTAGAACATGTACATTCATTATATTAAAAGATATCTCCCCATTTTATTTTAATTTACTATAATTAATTAATTAATTAATTAGCATAAATTAGTAGAAATATACCTGGGCCTTCTGGTGGAGGGGGTGATGTAACAGTTGACGTAACATCAACCCTGACACATACTGTACGGTACATCTGTCCAATTCACCTGTGACTACTGTGGGTTCAATTCTTGCCCCAGCAGCACAGGATCGCGTCACTTGACGCACCATGCAGCAGTGTGTTTTTGGCTATATACAATATCCTCTAATTCATCTTTCACAAATCTGTGCTAATACACCAATACACTTTACACTGTGTTGGTTAAGTAAATATCACCAATTAAAAGGTATAACTCCACTTGAGCTGGAAGTTCTAAAATTAAGGCTTTGGAGTTAGGTGGTTTCTAGACTGTGGGCATTTGGTATATGTACTGTATGTATGTATGTATTTATTTATTTTTATCTTTTTATTATTATTATTTATTATTTTGTTTGTTTATTTATTCGTCTATTCATTTATTTATTCATTTATTTATAGTAAAGTAAGTAAAGTAATATGTTACTACTTTTTCAGATAAGTATAATAACTATAACTTCCCCAACACTGGATACAGAGCATGCAGGACAACCAGTCTGGTCCTGAAAAACATTTGGCTTGCACGTTTTCTTAAGCATTAAAAGGTTTCAGTTGTGGTTGGCTCGGCATCTTTCAACATGTGAAGCATTCGCCGAAATCTGGACAAATGAGGCTCGCTCAAGGTGCAGTAGTCTAACCGTAGATGGACCATAATGGGCGACCGACGAGTGACAATATCGCGTATAGCCAAGAACACACTGCTGCTGCCTGGCTGCCGACACAGCAGAGCATCATGTGACACTGTGCTTGAGCAAGAATAAACCAACAGAGTGGTCACAGGTGAATAGGCCAGATCCACAGTATACAGTACATTCTGTGCGTGCATGTGTATGCATGCGTGTGAATAGACCAGACCCCAGCCACCCTCCATCTTTCTATCATGTGAAACGGACCTCACAATGAAACAAACAGGAACCTGACAGTTTATTCTAAACAGACAAATAGCGCAATATTTTGTCATTGAAGAGACAATGCATACATACTGTGTTTGTCTCAGCAACAGGGGGAGCTATGGTAAGACATTAGGGACTTTAAGCAGCTACTCTTTTTACAACGGATCCCTTAGCAGAAGTAGGGGGGCTATGATGCAATCACCTTATAGCTGTCAAAACCGTTAAAATCGTTAAGACATTGTGGACACTACGTTAAAGTGTAGGTTCTGCCGTAGTAGGAACGGTTGCTACGGCAGGCAGATTCATCTATCCAGCACGGATCTACTTCCTGTTGCCGTAGTGGAGATGCTGCCGTCGTCTGCCTAGAGTTCCCTTTTGGACAAACAATGCTGCAGCTTACAGAAAACACCTCTATGACAAACCATGTGATATGCAGTGACCCAAAATGCTATACAGCAGCGGTGCCCAACCTTTTTTGACCCAAGATCTACTTTTCAGCAGCCAACCCCTCCGGGATCTACCAGTCCAATATCAACATTTCAAACCACACGCATCGTTGCCAGCCTGCAGTAACTTCACAACAACACACACAACACTACTTTGTTTTACCACTTTACTTCATGTCCATATAAGCATAAAGTACAACAGACTTGTCATAAATAGGCCTACAACAGTACAACATAAGTACATCAGACTTGGACAAACACTGCCTTTGCAAATGCAATCATAATAAGAACAGTCCAGAATACTCTATTATAAGTTGCAGAACAGTCCATTACACGTTGCAGAACAATACTGTTGGCATAATTCACAGACAGCAGACAACAATCCTCCAAATGAGCCGCTTTGTACACACACACACACACACACACACACACACACACACACACACACACACACACACACACACACACACACACACACACACACACACACACACACACACACACACACACACACACACACACACACACACACACACACACACACACATCGCTCTTTCTTCTTTTCCACCCCATTTTTTTCTTTCCCTCCACATCTCCCGAGATCTACTTGTGATCAGGCCAAGGTCTACCGGTAGATCCCGAACTACTGGTTGGGCTCCCCTGCTATACATATATGTTTGAAGTTAACCAACAAAAATATGGCTAGTATTGAGTACTAAGTAGATCAAAAAAGATTTAGCTTTGCTATACAGAATGGTGTGGCTGCATGTTTCTTACTACCGGTGCGCGAAAGCAAATCATAATTGCAATTCATTTAGACTAAAATACATTGTAAACAAATGCACAACTATCTTCTAATTCCCTAAAAAAACGGATAAATGGTGATTTTGAGGCTCAATAATAAAATCCAGTTCTTCACCGCAGGTACAGCCAAGCGTATGTGATCTCTGCAATGTAGTTTTCCATTTCAGTTCATGTAATAAATTTTGTAATTATGCATCAGCTCAGACATACTGTACAGTGCATATGCTAGCTTCATTTGGAAACCCCATGTTACATTCTCTCAGAGGGAGTTGGGTTAACACAGCAATAAAGCTTGTTTTATTGCCTGGTATAAAATACTATATTTTATGCTGACAGTAAATAGGGCATCCATCAACGTTAAATTGAAAATGCAAGCGATGGCACTACAGTACATGTGTAAAACATGTAGAGAAAGAACAGACTGCGCAGTTACCGATGCACATTTCAGGAATGTTATTGAATGTTATAAGTTATAACTGAACAATATTTTAATATTAAATGATTACCATGAAATCTTGATTTCATGGTACACCCAGTTCTTGCTGTTCAGCTCATTCAAATCACTTAGGTTATGTACACAATAACATCCTCTGTATCAATTTATCCTGAAACATTTCAGAAGAATTTTTACTTTCACTTCCTCAAGATGGTTTAGCTCGGAAGTGTTTTAAACAATAAATGTTCAGCGAATAAACATGTTTATTTTTTTATGCACTTGGGAGACTTGGATTATACTCTGTGTTTGGGGTTTATGAACAGATGTTTTATATAATTTAGTTTTCCGGCACTGTTGCTAATCATTGACCCCCATTTGTTCCAGTTTTATCAAGTATTGTCTACTTTCCTCTCTTGGTTTTGGGATTCTTAATTCAGTGTGAAGGAAGGCACGCAACAAAAACACAATAATCTCTTTGTAGTCAAGGCTTTACAGGGAGAGTAATCGACAGAAGAAAAAACTTGATGTATGAAGTATTGCTTTGTGAAACTCCTCTCCTCTCACTCACAGATATCAACCTTAAACCATGATGTTGCGTGCGATCACAATTTAGACATAGATCAGCAACATCTTCAAGCATCCTGGCGTCCTCATTCCTACCCTGGGACGGCTACCAGGGGTCGCGACCTCTTGTGCAGGAAGGAGGCTTGACTCCGTGTACGTGTGTCGCACATGTGTGCGTGTTTGTTAGAACTCAGTCTGCAACAATGGAACAGTGGAAGGGGTTGATGGTGAGTGTTTGTGACTCGATAACTGATTTGCCCCCGTGTTCACCTTTAATCTCATGATGTGACTGGTCACCAAAGTGGGGGGTCACAGAGTTGGGACTACTGCAGGATTTAACCTATAGGCGACTCAATGAATCGTCTAAATCCCATAGAAAAGTGTGTCACTCAGTCAGTCGTGGGATGCCTTCAATGAAGTTTCCTCCAAGGTCCCGTCGCTCATAGAACAATGGGCTAAGGGGACGCCACTTTTACAATCACATAGGCATCCCGTTTAATGACTTTTCATGAACTGACAGGAGGGACTTCAGGAGGGACAGAGATAACAGAAGAGGCACTAGCGGCTTACAGAGCAGAATCTGTTGCATTCGTACTAATGGTTATCACATGTGTGATGTGTATGATGGCATTGTTTTGTTGCGTAGCATTACTGTGCTAGCAGTAAACTAATGGGGTCATCTGGAGTGTATAACCTGTGCAGGAGTTGAATTAATGGGCCCGTGGGCTTTGCCGTGGCGCGTTTCTCCTTCTCTTCTTTTTGTACGGACAACAAAACGCATTAATATGAAATGACAGTTCATTGTCTTGTATTTTCCCATCGATCACCGCTTTGTGGTGCGGTTCCCGAAGCCCTGGCGTATATTGTACTTAGTCACACACCGGTGTCGCATGCTTAAGATAGCAAATGTGAAAGCTCACTAATGTTCGTTCATGGTGTGACACACTGCGAGCCTGTGGATTCAATCTGTTTAAAAAAAACCTCTTGAGTCACCGGCAGCCGCAATAAGAGGGGAACTTGGTCGATGTGTTGACAAGATGGATGTGGGGGAGAAGATGCCAAAAACAGCCTAGTAACACCAACTTGGCCATCGGCGCGGCTGCGCTGATCGAAACCATACCGCCATGGAAGGAAGGCTAGATTTCATTACTTCTAACCTGGCCCGAAACAAACTAAAATCTAATTCATCATTGCCGTCTCCAACTCCGAAAACGGTTTCTTTTGTTATAATTCTCTTACCGAGTCACGGGCCGCCGCGGAGGGGCTGAAGCCAGAAACCGAAATGTGTTATTCATCCGCGTCGCCTCGCTTTCATGTTTCCTCCCCCGGTTTCTTCCGACTGGATCTTCCTCAAAGATTAAAAAGGATGTTTTGCCGTGTCTTCGTGTTACACATTAAGCTGCCGGTTGGGACAGCCACGTTATACTGTTGCTGACAGTGGTCAGATCTGGTGCTTGCTGCGTTTTTTGCCACACAAGATGTTTTGGAGTTCAACAGCCTTCTCCCACTTAGTTGTCGATCCAGGAGTTTCTGTGTAGGATTAATAATTTCATGAGAGACGTATCCATTGGCCTGCCATATTCTCTGGGTGGTTGTAAGTTACAGGTTCCAAATAGAAAGAAGAAGGAGGGGGGGCGGGGTGCAATTCTGTATTTCACGATGGAATGGAGAACGTATTTGAACAGCTGCTATGGTTCTCGGCTGAGTATTGATTGTTATTATGGTAGAACAGGCATGGTTTAATGTAAAGAAAGACGCATATACGCCTTGAGCCCTGGAAAAGACTGTTATGATGAGTATGTTAACACCTTAACATACTCATCGTAGACGTTGATGTCGGCCTACAACAAAGACAGATAAACCGTTTCACCGTTAATTGTTATGCAGAAGTGAAGAGGACAAAAAGGGGGAAAAGCTCTAATGTCCTAGATTTGGATTCCGCAGGATAAGGTTGCAAAGAAATCGGCGTATACACAGATCTCGCGTGTTTAAACGACAAGTGCCATTAGGGAGCCGCTTTAGAAGTGCCACCTCTTCCAAGAAAACGGCCTAATGGCCGAGGCAGAGCTTTCATGTGAGTAATGCTGTTTATATTAGACCTCAGCTCCTACATTAGTGTCCTTCAAATGTCTGCGCCCTCGCGACCAGCTTGGCATTTCCAAATACTTCACAGGCCCCCGGTGTAGTAGAGAGGCTATTATCAGGAGCTTGTGTGTAGTAGTGCACCTAACGGAAAGTGTGTGCGTGTGTTTGAGAGAGTGAGTGCGCGTGTGTGATTGTGTTTCAAGTATCTTTAGTCGGTGAAGGGCTTCATTAAAGAATGGAAAGTATGTAGCCATCGCTGCAGGCTGGCCACAGCAGTCCTTTTTCCTCTCACCTGCACCACATGGCTCAGTTATGTGGCCACCGGTTGTCTCTGTATTTGAATAAAACAAACACTGACCCCTACAGGCGTGTTGCTTACCCTGCAAGATGGGAAGGAGGATTGTTTTGAATTTGTTGCAGCTTGGGGGAGTCGAGGATGGTATCAATTAGTTTTTTTCTTTTCGGTCCATTATTAACCCCACCCCCCACCCCCATGTTCACTAAGGGCTTTGTTGTAGAGACTGTTTAGAGAGAATATTTTTACTGTTGAGTGTTAAGCATAAGACTTTTCGCTCAATACACACAAAACAGTCTCACGTTTTATATAGGCCTACCCCAGCATCTTCGCTTGTTTGGGCACTTCTCATTTCAAAATACACGGGGGGGTTTCAACAGGTTGTCTGTGGGCTACTGGTGGTCCGTGTGGTCCCTGGACATGCATTTAGCAATGTAGCAAACTAAGCAAATTGAATATTCTGAAATGTCTTCCCACAGAACAGCACACTAAAGCTTTGTGCAATATGTTCCATGGAAGTGCACCAAGGCTACTGAGAAGTCTCGTTTCCACAGAAAAGAAAAACGATTGAGTCATCATTCTTTGGAAATGAATGTACCCATGTAATATTGTCATTATGTGTCCACTCTTATCAATTCTTACATATACAGTATATTATTTATTGGAAGGTTGGATAAGTACAGAATGGAATAAGGGATAACCGTGGTGGTCTTGATTCTTAGCCAGGTTGGTCCCGGTTTTACAATCACTTGAAAGAACCTGAAATAGGCGATTGAGGTTCGTTGACAGAACAGAACAGACCCCAACAAAGCATGAAGTCTCCGTTTGTGTGAGTTCCTCTGTTTCCTTGCATAAGCCTCCCTGAAATCGTGACCTTCTCTTCATTGAGTGTTAATTCTCACAAGTTGTTCTTGCCATTTTCAGGCAGAGCAATCAGGCCTCATGCACCGCTGGGGTCGAACACAGGAGTTGCAGGCAGCGTTCCACGGTGCGGTGGTGGACGCCTTCCTGGACCTAGTTTCTGATCTCGAGATACGAGCGTGCCTGCGTGTCATCGCGGCCCTGGACTTCATAAGCGTTTAACACGCAACAACGCAGCTTGGGGACCGCCGGCGTGAGTGCTGATGAAGCCTATATAGTAGGCTATAGGCTATATACGCACACTTATATGCAGATATATTCATTCACGGTCATGCCTTTAATATCCGATTCCTGCTTCCTCGTGTTTTCCCACACGCACACGCACACGCGCACACACACACCCACACACACGCACACGCACCACACACACACACACCCCGGCAGCGGGGGCTCTAATCTGTAAACGAAGCGTGCAGACGTAAGGGATCTTTGTGTTGAGAGACCCCGTCGAAGCTCCGACACGTAAAGTAAAAGAACAGGCGAAAGCTCTTCCGTCATAGACCGCGGAGATTATGTATGGTATATGTAAAACGTACATAATATACGTGCCTATGTTCTCACACACACACACACACACACACACAGATACACACGAAAAAAAGCCAGACACCAAAGAGAACATGTTGAAAAGGCAGACGACGCAGTGAGAGAAAGGGAGAGGGAGAGAGAGACAGAGAAAAGAGTGGGGGCAGAAAAAAGGCAGCCGAACAACACGTGCAACGCGTAAAAAAGCCCATCACAGTCAATCAGGCGTCAGCCGCTAGCCAGGGAGGAGGAGGAGGAGGAGGGGGAAAGGGAGAGTAGGGAAACTTTACCCCGGCGCAGGGCCCTCTCCAGTTGGCCTGCCGCGTGCAGCGGCGGTGTGCAGGGGGGAAATCCACTGGATGTCACATACATCTTGATTTTTATGAATGCTTTGATAGCTCCCCTAAAGGCACTCCCCTGACCAGGTGGACGGTATTTACACAAGCGTGTCAGAAAAGCCGAAATACGGAGGGTGGGGGGAGGGGGGATATTTTTGCTGATCCCCTTTTTGGTCAGAGGGAGAGAGAGAGAGAAGGGGAAAAAATCTCGCAGTTATTCTAATTGCAACTGGAAATAATTATCTGGCTGTGGAAGTCTGGGAAGCGGGTCATTTGGACGCACCCTTCCTTGATCACCAGGTGTGGAGGGGTTGGATGGCTGTGACTGACGCACTGGTGTCCAATGGGGAGGAGGAAAAAGTCTCGCATTCCTCCTCTTGGAGTGTGCTGGCCGCGCGCACGTTGCAGCGCGTGCGTGTGAGGGAGCGAGGGAGAGGGAGAGCTAGGGTTCAAAATCTCAGATCTAATCAAAAAGCACACCGCCGCTTCCGTTCCCATTAGCGCCACGGCACCCGAGGCTTTATTGGTTCGAACACTGCAAACGAATTCCGCGCATCGTGCCAGTCGGCGGTCATTAGTATCTGCCGAACACCTCGAGTTTCCACCACGACGCTTTACATTATTCAGCACAACGAAGTGCTTTTTGCTTCCCTTACGGGATGCCATACAAACTGAAGGAGGTTGTGGGAGGTTATAAGCGGTTGAATTGGCCTATACTGTATGTTGACCTTTAGGCCGCACTACTAACTCAGTCACTACAAAGCCACAATGCGTCCAAACTCCATGTCTCTGTAACGTCTGTAGCCTATGTGTGTACATTTGAAATGCACGTAACTTGAGAATTGTTAGCCTCACCGACTACAAATTCGAACCAGAACCGCCACTAAAGGCCATGCAGGGTTCTACCCGGATGCTCCATATAGAGCGGAATTACGGCGCGTCATAGGACCTCCCACTCTGGGGCAAACTGAATCTGGGGTGCACCCATAGTGGAGAGCTGCCGCCGTTGACAAAGTCCCATTCTCTCCTATTGCCCTAGTTGCCCCATAACAGGGATCGGGGCTAGAAGCAAAAATGTTTACGCCCATTAGGGGCGTTTCTGTTCCTCTCTATAATGGCGCTGAGCTGTTAGGATATCACAACACTCCATTTTTGGGCAAGGTGCAATGGGTCCTGGGACACGGTACAATGGGTATCGCATTGTTACTGACTCATGTGCTACAGCCTATAAGCAGCCGGGATTCTGTATAGGGCAGTAATGGCAGTGACTATACGTGACCGTATGGCAACCATGCACAGGGTTCCCAGTTCAAACCCAGGTTCCCCAGAGTTACTGTCAAAGTGTCCTTGAGTAATCTCTTAACCCCCAGTTGCTCCCGATGTTGCAGGTGCACTGAATGGGTGAAATGTAAGGCACAATGCAGCAATTACCCTTTACTTTGAAGGATAGTGGATGAAAAATGCTTCGCTATACATCTGGAAATTGTAGCGTTACAGTAACTGGCTATGTTTCTGAGAGGCAAAGGGGAAATGGAAGAGGAATAGGAAAAATAATCTTATGAAGTTTATATGTTTTTCTAGATTAATCGACTTTGAAATAACTTTGGCAGAAAGCGGCACGATTAATTCGGTATTTTCTGCAGTTCAACAGCTCATAGGAGAGCAATGAAGCCTTTGCCTTTTAAATCTCTGCTATATTATAGTGTGTGTGTGTGTGTGTGTGTGTGTGTGTGTGTGTGTGTGTGTGTGTGTGTGTGTGTGTGTGTGTGTGTGTGTGTGTGTGTGTGTGTGTGAGAGAGAGAGTGTGTGTGTTTGCGTATGTGTGCGTCCATACAGTGCGTGAGTGTGTTCCTGTTGTACAGTACAAGTGTGGCACATAAATATCTATTTGTGCACATGTGTAACATCACGTATGAGGTGTGTGCAATTGTGTCTGCATGTACAGTATGGCATTCGTCTGGTTTTGTAACATGGCAATTATGCAGAGCAAGTACCAATGTGCCAAGTCTCAACCTAATGAATCCCACCTGAAACACATTTGCACGTTCATTCCCCTCCAAGGATAAGCTCACGGTTGCCAAAGCAAAGCCTGAGCATGGAAGTGTGGCTCCTCAGAATCAAGAACCTCTGAACACTGCACTGGTTAAGCCTAACCCCCATGATTTACACTCGGTTGCGT
The DNA here is from genome assembly GCA_039105355.1 of Benthosema pterotum. Taxonomy (NCBI): domain Eukaryota; kingdom Metazoa; phylum Chordata; class Actinopteri; order Myctophiformes; family Myctophidae; genus Benthosema; species Benthosema pterotum. The sequence continues at coordinate 41,068,210 of CM076967.1, forward strand.
GCCGCGTGCCGACGATATCCGATCTATACAACTTAGAGATCTTGGCTAGTGCGGGCGCACAGTATGAATCCACCTTTATGTAAGGAATTTACCATAAAAGGGAGTGGGTCGTTGGCTGATTTACCCACCACTCCAGGGTTCTGAAACAACCCTGCAAGGTAAAGCCATTGTAAATTACGCTTCTACCACTTTTTGTACATATAAATGAAAGAAACACACTTGTAACTTACAAGGATCTTTAGTTACAACCGCTCTGAGCGGCTGGTGGCTCATTTGCATCTAACTTGCATCATATCGCATCCGGGTATTCCGAGCGTATTTACCACATTTTTAAAGCCAATCGCAATCCAGCATTTTAGCATGTGACTCGAAAAAGTGGTAGAATTCCATTTTCCCAGTAACTTGATTTTCAATCTGTTGAGCGATGCAAGCTGTATGATGAAGTTTGCATGAGTTTTCGTCGATGCTGACCAATCACCTGCACCAATCCATCTCTCCATCCATTATAGGCCATTAGAAGCTTCCTCCAGGGAACGTTGTTGCTCGACATATGCAGTTAACCATGCTCAGCTCAGCATCGCATCCAAGCAGACAGGGAGGAGAGAGGAGAGGGAGGAAGAGGAGGAGGAGGAGGAGAGACCGATGGAATGTAATAACGTGTTGCTGGGGTCCTGAGACCCTCTGGCATGTGAGAGGGATTTCTCAAACATAAGCACATTGAATTATTAATTCATCGGCTAATCTGCGTACAAACTGTATACATACCAATAACTAAAGGATTAGCCTACTGGAGCATTTGTCCAGGGCTTTTCCTTGAGCTCAGCATATTATAATTATCATTATTACCCTTATTATTATTATTATTATTATACTGTATGTCCCAATGCATATCTAGTAGAAAACATGAATCGGGACATTCCTATAGTGTCAATATTACATCCATATCATGATACTAGACAGGATATTTTCTGTGATTTGGAATATTGTTCTATTGTAATATGGTACAGGTTCAATTACAATTTATTAGAGATAGAGAGAGTTACACGGATAGGAAGGGGAGAGAGGAATGGGGTAGGGACAGCTCTGAGGAATATAGCTGAAGTCTTATATAGAAAGCAGGTAGGTGTTATCTCGTCCTGTCGTGTCCACCAATTGGAGAGTGTGGGGCTATAGGGGGTAGGTTGGTTTGGACAGCATGTAGTATTGACAATGTCTATGTATAGCCGTGTACTAGAACACATCTGTGTGCTGTGGGCCTTAACGTGCACGTGTCTGCAGGTTGAGAGGGTATGAATATGGATAGATAAACTACACAACCATAATGGCCAGACAAATAAAGAAAAACGTGATCGGGGCATCCTCAGTAACGATCTCCTCATATGCTAATACCAGTTCTTAAAGGGACTGCCCTTTTTACAAAAACAATATTTAGAACAGTTTCTTGGGGCTCTTTAAGTAAGTAATATGTTGTTTTAGATAGGCTTTGGATTTATCAGTGAGTCCAGCATCAATGATGTCACGGACCCTACTTCCTGGACTACAGTTCCCATAATGCTTTGGTGAACTGCTCCTCCTGGTGTATAAGGGGAGGGCTGTCTTACTGAGCCAACATGTAGTCCAGGAAGTAGTACTGTATTTTTTGCAAAATGGGTGAAGTGTCCCTTTAAACCACGACAGGTCGGAGGTGTGGACGTGGCCTTGCAATCAGGGTAAAAGTCGCATAAAATATGCGCTACACTCACGCTGTATCGTAAAATATGGACCACACTTTGTGACTCAGCCGCAATGGCTCATTTCGGGGGAACTCTGTCAACAACGCGCTCTAATTAATGACACGGCCGGCCGACAGATGAGTCATGCTGTTACACGCAACGCTGTGCCCCCCAACAACCCCGTCATCATTACTCATGTTGGAACGGTGGTTCTATGTAGCATCATCGGGCTTTTAAATCTAAATCACTCAACGTGGCTACTGTAAATGCAAGTGTCTTTACCAACTGTCATCGTTGCTCACTTGAGGCAGGCAGTCAGGCAGCGTGCCCAGTCGGTGGTCTCGGTAATGAGCAGTGGGGGGTGTGGGTGTGGATGTGGGTGGACCAGTTTTTAGAATGAGATGCCAGAGAATCTTTTACCACCCCACCTTCAGGGCCTTTGCATTCAATCACTCTCCTGAGCTCATAATTGCGTGACTAAAAGACAATTGTTCCCTTAATTGATGTCCATCAAGACCCCCCCCCCCCCCCCCCCCCCCCCATACACACACACACACACACACACACACAACACACTTAGCTCAGGTATGAGACTCAGGTGATCCGTCAAAGATGACAGGAGGAGGATGTCACGTGGTGTTTATCTTTAATGGTATCTCACTACACTACTTTAATTGGTCCCCCCCTCACTAATGTTCACGAGAAAAATGCTGCTGTTTTTAAGTGGTGCGACTACTTTCTTAGACAGCACCACTTACTTCACGTGGGTGTCATATCTGGGCAGATCAGAAACCCGTCCACCAGTGACATCACCGATGGGATTCCAAGCTAATGGAAAATGCAGGCTTTCTATAAGGTAAATACCTGAAAAAGTTGCCTGTGATAACAAGAGCCAATAATACAAAACTAACTGTAAATATGTTTTTAAAAACATATTGTTAAAAAAAAAGAAAAGAGTGAAAAAATCTGATGTCCTTTAAGTAATATTATGTGTTTTGGGAAAAATAAAACAGATTTCATCAGTTCCATCAGTTCCAATATTTATTTAGTCACACACTCTTGTTAATCACTGTCATTTGTTCAATATTTACAGTATAAGCCGCAGACATGTTTGATCCACCAGCAACATTACGACGAACTCGGGCATTTACTCACAAAAACATTACACAAAGTTGAAATAGAATGCTTGCAGCAAACTGACCCCGACAACATAGTGCTGAACCTTCTTACCCAGAAACCACGTTGTCACTTTGAAAAGTGATTCATTTTTTGCGTGTCTCTGTGCGTCAGCGTTTCAATACAAATTCCTCCACCCACAAAAAAGTCAATTCTCATTTCGTGTGCCGTTCCTTTCCCCCCACCACTCCGGAGTCCCGGAGGGGATATTATTAGGACATTATATGGGCCCTTATCTCGTGCACCGCCGTTCTAATAGCCCATAATATGTATTGCTGGCTCGTAAACATAAATATATGAATATGAAACCGCATACGGGGAAATGACCCTGTGAAATAGCAGAGGTGGAATTCCCTGCGCACGATTTATAGCCGCTCTGGTTATAGCCTGTACTTTTTATTGTGGTATTACTCTAGTTGTGGTCAATTGTAGACAAAACGCCAGGAGAGCTTGCATGCGCGAATGAGTCTTGAGTGTGTGTCATTGTGTGTTTGTGCGTGTATGTCGGCCAGGGGCGGATCTAGGCATGGGCATGGGGGGGCAATGCCCCCCTAAATACCCAGTCTGCCCCCCCAAACACGATGCCATGCAAAACAACCCAAGATATTTCAAATTAAAGTGCTTATAATTAAAATGATGTGAAACACTACTACTGCTACTAACTAACTACAGCTGTGTCACCACAGTTGTTGTTGCAACTTCAATAACAACTGATGTTATTATTGATGCTTTACTTGCCTAATAAAAGTCCTGTAACCGAAAATGGTATGGGTACGACCCCATACCATTTTCTCTTGCCCCTCCAACATGTTCTCCCCCCCCCCCCCCCCAAATGGGACATGTTACATCCGCCCCTGATGTCGGCATGCATTGGGTGGGGGGTGGTAATATGTGAAAATTTCCACATCCCCTCCTCCTCCTCCTCCCCTGCCTCCCCGAGGCTTGCGGTTCACGGTTGACAAATTTCTCGGTTTCCATAACTTTATGTCACAAATATCTGCGCTAATGGTTTTGAAAAGGGTCGCTCCACCTTTTATAAAGCACCACAAAAACACCTGCGGAGCAGATCCCCGTCTGTGGAGGACCGTTTCTAACATTAATCCCTCATTTTGAATAGATTCACAAGCCCGGAGAGTGTTAGAGGAGGGCGGGGAGGCGTGTGCACACATGCACGCACACATACACACACATGGAGAGAGAGAGAGAGAGAGAGAGAGAGAGAGAGAGAGAGAGAGAGAGAGAGAGAGAGAGAGAGAGAGAGAGAGAGCAGGTCACCTCCCAAAACTTGCGAATGGAAAAAAAAATGGCCGCCTCATGGTTTGTTTTCACCTGAAGCAAGTGGTTTGTTTTGGCCAGGGCCCAGCGCTAAACCACCGTGTATGTTTCTACGGTCCCCGCGGGGTTTCTCGTGTGCACCACAGCCACTTCATGTGGTCGAGGTGGAACTGCAGATTTTAATCCTAATCTTTGCGAATTGTGAAACCGCATACACCGTTTCCTGGCACTACCCATATACCAAGAAGTGCTTGGCATCTCACTGAGCTGTCGAGGACCTATAGAGATCGAGTATAGAGATCGGGGTTTATAGCATGTACGCTTTGTTCTGTTGCCGAGGCATTGGCTTACTGTTATGTCTGCTTGTGTACGTGTGCAGGGCTTGACACTAACACTTGCCCGCTTGCCCGGGGCAAGTTAAAAAAAAATGGTGGGGCAAGTGAAGACTGCTACCTGGTTGCCCGATCGGGCAAGTGTGCACTATAACACAACACAAGATAAATTTGTCTTGAAGGCAGTCATTGCACTCTGCCTCTGTGTCTTTCCCTGCTTTCTAGTTATCCACAATTCCAGGCTGGATTTGGGAAACAAAACAGGCAAATTAACATACACATCAAAATGACCATTAATCTTCTACATTCTCTAGTTGTGTAGACCTGGGCTAATTAAGAACCAAATGGACCCGCAAGGGTCCATTTGGTTTCATTTTTACGTTCTCTAGAGTTACATCTGCAAAATTTACAATATATTTTTGGGGGCAAGTGACCATGAGCTGAGGGCAAGTAGAACCTGACTTGCACTTACCCGATGGGCAAGTGCCTCCGAGACCTTAGTGTCAACCCCTGGTGTGTGTGTGTGTGTGTGTGTGTGTGTGTGTGTGTGTGTGTGTGTGTGTGTGTGTGTGTGTGTGTGTGTGTGTGTGTGTGTGTGTGTGTGTGTGTGTGTGTGTGTGTGTGCATATCCAGTGTGTTGCTCGTATTCACTCAGACAGCAGCCCTTTGGCGTTACATCATATTAAAGGGGTACTCCTCCCCCCATTTTCAATATTTTAATATGTCATTAATATACCTTAGAGATGTTGTGTGGACACGAAAAAAAAGTTCCCCCAATTCTGTATTTCCTAAAAATGGAGGTCTGAAAAAATCATTAACATGGTGAAATACGTTGTACGTCTGATGACATCATCAAGATGTATTTCACCATATTAATACATTTTCTTTCAGACCCCTTTTTTGAGCCAATGAGCCAATAGAGTGGAGGTGAGGTGGAGTTAAATTCTGTGTTTAAACAAACACCTGTTAACAAAGTGTTTGTACAGAGTAAAGTTGCCCCTATTACCTTTAATATTTGCTTCATTTCAGTAAACATTACAAGTCCATAGACTTTGCTGTCATGTGAAGCATTTTCCAAAAGCCGGAAAGCCAAAACAAACCAGTATGACATAATAGCAAAATGGCCACCACATGCATATGGCCAATGCCTTCTCTCCCACGTTCAGACGCCCACAACGTTGTGAGAAGTTCCATAGATTAGCAAAGAATTACAAAGAACAGGAATGAGCAAACGTTACGCAACAACAAGCGGCGAATCAAAGCCTGCGAAACGCAGATATTAGCACCTCCTTCCCAGTCAATGACCCTCTCGGGAAACTTCCGGAATGAGTCCCAGACATAGCTCCGCTATCTCGCTGACCTGCTGCACAGCCAAGCAGCTCAGGACCGGATTTAACCAGCCCTACTAGGGTGGGCTGGAAGAATGGCAGGGTGGGCAACTCCAAAGGTTTTTCATATGAAGCTGTGTGTTTTCAATCTTTTTAACACCAGGGCCCACTACTTATTCGGCATTTGAGCCACGGTACCACCATTGGAGCCCCACAGACCTCAAAACTAAAGATTTCTTTTGCTTTTGTCCACAATTCCAGGCTGGATTTAGGGAAACAAAACAGTCAAACATACAGATCAAAATGACCATTAATCTTCTACATTCTCTAGTTGTGTAGACTTGGGCTAATTCCACATGATGAATATTTTAACTCTGGAGAGTGTAAAAATGAAACCAAATGGACCCGCAAGGGTCCATTTGGTTTCATTTTCACGCTCTCAAAGAGAGTGGAAAGCATGCCAATTCTCACACCAAGCCGAAGACGAGTCTACCTTTTAACCTCTGCTAAATGCCTAAATTAAATTAAATAAAATGTACGATTTATGTCTGACTGAAAGTATCTGGTTAACCAACTTTCCACCACGAAGCTGGGGACCACCTGGACAAAAAACACTGATATTACCTTTCATTGGGTGGGCAGGATGCAGATTTGGGTGGGCTCTGCCCACCCCTGCCCCCTCTCTAGATCCGGCCCTGGAGCAGCTATACCTCGTCCTGGAGCAGCCTATATAGGCTCTGTTAGAATACAGCCACATCCTGACAATAAATCAACCGGCTCCCATGAACTTCCCCTGGAATGCTGCGCGGGGTTGCCAAATGATTGTCTGCAAAGTCCAAGCAGGGGTCCATAACCTTATCAGCGCTAAACATATCGCTTGCACTATCTGGCAAGAGAGATGGCGTTTCTGATAAAGAGATCCGCTTAAACCCCCTTGTTCTACTTTCTAGAGATTTCAGATCTAGAGATTTCAGATAAGAGTAGAAGAGAATCAATTATGAGAAGGTTGTGGGCGTCCCAAACGTGGGAATCAATTAGAGATTTCAGATAAGAATATAGAGGAGAAACCTGGATCCTCCATGTGTACACACCATTAAAAGGGGAATTCCGCTCATTTTCAACATTTTTTCTGGGAGTGTACAAATGCAACCAAATGAACCCAAACAGGTTCATTTGGTTCCATTTGTACGTTCTCAGAAGAAAGAAGCGTCTAAAGAAATCGATTAACATGGTGAAAATACATCTTGATGATTAAGATGTGTTTCACCATGTTAGTGGTTTTCTTCAGACCCCTATTTCTTGGGAACACGGGGAACTTTTTTATCATCATGTTTACCCAACACCTCAAAGATATATTAATGACATATTAGAAGGTTGAAAATGGGTGGAATTCCCCTGTTGTGCAGTGCCAATGAATGTATCATTGATCAGCAGGATAGATTTCCCCTCTGGACCGAAGAGCTATGGACCAGAGCTACCTGATATGGTACAGTATGCAGATGCCTGCTAATGTAAATGTAAATAATAATAATAATAAATAATAGCACCGTCAATGCTTTTGACTATGTGGATAAATTCTAGATAGATTCAGGATTTAGAATCCTGGAAGGCATTTTTTTTAATTTACTTTGTTTATTCATTTTATTATTTTATAAAACTGTTAGTGTAGATCCAAGAGTTGAATATCCAAAAAAGTACTGTCAAAATGTTTTTAAAAAAGAAAGAAAAAAGAAAAGAAAAGAAACAACTTTTTTTTCTTTTACACTTTTGGCCTTTAACAGACCTTTTTTAACCCGAGCGACTGAAGGTAAAACATACATCAATTGCATACAGTAGATGACAATGTAGAGCCTCAGTAATCTCGCACAAGCACGCACGCGCGCACACACGCACACGCGCGCACACGCACGCGCGTGCGCACACACACACACACACACACACACACACACACACACACACACACACACACACACACACACACACACACACACACACACACACACACACACACACAATACACATCAACACACACAGACAGACAGACATACAGATACGGATAGTCCATCCAATCCATCTAACGCTGCGAGAGTTCCACTGCAACCTGCGTTGACTCTTGGCAAGCAGACGTTTTCAAATTCATCATCAGTCGGCATTATTTCTGCGGCGATGACCTCCCCCGACCCCCTACCACGGAGAGGTGATACGGGCGAGCTCCCAGAATACCTCCTTATAATTTTGATGGGACTCGATTCGTATAAAGGCGCGGCGCGTTATTCCCCCAGTTGGGGGTGTAACTCTTAACTCTTAGAGCCGTTATAGGAGCTGCTGCGGGAGTCCGGTCGATCGTGACTATGAGGAGGTACAGTGTTGGATAGAGCCAGAATAGATGATAATGCAAATGGATGTAGAGAGAAAAACATATAATAAAGACGAGACATATGGGTGTGAAAAGGTTGGGAGGGGGTGAAATCGTGCCGTTGAAGTGCTTGCAGGGGGGGGGGATGTATGTGCAGCCGGCCCAGCTTTACGCTGAGAATGTGAGAGTTCCAGAGGTGTCGGTTCACCGTGTCCACATCGATCCATGCCTCCAGCATCGACTACACTAGCTCTGTCCGCTCCCATTTCTCCTTCCTCTCTCTCTCTCTCTCTCTCTCTCCGGATCTAGAGGGGGGCCAGGGTGGGCAGGGCCCACCCAAATGTGCATCCTGCCCAACCAATGAAAGGTAATATCAGTGGTTTTCATCAGTGGTCCGGGGACCACTAGTGGTCCTTGAGAGAGTTGTGGAAAGTTGGTTAACCAGATGTAACTCTTTGAGAGCGTAAAAATGAAACCAAATGGACCCTTGTGGGTCCATTTGTTTTCATTTTTAGACTCTCAAGAGTTAAAATAATCATCAACAGAATTATCCCAAGTCTACACAACTAGAGAATGTAAAAGATTAATGTTGTTTCCCAAATCCAGCCTGGTATTGTGTACAAAATAAATCTTTAGTTTTGGGGTCTGTGGGGCTAAAATGTCATCAAATGGTGGTCCGTGGCTCAAATGCCGAATAAATAGTGGGCCCCGGTGTCAAAAAGATTGAAAACCACTGCTACATATAAACTTTGGAGTTGCCCACCCCTCCATTCTTCACACCCACCCTAGTAGGGCTGGCTAAATCCGGCCCTGTCTCTCTCTCCATCTCTCAGCTCTCTCCCCCTCCTGCCCGTCTCACTATTGTTGTGTTGGACGTCCCGGAGTTTTGACAGCTGTGCTTGGAGCGCTGCGACCGACGGCAGTCTGGAGGGAAGGGTGTGTATGTCTGACTGTGTGTTCTGAGCGTTCGCAGGAGATGTTAGAAAACTCTTTGGTGCAGAGTATCTAGGTATGCAAATTGACATGTACAACGTCTTTGGACGTGCAAGCCCCCGGGGGAGAGGGGGCTCGCGTGCGTGCGTAAAGCATACACCCCTGAAAGTGCATGCACGTGTGTGTGGGTGTGTGTGTGTGTGTGTGTGTGTGTGTGTGTGCGTTTATTTAGGCAACCTTTGGGGACATTTTTCAGAATACACACCAGTTGATTGGGGACCACTAAACAATTGGGGACGAAATTTACCGTCCCCAAAGGGAAATCCTTAAATTTCAGTATAATCATATTCCCCATGCTCAAAAAGGGCTGTAGCCTTAAAATTACAATTGCCCCCAAAAGTGACATATTTGAGGATTTTGTGTATAATCTGTGTATAACCCCGCCCCCAAAATCCCTCAGGTGTGTATACTCTACATTGCCCCCTATTGGAAGTGTGAAAAGTTGCAGCTACAAAGCTCTACAGGAAGTCCCGCCTAGGTCCATGTTAGACCCAGAAATGTTGTTTTCTGTAAACTTGTATGATTCAGATATCATCTATAGGCTTGGCAAATGAGATTAAGCTTGGTTGCTAAAAGTTGCACTTTGAGCAATTTGCACAATTAGCTATTATATATATAAAATATAGGTAAGATAAAAGTGAAAGTTCAAGACTAATCACAGACTTCACAGATTAGGCTTATTTTAATGTTAATGTAATCTATAGTGCATATAAAATAAAACAAAACATGTCTAGCCTATCATGATACCTTTATTAAAATAATAAGCTATTATATAAATTATAGGTAGAATGTAAGAGAAAATCTAAAAATAATCAGACTTCCCAGATTCCCAGAAAAATGTCTAGCCTCATCATTATGCCTTAGCATTATAATTAATGACCATGCCATACTCATCTCACGCCTCAAAACCACCCTTGGAATCATTGACACGACACACAACTGTATCTTCCCTCCAAAACCATCACAGCCATCACCCATTCCACCCTCACCTCCTGCCTCAATGACATAAAGACCTGGATGCAAACTAACTTTCTACAACTCGACTGCAATAAGTCTGAAATTATCATCATCGGTTCCGAGTCTCTCACCCGCTCATGCCATAACTTCTCCCTCACCATCGATGGATCCACTGTCACCCCCTCAACCCAAATCCGCAATCTCGGGGTCATCTTGGACCCCACACTTTTCTGTAAAGCGACTTTGGGTACCCTGAAAAGCGCTATATAAATTGTATGTATGTATGTATGTATTATTATCATTACCCCTAATAGTACATCGAGAACTGTGATGACAAAACTGACACATTTAAAAAGTCACAAAGTGGCCGAAGGTGGGTACATTTCTGTGGAAACAGTGGTCATGATAGCCCCTCCTTTAGGAGCTCCCACCCAAATGTAGTTATGTCTCTTGTCTCTGTAAATGGGCTGCCTCTGATCTCAACATGATCTGAAGATGATCATACATTACTGTATGTGCAGCATCATGTTGGCATCAGCTTGAGGAAGCTTTTTAAGCTGAGTGTTGTTTTCCTCTGGTAGCGAGCAGTACTCATACTCTTGCCCTTCTTCATCCTATACTGTTATCTGCACTGAAAGTTCTCCGGGGAAGTCCCATACCTTGTTGAATCTAATGCCACTCACAGTGACCTAAAACATACAGGTGCAGAGTATTACACCTTGCCCTTTCCACAGAGACGGAATACAGAATCCCATCCTGATAGAGCATGGATCCTCATGAGACCCTGGCATTTCTCACCCAATGCCCTTACAGTGGCATTCATGGATGGTGCCATCCCATTTCCCTATCTGCACTGCAGAATGAATGTTGGCTTTCCAAACCTAGTACACTATCAGGACAAATACATCTGTGTCATCTCTTAAAATGAAGGCATCAATATTCAGCTTTTAAACCAAAATACGTGATTTAGAAGACATGATTGATCGCAACGTATACGTAACACACATTGCCACCCAAAAAACACTGGAAATATTCTGTCCATTTTCATACAGGGTTGATCATTTATCGAGAAGTATTTGTTGAGAATGAGATACTTTTTTTCTCTCTTTCAAATTACTTCCACATTCCTTTTGTAGTCTACGTGCTGATGTCATTATTCAACACAATCCCACAACCCCAGTCATATACTGGGAAACAAATGTTTCAAGAGGAACACTTATTGCAATGATCAAAGATCTACAAAAACACGTAACTAGACTGACGGTCAAAATGGATGAAAAATATCAAGGAGAGAGAAAAAGCGTACAAGCCAACCAGCACTGCAGTTGCAATACATGGAACAAGGCAGCTATGGACTTAACATTACATTGTAAAATGTCGATGTCTAATGGCTTGAGACAACCTAAGCCTTTCCAGATGCAGCCCTACACAATGTACTAATCAACTGTCATTTTCTTATAAGCCATTAGGTTCTCAGATTGGCACAGTTATAGAGCAGAACAGAGACACTGCAGGTCCAATTGATGAGTAAGTGTGCCTCAGAAGTCTGTGATCATCCAGTGTCATTGACCTTGATCCCCACCCACCACCAGCCATTGTATTAACATGTTTTTGAGAGAGGACACTAAGTCCATTCAACAAAGGCAACTTAGAGTATATAGATCATAGATTTAAATAAAATGTACATGTACATTTTATTTGCAGTTCATGGCACCATTATGGGTGTAAGGGCCACACGATCAACATCCCCTCCCCAATAATTGTTCCAAACCATGTGACTTAAATTCCATGCTCAATTATAGGTTCTCTGTTGCCAAGTTGCTCAGAGTGTGTGTATTCTGGAGAGTAGTGACGTAAAGGCAAAATGTAGACCTGTCCACTCTAAGTCCAATCGGGGACATTTTAGTGGGGGAGGGGTAGAGTTTAATGAGTCCTGCAACGGATTTTAAAATACTTGGTGTGTAGTCAAATAGAGTAGGGAGCTATACTTCTCTAAGATCTTGCTCAAAACCATCTGATAGTGAGGCCATCAAGCCCTAGCTATCTCTCTCTCTATCTCTATTTCTTGCTACTAGTAAGACACCTTAAGGGCGAGACGCTTCTTGCCCTTATGGGTCTTACTAGTAGTATAGGTCACTCCCATATATAGGGTTATTTGCATGCTATATGTCTCCTTATATGGCCATAGTGATGGACACCATGGGGTCACTCCTATATATGGGTCCCAGGCATAGATACTAGAAATTGAGATTGATACTAGGGCAATGTAAGATTACCAAAAAACACAAATTAATGCTCCTGCATGGGTTTTGTCCAGACTGCTTCATTAAACCAAAAGATTTAGGCAGTTTGCCTGTAGAGTGCAGGGTCGTTAATTAGGCTGTGTTGCTTAATTAACGACCCAACCATTGCAGTATGGGGGAAGGGCAGCAGTTGAACTGAGCTGACAGAACAACAGCAGTGAATTGTTCTGACAGGTGAAAGACAAAATCTGAGTATCCTATTATTGCATCATACTGATTTTGCCTCACACAAAAATCTATTCTAATCACATAATATAAGTGTATTTAAACTGGCTAAAATAAACATTGATAGAAACTGTTTTGGATATGTGATATAATAGTGATTCTTGTAGCTTGGAGTCACCTCTTAAGAATTCAAGAGGGTGCCCACTGATATGCCTCGGGCATTTTTATTTATTAACCCCTTAATGTCCAAAATATAAAAAAAAAAATCCATACAAAATAGAGTTGTATGGTATTTAATGCAAATTACTTGGTCTAAATGCATCAAATTTATCTTTATATAGTGTTTGTGAATGTGGATATGCACAAAGTATATGGTTAATAATTATTGAATTGTTAATTAATGCACATTAACCCCTTTATGTACCGATCTCCCCCAAATCCAATAAAGACTCGGTTCAGCCCAAAAACAGCGCGCCGGCTCCCCGACTAAAGTATATGGGAATGCTAAAGAACATATTAAACTAGTGATTAGTGCTAAAATATGAGAAAACAAAGGATTTCTTTCCAGAAAGGCATACTTTTCAATATGTGAAGACACACATTGTCTAAAACATAACATCTGCCCATGATAAACATCTCTCACTCTTCATTGGCAAGTATTAGAACCTCATGCAGGTTCAGCATAATAGCTTTTTCACATGGACAGGATACCACCAAATATGACTTCAATAGTCTATGCTGGGCTAATATTGTTCTGCTAAAGACATGGAGAATTTGGAAAAGTTACACAACCAGACTGCTCTAACAGTGAGACAGCATGTGTTAGGATGTTGCTATTTGCCTTATAATTTACTAATAGACATAGATACTAGAAATTGAGATTGATACTAGGCCTAGGGCAATGTAAGATTACCAAAAAACACACATTAATGCACCTGCATGGGTTTTGTCCAGACTGCTTCAACAAACCAAAAGATTTAGGCAGTTTGCCTGTAGGGTGCAGGGTCGTTAATTAGGCTGTGTGGCTTAATTAACGACCCAACCATTGCAGTATGGGGGAAGGGCAGCAGTTGAACTAAGCTGACAGAACAACAGCAGTGAATTGTTCTGACAGGTGAAAGACAAAATCTGAGTATCCTATTATTGCATCATACTGATTTTTGCCTCACACAAACATCTATTCTAATCACATAATATAAGTGTATTTAAAATGGCTAAAATAAACATTGATAGAAAATGTTTTGGATATGTGATATAGTAGTGATTCTTGTAGCTTGGAGCCACCTCAAAGATCAGAGCAAAACAATCTGCAAATGTCATCTTATTCTCCTATATTCGCCAATTTCCAAGCTCTTCATGCTGCAAGTGTGTGAGCGGATTGCAACATATACCATCATAGCCTTTTCAAAAGCAGTAGCAGGAATGCAGATACGCAGCAGCACTTTGCTGACATACATGTTTTTAATCCAGCTTTGTAACTACAGTTTAAAAGGTCAAATTGGGCTTTCAACCCATACATGATGATTTCCTTGTCCCACCACCCAATGTGGTGATGTCCAGAGCTTTTGGATCAAGGTAGTCTGCTGCTTTCTATAACAATGAGTGCAGTGTCTGGTGAATGGGGGATTGGGGTACTGATTTATTACCCTTCCGACTTACAAGGCAGATCTTCTGAGGCATCCTTACTCATCAACGGTGGATATACCGTAGGGACTGGGCCGAGTTTGTTGTCAAAGAAGGTAGAAAGAAAACTGTATATCCCCAAACCATGTGCCTTCAATTCCATGCCCATTTAGGTTCTTTGTCACCAAGTTAATCAGAGCATGTGCTTGTCTTCCTGGGAGAGAGGTAAGGACTAAAGTGTAGACCTGTCCACTTAAGACAGATTGGGGACACTTTGATGAGGGGTTGTTAAGTGGTCCCCAATCAACTGGTGTGTATTCTGAATTGGTGTGTAACTACAGTTTTTAGTTTCAGTTGGGCTTTCAACCCCGACATACATGATGATTTCCTCAAACCCCCCCACCCACTCCCCACCACTTGTAGATCGAGGTGGTCTGCTGCTTTCTACAGTAGCAATGAGTACAGTGTCTGGTGGGTTGGGATTGGGGTAGATGACTCTGGATGTTCACTGACTTATTACCCTTCTGACTTGAAGTATAAGGATGCCTCAGAACTTCTGAGACATCCTTAAGGCCAGGGCATACTCCTTCCGATCGCCAAACTTTTGTTCTTTGAGTAAAATGGTAAAGTTTGGCGGTCGGAAGGAGTATGCACTGGCCTTTACTCATCAATGGCGGATGTACTGTAGGGACTGAGCCGAGTTTGTAGTCAAAGAAGGCAGGAAGCTCTACTACAATTAGCCAATAAAAAGATATGCGAGGGTGCATCATCCCATTTGACCACTACCGATGAGCTGGTGTAGAGACAACTGGAGGCAGCTGGATTTAGCTCAGACTGACTGTTCATGGTGAAATTGGGTGTTAAGACCAAATGACAAACTTTCAAACCATGTGCCTTCAATTCCAGGCCATTTAGGTTCTTTGTCTTCAAGTTAATCAGAGCGTGTGCTTGTCTTCCTGGGAGAGGGGAAGGACTAGTGTAGACCTGTCCACTTAAGACAGATTGGGGACACTTTGGTGGGGGTTGTTAACCTCTCCCAGGGGGAAAATCCGCCTAAAACGTATGCTCAAATGGGAACAGTTGTGGGCAAAAAACTACAATGATTATGGCTACACTTGGATCACCAAATAGAAGCCAACTTCTGAAAATTTATGAATGCGGTGTAAAGCATAACATTTTTCTCTCCAAATTGTCCCTCTGTGATCACTTACTCAGGAGAATATAGCTGAAAATTATCTCCGTCTATGGAGATTTTGTATTCTGAGTAGTGAATGTGCCTGAAGACCTCATTGAACACATAGAATTGAGAAAATGTCCATCACGGTGTCAGCAGTTGATAGGAAAACATTTATGAAAATGTACCAAACTATGTAAATTCTACAGATATTTTAGTGGTATTATTGCTGTAATATTAGTCATGTTAACGTATAGGGAGAAAAATTATAGAAATAAGTAACAATTAGGTGTACTAATCATGTAATAGGAGTAATGTATGGATTATAAATACCCACTGTAACAATAATCAATGAATATCTTATTTTATTTGGTCCCTATTGATTTATTGACATTTATTGGCGGAAGTTCAGAGGTCAAAGTACTTGCTGCCTTACGACGGGGGCCATGGGGCCCAAGAGGTTAAGAGGTCCCCAATCAACTGGTGTGTATTCCGAAAAATGTCCCCAAAAGTGTTGCTGTGTAACTACAGTTTTTAGTTTCAGTTGGGCTTTCAACCCCGACATACATGATGTTTTCCTCAAACCCCCTCCTCCCCCCACCGCTTGTAGATCGAGGTGGTCTGCTGCTTTCTACAGTAGCAATGAGTGCAGAGTGACTCTTACCACTTCTAACTTACAGTATAAGGATGCCTCAGAACTTCTGAGACATCCTTACTCATCAATGGCGGATGTACTGTAGGGACTGAGCCGAGTTAGTAGTCAAAGAAGGCAGAAAGCTCTACTACAATTAGCCAATAAAAAGATACGAGAGAGTGCATCATGTTAGCCCCCAGGCCCCACTGTTTACTTCTTGTAGAGTTTGTGAAGGAAATTACATTGCAAAGGTCAGATTTTGTGCAAAGGTCAAAGTGTTATCACATGCATAGGACAACTATTTATTTGTGTAGTGACAAACATTGTGACATGGAAAGTGACAAGACAGAGAAGGCATACAGATATCACTGAAAAGTGCAAAACATATACCAAGAATAGCAAATCATACACAATGAAACACTAGTTCAATTAGATGCAATTTAACATTATGCTTTCTGGTGGTTCTGGATAAAGGGACGGTATGAGTGGGTAAAAAATTACGTTTTTATTGTAGCATATAGGAGTGTTTTCAGGCCAAAGATCCACAAGCAGGGTTGGAAAGCACCAAGAGAGCCTTATCTGAGGATTTGAATCCGCACAAGGGCTTGTAGCAGACCATCAAATCCCCTACAGGCCTGTAGAAGCCTCTCAATGTGGGGCTTTAAAATCTTATAATCAATTCTTTAGCTCATAGGTAGTCAGTAGGCTATAGAGTAGCCAGGATATGTCCCCAGAACTGGACCCCAAAGGTGGCTTAAAGTAAGCTCTGTGTATAGACTAAGGCCCCAAAGGTGACTTCCTGTAGTGTGAAATAAGCCCCGCCCCATTCCCCAAAAGTGGCTTAAATATGATTTGTCCCCAATCTCAGGGTAAAAAATCATACTTTTGAAAGAAAGGTTAAATCAAAAGTATCAAGTCATATTGGTAAAGTGGGTATCCTCTGGACGTCAACAGTGGTCGCAGCTTCTCTCTAACCCATTCAGAAAGGGTAGCCCCCGAAAGGCGGGTGTTCTGTCATCCGTCCCCAAAGGTGGCTTAATTAAACATGTGTGTGTGTGTGTGTGTGTGTGCACGGTAGTGTGTGCGTGCGCATGTGCGTGTTTAAAGTCTTTCTATCTGCACAAGAGAGAGAGAAAGGGGTGAAACTTTGCATAATTGATTTGGTCCATGTGTCAGTGAGCACTGGGAGGGAGACGTGCATGACTGTGAGCCTCGTTTGGCCTCGTCCAGACCCGGGATACATTTCGTCCTGATTGGCGCTTGGGAATAAAGCAAAGAATGTGTTGTAGGTGCTAATAGGCAGGCGGTGCCGCATGGTGGCTGAGCCTTTCCTGGGTCGCGGGGAGCAAGGGCCATGCAGGCCAGCCACATGAGCCTCAGCTGATTCCAAACCCCGCGATGCCATGCATGCACACGGGAAACCAGGTCACGGTTCAATTTGCAACAGTGATTCAACATAAAACTTATGCGAACTGAACATGGCGCCTTTTATCATGATGATCAAATTTACTTGGTCGCTACATGATGGTGTGTGTGTGTGTGTGTGTGTGTGTGTGAACTGAATGATTGACAGTGACAAAATTGGAAGTCCAGCATGACCATGTCACAGTATAATATTCGTCAAAGTCAATTCTTCCCAAATGAAGTCTGATCTATCCGTCGAATCTATCTATAACAAAGGAAGGAATGTATATATATATATATATATATATATATATATATATATATATATATATATATATATATATATATATATATATATATATATATATATATATATACACATACATAGTACATATAGAGATGGACTAGTAGTCTTTAATTCTTGGGACGTGACACAAAATGTGGAATGCCCTACCAACCCTATGCCCTACCATGCCCTACCAACAGTCATAAAGGCATGTGAATCCCTTGACTCCTGCAAAAACCGCTCTCAAAGGGCACCTACAGATGGCTGCAATTCAAATCTGGCCTCTGTAAAACAATGTACAAAACAATGTATATAAAATCCCCCCACCCACCCCGCCTCTCCTCATTGTACATTTCTCTTTTCCCTTTTTACCTCCACTATGATTTTACCTCCATGATTTGCTGCTTCTGATTTTACTGAAGTAGTTGTTTTATATGTACGGTATTTGAATGCCTTAATGAAATGAACAAGTTGGCCACTATTGTAAACAAGTGTATGCTTAACTAGTGTGTCCAATCAGCTCTGTCAGATTTGATGCAGTTGTACTTGAATTGTACTGTAATTCTCCAAGCTGTTATCAGTTTTGTAGCAGTGTGTACTTGACTTGTACTGTAACTCTCATCTCTGTTAATAAAAATTTCATTAATTCTTGGGACGTGACACTGACTGATGCATTGGAATGTGAGCTACCATGGTAGCAGTTGGAGATGGCTGTATCTCTGAGGAGTCTGTTGTGGATGTTGTCACGGCCAGTGGCCATGGTTGGCTGAAGGGTGATTAGCTTGGCACATCCTTGTTGTTACCGTTTTAAGTGAGAACTCTTCTCTCTTCTCTATTCCAAGTACAGTATTTTCATTATGTGCTTGGATATGCTCTACAGAGACGTGAATGCGAGGGAGGTTTGTTACCCAACAGGGTGGCAATAAGGAAAAACAGTTAAAAACCGTCTGTCAGTAATGAGCAAGCCACTTGAAATAATGCTGAGGTTTGTGGTTTTAGTTTGTTTGTTTTTGGTGCCTTCTGGGTGTTCTTTGTTTTCCCCAATTCTCTCATTAAAGATCATGTGGTTTACGACATCACGTCATTATTGATCTTTTTCAAGTAGCTGCTCTGCTCATTACAGGTTTTCTTATGGGTCGTTTGTGTTCCTGACTTTGACAGTATCCAAGATGTCGACATTCATCCAAGGTTCAGTATGGGCTTTGACCCTTATAACTTCTGTGGGTGCTATGCTATCAATCACAGACAAGAATGCAGATTTGAGACAAGACCAGGCCTCCTCTAGCTGAGGGGAACCTATAGGCACAATGTAACCTGACAGCACGTTGCAGGTTCAGCCAGGATTGTGACGGTCATTGCATGTCACTCCCCCAATATATCCCCCCATGTCTTGACTCTCAACCTAGCCTACTACCAACAGCCTACTACCAAACATTGGACCTGTCCATTTTACATGCAGTGTTTAATTGTTTTGAATCATTATATATAGAACCATTGATTTAATTAGACTTAAATTGCAGTCAGTGAGCCACGTCTGAGTTCAACATTTTAGTAGTATAGGGCAGGGGTTTTCAACCTTTTTCATCCCAGGGCCCACCATTTATTCAGCATTTGAGTCACGGACCACCATTTGACGACATTTTAGCCCCCCAAACTAAAGATTCCCTTTGCTTCTGGCCATGACCATTAATCCTCTAGTGGTCGTGTAGATTTGGACTAATTCGCATGATGAATATTTTAACTCTTGAGAGTGTAAAAATGAAACCAAATGGACCCGCCATGGTCCATTTGGTTTCATTTTTACGTTCTCAAGAGTTACATCTGGCTAAACAACTTAGCTGGGGACCACCTGGAACCCTCTCAAGGACCACTGGTGGTCCCCGGACTACCTGTTGAAAACCCCTGCTATAGGTTACAGCCCCTTACGGCTGGGCAAGGGTATGCAGCAGCAGCACTAAAAGACTTAAAGATGAGACTTCAAAATGAATTCTGAGCTTCCTCTGTCTGTCACATACTCCTCAATGTCTCCTCAAAGTCATAAATGCATTCCTATCTGGAAGTCTGACAGATGGCAAAAGGGCAGCTGCTGACCAAAGTCTCTGGGGCCACCTTAGGTAATGGAAGAAGGACAATAGCTGGTGGTTCTGCATGGACAATTGCCGTGACACAACCTGCTTCCCGCATTGACAATGTACTCCGACACATCTCCTGTTCCAGCTGGTTCAGCAACTCGCCGCACCTTTAGCTGCGGGCCTTGGCCCTTGAAGCCCGTCCCATAACCAAGACCGTTTCCTCCATTGGCCAAGGACTGTGGCAATTAAAATGTATGCCATTTGGCTCCAGCCACCTTCCGAGTGACGACAAATGTAAACAACCTCCTCGCTCAAGTGTGGGCGTGTGACACATTGCAGAGAGAAGAAAGGGTTCTTTCCAAAGTTCTGTAGCAAATGGACCGGGCCTTATTGCTGAAACCCAGGTGGATACGAAGAGAACCAACACACCACTCGGACACCCACGCCTCTGTCGCCTCGGAAGTGAACTGTGCGAATGCCTTGGCACCTCCAGGATGTTGAGTGCATAGGCTATAGAGTTAAACCCCTTGGGTGTGGCTACTGCATTTGATCTGCTCACAAGTTGTGAGCGGACATTTTTGGGGCGCATTTCAGGTCTATGCACACAGGAACAAAGACAGACCTTTTAGAGTGGCTGCACCACTCAAAAGGGTGCCCAGTACAGGGGTTGACACTAAGGTCTCCGAGGCACTTGCCCATCGGGCAAGTGCAAGTCAGGTTCTACTTGCCCTCAGGTCATGGTCACTTGCCCCCCAAAAATATATTGTAAATTTTGCATTTAAGTTTACTTCCTACTTGGGTGCTTTAAACCAGGGGTTTTCAACAGGTGGTCCCTGAGAGGGTTCCAGGTGGTCCCCAGTTAAGCTGGTTAACCAGTTGGTCCCCAGTTAAGTTGGTTAACACTCTTGAGAGTGTAAAAATGAAACCAAATGGACCCTTGCGGGTCCATTTGGTTTCATTTTTACACTCTCAAGAGTTAAAATTCATCATCTTAATTAGCCCATGCAGGTCTACACAACTAGAGGATACAAGATTAATGGTCATTTTGATCTGTATGTTAATTTGCCTGTTTTTTGTCCCAAATCCAGCCTGGAATTGTGGACAAAAGCGCAATAAGTCACACACTTGCCCGATCGGGCAACCAGGTAGCAGTCTTCACTTGCCCCACCATTTTTTTTTTACTTGCCCCGGGCAAGCGGGCAAGTGTTAGTGTCAAGCCCTGCAGTATGCAGCCCTCTGTTCCGGTTCACCTGGCTGTGTATTGTCCCAGTGGGGGGCCGGGTGGCTGACCCGCCCTGGCATGCCTCAGGGTGCAAACTCGATTCATACTTTATTGTTGTGTTAACTTGTGCTGTCATTTGAGTCAAGAGTGCTTCGCATGTCATTGTCACCCCATGTTTTTGTTTGATATGGATTGTTTCATGCATTCAATCGGTTATTTTCATGTGGGCTAAGGGTGTTTGTGTGTTTTGTTTCTGTTTCCTGCTGAGTCAAATAGAGTATTTTCTTGAAGAGACTTTAAGCTTGTTAAGCCTGCAAAGAAAATGTTTCCCTAAATAAAAGGTCACCATGTCCCTCTTCCTGTTGACTTTCAAGCCGCAAGCCGTCAAATTGTTATGGCAGGGTAACGCGGTCACACAATGGAATACTTAACGGTGCAACGATACGCCCATGTTCGCTTCGAATGCTAATAGAACCGATAATGATGTTTTATTTTTTAAGTGACGAGCTGCAGAACACACAGCTGTTCACTTGGCCACCCAGTTAGGTGTACATTCTTTCCTAAAAGTATTACAGGTCAATAATCAAAAGGGTCAACATGATCTCTCTCTCTCTCTTTCTCTCCCTCTCTCTCTCCACACAAAGAGTGTTGACCATATGTTGCCGTATATCTGGCTTGCTCCTAAAAGCTAATAAGGCAATTACAGTATCACGGTCTCCCCGGAGTCCCCCCCCTCCCCCTCCTCTTCCCTCCAAGGAAGTGGAGGCGTTATTCCTTACCGTATCTATCTGACTCAACACCAGTCAGCATCAAAGTGACCCGCAGCTGCGTAATGATAATGATACGGCACGTGTTGAGATAGCACGCGTTTATCAGTCTGCTCCGTAATGTATGGCCACATAAAATACCTATGCGTATACGAAGGGGACACAATCCTTTTTTTTATGGCAGGTACCTTTAACTCCGGTTTGCTGACCAAACAAACAGCGAGCTTATCGGCAGGTTGAGCGGAATGCGGAGGAGGAAGGCCTTTTTTTGGCCCGTTTTCCTCCTCCTTGTCGCTTATATTATGCGTAGAACTTACATAACCACCACGTTGGACCAAATTCAACATGTCACAGAAAATGCTCTTTTTGCATAGCATATAGGCTAAGCGGAATCCTTCAAACTCAGCTGACCTATGCGTTGACCCCCCGGAGATGAAAGCGAGAGTAAAAAACAAAAAAGCGGGCCCTGACCACAGTTGGCAGTTCTTGTTTGGGTTCCCTTTTTCTGCGTTGCTTCTGGTACATGACAAAGAAAAAAAAAGAAATACCAAAAACATGTGCATGGGAGCTGCGTTGCAGCACTCACGTGCAAGAATCAGGATGCATTTCTTCTTTTTTTTCTCTTCCCAGGCCTGTCTAAGAACCTCATAAAAGCACAGGACATCCTGCGGTCATTTTAATGACACAGCACACATTGTCATCAAATGAGTCAAATAAACACTCCCTGACATGCCATCTAATAAAAGCGAAGGCTATATTAGCTTAAGCATTCAATCCCTCGCTGATATATTATGCCTTTGTGTTTCCTGAACTCTATCTAACAACAAGTGGAATTATGATAATGCGTGTGTGCGTGTGTGCAGTGTTGTTTTTCGTCAACTCCGACTATAACTGAAATTATTTCATCAGCTTCTCATTTATCAGGACTAAAAGACAAAAACTGAGCTATAAATAGCCTTTTCAGGATGTTGACGAAAACTATCAAGGATATAAATGACTAAAATGTGACTAAAATGAATATGCATTTAGTCCAAAAGACTAAGACTGACTTAAATCTAAAACAATGCTCTTGTGAGGGACAAACCAGCATCCAGTTCTAGCCTTAGAACAACTGTACTTTAAACATACCCTATATACATATTATTTAGCTTAAATTCTTTCTTCCATTCTCTTCTTTTTCCATTTTATTTCATTTAAATGGGACTAAACTTTGAGCTTCCATCAACTAAAACTAGCCTAAAAACTGTCAAGGATAGAAATGACAGCATGTGACTCAACCCAATTAAGCAATTGTCCGAATGACTAGAATGTGATTAAAAAGAACCATTGTTTCATCCAAAGGACTGAGGCAGACTAAATTTAAGAAATGCCTGCCAAAACGATGCCTGTACAAACAGTGCATGTGTGTGCATGTGTGTTCCTATAATATTGAACTTTTCACAGATAAAGAGAAAAAAAGACACTACATGAGAGAGACTGAAAGTCATCTACCTCAGGGCTCCACTGTTATCAGTTCTATAACGCCATCACATGGTCACCAGGGGCATGTTCTGCACTGAGTACAGCATGGTGCAGCCTTTATTGGAGCACACATGTTGAAATGGAAGCGTATAGGCCATAAAACATTTTTACTGTTTGTTTTAAATTAAACAAAGACAAAGCAAAGCAATCATATTACCCAGAATGCCAAAAATATGGCCGCTCTGGGTGCGTAGACCAGAACTATTTTAACAAGAGCATGAAATTTGCATGAACATGCGACTCGCAAATCACCCGCATGCAGGATTTGGAGCAGCTGCAACGCATTTCCCCCCCTCCTTCAGGAAAAGCCGCAGAGGTCACAACATGTCGACATTGTTTTCTGATAATGTCTGCTTTTCATTCGACGATTGTTTACAGTAATGGCGCGTTCGCGAACCCCGATTGAAACGTGACGTTAACGTTTCTTCGAGGATACGGCAATAAAATACCCCATTAACGTGCTGTGGGTTTCTGGCTGCGCGCCGCGAGTGGCTGCTAAATGAACAGCCACTCGGGAGGGTAATTAAAGCATTCTTTTGATCAACGGGGCGACCGCGGCCGCCGCGTGAGAGAGACTTAGCGTTGACACGCATGCCTCACACCTCCGCCTGGGTTCATACCAAGACGTATAGGCCTATTAATAGTTGCTACGATACCCACATCCTTTCTCCCCTCTGCTCCCTTTGTCAAGAGGGCCGCTGTGATTTAGAGCACCACATAAACCCTACTGGGACGTCCCAGATGACTCTCGCCCCTCTCTCCTCGCCTCTCCCCTCCCCTCTCTGACTGCTGCTGCTGCTGCTGTTGTTGTCAGGGAGCACAGGCCACGGTGTTAAAGCTTGGCCAGAGAGAGACTGTGTGTGTGTGTGTGTGTGTGTGTGTGTGTGTGTGTGTGTGTGTGTGTGTGTGTGTGTGTGTGTGTGTGTCTGTCTGTGTTGGGGGGCGTGGGGTCTACAACTACAGGGCTTTTTCCCATGATAAGAAGAAGAACCGGACTGGTCAGCCAAAGCCATCGTCAGACAGGCTAGCGGATGGGAGGCCCATAGCTGCATGCAAGCTTCCAGGACCTCCACGTTCTCTCCCTTCCCACAGCAGCACACACTCCCCCACCACACCACACCACACCACCCTCCAAGTCCACCCCCCCTAAAGCCCCCCCTGAGCTCTCCCTCAAGTCATGATCCCCGGTCGGCCTGTAAATTAGTTACCGGGAAAAAACTAAAGCCTATACTAATGCTATACTAAGTTCTCGCAACCCTTGCAACGTTCTTGGTCTTGTTCTCGGTCACGGACCCTGTAGGTCTTGGCCCTGGCCTCGTTCTGGACCCCTTTAGGTGTCGGTCTCTGTCTCGAACGCCCCAGTCTCATGGTATAGTCTCCATCTCTCCATCTCTCGATCTCGGTCATAGCGTGTCACAAGAGCGCACAGCGTTTGCGCAGAAAGGCCCTTTGAGCCTTTCTGTGGATCACCGCGCCCCCAGCCCCCCCTTTCTTCCCCCCATAGCGCGCGACACCGGCACCCCGTAACACGGCGAAACACAAACCTGCAACCATGAGGGCCAGGCAGGCAGGCAGGGCCTCGAAAGGAAAGGAAAGGAAAGGGAAGGGTGGGAGGGGGATGGAGACAAGAGAGAAGAAGCAGGGGTAGTAAATCCAGCGGAGCCCACTGATAGCGCCTGTTTGCACTGCCACCGACGCTTCCTTTGATCAAATGGACTGGAGGAGCGGGGGGTCGTGTGGCGCTGCAGAAGGTCAGCTATATATTACACTCCTAAAAGTGATTACTGAAATTCTTAAGTGAAACCATTCTGCTGCCAGGGTGTGCTCTAATCCCCCGCAGCGCTGTCTGGGCCAGAGCCAGGGCCTCTCTCCCTCTCTCTCTCTCTCTCCGTGGATCCCCGCGCCCAGCACTCCCTTTCCCCCTTCCCCTTTTCCCCCTTCCCCACTTGTGTTTTCTATCATCAGAGTGAGTGAGGGGGGCCCGCAAGAGAGAGCCCCCCTACATGGAAACATGGCCTATCCAGTTGCAATATCAACCGTGGGGGCTCAGGAGGGAGGGGGGAGAGAGGGGGAGAGGAGGGGTGGTGGTGGTGGGCTGGTGGCTGCTGGTGGGTGGGTGGGTGGGTGGGTTTGGTGGGGAGAGGGGTTGTGTCAGGAAATAGAAATATGCACACACTTCAAAGGCCAGCGCAGCAAATTAAGGGTTAGGCATTGGACACGACAGTAAGTGGCCTTTACATCAGAAACAGGGTAAACAATGTCTGGTTTGTGTTTCGCTCCGTTTTCCTCCTCTGTGTTGTTGCGCGCGCGGGGGCCGGGGACCCCCAACCCCCACGATACCCCCCCACCCACCCCCAACCCGTCTGAAAACGAGCTGAGCTACGCTGTAGGTAGGAGAGCACTAAAACAGGTCAACGTTTCTTTTTTTTTTTCCTCTTTCCTTTCAGATTGAGCAAATAATTGCCATCAATAATCGACTCATAGCGCCAACGCCATGTGACTTATTTGCCGCCCCGTGTGTATTGTTTTTGAGGAGGAAGCGGAACATTTGACTCATGTTTGGGGGATTACGGCAGGGACGGACACACACACACACACACCACACACACACACACACACACACACACACACACACACACACACACACACACACACACACACACACACACACACACACACACACACACACACACACACACACACACACACACACACACACACACACACACACACACACACACACACACACACAGGCATCTGCTGAATCCATGTCTTGAAGGGTGGCTGCTCCTTGCAATTTTAACACTGATTCGATCAATTACAGTCGCTTATAAATCACAAGTGTTGCCTCCAGGCCATCAAGAAATAAGCGGAGCGAGTCAAAAGAAAAAAAGAATGTGTTATTGTGCCTGTGCATGCTGTGCATGTAGGTGTGAATGGAGCGTGTACTTGTGCGTGTGTGTGTGTGTGTGTGTGTGTGTGTGTGTGTGTGTGTGTGTGTGTGTGTGTGTGTGTGTGTGTGTGTGTGTGTGTGTGTGTGTGTGTGTCTGTGCGCGTCTCAGAGCGCAAGGCGATTCCTACCGTAACAACATCAGAAATTGAGATCAGGGGCCAGCCCAACATGAGCTAAACAAGAATTATGTGAAGTCATGCTCTATGAAACTTTATACACATTTGCTGATCATTACCTAAGATTGCTTTGTGTTAACTTTGGCAGGGCCCACTCTTGGCTCTCGGATTGAGAAAGGGGGATGATGTATTTCCTCTTATTTATTATTTGCACTGGGCTACCGAGAGGGAAGGGTAGGGGAGGGGAGGGGAAAGGGTCGAGGAGTGAGTGTGTGTGTGTGTGTGTGTGTGTGTGTGTGTGTGTGTGTGTGTGTGTGTGTGTGTGTGTGTGTGTGTGTGTGTGTGTGTGTGTGTGTGTGAGACCAGGGGCGGATCTAGGCATGGGCATGGGGGGGGGGGGGGGGGGGGGGGGGGGGGGGGGGGGGGGGGGGGGGGGGGGGGGGGGGGGGGGGGGGGTGGGGGGGGGGGGGGGGGGGGGGGGGGGGGGCAATGCCCCCCTAAATGCCCAGTCTGCCCCACCAAACATGATGGCATGCAAAACAACCCAAGATATTTCAAATTATATTTAAAATGATTTGAAACACTACTACTGCTATTATCAAACTACAGCCGTGTCACCACTAAACCAACACCATTTCATCATTGAAAACAGAAAACTCTCTGAGTCAGACCTTTAGCTTTATGCATGCTGCGTGTCTGTTGCAACTTCAACAACAACTGATGTTAGTATTGATGCTTTATTGACTAATAAAAGTCATGTAACTGAAGATGGTATGGGAGCTGTTTGTCAGGTATATCGAAATATGGAGCTGTTTAAATGAAAATGGTATGGGGGCGGCTTCATTGCCCGTGACACAAAGTGACACGGGCGATGAAGCCGCCCTCATACCATTTTCTCCTGCGCCCCCCAATTGGGAAATGTTAGATCAGCCCCTGTGTGTGACTGGTGTGCGGGATGCCAGTAATAACAGAGCGGAGCTTATTCCACGGCCTCATTAGTGTGTAGAAAACAGTTCCCAGGAGACACAACAGAGTGTAAATACGTTTTTAAAAAATCCTGTCACACTGCGGGGTCACCGCGTGCCAAGTTCTCGCTATTCTCTCCTCTCTATTTTGCGTCTTTTTTTGTGTGTTCTTAAAATGAGAATATAAATGCCACGGAGTACTGCAAGTGTGCAGGGCTTCAAAAGAAACTGCAACCCCATGTTGCACGTCTCATAAATTCTAGAGAGGGAATTCAAAGAGAACTTTATCGAGCATGGCGTTCACACATGCTGACAGTAAAGGGAGCCAAACTCCACGCTGGGGCCTTGGGAATTTGTAAGGGCCTGTGGCCGTTTTGTTTTGCTTACCAACACCCTCTGTGACCTTTTTTCATGCTTAAAGGCAACTTTAGTGTGTACAAACACTGTGTTTGTAAACGGATTTGTTCAAAAACAGAATCTAACTCCGCCTCACCTCCACTCTATTGGCTCATTATGAAACTGCATGGACACTGCTGTGCTGTGATTGGCTAAAACGCTGACTCACTCCACACCCCCCCCCTCTCTCAAATTACCACCACCTTTGCTGAGCCTGACAAATGTTTTGTTTCATGATTCGTCGACAACAACAAAGTTCTGAACCGCCTGCAGGGCAAAGCAAGTGTCTGTCTGCAGGGAAACAGCTGCAGCATCATAGTACAAGCAACGTAGAGGGGGGAAAGTAAAAAAAATATACCTATATACTGTATCTGTTTTGATTTTTGTCTAAACAGTTGCCTCTATTAATTGCCTTTAAGGTGCTTTAATTGTGCTCTGGATTGGCTTTGACAAATGAAAAACTAAATTGTGGCTATCATTTCTTGCATAAAGACAGATATACTTTGTGTTTTAACAGGGTGACAGGCGTCCAATTTGTGTTGCCAGAATACATCATGAAGTATTTCATAAACCCGTCACAGCATCTGCACTCGTGAACGTACCCGCGAAAAATCTCAAACTGCGTTATAAATCATGTAAACCGTACCACGCCGCACGGCATGTGTCTGCAATATGAAAAATATTTCTGACGTGACTCAATTTTGTATTGTCTTCTGTTATATATTGTGGAGGCCAACTCTGTTATTTGTACAGTAAGAGAGGTGTTTATAGTATCTAAAATGTTGCCAAGTTCCTTAGAGAAAGGAAAGGCTGCCAGTGCACCTCAATATATATAGGACCACACTTTTGGCTCCATTAGCTGTTGACACAGCTGCTATCATGCTGAAATGATACGATTCCATGGGTCCTGACCATATCACCCCTTCCCCTTCTCCTACACAAACGTGCACGCATGCACATGCATGCGCACACAGGGTATGTTTACCTTCCCCTTTTAAATGTCATTGGGCATTGCTCTGACACAGCTTGATATTGACATCAGGGGAATGAGGTCATTCCTGCCCTTTTGGTTGTTCTCTATCTTATTAGCCTGGCTAAAGCCAGACCGAATCAGCTGCGCCTGTCAGCAAATAGGTCTGGAATAGCTCAATTGTGTACCCATTTCCTACTCCAGAGAACTGGCTGGCCAATCAGGCACATTATACAAATCTGTTTGCATACTGTCCCCTGATAGGCCACCCAAGTTCTCTGGAGAAGGAAATGGGTGCACAATGCACGTTCCAGACCTAACTGCTGACAGGCTTTTTTGCAAATAGCTGATTTGATCTACTATCTCTACATCATTTTATTCATTCAGAACGGACCAGACACGAAATCTATTAGCCAAAAAATTTATTATGTATTAGCCAGAATGCGATTTATGGTTGGCAGGGACGGCTACAGACGGCTGCACACACAGGCAAAATTACATTAAATGATACAATGGCCCTGTAAAATACATGTTTGTGTTACACAACAAAGCAAATCATTATCTGACACCGTCACTGGCTAATTTCCAAAAAAGAATGATTCAGGTCCAGAGAGAAAACAAGATTTAGAACTCTTTTTGAAAATGGGCGCCCGTTTGTGAAAACGGGCACCCGTTTGTGAAGACGGGCACCCGTTTCTCAGTGGGCGCGCCAATTGATTTCGCCCCTGCTGGACACACAGACATAGTGAGGCACGGCGGCCTTTACATTAACATGTAAATACAGGGACGCACAGGCTAGAAACAGCTTCTACAATACTTGATCTCACAGACACACAGAAGGAGTGCGCAGCACTGCACACACACACACACGCACACGCACACACACACACACACACACACACACACACACACACACACACACACACACAGTGAGGCGCGGCGGCCAAACGCAGTTGCGGCCCGTCCATAGGGGGCGCAAGTGCGCCGCACCACCGTCCACTTAGCTGAATAAAAATGATAAAAGAAGTCTGTCCTCACAGACTATAATTTATCTAAAATGAGCAGCCACCAATGTAAATATGACATAATAGTACCACTAACTACAGAATAACAATTATAATAGGCTATTATAAAGCCAAGAAATGTGTGTAACGTTCTAATGTAATGATGTGTAACGTTCCTGATTGGTTAGTGCATGTCACATGTTGGGGCGCTTCTCTCTGTAGCCCATTCACTCGCATGTTATACATGTCGATTGCCACGCCGTGCTCCACAGCTTACCACTCAATACACAGGCATTTAGACGGCCTGCGTGTGCTGTTTTGCTGCGCTCAAAACTGCAGTTACTACAACAGACCATTCGGGGGCAGCGCTCTGCATGTTTACACTCAATACAGACAGTCACAACGAACTGCATCATGAATGATTAGAACAAAATGACATTGTAGCTTAATATTGTAATTTAATGGTGGAAAAAGACAACTTAGTCAAATCACTAGAGAAAACTGTATTAGAGAAGAACAGAGCAGACTCAGGATCTAAAGAGGACTACTGATCTGGATATCCATAGCTTATAAGGTAATTTTCAGACCTGCCTAACTGCATTAATCACTTAAAGGGTAATTCCACCCATTTTCAAGAATTTCCTGAGAGGATACAAATGTGAACCAAATTTGGTTCCATTTGTACCCTCTCAGGAAAAAGGAGTCTGAAAGAAAAATCATTAACATGGTGAAATACATCTTGATGATGTCGTCAGATGTATTTCACCATAATGATTTTTTCAGACCTCCATTTTTAGGAAATACAGAATTGGGGGAACTTTTTATCATGTCCACACAACATCGCTAGGCTAATGACATATTAAAATGTTAAATGGGTGGAGTTCCCCTTTATTGGTAATTCTAACTTTAACTTTTGTTATTGTTGTCGTTTCTAATGCAGGGGGTCATGGTCAAGACTACAGCATTACAGCAATATTTTATTATTAATCTTGAGTAGAATAAGGAGTGGTAGCTACTTTCTCACACACACACACACACACACACACACACACACACACACACACACACACACACACACACACACACACACACACACACACACACACACACACACACACACACACACACACACACACACACACACCCTGTAGCGCCCCCCTTTGGAGGAAAAACCACCAGCCGCCACTGGCCAAACGTGAACATGTAAATACAGGGACGTGCAGAGTATGTTAGGGACAGAAATCACACAAGAGGGCACTTTTTGCCTGGTCGCACCTAGCTCTGGTCCAGAGCTCCGCTGCTTCTGATTCTGACTTGCATTGGAGCTCTGTTGGTCTCCGTGCATTCGCCATTACTGCACCCGACCAGCCTCTCTTCTCTAGTGGATATATAAAGAACGTTTTACCTACTCACCAAAATAAACACGTCTTGTGTCATTAGAAAGCCTACTTACCTTGGTGGTCGCACTCTTAGCCCCCCACCACACGGATAAAATGGACTTTTTGGCCAGAACGCGATTGTTTTTTCACCGGAAAAACAACCCGGATTTACGCCCTCTACCGATATTGCCAATAGAAAACTTCCATAGGAGATATTTTTCCTTCAGTGAAAAACGATCGCGTTTCTGGCCAAAAAGTCCAATTTATCCGTGTGGTGGGGGGCTAAGAGTGCGACCACCAAGGTAAGTAGGCTTTCTAATGACACAAGACGTGTTTATTTTGGTGAGTAGGTAAAACGTTCTTTATATATCCACTAGAGAAGAGAGGCTGGTCGGGTGCAGTAATGGCCGAATGCACGGAGACCAACAGAGCTCCAATGCAAGTCAGACTCAGAACCAGTGGAGCTCTGGACCAGAGCTAGGTCGCACCACCCCCACAATAGGGAGTTTAAGCACGGACCGCTACGTCATTGTGCTACGGTAACCGGAAATGGATCAGTGCTCGATGTATAAACCTGCCTGCCGTCGCAGCCGTTCCTACAACGGCAGAAGGTGCGCTCTCACGTTGTGTCTACAACGCCAGTACCGCACGAGTAGGAGCTGCTCTGTATACTCTGGATGCGTTGTGTGAATGTATGAACTCTGCTCTGCCAATCACACTAGCCTAGTAGCCTAAACAAATTCACTAAAATGGTCCACAAACTGCCCAAAAGTAAGATCTCACAATGTTCTCAGACCAATGATCTGTCTAATGCAATACTAGCAAGTGTAGGTTTTTTTTTCTACATCAGTTTTGCATTGAGTCCCCCCCCCCCCCCCCCCCCCCGCGCCCCTACTAACTATTAAAATCGTGGATGTTGTCATCGGTAGATAAGTTTTCTACTGCCCTGAGATGTGATTGACAATGACATCAGTGTGAATACACCAGTCATGACACCGCTCTCCTTTCTTTCCGATCCGACACAGCCACGGGTAACACGCGGTTTAGATTGCCAAAACATGCCGTCCATCGTCTCGTTTAATTATTTGTTTGCCAAGATTAGACTACGTCTCTCTATTGTATATGTAGTCTTAAGTGCCTGCTGCTGCTGGTCAGGTGGACGGGAAACCATAAAACTAACCAGCCAGTGCGCACAGACGGAGTTGCGTAAACTCCGTTCACTTCCTAGAGCTAGTCTAATGGCGGATCGCCTACATAAACTTCTATTGAGAATGGGACACCTTCAGTGAAAACAATGCATTTCCAACTGCAGTAACAGCGCGTTTCACAGCGAGTTTCTGACCCCTCAATGTCGCAGAACTACTAGATGGGGGAAAGTTAAATAAATAAATAAATAAATGGTTCGGGATCATTAATATTCGTTCGCGTGGCGACCTTAGCGACCGAGTGGTTCGAATCCCGAGCTTTATACAGCTTTAGTGTGTATATGCAGTGTGTGTTGTTTGGCAAGCAATAACAACATTGATACCATTTGACATGCTGTTATTAAACATATACTGTTTTAGGATAACACAAATAGCTTCAGCAGCTCTGTTCAATACTGCCCATGCCCAAGCCCAAGTGACAGCATGTTAGCTAAACGAGCAATGGTTGTCTGTGTTTACTGTTTATGTTTGACACGTGCTGTAGGCTGAATAGACGCCTCATCGGTGTCACCATGGGAACCAAAACGAGGTGGGGACCCGTCGCCGACGGGTACTGTGCTTAATGATTTTGGCTGCTACGGCGATTGCGTCATAGCCGACGTAGTTCCTGTACGGGTTGCCGTAGTGAAAACTGGGGAACTTAAAGTCCCTAATGTAAAGGCACGGCGGCCTTTACATTAACAGGGACGCACATGCTAGAAACAGCTTCTACAATACTTGATCACACAGACACACAGAAGGAGTGCGCAGCACTGCACACACACACACACGCACACACACACACACACACACACACGCACACGCACACGCACACACACACAGTGAGGCGCGCCGGCCAAACGTGAACTTGTAAATACAGGGACGTGCAGAGTGTGTTAGGGACAGAAATCACACAAGAGGGCACTTTTTGCCTGGTCGCACCACCCCACAATGTAAAGGCACGGCGGCCTTTACATTAACATCTAAATACAGGGACGCACAGGCTAGAAACAGCTTCTACAATACTTGATCTCACAGACACACAGAAGGAGTGCGCAGCACTGCGCACACACACACACACACACACACACACACACACACACACACACACACACACACACACACACACACACACACACACACACACACACACACACACACCACACACACACACACACACAGTGAGGCGCGGCGGCCAAACGTGAACATGTAAATACAGGGACGTGCAGACTAGAGTGTGTTAGGGACAGAAATCATATAGGGCACTTTCTACCTGGTCGCACCACCCCCACACGCTGCTCCCCTGGCTTTATTTTCAGGCTCTTCATGTTGGTTCTCTGGCCCCGAATCAGACAGCAGGTCTAAGTTTACTTCCTCTTCTTCATCCCCAGACGAGTCTGTGTCCTCAAACACCACATTATTATTCACGATGTCTTCATCATTCATCTCCTTGTTTATGTTTTCCTCCCGACACTCGTCCTCCTCCTCGCCACCATTAGCCTACTGGTGTGTGTAGTGGGCGCCGGCCACTGTTTCACCACCGTGACCGTCAGTCCTCTGAATCGGCTCTTAGGCGTCGCTTTTTTTTTTTTTTTTTTTTTTACCAAACACAACAAACCGCTCCATTAAAACAAACGGTGCAGCAACCGAGTTAGTTGTTTTTTGTTGTTTTTTTTGCCGGGGCTCTACTCCGCTCCCTCCAAAAACAGCCAACAGGTTCGTGAACTATGAACTTGGCGGACGCTCTGTTGATTGGAGGCAGTGTTGCCAACTGCCAAAATCCAAAATGCACTAGTGGCACTTCCAAAATGCACTAGAATGCCCTAGATGCTTGCCTGGAAGGGAATATGACCATTAAATGACCATTAATCCTCTACATTCTCTAGTTGTGTGGACTTGGGCTAATTCACATGATGAATATTTTAACTCTTGAGTTACATCTGGTTAACCAACTATCCATCATTTAGCCTGGAGACCAAAACCACTGTCATAGGAGGAAAAATGGTGAAAAATGGGGCTTTTATCTCTGGCGCCTGTCAATCAATCCCCCCCCCCCCCCCCCCCCCCCAAACTCACCAGTCAAAAAGCACTAGACTTTCCGTTAGGGGTTTTTCACTAATTTCGGCACTAGGGGGGTCTGGAAAAGAGCTAAATATAGTGACAAATGCGCCAAGTTGGCAACACTGAGAGAGAGAGGGGACGTAGCCCCAGCACCACTACACAACCAAAACACGAAGCTTAGAATGTCAATACTAAGACGTTTCACCTCCTTGTGTCTGTCGAGAGAAACTACTCTAGAAACTTCATAATGGTCGACAGTCTTCTCTACGGCGGAAAGAAAGAACTGCGTAGTAGCAGCCCATAATAATAGTCTCCTAATGATCAGCCAGCGTCTTGCACCTGCTGCCTGGCAGACCAGAGAAGCACTCCAGTCGTACACGGTGGCGGTGGTGGTGTTGTGCGGATGTTGGGCTTGTTTGCAACATTGTGGCGCTTCTCGTGTTACTTTATAACTGTGTGTCGCCTCTTCCTCCTCCTCCGGCAGGGATGGAGACAATGTAGCCGTGTGTGTGTGTGTGTGTGTGTGTGTGTGTGTGTGTGTGTGTGTGTGTGTGTGTGTGTGTGTGTGTGTGTGTGTGTGTGTGTGTGTGTGTGTTTGGAGGATTGCAATGCGTACGTGACCGTGCGGGCGAAAATGACAGGTGGTGAGAATTCTGAGAAATGGATTATTTCAGTATTATACATCATTCCAAAAATAACACGTATCATGATTTTATAGCAATGATTTACATGAAAGTCAGTCAGTTTGGTCTTCCATATATTTTATTTATTCCCTGAATATTTTTCATCACAGTCATGTTTGTGGCCAGGGGGGGCTAAGCCTTGCGGGTCCATTTGGTTTCATTTTTACACTCTCAAGAGTTAAAATATTCATCATCTGAATAGAGATGCGCAGTGACGTCACCGCCCCGGTTCCGGAAGTCTTTTCCCAATTCATTTTTCTCATAGACTTTTCGAAAATAATTTATATCAAGACGATTACGCCGCGGAAAAAGCCAACTCGAGTCGTGACGAATCATGATGACACACACAAACTTTTGGGACAATAAAATAATTTCTAAGATGAAAAACGAAACAAAAAGTCTTGTATCATGCCGTTTTCTACTTCTTCCTAATTATATATTATATGACGATGTTGTGTTTGTTGTCATGATTTGTCACGACCTGAGTTGGCTTTGGCCGCGGCGCAATCGTCTTGATATAAATTATTTTCGAAAAGTCTATGAGAAAAATGAATGGGGA
This sequence comes from Benthosema pterotum, assembly GCA_039105355.1. Classification (NCBI taxonomy): domain Eukaryota; kingdom Metazoa; phylum Chordata; class Actinopteri; order Myctophiformes; family Myctophidae; genus Benthosema; species Benthosema pterotum. The sequence continues at coordinate 41,103,780 of CM076967.1, forward strand.
AAAGACTTCCGGAACCGGGGCGGTGACGTCACTGCGCATCTCCCTGGTGTCAAATGGTTGGTCTTACTCTTACTTTTATCTTTAAATTAAATTAATATTACACAGACTTGATGAGTTCAGCCTTTAGTCTTGTCCCTCCACAATATTTGATGTATCTCATTTGGCCCCTTGGGAAAAATAATTGCCCACCCCTGATCTATACCGTGCTTGGCTGATATTCTCGAACGCTATGGCATGGCATCGGATCAGATCTGGAGCCTTGTGGTAGGCCAAAAGCCTGTACCACCAGACATATGGGCCTGGGCTTACCATATTAAAACCAGACATCAAGAGCTTCAACTCATGATGAAGAAAACAGTAACATTTTTAATTGGGAGGTCAGATGATTTCTGGTCTTTTTGAATTGCAGGTTTGAATCATTATGGATACTTATCTGGTGGTGTAGGCTTTTGGCCTACACACCAGCCCCATACCTGATTGGCTGAAATGCAGCCAATGAGAAGCCCTATACACTATACCTGGCCACACTATAGCGTTTGAGAATTCCACCCATTATCTTTCTGTCTCGTTACAAACCAGGGGTCACCAACTAAAATCTGAATTATATTACCGACTCATTGTGTTTGCTTTAAAGATGGAGTGCCATGATTTTTTTCCAACTTAAATCATGATCATGACGTATTATTGTGATATGAAGAGAAAGAATTTTCTCAAAAAGGTGTACAGTATTTGTTAAAATGATGTTTTTATGTGGACTCCCCCACCAGCTCATTAAGTATGCCTGGTTTGCATGGTGGGTGGTGATGGGTGGAGATCCACCTGAACTGAAGCCACACCCACAGCTTTAGTTGTATGGTAAAGGAGGAGGAGTTAGGGGAGGAGCTGATGATGTGATGTCACTACATTACAGCCTTTGTCATTGGCACATTTGACTGGAAAGGTTTAGCCTCCAGGAAGAGACCCTAAATACAAAGGGAAGGCATCATTACACATAAAAAACAGACCAAGCGTTCTAATGAAGTACCATCACCTCTTAAACATATACAAAATTGGAAAAATACAAAAATCACAGCACCCCCTCTTTGCTATAGATCGTTTTTATGATGTGCGGATTGGTCTGGTTACTGTAAAGCACCTCCGCAGGGTCTTGAGTGACGAGGAAAAGCTGAGAAACAGAGCCGCGAGAAAGTAAATAAAAAGGCTTGTGTGATAATAAATTGCATCACCTGTAATTCTACCCCCTGCAATAAGGTTCTGAAGTTTTACCGTATTGCGCGCCTATACACACGCGCACAGTCCGGGGAGATCTCCCGATAACATGGGGATTGATGCAGGCCATTAAAGTAGCCTAGCTTTGCGCGCCTGGTGCTGGCTGGCCTGGACATGGACGTATGTATGGCCGCGGTGCGTTCCATTTGGCCTCCCCAGCAGCGCTGTATATCAGCATGTTGTCACCTGGGCTGATGTCACGGTGGGTCCTTTCGGCTAAGAAAACACGGCCGTCTGTCTTCGGCGGGTGACCAGTGCAACGGCTCACTCACTACCCACTAATGCGCTACTCGTGCCGAGAGGGTACGTGGCGGTGCGTTGCTTTGGGTTCACGTCCCCTCGGAGCGTCATGTATAACCAATTAGCCGTTTCGCATGTGAAACCAGAGAGGTTTTAACAAAACAAAAATGATCCGTGTCAGCTTTAGGGGGGAGGATTTTGTGATTTTTTTTTATTTTTTTTTTGTAAAACAAAGTGAGTTTCATCTGGTTAAAGGTAATAGAGGCAACTTTAGAGTGTACAAACACACCTACACTCTATTGGCTCATTAGGCATCTGCTGGAGACTGCTGTGCTGCGATTGGCTAAAACGCTGTCTGTCTGCAGGGAAACAGCTGCAGCATCAAACTAGAAGCAACAGAGGGGGAAA